>CM059601.1:12747500-13347500 GCA_030412105.1 Cyclura pinguis | reverse complement strand
AAAAGGGGAAAGGGAAACATTTTTCACCATTAGATCAAAAGTCATTCACTGTTGCCTTCCTCATTAATTGCTTCTCTATAAGGATTTCATCCTTACCTGTCAGGAGGTAAGGACCAATTTTCACTTCCTGTTAGCTCAAGCAGGAAACAGCTAAACCAGCTCCAGTTTGCTTCAAGCTTTGATTGATAAGCCTGAGAGAGTCTATGCCAGGTATGTAGGTCAGGAAGATAACAGCTGAAAAAAGGGTATGCTGAGACAAGAGAGAGGGACCACACAAGAAGAACACAAGGCAGGTTCCTCACTTATGGCTGAAAAGTTGCAAAAATAATTGAGCACTTTAGCTCCATGTAATTCAACATTGCACATTGCTCAGTCAGTACTTTGTTCTTCTGACCTCCTATTTGTAGTATGTGTGTGTTCTTGATGGCTTATTGCAAAATTAGAGTATTGCCAATTGCTTCTTTTTTGGTTGAAGTTTTAGCAGCAATATTTTATCTGTCAATAAACAAAAGCCAATGAAACACATATCACCATTTCATGTTCACACACCACACATTTATGTCTAAGGATCTCTGCTTTTCAACACCTGCAACGAAAACATCTGTTCAGAGATTTTAATTTGTGACGTGGCAGGAGGAGGGGGAAGATTTTACTGAGTCCCAGCATCCCAGTCCCATGTTGGTAGAACTAAGAGGGAGTAATGGCAGGAAAACTATTTGCATGCTAAATGTCTCTGGTTAAAGGTACGTCTCATAGCATTCCATGCACATAAGTGGGGCATTTCACTCCATCATCTGGCAACAGAGGTGTGCATCTGCTGCATATCCCCAAAGACTGGGGTACTCCTGAGCAACACATGAGTGGTGGAAGGAAAAATAATACAGTCCCTCTGTGTATGTAAGGATGTGCTTTGTGCAGATATAACCCCTATGAGTTTTTGGATCAACCCAGCGTTCAGGGAAACCCCAGGGAAGGACTGTACTTACTAGCTGAGTCCAGAGTGAGATTGCTCAAGAGGAGCAGCAGTTGCCAGGGCTAAGAACTAGGCTCCTTTCTCTTTGAATAAAAGAATGGCATTTTCAGTTATGTATTTAGGAGAGGAAAAAAAGGGGTAAATCAATTTTAATATTGCATTTGCATCTGTTTTGTATTTTTTTAAAAATCTAGGGCTTTAATTTAGGACATCCAATGTTGTAATACTACGAAGCAGCACAACCAGAAGAGTCCTGAATTAAAGTCCTGTACTGGCATCTTATTGGATGCCCAGAACTTTTTTGGACATTGCATATGCATCAAATTTAATATGCAATTTGTTGGTTTGCTTATACGCATGGACATAAATTATAATGGTGTTTGCAACATTCAGCTATATTTGCCCCCACAGAACCCCAAAAGAAGTACAGATACACATTACCCTATTTAGATCTCAGCTCCCTTTATCCTTTTTTAAATGTTTGTGTGAATCAGTTCCACTTCTGCTGTTCTGTTCTCCAAACATATACCTCACATACTGTCTTCCACTCCCCCCTTTTCTTAAGTAATTGCCTAAGTCCATCTTCTCCATTTTCCTGTTCCACCCAGGTGTCAGGCCTTGAGTTGTCAGGTGGGTCTCAGTTTGCATGTCATTTTGGAAGCTGATGGACTTATCAAGGTATGGCTGATTGAACAAAATAGAAGAGGGGAGTCGACAGAACTGCAGGTGTGAGCAATCTGTGAAGATCACTGCTAATCCATTAGGTACTAGAACTCACTGTGGTGGGAGAAAATTGGGCAGAAAAGGCTAAGTGAAGTGAAAAAAAGGAAAGAAAGAGCGAAAGGGGAGAGATTTGTGAAATGTGGTTTCCTTCTCCCAGGTGGCTCAAGTGGTTTGGAGATCATGAAATGCACTGTTGATGTATTTTTTAAAAAATTCTTCCTGCTGTTGCACTTACAATGAAGCCTATTTGTGACTCTCCTCATCAAAATTAAGTGAGTGACAGCTTGAGGAATTTAAGGATGGGCTCCTAACATCACCCAGATGTCTTACTTTGTTTATATTCTTTAATCTCACCCGATGCTGAGTGCTCTTGGTGGATCAAAAAGGGTTTACAAAGTCACAAAGAAAAGTGAGAAGCCACCAGCTGAGAAAAACAGCAGGCAAACGGTGCCAAAGCAACAAGGCAATTTAGAAGATTCATTCACTGGTTATTTCAATTTATACATGGTAAGGTATATTTCATGTTTTTCTGCAAAGATACTCAAGGCAAGAGCCACTGTGGTGCAGTGAATGTGGGACCATGATGCTGGAGACCAGAGTTCGTTTCCTATGATGCTGGAGACCAGAGTTCGATTCCTGGAAACTGAATAGGTGATCTTGGGTATGTCACACACACACTTGGCTCCAGAAAACTCTGTGATAGGTTTTGCCTTAGGGTCACTATAAGCTGGAAATGACTTGAAGGCACACAACAACAACAACATGCTCACGCTTGAATTTCATCTGCATAGGTAAGTAAGGCTGTGAGTAAGTCATTGTGGAGTGAGCCAGGTCTGTTTTTCTTTCTCCCTGACAGGAGTGTCAGTTTCGCTCCCAGCCTGCTGTAGCATCCTGCCCCATCCCTTATACACCCCCTGCTTTTCCCTTTAAAACATCACCTTAGTGTAAAGGTAAAACTTCTCAGTTGTTATTCAGAATGATTTATTGATTTTTGGTAGCATGTTACTGATGAAAAGTACTCTACTGAGTCAGAATTCATGAAAAAATATAATGTGATCTTTATTAAAATAGCAAGCGGGGAAAAGGTATTGGGTGTCATAAGAAATTTCAGGCAATACAGAACTTCTATTTAACCAGTTTCTTATAGCTCCACTCAATATACAGGCACAAAACTTCCATACACACACAGGCCTTTGGCTTCCCTTTTGCTCAAAGGGTTAATGCCAAAGTCTAGGTCACATCTTCCGACCCAACTCAAAAATGGTTTGGTTTCTCTTCTGTCTTTCTCTAGACCTCTGAGAAGACAACCACACTTATTTAGACAAACATCCTGGCTGACTGAAGAGCTATAACTTAAAGCTCTCTCTCTCTGGAAATCTCAGTGAAGGAATCTCTAAAATCCAAGTCACTGTGCCCTATATAGAGGCCTTCTCCTCACAAATCTCAGCTCCTCCCTCTCACCAATGGGCTGGGTTTCTCTCATACAGAGCCACTTTGGGTACATGGCAACCTGTTGCTAGGGCTACCCTGCCACTCAAGCTAGCCACACCCCAGGCTCCATCACAGTGACCTAGTCTAGGATCTCCTATTTAGAACTTCATGGTTGAGAGCAATTTGAGTCTTGATTCTTGAGATCCTGTGTGGCATACTGGTGTCAGTGTTGGGCTAGGATTCCACGAGACAACAACAACAGAAGTCTAGTTGAGAAAGGATGTGTGGGCCTCTGTCAAAGCCAAAGTCTTTAAGAAGTTATTTGTAATTTCCCCCCTCCAAAACTAATATGTAATTACATTTCATTATGACTGTCACTTAATGAAGCTTAGTGGCATTTCTTTTGTGATGTAACTTTTCTTTATACTAACAGAAGAGTGGCTTCACTAAATGATGGAAGAATCACATTGTTCCAAGTGCTGTTTCATTTTTATCTGTGGGGATGACAAAATGGCTGGTTGAAAAGAGCATTGTGTATCACAGAACTGTAGCTTGTAGCATTTGGATTTTTTAAAAAGAGTAACTTTTACCGTTGAGAAATGTGGCGGAAACGAGCAACTTTTTAAAAAATAAAAAGTAATAAAAGTATTAACTATAAAAACAACCAATTGCCTTGAATGACTTGGGGAAATAACTATAGAAAACAAGTTTCCTGGCTCTGGTTGAAATGATTTTAACCAGTCATGCATAGTAACTATATCTAAATCTGGGCAACGGACGTCATGATCAGTCTTAACCTAGACCGGTGCTACTTAAAGGGATGCTCCATGGACCAGTGCTGGTCTCCAAGCCAATGGTTGCTGATCTCTGGCAATTATAGCTAGTGGGCACAAATATGGTACGGTCGCTGGCATCATATTAGGAAAATATAATTGCTGATCCCTCACATCAGGTAGCTTGAGATGCACTGATCATGACCACTGATCTTGACCACATTTATGGAGAGAGGACTTCATGAGCTGTGGAAATGTAGTTCAGGAAATATGTACAACAAGAAATCTTTATTACAGTCATAGACCATCATAAGGAGGGTGGGGTACAACCAATTTAAACGTAGAAGATAAAACATACATACACATAAATACATATACTTGTGCATGTATGTATACACACACACGCACACACACAAACACATATATATATGAAGGCAGGAACATTAGCTAAGGAAGCAATGAGGATAATACATGAAACACTATATCCATCAATTTACAGAACACTCCAATATAACTGCTCTGTAGCACATGTCATCATACGATGAATCTTAAGCACTGCTGCCCAGAACCTGGTAATATTATATGTTGTATCAGGGTTAGTATCTGATAGCAGCAGGGAAGTATAGAATTGTTCTGTGCACTCTGGATATATTTATACAGTAAAGGTGAACTGAGGCTAGTATGAATATCTCTATAACACAAACACTGGAGTAACAGATACTGCATTGTTTCCATGTGTCCAGAGTCACAGGGGCATTGTCTCTTCAAGTAAGGAATCCTCCTGCATTGGCCTTCAAGGACAGCTGAGGGGAAGGCATGATACTATGCCAAAGCAAAGGCCCTCCGGTGTATTTCAAGATTAGTCAAGTATGCCATAAGGCAAAGTATCTTTCAGATTCACTCACAATAAAGGTTGGGGTCCTGAGTAGATCTGATTGAGGAAGTATGTAAGTAACTCCCAAGACACTTGAGATCTACTGAGGAGGAGGAGGAGAAGGAGGAGGAGGAGGAGGAGGAGAGATTGAAGTTTACTGCATGAAATGGATATAGGTGTACACTGTGGAAGAAATGCTTTAGGGGCTTAAAGAAACATCATCTTCTTTTTGGTATCCACCCACATGATTGTTTTCTTTTCACACACTGCGTGCTTGTGCACACCTGTGAGATTTTGGCAATGCTACAATGCATATCGGATCTACTGAACAGATGACCTGCAAAGGTTTTTTGTGTTGTTGTAGTTACTGGTTTGTGCACATATTCTTAGGTCACTACTTACTCAGTTGCAGATTTTAACAGCTACTTTACCTGATTCCTTTTCCTCAGGATAGGTTACCACATTCAGGTATCTCAAGTTATTTCCATCCCATTTATGAAGAAATTTGCACATTTCAGTGAGTTCTTATCAAAAAGAAACCAAATTAATTCTCAAGTCATCTGTACTGGCCAAATTCAATAGGTGCAGCTGTTCTCAGCATGGAAAGCACCATGTTTTACTTGCCTGCCATATAGTTGTTAAAAAGAAAGATCCTGTTGGGGCTAAAGAGAAATGGGGGAAAAAAAAGAGAGGTGGTGATACATAGGGATTCAAAGCCAGATTTTTAAGAGCTAAGTACTCAAAACTTTAGCTCGATGGACACACTTCTTACTTTCATTATCTGAGAATGATTTCTTAAAGAAAAAAGAAAAAAACTCTTACATTCTTCTCATTACATTTATGAAGAAATGTGAGAAGTTTGAAAAGTTCTTACAAAAAAAATGTTCTGAAGAAAATTCTTATTCATTCCTAGCACTGCCATTGTTCCATAAGGAAAGCTACTCAAAGCCTGAATGTCAGAAGTAAAGGGATTTTAAGATATTATCTCAAACAATGAAACAAACGTCTGAATAAATATCAATGGCTAGTCTCAGCTAACACTACTTTCTCTCGCACTTGAGGAAGAATTAAATTGAAATTCTGCACTGTCTATTCACTGGACAAATTAAATTCACATTTATACATACTGCTCACACATGACATTCACACACCATTCTCCCATGTATGTTCACACACAGCCTAGCCTTTGACATTTCAAGTTGGTCAGATGCCATCTTGTTACCAGTACCCCAATACATTTCTATCCTTAAGTGCTCATCATAGTTCTCATTTCTGGTTTCTGAGCCACTGGAATGTTTAGGAACATGTGTAATATTTCTGCTGCTGACTGGCAGCTTGGGGGCTGGCTTATTGTAATCTAAAAAAGTCGCATTTCTAGCCAGAGTGGTTACAGCCGGTACCCATGGAGTGTCTGGAGCATGCAACCAATATTTATCTCAGGCCTTCTTGCTTAACATTCAGCAGGCAGGTGAATGATCCATAACATGACACATCGCATGTCTTCTCTATGACAACAGTAAAGGGCAGGCACATGGCACTTTCAATGGAAACAAACAAAAAGGCAAACTGAATTCTGTCCCAAGGAGCACACTATCTGACTTCTGAAAGTAAGACAGATAATAAACACAGGGAAAAGAAGGAAGAGATAAGATCAATAAAAGAGGAATAAATAACACATCGCTAAAGAGAGCAATGTAAAGGTCATGTAAAGAACAGAATGGTACTATTAAGGCCATTTCCGCAGTAGACTGTTATACTGCTATTATTCCACTTTCAACATCCTATGGAATCCTGAGGTTTGCAGTTTAGGGAGGGGCTACCTGGCCCCTCCCTAAACTGCAAACCCCAGGATTCCATAGAATGTTGAAGGTAAAATAATAGCACTATAACAGTCCAGTGCAGAAATGGCCTAAGTCTAATTGAAGAGGAATCAGAAGAACCCTGAGCATTGTCAGGACAGATTACATTTGTTCGAAATATGGTGCTGGAAGAAAAATCTATTAAGATTATGGACTGCCAAAATTACCAATACATGAATCCTAGAGCAAATTAAGCCTGAACTCTATCTAGAAGCCAAAATGATGAAACTGAGGCTATCACACTTTGGATATATCATGAGATGACATGATTCGTTGGAAAGGTTGATAATGCTCATTAAAGTACAAGGCACTAGACAAAGTCCACGTTACAGGTGCATAATTTGAATCAAGAAAACCACAGTCCTTGGTCTGCAAGATCTTAATAAGATTGTTGATCATGGGTTCTTAGAGGGCTCTTTTGTTTTTTTATAGGGGATCTCCTGAGTCAAAGCTGAGTCATTGATAGCATTCACAGAATATGAGGGCTTGATGGTAATAATATTAATAAAAAAGTACTGAACTTGTTTTGGGAGAAAGGAGTGTAGGAGATTCATGTGCATCAAGGACTTTGCTTTGGACAGAACTTATCTGGACTACTGTGTCCAGTTCTGGGTACCACAGTTCAAGAAGGATATTGATAAGGTGGAACATGTCCAGAGAAGGATGATTGAGACGATCAAAGACCTGGAAACCAAGCTTTATAAGGAAGAACCTGGGGAGTTAGGTAGATTTAGCTTGGACAAGAAAAGACTGAGAGGTGACATGAAAGCCATCTTTAAATACCTGAAGGCACATCAGGTAGAAGATGGAGCAAGCTTGTTTTCTGCTTCTCCAGATGCTAGAATGTGAACCAATCGATTCAAATTACATGGAGATATTCCACCTAAACATTAGAAAGAAATTCACCAGTGGAATAAGTTGCTTCTGAGTGTGATGGATTCTCTATCTTTGGAGGTTTTTAAACAGCGATTAGATCGCCATCTTTCAGTGCCAAAGCTGTGTATTCCCGTATTACAGAAAGTTGGACTAGATGATCCTTGTGTCCCCTTCTGATTCTATGATTCACAACCCACTACCTGCCTATATCCCTGGATACAGGTTTTGTGTCCCCATGTTCTCCCATCTGCTGCCACCGCACATTTCTCTCCCAAATAGCACTGCTGCTTCGATGACAGGCGGGCATGAAGAAAGTGATGCTGATTGGGGGGCTGGAGATATCAGGGACCTTCAACATGCAATCTGGGACCTTCAACATGCAGAGCACATGCCCTACCAATGTGCTATGGATTTCCTCTCACCATGTGCATAAGCTGCTGGATTCTGAAAAATGCATGCTGCTGTTGTTTCTTACTGAGCTCCTATCAAATTTTGACTTTGCTTCACCTTTGGAAGCAGATGTTGTCAAATGTTAGTTGCTTCTAAAAGACTGCTGACTGTCAAATAAGGAACTGTTGCATAAGTAGAGAATATTCACCATTAAAATTCACAGAAGATCTCTCTCCTCTCTTTCTCTGCGTGTGTGTGTGTATGTGTGCGTGTAGGATTTGTTTCAGCTTTAAAATGAGTTTATAATGAGGCCCAGTTCTTCTACCTCTACCATCCATATTTAGGTCAGTGTGAAGAAATGTGACATCCCAAGGTATGTCCCTCTCTGATAATTCATCATGTGGCATGCAGAAAAGATGTTCAGCATATATTTTCCCCCTTGGCTGTTTCTTGAATCACCCGCTTTCACCACCTTTGTGCAAATATGACCCTTCAAAGCTCCCGTGTATGCTTTCCCACTTATTTTATGGCTGCAGCTGAAGAAAAGCCCCTTTTGATGCCTGGCAATTAAAACATTTTTGTGGTCTGTTGCCTTATCTTAGCTGCTTGGACCGAAAGAAAGATGTTCTGACAAGTAAGATGGTACAAACACAAAAGCAAATATATATTTGAATGACTCAGGGAGAGGACAGAGGAAGGTTTAAGAGGCAGATAGGGTTGCCTTTGTTAACAAGAAACAATTACTCTCTCTTTGTGCCGCCTCACTTAAATCAAGAGTGCTTCAGAAATACAACATATTATACTAGTAATTATGTGTCCCCCACCCCTGCCAGTTAGCTGGAACATAAACTTGAACTGCTGTGGCTTTGCTGCTCACTCTTATAGTCTAGTAGAGTTAACCTGGACCATGTAGGATTGCCAGCTGTCAGTGCAACTCCTGTAGCTTTGCCCTTCACCAATACTTGGTGACCAGTGATTAGAAGGTGATTTTGTCTCTCATTTATTTCCACACCTATATTGTGCTTTTCCACCAAGGAGTGCAGGTTGACATATATCATTCGCTTCAACTCACTTTCACCACTTGAGTGGGGATTTGCACATTGCGCCAGCAATCTTTAGTTCCATACCATGAATGGTGTCACCTGCTGATCTCAGTCCATCAGGCTTCTATTAAATGCATATTGCAACCTCTACTATGTTGATGAAAAGAAGAGCATAATTGTCAACCCCACATATGCCACAGAGCTGGTTCTTGAACCTCCAGCCTCTAACTTATAGCTAAAGTCTCTCCAAATTTCTTCCTCTTTTGTATACTGCATTCATTTACTATGCAGTTGTCTGTCCGCCACCAATTAAGTGGAAAGATGTTCATTCTTTTGGTTCAACTCTATACTCAAAAAAAGATATGTAAATCGTCCTACCAAAGATTATCAACAAACTTCATGAACAGCAGTGCGCAAAATTGCAGGCAAATGCTGAATGGTCATTTCCAAAGCCTACAACTTTTCTAGCCTACAACTCCTGAAATCCCCCAGCCAATGTAGCCTCAAAGGATTTGCTGAGCTTTAGTCCAAAAATAATATTTCCACATGTTTCTGTGCATGGACTGATATAAGAAATTCTCACTGTCAAGGTTTTGGCTGCAGTCCTACAATCATTTAACTGAGAATAAGATTTATTGAATTCACGGAGATTTTCTTCCGAGTCAGTATGCATAGATCAACACTGTTAAACCTGCAGGTTTTAATATAATCTATATATAATATAATATTGTATATAGATAATATAATCATCCAGAGCTGCAATCTATCTTTCTTCCAAGCCACCTGGACAAAATCCCAACCTGGGATTCTCTCATTTCATTTTCACAACAACAATGGAAAATAGGCAAAGGTGAGATACAGCAACTGGGCCAGGTTTGTCAATGAACTTCATGGCTGAGTGGGGATTTGAGCCTGCCTTTGCCCTGAAAACCTATTCATTATGAACTATAACATGAGTTGAATGATACCAAAGTTTCTTGGAGGTGACTGAGAGGCAACATAGATTTAACTCGAAATTTTAGAGATGTCAGTATTTGCTTCTTCCGTTCCTGTGTGCAAGACCAAATTCTTTAAAAACAAATCCCCACACAACAAGATGAAAAGAGTTTTCGGCATTTTTGAATTGTTGAAAAAACTGTCTTTGCGCA
Source organism: Cyclura pinguis (assembly GCA_030412105.1). Lineage (NCBI taxonomy): Eukaryota > Metazoa > Chordata > Lepidosauria > Squamata > Iguanidae > Cyclura > Cyclura pinguis. The sequence continues at coordinate 13,337,410 of CM059601.1, read as the reverse complement.
AAATGCATTGTTTTCTACAAAATTCATTCTTTATGAAAAGCTGGCGTATTGACCCTTTTGTGTCAATATAGCAATAGCAGTTACATTTCTATACTGCTTATCAGTGCAAAGCACTCCCTAAGCAGTTTACAATGTATTTAGCTAATTGCCCTCTGCAAGCTGGGTACTCATTTTACTGACCTGCGGAAGGATGGAAGGCTGAGTCAACCTGGAGCCCTGCAGGACTGAACTCACAACGTCATGGCTGCAGTACAGACATTTAACCACTGTACCACCAGGGCTCAATATACTTTTCCTCACTTTGTGAATATTCTTTACGACCTTTATGTGGTTGTATGGGAAGGACTGAATAGATAGATAGATAGATAGATAGATAGATAGATAGATAGATAGATAGATTTCCTCAGATAATCTAGATTATTGTTTGTCTGCTCATCCTATGTTGGCCTTATTACCTGCACAGGATGATTTTCTGAATAGTTGCTGTTGGCACTTTTTCCCATTTCTTTTCAGCTTTCTTTTAATCTTTTCAAAAGGAGAAGTAATCTTGATTTTGTTTCAAGTGCAGCAGGTGTGCATGCTCTTCAATCTAGCCATTAGACAGACCCTGCCTCCTTGGCCTAGCTTGTTAATTAGACTTAGGCATTCTTTTACCTTACTTATCAATAAACCTTATCTTTCTTACTTGGCAAGACAGTGGGCTTGGTGGGATTATATTCCATGGAAAAGCAGGCTCAGTAACAAAACAGTTATTTCAGAGGACTGGACGCAGAATACATGATGTTGACAAGCCAGTTCTGCTAATAGGGTTGTCAATCACTTGGGCAAAAGCACCATCCCCTTGTTCAACAGCATGGATGGGCAACCTCTTTGCTTTCAATTGTTGTAATCTGTTAAGCACATCATGGGCTGGGCAGGGCTGAAGCCAATGATGGATGGTTCCAGAAAAACAAGTAGAAATGGCTATTCCTTTCTTTTCTTTCTGCTAGTCCCATCATGCCCATTCCTTAATTTTCTCACCTTCTGATTCCATCTAATCTTTGAAGTTAAGCAGGATCAACCCTTGTTAGTACTTCAGTGAAAGACTGCTCACAGATGCCAGGTGCTGTAGGTTATATTTCAGAGGAAGAAGCTGGCAAAACCACCTCTGGGTGTTCCTGGTTTAAGAAATATCTATGAAATGCATGTGGTCACCATAAGTCAACAGGCAACTTGAAGACACATGCACACACAATACCTCCTTCCCATCTCTCTTTCCCACCTAACAATCTGCTGAAAAAAAGAACAAGTCACTCTTGCCAGATGTCCAAACTGATTGCTCCCAGAGGACTTTAGAAAATTTGCCATAAGGCACACCTTGTCCACTGTGTACTACAGGTAACAGATTCTGCAGCTTTCATTGTGTGGAAAAGAATATTCCACTATTGGCACTGAGCAGGGGTTGCTGATAGGATAATGCTAATAACAGTATTAATGATCCAGTACTGGGAAAAGTCTGTTGAGAAAGAAGAAGTGAAACCTTGCCAGTCTGTCATACTATTCACAGTTAGCAATGTATATCAACCATATTTTCCATTAGATTAGCACACAAATCACCAGTGATGCACTCTTAAAAAAAAAATAAGCCTGCTAAGAAAAATGAGTGCTTTACGTTTCCTCTGCACACTCTGGAAGTTTCATTCAATTACACCTATTCTTCTGAGTCCTTGATGTTGAATTAATAGCATAATTTCACAGACTGATGACTTAGAGCAACTCTTCTCACTCCTCCATACAAAAATGAGAAAAGCCTCCCAGGAAGCGGGATGAAAGATTTTCAAAATATGGGAATCCCCCCTCCCCATCACTTTCACACCCCCAGATTTCAGTCCATGTTTCAAACTCATCCAACATTTAGCTTGGCCCTCTCAAAGGTACACAACAATCCTGCTGTAATAACCCTGCTGTTTTGTGTTGCGAAGTAGAGAAACACTAGTTTCCGAAACCTCTGAAGGCAGAAGTTTGCTGAATTAAACAGGAAGCAAACTACATTCCAAAACCAGGAAGATATATGCCTTTCAATTGCAAGAATTACATGCCTTTGAAGAGCCACCTCAAGGTTCTGTGTTAGTCACTGTATCATTGCTCTGGTTGTACAATAGGCAGTCTTGAACAGAAACTCATTAAGAGATATAACAAGACAGCCTCTACCTCTGTGTTGGTAATTCTGATTTGTCCTCGTGTCAATGCTAGTCACACCTGAAGGTTATGCATGGAAAAATTACCCTCCTGAAGTGTGGCCTGCCAGCTGGTAGACCAGAGCAAGCCAGAGCATTGGATTAAACCAAGATGCAGTGAGCAGTCTTTTCAGCAGGCAGCTGACTTTAATGACTCATTTTTCCCTCTCTCATAGGTGGTACAGTTCCAATGTTTTTAATGAATTTAATATGCTTAATATTAATATTTGTAACAGGTAATTGTTTTAATTGCTTTAACTTTATAAATTGTTTAATTTATAACTTTAACTTTGGAAATTGTTTGATTCTTTTTTAAAATTTTATACTTTCACGGATGTTTTAATTTGGTCTGTTTTAATTTTGTTAGCTGCTTCAAGTCCCACCATCAGGAGAAAGGTGGGGTATAACTAACTAACTGACTAAATAATGTTTTCCTGTAAACTTCATGTAGTATAACTTTTTCACTCACTCTTGTGATCTCTGGGTGTCCTTAGAAATGATAATGTGGGTCAGCCCTTGCATGTGTGTGTCTCTATGAGAGACAGAGGGAGAGACAGACAGATAGGTCCACACTGCCATTCAAGTGTGGGGTGGCATTTGAAAAAAGGAGTTTTGCTCTGAACTGGACCAGTCATTTCCAATGTCACGTCTGTATAATTACACTGCTACTTAGATCCTCGTTAATTGGCACCTATGCAGCTAAATTAATCAGAACGAGCTCCATTAACTTATCTCATACAGAGTCTTCAACATATTAATACAAGTTTCTATGATGTATTAAAACATGGTGGAACTCTCGGGAGAATGTAAAATAAAACAATTTTGCTTTCAAAGCACAGGTATAATTGGTACGTTAATTGCAGTCAACTTTACCTCTCTCAATATTATTAACCTCCTGATTTTCTCCAGTGTGGCAATGGGGGAAGATCATTCTTTAGTATATTCTCAAGAAGGAGATGAAATAATAGGCACAAATGAAGTCCAAATCGAGCACAAAAAAACACTCCCCGCAACACACAGAAAAGATACGTCTCCCAGCTGTCTCACTAATATATCCCAAGTCTGAGATAGCTATCACAGCCATCATTCGCCAGCCCAGACTTCAAATTATAGCAATTATGACAGTTTGTGCCAATAGCCAGGAGGTGGGGATTTTTTGATGTGGTTAAAAATAACATCTGTTTTTTTTTTTTTAAAAAAAAGCTCATAAAATTACATTTTGCTAATTTTCTGATAAGATAATGTTGGAGCTAGGCAGTGTGTCTTCTAGCGCCAGTTTTCAATTACGGCACTTTCCTTCTGGGCTTTTACCACCTCATCTCTGGGATCCGATTCCATTCTGAGAAGTTCATTTGTTTTAACTTTCTTAATTAATTGTTTTGTATAGGTTTTGCCTTTCAAGCTGATCTCAATCTTCTAGACTTATTAGCAAGCCTTGATTGCCATGGTATGATAGAAAGCACAGCACGGTTAAGTTCTCTCTGTCACACGAAAAAGCCCCCATATTAGCCTGCTAAACAAAATAATTGCACACAATTTAAAGGATAGCAGCGGAAAAGAGCCTTTGCAACCACATTCTGTGGCCAGAGTTCTGCCACGAACATATGCAGGCGCAAGTCATTCTACGCACTCAGGGCCAAAAAGATGTCATTGTGCAACAGACATATTCTACTGGTAGAAGTGGAAGCGGACTTGCACAGACAGAATGTCCATCTGTACCTTGTCTTTGCAAGTTGCACACTGTGCACCACAAATTGTACATATGTATCCTATATTTTGCATTGCAGTTGAGCAACCTATACTTTGCATTGGGGTTGTGCAATGGCCCCTAGTCATTGATGTGTGTTGTGTGATGTTGCCATTCTACATGGGGGTTGTGTAGTGCTCATACAGTGTATCTCTGCATATGAGTATTTACACCATGCTAAGGGGATGTAGGACTGAGGCCTGTGTCAAACATCTCTGTGCAGGCTCAGGACCCAATCCAAGTGAACAAGTCAAATCAGAATTAAATACTAGTGATAGTTTTCTTACCATTAAGGAGATCTCAGATTTTCATTTTTGATTGCTCCATCTTTCCCCTGGATTCAGACTGGAACAATTCTTATCGAAACAATGCAAAACAACTCAGATAAAAATTCAAATAAAACCGGCAGGCAAATCAGCAGGAGGGACAAAGCCAGAGTTTGCTTATTTATAACTCCCTTAGAATTCCTCAAGATAGACACTGGCTATGCTGGCTAAGGATTCTGGAGGTCGTAGTCCAAAAGAGTAACTTTTTCAAAGTGTGAATAAAACAGTATAGTGATGTAAAAGGACTTAAACCATTTGCAAATATGCCTGGGAAAGCAAAGCAATATTCTCGTGGTGCTGAAAAGAACATGCTGTAGGTGCCAGATAAGCCATTCTGCAAAGGCATTCTACAGAAAGAGTGCCACCACTAAAAAGGCTCTCTCCTTGGGTACTCCCTCATCTTACCTGATTCAACAAGACATTTAGAGAAGGGCTGCCCAAGATGACCATAGAGTTCCTGGTAGGTAAGTCTGAAAGGAAACACTCCTCCTTCAGGTAATTTGGCCCAAATCTGTTTAGAACTTAAAAGTTAAAACTACCTCTTTGAAATGAGCTTGGAAACAGACTGGCAGCCAATGATAATGGCAAGGTAGTGACATACTGCAATCGTATTGACAAGTCTGCTTTGACAGCCTAGTGTCCCTGCTTTGGAATATGTGAAGTTCTCAGACCAATTTCAAAGGTAGCTCAATATATAATGCATCACAATAATCCAAACAGGAGTGGACCAGACTGTGAATAACGGTTGTAAAGCTATCTCTTCCCAGGCAGGATCTCTCTTTCAAAGCTCAGAAAATGTTGTCCCTGAGCATTACTTGCTTACATATTTATTTCATAGAATCATAAAATCCCCCTAACAATAACATTGCCTAGCACACATTTTATCAGCTTGTCTGCAAGAATATCATTGGGGCTTTTCTCAAAGCCTTTCCGAAATCAAGATCCACAGCATCCACAGCATCCCCTGATCTACCAGTCTTGTACCTCTATACAAGAAAAGCGAGATAGGATTGATCTGACATGACTTGTTTTTGAGAAACCCAAGCTAGATCTTAGCACAGCATTCCTTTCTAAGTGCTCACAGGCTGATGGATCATTCTACAACTTTTCCTGGTACTGGTATCAAATGGGCTGATTAGTAACAATTAGCCCATCTTTTCCCCCTTTTTGAAGAGGGTGAGAACATTCGTTCTCCTCCAGTCTGCTATGAGCTCTCTTTTTCTCCAAGAATCTTCTGAGATTATCTGAGATTGCATCTGCAAATTTCTTTAGTACTCTTCTCTACCTTTACAGATAATCTGTCACGGAGACCTGAATTTATTTAGAATAGGTTGGTATTCCATTTACCACACCTTTTAACTATTCTGGGCTGCACTCCTCTTACTGCTTCATTTCTTCTTTTTTCACCAGGTAGAGCACTGCTTTCTTTTTGTGAGAAGACTAAAGCAAGGAAGGTGTTCAGCAATTCTGCCTTCTCTCTGCCTCCTGTTGGCATATCGGCATGTTCTCCACGCATGGTCCTACCATTTCCTTGATCTCCCTCTTGCTCTGAACATAGTCAAAGCACACTTTTCATTATTTTTAACCTCTTGAGGAAGACTGAGCTCATTCTGGACTTGAACTTTTCTGACTTTCTTCCTCCAAGTACTGGCTATTCATTTGTACAGTTGGTCCTCCACATTTAAGGGGTTGACTTTCACAGATTTGATTATTTGCGAGTTTCTTCAACCCCTGCCTCCATCTCGGGTTCTCCCTTTCAAGGGGAACCTTCCCTCTCAGTGGCTCCAATAATCCACACATCCCTTTAGAAACCTGCCTCTGGCCCTCCTTCACCAGCTGCTGCTTGGCTAGCTAAGCATAGCTTGCAGCCCAATTTCTCAGCACCACAAACCCTCTCCTGATGCCTCCTCCCCAAACCAAGAAAGGAGATGGGTGAGAGAAAGAGAAGTATAGGGCCATCATGCCAACTCACCCTCTTCCTTCTCCTTTGCCTTGCTTGGTTTGGACCCTGGGTGCCCACTCTCCCCACCATGCTTCAGCCCCCTTCCTACAGACACACACACACATTTTGATATGTGTGATTTTTCCACTTTTGTGGGGATCCTGTGTCCCTAACCCTAGCAAATGTAGAGGGCCAACTGTATTCCTCTTTGGTGATTTTGCTGACTTTTCAATTTCTTTTACATGTCTTTTTTAAACTTCAGCTCATATGAAAATTCTTTACACATCCACCCTCATTTCTTTTTACATCTCCCAGTTTTCTTCGTCATTGGAACCATTTGCAGTTGCACCTTCAGTATCTCACCTTTCAGAAATTCTTATGCATCATGAACTCTTTTCACTTGGGGTACTTCTGACCATGGGATCTCACTCAGTATATCCCTGATTGCCAAAATCAATTTATGTAAATTTGAGAGCGTCCAACTACCTTCATCTTCCCCTTTCATCTGAATAACAAATCCATGGAGAACATGGTCAGTCCTAGCCAAGGATCTCACTACTTCCACCCAATCTTAAAATAAATCTTATTTATGTCCCAGCTTTTTCTCAAAACTGGGACTCAAGGTCATTACAAGATTAACTTCAGTGATACAGATATAAAGGAGATGTTATAATATTAAAACACAATTAAGCAAACTATGTTATAAATATTACAATATAAAAATACATCAATAAAATACAGCTTGTTGTTGCTGTGTACCTTCAAGTCATTTCTGATTTATGATGATTCTAAAGCAAACCCATCATGGGGTTTTCTTGGCAAGATGTGATCAGAGGAGGTTTGCCTTTGCCTCCCTCTGAGGCTGAGAGGGTGTGACCACCCAGTGAGTTTCCATGGCTGAGCAGGGATTTGAACTCTGCTTTTCAGAGTCATAGTCACCACCTGCTAAAAATCCCTTTCTCAGCACCCAGTCAGTTACTAGAAGCCTGCTTGAATAAAATTGTCTGCCTGTCTGTCTGTCTGTCTATCTACCTATCACTCTCACAGTACCCAGTCTATCTTCCCTTCAAAGGGGGTTCCTGAAACTGGGAGTAAAGGCTGAAGAAAGCATCCACTATGTTGCCATGAAGCAAATCTCTGATGGTTGCAGAATTAAGAGGTGGGCTGTACTTGCTGGAAGTCTTCAAGAAGACTTTTTATTATGCAATTGGGGGACTGGATCTGTGCTGTTGTAACCCCTTGGAGTTATTAGTTTGGCTCAGTGACTAGGGAAAGGGCCGTGATTGGAGTGTGTCCCCAGTGCTCCTCTCTGTATGTGACCAGTTGCCTGCAGAAGAGAGTGCAAGGTGCATGCTCAGTCCTTCTGGGCTGCAGCCAACCTTCTTCCCATGTTGCAGTAGGGGAGGATGTGTGTAGATTGCACTTTCGGTCCTTCTCCATGGCCGGCCGCGATAGAAGGCTCGTGTGATCAGGGGTCATGCAGAAGCATCGTTGTGGTCCCGCTCCTCTCACATCCCCATGCCAGGATGCCATCGTCATGCAGAAAGGGCCTGTGGCTCAAATTGGATTGTGCCCAAAATTATTACTGGGTGAAAATGAGTAGGTTTAAATGGAATACAGATTGGTAGACCATCAAGGGAAAGTGTTTGCAACTGACGAAGAGTTAGAGATCTTAATTCACTCCCTTCAAAAGCTTTTATGAACTTGTCAAACATATATTACGCATCTACTAAAGATAAAAAGAGGAGAGTGTCAACAGAACAGGCTCTGTGCCAGATATTGTTTTCTGTAGTTGACCATATCTTTTACCAGGATGATTATATAGTTGAATCTCTCTGGAGCTCAGTAAGGCCTTATCAGGGGTGGAAGCCTAAAGTGTATTTTGCATAAGCATTCATGCCACTATTTCATTGAGTTCTTGCAAAAACAAAAAATCCCACAAATCCTGCTTTTGTAAAAAATGTATTGACTTAGGTGAAGACAAAGATCAGTCTATACAGTCTTTGTATCTTTTCAGTTTTTCTTATGAGTTATTCCAAAGGCAGGTGTGATTTAATGCAAAAACAAATAAGAAGGCCTTAGTTTGTCTTCAAGTCTTTAAACAAGTCCTAAAGTATGGTGCTGCAGAAGAAGAGAGGGCAATTCAACAGTGTAGTCAGTATAATAAAAAGGGTAGAGACGAAAATTTCTTAGGAGTCAAGGTACATTTGTGATTGACTTAACCCTGTGCACCTGGATGTTTTCCTATTGTCTCCCCATCTCTACACAATATTCAGCTATTATTACAACCATTATCCCCTTGTCACTCAAACATGAAACCCATTAACTCTGTCCAGACTTCACTGTTTGTGTTGCAGCTCCCATTGTCGGTGTAGCTGGGAGGGCAATTAACAATCATACTCTTGGGACATTTTTTGGGTACAAATATTCCAGACTTCAAGCTACTCAGGGCAGTGTCTCGCTGATCCAAACACCACTCTGTCCAATTCCTGATTGAGAACTGTCCTTAGGTTCCTGCCCAAGCCATGTCACTGCTTCCTCTGCTTCTCTTCGGACTGGTAAATATTGCCTGAATCTCTCAAGGTCCTCTATCCCACATTCCTTCCTTACCTTCAGCTAGTCCTTGTGTGAGTGTGTGGGTGTTTGAGCTTTTGCGTGCATGCGTGAATTTATTTCAATAAAACACATTTTTAGTTTACATCTTGTTTTTTGGCTGGTTTTCTTTTTCCTGCATGAGCCTGTAAACATTGGTAGGCAAGGTCTCCCTAAGTTGCCCCCCTCTTGCAAGTCTCCTATTTTGAGCTAATTTGTCTCCATTTTTGCACGGAGGTACTGGCATCACAGGTGGTCTTCATGGCAACCACAGTTTGGGGTAACAGGCTGGTCTTTCTTTCTCAGCTTGAGCTACCTCACAGGGTTGTTGTAAGGATGAAGTAGGGAGGAGGACAGCCACATATATTGCTGTGTATGCTATCTTGGATAATGTTATACTTAAATCCATTGTCCTGGCAAATGGCTCCTGGTGTGCTATAGGTGATTAGATCTGGTTCTTGACCCACCATTTTGTATCAGTGCTCGTGTCCGGTTGATAGTGTCATAGTGGGATTAGTAAGAAAGTAGATCCCAAAGTCTGAAATCAGTTTCCTTTGAAGAGAAAGGAGGCACTAATATGGCTTCACTTGGGCTAATTTAGAAAAATGCTTGCAGCTCTCTAAATCTTCATGCCTTGGTTTCAGTAACTTTCCTACATTAAAACAAGCTGATACAGCAAAGGTCATATGCAGCATGTCTCTTCCTTCCTGACACATAAGAGTTAAGGACCTTCTGCCAACAAGACAAGGACAGAGGTGTTTACATAGCAGAAGTCTGTGGATGGCCATTTTTATTGCCTGGCCTGGAAAGACAACCCAAACTTTAGTTGGATGGAAGATTACCTCAAAAGATGTACAATGTATGGGAGACTGGGCAACTTTTAGGATGTTATACTAGAGGATAGAAGTGATGAGCTCAGGGCTCCCATTCTGCTCAGATTTTGGTCTGTCAAGAGTGTGGGACAGAAATGCATTTCTTTTGATAAAGTTGGATCTTTGATTCACCAAGAGGGCCTTCTAATTTTTCCTGGAGTCACTGGGGGCAGCAATTCCCCTTCACCCCTCATGGACCCACCCCCTGGCTCTAGCAGAATGGGATATGACTTTCCCTGTTACATATTTGAGCCACGTTAGGGAGCCCCACTCCACAATATCAGGCTCCCTATAAATAGTTCTGCATTGAGATTTCACTGTTTAAGCTCGGTGCCTTGTTTATTCTCCCTGTCTAACCTGTGATGCATCCATTGTGTAAATGACTAAGAGATTCATGTTCAGTGAGAGAATCAGGATAAGGTGCATGCCAATCACAGAACAGCATGCAGGGGGAAGCAACAGCTTTGAATGACACAGATAGGCGCCTGTACCTGCTAGCGCACAGGCAAAACTTCCCAGTTCCCATCCTTCCTGGCTTATTGCCAGCTCTGAAAACAAGGATTTAGGAACACAAAAGAACAGACTACTGGTCTCAGTCCAGCTTTCCTTGTGCCATGAAGAACTCTGGCCCTGCTCACTCCCCCCTCCCCTGCCACCAGTGTCAATTTTTCCCCCACCCCTACCTTCACCATTTCTTCAAAAAGAAAATATCTATTTCTCCAGATTCCATCCTTTTCTTGCCTCCACCCCACAATTGCAAAAGTAGCTGCTACTATTATTAGTATCTATTTGTACCTCTCTTTTTTCTGGGGTTGGGACCTAAAGCGGCTTACAGATTAAAAAAGACATAGTAAAAAACTCATAAAATACAAAATTAAAGAATCAAAAGAATTAAAATAATGGTAAAATACATAATTAAAACTCAGTTATTAAGCAAAAAACATAATACCCCGCACACTTCTATTGGTCAGGCCACATTTAATCATACATCGAATGCCTGCCTAAATAAAAATGCCTTTATCTGATTACAGAAGGACAATAGGGAGGGTGCCAGTCTGAATTCTCTGGGAAAGGAGTTCCAGAGCCTGGGGGCAGCCACTGAGAAGGCCCTCTCCTGTGTTCCCACCTGGTGTACCTGTGAGGGTGGAAGGATGGAGAGAAGGGCCTCTCCAGCTGATCTCAAGGCCTGGGCTGGTTCACAGGGGAGAGCTATTTATATATAAATGTCTGACCTTTAAAGTTCGCCAGATCACTTCTATAAAGAGAGACTCACAGCTTTCATCCCCATAGGGACTTACAAGGAACACAGAGCCTCTCATGGAGCAATTCTGCCCACTGACTTGTCGCAGTGAGAAACTTTCATGAATGGAAAAGGAAAATTGCTGTTCTCATTCCCTAACAAATTGCTCCTACACCTTTGTTTCTAGATGGACAATGGGGTCATACCCTCTAGTTGCCCTGGCAGTCCCAATTTTGTTTTCTGTTCCACTTTTTCAGCTGCTTTAAAAATGTCTCAGTTTCTCCCTTGTCCTCCCTTTCCTCCCTTTGTCCCCAACTTACTTCAATTGCTGCAGACTGACTGATTTCATCCAAATTGTACCTGAGTGGTTTTACACTGCCCTCTTTTAAGTGTTAAATGGCTTAAGGTGTTATTAACCTTTATTCATACTGTTTTAAATTGTTTTGAACTTCTGGGATTCATTTTTTAGAAGCTATCCTGAGATCCTTGGATATTGGGTATAGTGTTTTATTTTAAGAAGTAAACATGGTCCTGTTTGACTTCAACAGTTCTGACTTCTCTAAAATGGGAGAACTGGTAAAAGGGAATTTAAAAGGGAAAGTCAAAAAAGTTCTAATCTGCCCATGATGCTTACAGTCTACTCAGACTCTAACTGACCGATTGGAGTCTGTGTGAAATGAATGTTAGACCATTTCCGCACTAGATTGTTATAGTACGATTATTCCACTTTCAACATCCTATGAGGGGCCCCTCCCTAAACTGCAAAACCCCAGGATTCCATAGGATGTTAAAAGTGGAATAATCGCACTATAACAGTCTAGTGCGGAAATGGCCTTAGACTAGACCTGCCTTTGCTCTGATCTACTCATACCCTAAGAGGTGGGGGATGTTGGGGTCTACCCACAATGCCAGTTTCTCCTTAGAATTTGGCGAAATTATGGCTCAAAGGAGGCCTGTGAGAGGAGGGTAATGGCAGGATCTTTTCATCTATGTATACCAGTACTAACTGTAGAGAGGAGTCCAGTTACAAGTAAACAAAGTATTTTATTCAAATTGACAGACACAGGAGAAATCATACAAGGGTATTGGAAAGTGAAGCAAGAAAGGTAGGATAAAGGGAGATTGGGTGGAAAGGGTGATAGTTACCAGTCCTAAAGAAGGGGTCACAGCAGAGGGACTCAGACAGCTTCTGAGGGTAGCATGAAGGAATGGCAATCTGGGGCATCACATATTACGTGCTACAATTGGCTAAGGTTGAAGCTAGGGTTTTTTAATATTCTATTTCACACTATGAAGGGTGTATTGACAAAGCCATAATGGCTTTCCCAAGATACTGAAAAAGAGGGTCTGGAACAGGCTGATTGCTTAACTCCAGAGTGACAAAACTTTGATGGGACTCATGATGATCTCTTAACGTTTGGTCAGGTAGGGTGTATAAGGATGATCTCCATAGGGTAAGATCAAGGGATGGTCTCTGATTGCTCACCAATCTGGGTGGTTTGTCTTTCATTGTATTCAAAAATGCCAAGAGCCTGAAGTGGTGAAAGATTAGCAAAACTCATAAACGTTGGGTTTTCTGCATAGTCCTATGTGAAGTTTCATGACCATGAACATGTCTCCAGCCAGTGTGATCTTGAACATGTTCTATGGCCAGTACGACCCCAACTGGTCATTAATATGAAAATTGCATATCTCATGGGAGGGGTGGAAGGATATGGTACCACCACTTCTTCTTATGTTCTTATTTTACCGTCTTATATTCTTAAGTATTCTTCACACATCCAACTCATCATCTTAGCACCCAAAACAGAGCATGTGGCAGCAGCTTGAGGCACAGCCCAAAGCAACATTTGAAGCTGGTTATAATCCACCTCTACAATATAACAATAACATATGTCATAACTATAAATGGACCAAAAAGTTACAGTTACACTGCAAAATGAGCGATTTTATTCCTCATAAAGTTACATTTGCATTGTTGATATTGTGCACCTTCAAGTTGCTTGTGACTTGTAGAAACACTATGTTAAACCTATCATGGGGTTTTCGTGACAAGATTTGTTCAGTCAGGATTTTCCTTTGCCTTCCTCTGAGTCTGAGATGGTGTGACTTGCCCAAAAGCACTCTATAGCCAAACAGAGTTTTGGGTTCTGGTCTCCAGAGTTGTAATCCAATGCATAAACCTACACACCATGCTGGCTATCATGTATTTACATACCCACCAACGTTTCACAGATGAAAAGTGGGGCATGTGGCCAAGCAAGATCAGAATGTGGTGGAGATGACAAAAAAAGTTATTAATACAGAAGAAAGCAACAGCCAGGAAAGGCTGCAGCAGTTTGCAGTTGCCTGAGCCTACTGGGGAGGGCAAGATTCTTACCTCAACTCTCATTTCCTCCTGCTGAATTAATAGAGTGCAAACAACTTTTGCACTTTGAGCTCAGTTTGCAGCAATTGAAGAAAGTTGAAGACAAAGGAGGAAAGGGGAGAGAGAAACTGTGATATTTTAAAAGCAGCTGAAAAAGTAGGATGACAGAGGATTAATCAGAACTCTCGCAGCCAAATCAGGACAGTTGGAGGGTATATATATGCAATCCCTATCCCAAACTCATATCTTACGCATTTCTTCCTTTATTTTTTCTTTATTTTCTTTCTCACTCCTCATTTCTTGACATTTATATTTTAAAAATCTCATATAGTTCCACTTCTGATGTAATGTAATGTATAATGTAATGTATTTTTTATTATGAGAAGAAGAATTAATTACAAGTAGCTTGTTATTTGTACTTAGGTACTTCCAAGCTCTGGAATTAAATGACACACCAAATCAAATGTTGCCACCTCGTCTACTGATCTGCAGCTCTTTTTTTTTTTTTTTGCTTTTGCAATCTGGGACAAGCAGCAGAAAGCAGGGGGTATGAAACTGGCAATGCATATTCTAGAGAGGTTGTGCTTGTCTTGGTTCGTCTACATGACATGATAGGTTGTGGTGTAATGAGCAGGCGAAAAAATGAAAGTTAAAAAAAAATCACCAAAGTTATATAGCACCCAGTAAGCTGTGGCTATACTGTATTATTTACTCCAAACAAAGGAGAAGATAACTCAGCTATTGCAGCCAATTGCTTCATATTTTTTTTTTGCCGTGATGTCTCCTGAGATATGCTAACACAGTAGGCCCAAATTAAGACAAATGCTACCAATAGCGGATCAACTGCATCAGTTTCCCAGTCCTGCTGCTCTTGAATGGCATTCCCTGTGGCTATAATTACCTTTAGTTGTTTTTCCCCCTTTCTGCCAGCATAATCCAATTATAAACCAATAGCTAAACCCACAACATATTTGCTTGTTTCTTTGAGAAGTGAGCATGTAATAGGGGACAGTCTTAAAAGCATCATGTTTAATACCCCCTGGGCAGCTGCAGGCACCTGCTTTGTAGCCACCATTTCTATGTTAGGAACGGGACTTGAGGTCAAAGGTCAAGGTGCTTGATTACAGAGCGACAGGTTCTAAATAGTTGTCAGCCAGCTGCCGAAAAGAGAAAGTGATCACAAAGTCCAGATGGAAATGTTTGTGGTCCCATTGGCTGGCTGGCAAAGGAGGCATAAGCCACAGGAAGTAAGGGACAGAATCTTGAGAGGAAGAACTGCTTTGCAAAGTTTGCAGATGAACTGAGCTGCAGAAGTAGATACTGCTCTTTGACCAACAGGCTCAACAACATGGCTTTTGGGTGGTCTTTTGATGTAAAGAACAGAGATTCCTGCACCCTCAATTGTTGTGCAGAAAAGAATACTGTGTATATTCATGTATAATTCCAGAAATTTTAGTCTAAAAATTGACCCAAAAAACCTAGGTCGAGTTATCCACAGTCAGTGTAAGTATTGTACCTTAACTCTTATCAAAAATGGAACCATCCGCTTTTCTGAGTAGAGTGGCAAAAGGCAAGAGCTTAGTCCATCTCAGGAGAACCTAAAAGAAGCACTGACTTCCCTCAACTTGCTCTACCATTGTGCACTTCTGGGCCTTTTGAATGCCTGAGTGAGAAATTGGTGGCAGTGGCAGCCAGGGCCAGCTGGCCCCCTAAGGTGGTGCTGGCCCTTTCCCCTCTCCTTGGAAAGACCCTCGATTTATCCATGGGTCATATCGAAATCCATAATTTTGGCTCCCAATCTTGCCTTCGGTTTATACATGAGGCTGACTTACAGAAGAGTATAGACAGTGGCCGCTCCATTTTTGTGAGGTTTGTGACCAAACCGTGAATAACTCTCCATGCCCTTGTGATCCTCCTCCCTATTCCCTTCCAGGTCTGTTCCCTCTCATTCCCTTGCCTTTTGCACACTGGGGCCAGATGCAAGCTAATGGGAGAGGGGAGCTCTGGAGAGGAGAAGAAAAGCTTATGTGAGCCTCCCCCCACTTTCCCTTGCCTTTTGCCTTGCTGTGAGTTCTCTGTGCAGGGACCAGAAGCAAGGGAATGGGAATGGGAACTCCAGAGAGAAAAAGGAAGACATTCACATGCCTCCCGCCCCCATTTTTGTGTCTTTTGTCCAGGTGCTTGCCTTCCTTCTCTGCAGCTGGCAAAACGCAAAGGAATGGGAAGAAGAGATTGCAAGGGGAAGTGTGCTCATGACTTGCAAATAATCAAATTTGCGAAGGTCAAACCAGCAAATGTGGAGGAAGGACTGTATAGTATGTCTTCTTAACACTCACTGAAGGTACACGTGTCTCTTTTTCTTTTGTATCTCTTTTATTACTCTACGCTAATAGCACTGGGTAGGGAACAGCACATCCTCTATTTGTCTTGGTTTGGCAGGAACACCTATAGTTAAGCCTCTGTCTTCCTTTCCCACCTTCTTTTAAAATGTCCCGATTTCTTCCTCCTCCTCCCACTTTGCCATTTCATGCTTGCTTACTTCAACTGCTGCAGACTGAATTCAAGGTGAAAAAGTAGTTTGCATGCAGAGAGAAGCGGTGGAGTCTTGCCCTTCTCAGTTGGCTTGTTGGGGTTTTTAAGTTTTACAGGCTTTCATAAACTCAGTACATTAATTTCAGAGTTTCTGTTACTGCCCTGGCCAGTCCGAGCTTTGGGGATATTAAAAGATATCCTCTTGATATCATAATTCGGCTTCACTTCTCTATTCCCTTCCACGTGCTTGCGAGGCCACTGGACAAGCACATAAACAAGCTCGGCCGTTAATTGCCGTAATATTCAAACAACAATACAGGCAGGCCAGAAATAGCTGACTCGCTGCTTTAGGAGACCTCCAGGCAAGTACTCTAATTAGGTATGCATGCAACCTACAAAAGAACCTCTGCCCCCCAATGGCAGCTTGATGGGTGAACTATACAATACCCAAGTACTCTGCATTTGCATACTGGCTACTCTACTGAGAACCGCTACGATAACTCAATCATTCAGATTCTGATCTTTCAGACGCTTTGTCTCCAACTCCAAATCTATTGTTTGCCCCCAAGTACGGCATAGCCTGTAGTCACATTCTCCTTATAAAAACCCTTGATTCCGAGACCTTCCAAGGAATGTGCTCCCGAGTTTCATCCCGCCTTGCTGTTGCTTTGCTTGGCGAGCCTCCCCTCAGCTCCACATGCTGAGCTACATCGCACCCCAGCCTCGCTCTCTATTTTTCCGGGCTTCAGGACAGGTGAAGTATCACCCAAACCAGCAACTCCTCTAAAAATCCCTCTATACCACTCCAACCTTTATTTCCTTAGTTATCTTGTGTGAATGTGCCGCATACACTGTTTGCCTGTATTTAATAAAATATCATTTATTGTTTCAACTTCTGTGTGCTCCTTGAGTCGGCCTGACCCCGTAGACATAGGGTTCAAGATCTTGCTACATTACCCTGCCTCTCGTAACGCTAAGCAGTGCTCTGAGCTAATTTTCCCCACCTTTAGTTGAGCACATTTTGGTGTCCCTCCCGGGACCCCCAGTACACAGGATAACATTTCTTATAGAACTTTTGTGTGTTCTTCCTCATTAATAACTTTTGTCCTCTTGTTGCCTTGCCCTTTTGACTATATTCAGTCCCATATCTCCTGGTTTTCATCTATGAGATGCTTAGAGGATATGGAACAGGCATGAACTGGAAAAGCTATTCCTGTGAACATTTAAGCTCACGGTAGCTCAGGGATGAGGGAAAGCCAAGTCTATGATGACAAACAGATCTCGCTGCATTTTTCAGCAGTAGTCCTGCTTTCTGGTAGAAAGCTTCATGCCAGCACTGCTGAGTTCAAGTGGCCTTATTTCAGGTTTTTCAGTACTTTGATTCTTTAGCTATATATTGTGCTGCTTTCAAGAAGACATTGTTATTTCTACACTTTCTCAAAGATACCATGAGTGAGCTAAATGAAAAAGCAAGCTAAGCTGTGGTTATTTTCCTTCTTTCTTTCTTTCAATTGTGGGAGACTTAAGTTTTTGTCCTAGATATTCCAGATAGGTTTATGAGCAGCTCAGTTACAAAAATCATAGCCCATTTCTATTCATGTTTATTCAGAAGTAAGCCACACCAAGTTTGATGGGACTTCCTCCCAGGTAAATTAGTACAGAATCAAAGCTCCAGATCATCTCCTTCCCCCACAATAGGATATTCACCTCTGGTCACTGTTTTCAGCCTATATTGGGCTGCTTGTCCACCATTTTAGGAAGGGCAGGCCTTTGATTCTTTCCCAACAAGGAGAGCATACCAGCATGCACATTTGCATGCATTAATTTAAATGCAGAACTCCTAGAATCATAAGGTTGGAAGGAATTGCAATCAAATCCAATCACCTGCCATGTAGGAATACACAGCTAACATGTTTCCCAAAGGTGGTCATCCAACCTCTATTTAAAGACTTCCCAAAAGGAGAATTGTTACTGTAGTTTCTAGTCTGGACTTGTGGTATATTAGATATCATTTGATGTCAAGAATTTGGCCTTCACTACCCATTCCTCTCCATGTGCTTGCAAGGCCCCCAAACAAGCATGCACACGGGCACAGCCGAAAATTGCTGAACTATTCAAAACAAATCCAGGCAGGCCAGTAGTTGCCGGACTGCAGCCTCAGGAGATCTCCAGGCAAGTACCCTCTTAAGATCACATTATGTATGCACGCCGTTTACAAAAGATCCCCTGCCCAGAGCAGGCAGCTTGACGAGCCGAATATCCAACCATCAAGCATTCCGCGTTTGCATACTGTCTACGCTATTGACAACGCTGTCATAATTCAATCATCTAAAGTACTGACCTTTCGGAGGCTTTGTCTCCAGCCCGAAACCCATTGTTTTCCCCGGGAACAGACTAGCCTACAGGCACATTTTCCCCTATAAGATCCCCTGATTTTGAGCATCTCTTCGGATCACTCTGACTTCCATCCTGCCTTGCTGTCGCTCCGTCCGACGAGCCTTCCCCTCAGCTCCCACGTGCTGAGAATCTCCGATACAACGGACTTTTCTTCTGATAAACCGGGCTTCAGGATCAGGTGTAGTATTTCCCCTTAAAAATCCTTATCAAAACCCTCTGTCCAACTCCTACCTTTCTTTCACTAGGTCTGCGTGAGTGTCTGCATACATATGTTTTGACTGTATCTCAAAATAAAAGAAAACAATTATTATTTACTTCTGTTTGATTATTGACTCGGCCTGACCCCGTAGACATTGGGTTCAAGATCTCACTAGGTTGCCCTGCCTCTTGCATTGCTTAGCTTGTGCTCTTGCTAATTCCCATTCCCCAGTATTTCGAGCACATTGAGGTGTCCCTCACGGGACCCCAGAAATCAGGGTAACAGAATCCATCCTCCTCCTCTAAATCTATTCCATTGTTGAACATCTCTCACCATAAAGACATTCTTCCTCATGTTCAGATGCAATCTCTTTTCCTGCAAGTTGGCTCATGTCCTACTCTCTGGAGCAGCAGAAAAGAAACTCATTCCTTCTTTTCCATACTATATCTTCAAATATTTAAAGATGGCTACCATATTACCATACAATACTGTCTTTGATATAATGACTTAAAAGAAAGAAGGAAGGAAGGAAGGAAGGAAGGAAGGAAGGAAGAAAGGAAGGACAGACAGACAGACTACCGATCTCACTATAGGGTGGGGGTGAAGCTGGGCACTTTAGGCACAATGCCTAGGGCCTACAAAAATTTTAGTGCTTAGAAAAACAGGATTTTAGGGCCTACAGAAGCATCCTTAATAGTACATCAAGGCAAGGTGGGGAGTTGAATACAAGAGTGCCCAGAGCCTATGAAAACCTTTATGTGGCCCTGTAGCTGGGAACTGTACAGTTAACCCTCTACATTCACTACGGTTAAGGGCGTAGGACACCTGCAAAAGTGGAAAAATTGTAAATATCAAAATGTGTACATTTTGTATCTGTGGAAGGGGGCCAAGGCATGGAGGGAGAACGGACACCCAGGGTCCAAATCAGGTAAGGGAAAGGGATTGGGTCAGCATGTTGGGCCTATACTTCCTTTCTCTGACCTATCTCCTTTCTTGGGCCATTTCCTCATGAGACTGTGATAGCGCAATGATTACACTTTTAACCTCCTATGGAATCCTGGGGTTTGCAGTTTTGGGAGGGGCTGACTGGCCCCTCCCGAAACTGCAAACCCCAGGATTCCATAGGAGGTTGAAAGTGGAATCATCGCGCTATAACAGACTCGTGTGGAAATGGCCTTGGATTTAAGGAGGCATTAGGACAGGGTTTGTGATGCTGAGAAACTGGGCTACAAACCATCTTTAGCTGTCCAGGCAGTGGCTGGTGGAGGAGGAGGAAGACCAGAGGTGGGTTTTTAAAGGGTTCTGCAGCCTGATCAGAGCCACTGAGAGGGTAGGTTCCCCAAGAAAAGAAATACCTAAGGTGAAGAAGGCAGGAGTTGGATAAATTCACAAATAATCAAATCGGTGATAGTGAAACCCACAAATGTGGAGGGCCGACTGTAGTTTTAAAAAAGTCTGAAGTTCTGCACTGTCTTCCTCACTGGGGAATCAACCAGTTACAGATGCCAAAGGCACAACTTTGCAGTGTCTTCAGAAACCACCATTTTCACATGAGGTCTTGATGCTTTTGGCTTGGAGGATGAAGTTTTCTAGGCTTAGTGCTACTTTGCCTATTGAATAGAGCTCCTTCAGCATATGAAACTTACTATTAATAAGTTTTTCTTAATATGAATTATATCCTCTTTTTTCAGAATCTTTTGTCCAGCAAGTGGAAAAGAAAGAAAGGCAGCCCTCAGCCCCCGCAGTATTAATTATCACATAGCTGGCATGGTTGCCTCAGGCAGTCGTCGAAGAGGTATGGAGCTAAATCAACACAGATTCTGATTTGTTAGTTCAACTGAGTGCAAGGTAGCTGAAGGAAAAAAAACGAATTGGAAACAGAGCACAACTATATGTGAGAGGCAAGCTGTGGCTTGCAGAAAGGAAAATGTTTGCAGCAAACACCAGCAGTATGAGATTTATCTAAGGTGTGGCCTCCTTGCTTAAGCCGTAGTAATTATCCAGAATCCCACTGCTAGTAGCTGGGGGTGAGGGTAGGTTGAAACTTTTTACACATTTAACTTTTTCATGTCAACCGGGACCAACCACAGCATTTTATGTAGGTCAAATCATGATCCATCCAGTGTCTTTTAAAAAAAAAAAGGAAAGAACTAAGTCACTTCTTTTTTTATATATCTTTTGCAACAAAAGGCTTAAGCCTGGGTTTGGGGTTTCGTCCTCATCTACATGTCATGGTGTAAATTACTAGGATGTTGTGGCAGGAGTGAGCAAAACAGAATATCTGCACGAGCAGCGTATGAGAGAACCAGCATGGCATAGTGCTTTGATGGTTGGACCAGGACTCTGAGAGATCTGGATTCAAATCCCTGCTTAGCTATGAAAACCCACTGGGTGGTCTTGGGCAAGTCACACATTCTCAGAGGAAGGCAATGACAGCCCCCCTCCAACAAATTTCTCCAAGAAAATCCCATTATAGGTTCAACAGAGGGTCTCTATAAGTTGGAAGTGACTTCAAGACTTAACAACAGGAACAATGGTACTTGCGGTAGCTAAGTGGTGCAGCACAGACTGTTGAACACCCAGTCCAGCATTTCAGCTAACCAGTTGTGCCCTCAAGTTTTCCTCTCCCTCCACCAAATGTTCAGTATTTTGTGGCCAATGAGCACACAACCTCTCCACTGGGCCATCTAGGGGATTTAAAGCCTCTTAGGAACTCCCCCAAATTATCGTGCTTCTCTACTTCAGAAAACCTTGGAAATCTTTCAGGCATGCTGATATCTCCGATGTCCCAGCTTGTTTTTAGTACTATTCTTAGCTGTATCAAGTGTTATGTTTTTATGGAAAGGCACTGCCACTGTGTTGTAGTGGTTTGAGCATTGGACTGTGACCTGGAAGACCTGGGAGACCCGCTTGGCCGTGGAAACCCTGTAGGACGAAACACACCTTTCTCCCTTCACCTTGCCATCATCTCAACATCAGCATCTGATCCACGTGATTTTCCTCTTCTGCCATTAAAAGAATCTAACACTACATAAAAATAATTACAAAAAGCAACCTCCACCATAAAAAGTAACCACAAACGTTACAGTGTTGTAACAGTATAGTACTGGTGATTCATCAAAATTAGCTGCAGAAAATGGATTTTAAAAAACATTATCATGATCATTATTGCCGTCTCTATATCTCTCCTTCTCCCCCAACATTGGGGCTCAAGGCGGCATCCAAATTTAACTGATTACAACAGAATTAAAAACATGCAGAAAGTCAGCATTAAAATAAAAATAAGCTATAACTATATTGAAATAATTGAAGACATATGCTTTAAAAAGACAACCTTTTTTTTTAAAAAAAAGGATGAATATGGTAAACATTTATGTATAAAATGATGTGGAGGAAGAGGAACACAGAACTCTAGAACTCTCTTCAGTTGCTGAACATTGCATTATGGAATGTCTTTCAGCTACCTCAGCATGCCATTTGCTGGGGGCAAAATGCATACGAATGGCAGGGAGAGCTCTGAGGGAGGAAAGGAAGGCTTGTGCAAGCCCCCCCCCCCCGCCTTTTCCTTCTATTTTACATGGGAAGGGGAAGGAAGGAGCTCTGGAGCCCAGAAAGGAAGGTTTGCACGAGCTTTCCACCACCATTTCCCTTTTGTTTTGCCTTGGTGCAAGTTCTTTGCACTGGGACAAAATTCATGGGAACGGGAAGAAGAGAATGGGGGAGAGGCATGTGTGCTCACAAATAATCAAATTTGCGAATGTCAGTCTCGAGAACGTGAGAATAGAACTGTAGTTAAATTTTAGAGATGTGGAGAAATACTTCCCTAAAATCTCCCAGCATTAAAGTTCACTGAATACACTCTCAGTTTTAACCTTATGAGAGAGAAAAATGTCTCTCTACCCAATTTTCCTATGCCATGTGTAATTTTATCAATTTTTTGGAAAACCGATAATGGTGGATAGGGAATTTGAGAACTGTAGTCTAAAAAGATAAGTTTTTCAAACTCTGGATATTGGCTTGTGCACTGAATCTTGATGAATGCCACCATCACTTAGAAAGACTGCCAGCTCTCTGGTAAAGTGTTTTTTCCTTTCCAAGGACCTTAAGAACAGCAGCAACAACTACAAGGAACTCTGATTTGTAGCTTGAAGACTTACAGGTCTTAGAAAACTGAACAATTTCTCAGCAACTTGGCTTCTCACCTTCTCCAAACCATAATTAACCTCTCCTTCTCTCCCTCTTCATTCCCTTTCCCCTCTCTGTGTGCGTGTGTGCAGGCACACATACGAGTGTGCTCATGTGCATGCACATATAGGAGTGTGTGTGTCTGCTTCTGCATCTGAGAACTCTGTTGTTCAAATATTTGTAGTCCTCAGAAGACCAGAGAGCCTCCAAGCAATTCTGAAGGCACAGAAGAGTCCTTTAAACTGAATGAAAATTATCAATATAGCCTCAGAAAGTGCCCTTGCTTAAATACACTAGAGACTTCTAACAACTCTCAAATGTCCAATACAGCACGCAAAAGGCTCCCAGAATAATACGCCAGGTCACACTTAAATGAATCTCTCTCAAAGACAGTAACTTTAATAAGATAAACTGCCTTTGCGCTAAAACCACAGCACCACAGATAGATAATAACACAATACAGATCTCTTAAATGAACCCTCTGTTAAAGGAAATGACCAGGAAACAGAGTGCAGCTCTTGTGTAGGAAAAGAGGGAATGAAAATACCAAATGGGGTGGGGTGGGGAATCCACTTGTTAAAAAAGAATCAATTCTGCTGTGTACCAGAGCAAAACGTTAACAGCTTGAAGGCCAACGGTTAGGTGCATGAAAGTTTTCTTGAGGATTTCTCTCTTTGGCAAAACCATCCATTGAGGCAAGTTTTTGAAAGCAATGAGAAAATGAAACAAACTATGTGCAGGGTAAAAGAAAGAAGGCTGACTGAACAGATCCTTTAAAATGCATACGGTGTGGGTTTTTTTTTTTAAACCTCACAAAATGTGAGGATTTAAAATGTCCGTAAGAGCAAGCACAATGGAACGTGTGTATGTGTGCTTGTATGAACAACAATCTAGTTGCTGGATTCATCAAGGTTACATCAAGGTTACATAAAGATTCCTATTGGGAAAATTGGGCACAATTGTCATCCTTTGCTCCAAAAGGCCACAAGATTAAATGAGCATAAAATTTTAATTGTCCTCCCAGCCTGCACCAGGCCTCAGCCTTCCGTATTAGCACTGAGTTACTAAGTTGAGCAGCGACTTCCGCTGGCCTGTACATAAAGAGATGCATTCATGCTTCTCAGTCTTTCAGCTTGCATTAATACGTAAATTAATCACATAAATGAATGTATATATCTAGACACACATACACACACAAACGTTTACCTGGGAGTGGGTAGAAGCTTAACAAGTTGTTTCTTTAGTAGATAAAAGAAGGGTTTGTTAATGTTTACATATTTAGTGTGTCAATGTCGTGATTTGTAAAGTATATTTTACAACTTTGGGCTTTATTTTATGAAGTTTGATCCTTGGCTAGAGTAAAACTGAAACCTCTGCCTCATTAAAACATTCTTCTATACCACTGGGTGAATTATCCATATGAAATTAATGAGGACCAGCAAAAGCATCTGTATGAATCATTCCTGCCTCCCATTATATAAATTACAAAAGCTTTTACCAAAGATACACTTGCTTGATTGCAAACTAGACCCACTCAGATCAATGGCCGAGATCCTGTCCAGTACTTGTTAACCGCCATCAAGTTGACTTGGACTTATGTGGATCCTGTGAATGGGAGACCTCTAAGTCACCTTATCATCAACAGTCCTGCTCAGGTCCTGCATACTCAGGGCTGAAGTGACTCTGATTGATCAGGGCCTTGATTGAATCTATTCATCTGTATCCTGTGGTTATTGCAATCACCAGTGTCCTCTTTCTTAGGGATGGGAATGTTTGTAAGTGTTTCCAATCTGTGGACCATTCTTTTGTTTTCTGCTTGTTGACAGAGTTTAGTCAGAACTCAAG
This sequence comes from Cyclura pinguis, assembly GCA_030412105.1. Taxonomy (NCBI): domain Eukaryota; kingdom Metazoa; phylum Chordata; class Lepidosauria; order Squamata; family Iguanidae; genus Cyclura; species Cyclura pinguis. The sequence continues at coordinate 13,312,949 of CM059601.1, read as the reverse complement.
TAGATGCTGTCTTTGTAGCTTGAAGCAGCTGTGTTGGTATGCAATCTGTTCCTGGTGATTTATTTCTCCCACGCTCCACCAGATGCTTGCTGTGATAACTGGTAGCTAGTACCGCCACAGCTGTTCTACTGACTATTCCAGTAATGTAGTGGAAGGAGGTGGAGATGCACCCATGTCAGGAACCATTTGTGTAACAAGATGTTCGATACCTCTTTAGGCAACAAACTGAGTTTGAACAAAAGAACGTTATTATAATTTCATGCACGGAGGTAGGAATCTGATTGCTTGGGCCTGCTTTGCTGCCTCAGAACCTGAGATTCTTTCACGCTATACAATGCTAGCACTATGATTCTACATTCGCTGCCATGGCTGCATCCTGTGAAATCCTAGGATTTGTAGATTGGTGTGGCACTATACCTCCCTGGCTGGGAATTCCCTCTCCTAAACTGCAAATCTCAGGATTCCATAGAATGGAAGCATGACAGTTAAAGTGGAATAATAGTGCTATAATTGTGAAAAGGCCCCTGGACAGCTTACCATTATTGACACAAGCATGAATTCTGCAATGTTTCAGAAGATTTTCAAGAAGAATGTCAGGTCATCTGTCCAAAAACTGAAGCTTACTTGTCAGTGGGTTATAGCAATGATCCTAAACATGCAAGCCAGTCTACCAAAGAACAGCTATGGAGGTGTTTCTTTGTTTTAAAGTGGGCTAGTCAGTGTCTGGATCTATTACCCTTTGAGATGTTGGGACAGGAACTGAAGCAAGTTATTCATTCATGGAAGCCCTCACAGCTCACTGAGCTGAAGCAGCTTTGCAAGGAGGACTGGGCCAAAAATCTTCAAAATCTATGTGAGTGACTGACCAAGAGTTATAAGAAATGCTTAACTGAAGTAATTTCTGCTCAGATTCAGCAGATACTGAATCTAAAGGTTCACAAACTTTTTCTCATATGGATATTGACTGTTGAAACAGTTATGGATGAATAAATGTTGAAAACATATAATGTTAGTGTGTTATTTGTTTTACTGGGCTATCTGTTTTTCTTTATCTAAGATTATGAGGCTATATTAAGATCTCAGAAAATCTTAGAATCACAGGAGTTGGATGAAACCACATATGAGCCATTGTATCACTTGTGGTGGCTTGGGGCTTCTGTGTCAGTGGGTTGGTGAATCTGCTCAAGGTTTAATCTGAACCTCCAAGGATCTATCCAAAGTGCTGACCCTCTTTACGAGATAGGGTTTAGCCCTTAGGTTGGTCCTTTGAAGTTCAGATTTAAAGCCTGTTCAATTGACATAGTAATACTGTTTATCACTGTTTTGTTAGTTTTCGTTGCTGTTGGGAGAACTTTAGATTTTCAAAAGAATGGAATAAAACTTGAAAAAAAATCCATGCTACAGTACTTTTCCAAATGCTTAAAATGTAAATGCAAAAATGAATGTGAAAATATTTCTTGTTACAGTAGAAACTAACTGCACTCTCACCCATTAGGCTACTTCATCACTGTGTCTTCATTGTGCACTAGTTTATGGGAAAGTAACCCATCCAGCATGGTGTTGACCATGTGTTAGACCATCACCCTGGAGACCAGGATTCGATTCCCTGCTTAGCTATGGAAACCCACTGGGTGACCTTGGGTGCAACATACATTAGTTGGAAATGACTTGACGGCACACAACAATAAGAACAAGGTAACTGTGCTACTTGTGATCCATTATTACCAAACTCTGACCATTTGCAATTAAGCTGGGCATCAAGAGAGTAATTAAAACATATATTTTACATGGCAAAGGACAGTCCTCTATTTGAAGTTCTCCCTAGTTCAAGTCTAGATAGAAGATAATGAAGCATAAGAAGTGAGAGCAGGGGCCTTAAACTATAAACTATATCTAAACTTTATAGTGAGTATAAACAGTTAGTATGTGGTCAGTACAAGGATCAAGTACACAAAGATTTAGATATAGTTTCTTCTTACTAGGTTGAAATGAATTGTAAATCTGTTAAATTTTAGTATCACCAAATTTGTATCTATACATACATTTTTTTTTTATTTGTTGTCAAGTTGATTTCAGCTTATGAAAACCCTCTGAAAACTTCCAGGTCACCTTCTTATCTTCAGCCCTGCTTAGGTCTTGAAAACTCAGGGCTGTGACTTCTTTGACTGAATCAATCCACTTGTAATGCAGTTTCCCTTTTTTCCTACTGCCTTCCTCTTTAACAAGCAAGATTGTCTTTTCCGATGAATCATGTCATCTCATGATATGTCCAAAGTACAAGAGCCTCAGTTTAGTCATACATATAATAAGCATGTACAATGTTTATGAAAATTGTCCCTTTTTTCTTTGGATAATTCTTTTCCTTCTTTGGTCCACAATGTATAAGTGCCTAGACTTAAAATGACACTACCCCTGCTTGTAGAAGGTCTTTAAACTTATCAGTGATCCAGCAGAAAACTGTAATTCATTTCCTGAATAATACCAGTATTAGTTTTAGCCACGGATGTGAGCCAGCATCCTGTTGGGCAGCCACAAATGCATCACCTAGAGTTAGGCGCGCGTGACTATTTCACATTCACAGTCCCTGGTTTAGGGAATACATAGGGACAGTGAAAGTCCCCCAGTCCCCATTTACTGAGTAGTAGCTGATGCAGATGGGGGTATGTTCTCTTGTCGATCAGGAGGTAGCTGACTGATGGTTCCATCCACCCCCTGATGTGAGCAATCTCCAGCACAAGGGAAAATTGCAACAGAGGTCCTTCTTCTGCCCATAGCCCCAGAGATAATGCATGGGAGTGGGTACGAATGTCAGTTAGCTGGTTCCTGAGTGACAGAGAAACAGACGTACATGGATTTTAGTGGCTGCTGCCCAGTAAGTAGGGATTGCAGGGTTGGATCAAGAGCTACTGTGTAACTAGGTGTGAGCTACTGTGTAACTACTGTGATTATGCATTCCTAACTCCACAACAGGATCCTAGTTGTAATTTTTTGCTAATTTTGTTCTTGAACGAAGCATCTATAAAATTTTAGCAATTTTGTGCCTGCTGAGAGAAAGACTTTAAAAACTGTGCTGTTTTCAAAGACTATCTGCAGTTCAGGATTTGTTCTGTACAAATTTTGCATGTGTATTTTGTGCAGAAAATACTAAATATTCTATTAATATTTACTGCTATTTTTAATAATACCAGTTAATATTGTTAATAATACTGTTAATATTTAACAATGCTCTTGCAGTATATTTAAAATACTGTTAATATTTAATAAAAGTAAATATGTTTCCATATAGAAGTAGTATCTCTGTTTTCTGCACAGAAAATGCTGTAGGAGGGGACTCATTTGTGCAAAATTTGCACTTAATTCTGCACTGAAAACAGCATTGTTCACACAGGAAACAGTAATCTCTGCACAGAAATAGAAAACACTGTTTCCTCCACAAATAATCCATGTGCAAAATTCAGACAGAATAATTCCCAAATTGTAAAGTTTCATTAATTCAAGAGTCTCCTCAGCATGGTTTCCCAACACTTTGGAAGCCTGTTTTTAGCCGTTTTGCAAATATTGTTTCCTTACCTAGTTTTTACTAATCAGTATCTGACAGTTGCAGGTTTGTTTTCTTCCATAAGCCAAATGAGGCTTACGAACACTGACCAAGGAGCAAATGAAAGTAATTAGCGCAGAACCAATTCCAAAATCCCACTCTCTATAATCTGACCAGTGCTGATCAACAACTTTAAAAAATGGCATCCAACAGGGCAATTGCTAGGCTAACTAACTAACTAAATACTTGTAGAGCTGCAGAATGCGAAAAGGAGCGAGAGAGAAATTTTATTTTTCCTTTTGGTGTGGAGCTTTAAGTGGCAGCTTCATATGAGATTAGAGTCTGCTGTGAGCTCTGGAAGTTAAAATGTGATTTGCTTAAAAATGAATGCTTTGTATTGGCAGTTAATTCTGTCTGCCCCCCCACATACACACTACAAGTTTGGAAATATGAAATTATACAGTCAAAGGAAGTGATAAAACCTCAGTCATTCAAAGCCCTGGGAATGCAACCGCCTGTTTCCACATGCTCCCTGCTCATGGACCAGGCCTTTCTCATTTTACCTGCTAATCCATCATTTGGATGTTTGGAACAGAGCTTAGCCCAATCCCTTGGTTTTGATTTTGAGGTGATTAGAGAGAGAAAGAGAGAGAGAGAGAGAGAGAGAGGTATGTGTCATAGCAAATGCTGAAAGTTTAATTCCTTAGCCTCTCCCTTTTAACAAAACATCTGAGAGGACCACTTCCATTTTCTCTTTGTAAAAAATTATTTAATAACAATTACAATTCTGAAACATAAAATAATTTCTTCTTCCTATACAGATATTATATTTTTTTTTAAAAAAAATCTCTTTCTATTCCTCTCTTCCAACCTCCCTTCCCCAAAACATGGAATCATATATCTTATCCCTGTCAATCACTATAAATATAGATTGTTGTCCAAATAACTATATATTGTTTACATATTATTATCTTAAAAATTCATTTTCCCAAAAACTCTGTTGAGTCAAAGGAGGTTTAATTCAGTTTTACTTTGATTAATATAAACAATAAATGGCTTCCAAAAAATCTCAAATTTTGGAAGACCACTTCCGTTTTGAAGCTCTAGTATTGCTATACGTATACGGCATGGCTTGCAAGAGACCTGTTAAAATGCAACCTGTTACATGTAATTCATTCTTTTCGATACTCATCTACAGGTAGTGTGGAGAAGTTCTGTCTGTTCTGTCATTGCAAGTTCTGTCTTTCTCCTGGACAAAACAGCACATACAGGGACCCGTCTCAGAAGGGAACTTGCCAAAGAAGATCACAACCATTCTCTTTGAAGACTCACATGGCACAGTTGGTTTCTGAGCAGGAAATCTTCTAAACCTTTTTCCAAGGGAAGGTAACAGCACCCTTGATATGACCTCCTTCATACTTGTATGTGGTTGTTGACCAAGATGTTTGCAACCTTGCAGGGACAGGACCAAGCACGGCTTCAGCTCTTCTACCTTTTCACCAATGATGCTGCCTGCCAGACACTTCCCTCCTGCCTAAGAGCTTAATAACTCTGCAGCCTCTAATTTTTTCCCTGGTTGAAGATGCTTTTTCCTTCAGCAGACAAATGTAGCTTGCCCTTTTGGACATCTTCAGTGACATTTCAATCTTTCATCTACAAGGGGAATAAAAAGCACTTTGATGAACTGTGAAAAGTTTGGCTATATACACTGTGACTAGGCTCAGCTTCCTTGACATACACATATTACAGGGAAAGCGGTGCTTATGCAAAGCTGGTGTGTTCAGTTTTGAAAATTTCCCTCAATGTGTCAGTGTTGCACATTTCATTTCAGCTCTGTTGTTGCTGTTGTTGTTGTTGTTGTGTCTTCAAATTCTTTCTGATTTATGGTGACCCTAAGGTGAACCTATCACAGGGTTTTCTTGGCAAGATTTGTCCAGGACATGTTTGCCTCTGTGACTGAGAGGCTGTGATTTGCCCAAGGTCACCCAGTAAGTTTCAGTTGGCTGGGTGAGGATTCGAACCTGAGGCCATTTCCACACTAGACTGTTATAGTGCTATTATTCCACTTTCAACATCCTATGGAATCCTGGGGTTTCCTTTGAGGCCCCTCCCTAAACAGCATACTCCAGGATTCCATAGGATGTTGCAAGTGGAATTATAGCACTATAAGGTCTAGTGTGGAAATGGTACTAATCTCCAGAGCTATAGTCCAGTGCTCAAACTGCTACTCCACACTGACTCTGAATTCAGCTCTAAAACAGTTTCATGTGTGAACAGGGAATATATTGTCAGAGCAACTCGTGTAGTGGTGGAGTTTGGGCTTGTTGAAAAAGCAATACCAGATCCTGGAAAAGTTCCTTTTCCAGAATACATCTCCAAGAGGCCCCATCAGTATCACCACTTTTCAAAATATTATCCCTAAAAAGAAACTTTCCCAAGCTTGGGGGACTCTTTGGTTTCCAAACCTTCTTGCAGTTATCCTCTGCTGTACCCTAGTACCTTTCTGAGCGCCAACCAACCTGGGAGTCTCATCTTCTGGCACTACGCTCTTGTCTGATTTTGGATTGTCTCATCATAGGGTTTTCATGGTACAACACATTCAAAAGGGCTTTACTGTGCTTCCTTCTGTTCAGCACTAACAAGTGTTAGCTATGGTGCCACCGCCGTTGTCTCTGAGAGATCTTCTGCCAGTGTCACCCCCACTACTGCTACTCTCCAGCAGCTATTTGGCACATTTAATCTGTCTCCTCAGCAAAAGCATGTCTGATATGGGAGACCTCACCAGTAGCACAACTACCATCAGCATAACCTCTTGTCTCACAGGAAGACTCAGCCCTACCAACACAGAAAAATATTGCTATGGTGGGTATAAAACTTAACTGGTTGATTTATTGTCCTTTAAACTAATCTACTTCATGTGCCTGTTCCAAAAACTATGGCCATTTCTGCACTAGACCGTCATAGCGCGATTATTCCACTGTCAACATCCTATGGAATCCTAGGGTTTGCAATTTAGGCAGGGGCTTTCAAAGGCTCCTCTCTAAATTGCAAACCCCAGGATTCTATAGGATGTTGACAGTGGAATAATAGCGCTATAACAGTCTAGTGCGGAAATGCCCTATGTGTGCCATCACAAAAACCTTGAAGGAAGTACAGGATTAAAATGTAATGGATATATAATAGGTCCATTTTAGAAAGATGAAGAAGAAGAAAAATAAAATCTGGAAAATAGAAGCTATTTATTTTTTTTAATGCCCAGAGAAACTAAGCTTCTTTAAAAGCAACCAAACTGATATCAGTCATGTGGGACATTATTAAGTGCAGTATTATCAAGTAGATTATGGTCTTATTGCTTCAGAGCACTAATTATAGCATTTGTGGTTTCATGTTAATATGATACAACCACTGTTATTTTCAATATTATAAATGGGCACCCTGATGTCTTTCAATAAATGCTCCGGCCTTGTATATAATAACTCTGGGCTTTTGGAGGGAGTGAGTAAAATCTACATGCAAACTTATGGAAATTATTTTTTAAAAAATAGAAGAAAGCAGCTATGCTTTTTTTTTTTTTACATTTTTGACCATCTCTCTATTTTTCCTATCTCTATCTTTTTAGTAGCAGTACATGTAATTTGAATTTGATTGCAGTAGACCTGAATGCCAGCTACTTTGATTAAGGCTGAGTGATTAGAGAAAACATATATCTATATATGGATTCTAGGATATGATGTCTACTTAAATCCCAACACTGAGAAAAACTAAGGTCATACAAATTCTTGATTAGATGTAACTTCCCGTTGAAATCAATGGAATTGACAGACTGAGCCTTACAGTGTTTTACTTGGAAAGAAGCACAGCTTGCAATTAACTATTTTATTAACTCGTTAAGTTACTATTTAATTAGAATGTCCTAGTAATGTCCTCCAGCTTCCTAGATTCCCCAGTTAATGCTGGAGCGGAAAATATACTTTCATGAAACAGGTCATAATAGAGTTTGTTATGGTGGGTGGCTCTCCCCCATCAGAGCCAGTAAAACAGGAAGGCAAGGTGTTTCAGGAGGAGGATTAGGACTGAATGTATCACATGGTCTTCTTTTTAGGAAGGATAGAAAGAGAACTTTCGGGAGTGCAAACTGGAACAGTAAAATAACAACAATCAAAGAACGGAAAAAGAGGAAAAAAATCAGTCTTGGAGTGGGATAGAGTGAATGATTTGGTTGGAGACCAAGGCCCTTAAGCAATTAGGCATTTTCAGAATATCAGAATTTTTAGGCTAGAAAGGCATGTGCCTCCTTATGGGTTTATATGGAAGAAAAATGCTTGGCATCTTTTTGAGAGGTGGGCACACTGTAATTCTCTTTAGTAATTTCTTCACCAATACTGATTATATTTTGTAATGTTTTCCATTATATATTATTGCATGGTATACTAATCTTGTATAATATTATTTAAGATAAGCTGCAATTAATTTCTGTTTAAATCATGTTTTGCTTGTATGGCACTATGTGCTTAGATAATTAAATAAAAAGATTTGCTCACTCCTCTTCTCACTCTCTTTTGGCTTCCCCCTCTGTTGCTTTCCTCATCCCTACCAATTCTAAAAGGACAAAAAGAGCCCCTTTGAAGGATCCAATAGCAAAAACTACCTCCTGAGACTAACAAAGACAATCTCTTACAATCTCTGTAAATCTAATGGAGTGCTCAGTCTAACTATATATACTCTTACATATTTGTAAAAAAAAAAAAAGACAAGTTAACCAAAGCTAACCAAACTAAGGCCATTTCCACATTACACCGTTATAGTGCTATTATTCCACTTTCAACATCCTATGGAATCCTGAGGTTTGCAGTTCAGGGAGTGGCATTCAGAATCCTCAGCCAGAGAGCTCTTTGACCTCAGTCAACTACAAACCCCCGAGTTCCAAAGGATGTTGAAAGTGGAATAATAGCACTATAACAGAGTAGGGCGGAAATGGCCTAATTCAGTTTGAGATATTAGTATTGATAGTGATGAGTTAGCCTCTCAGTTTCAAATACGTAATATTACAGAATTTTTTCTGCTTCACTGGGACTCTCTGCTGCGGCGAAGCCTTGCTTCGCAGATAGCACTCTGCTCATGCTCAGACGAGCCAAATCCTGCCAACTCTGACATTATTTTCTGAACTTAATATTCCAAGATTAGAAATAAGTTATGTCAGAAGTAGGTGTGCTTAGGATTTCACCTGTCCCAGTGGCGGAGCTTGGAGTGTGTGGAGGGGGGCGGGAGGGGGCGGAGCTATGGCACGAGGGGTGTGGCCGTGGTGCACGGGGGCATGGCCACGGTGTGGGGGCGTGGCCACAGTGTGCGAGGGTGTGGCTACGGGCTGGGACACCCCAGAAACATTGCCGCCCAGGGCGAATCGCCTCCCCGGCCGCCGTCCCTACACAACTGACCTGTTGGGGCCGTCCACATAACCAAACTGGCATGTTGGGAGTCTGAAGAATTCAGCTGAGTACATCCTTAAAGGTTTCAGGAGTGATTATGTGAAGAATAGGTCATTAGCTCAGCCTTTCATACTTGAACAAGGCAACCTTCCTAGCGTCGAACACTGGAACAAAGATGTCTTGGGCTTCTCAATCAAAGAGTGGAAATTTCCTTAGAGGAAAAGTCCCCTTTGGATTTTCTTCTGTGAATCTTGATAGTGAATATTCTCTGCATATTCTCTTACATGCGCAAATATTTGGAAAATATTTTCAGTAGCATATAAAGACTTTTGTCAGGCAACATACAGTACCAATGTCTACAATAGTACAATAGTTCAAAACAGAGAACCTTAAGAGTTGGAAAGGAACACAAAGACCATCTGGTCCAACCCCTGCCATGCAGGAATATTCAACTACAGCTGACCCTCCACATTTGCAAGTTTGACTTTCACAGATTTGACTGTTTCTCCAACCTCTGCCCTCCCCACCTCAAGCGCTTCTTTTTTGAGATAACCTTCCTTTTCAGCAGCTCCCGTCAGGCCACACAGCCCTTTGAAAACCCACCTCTGGTCCTCTTCCTTCTCCACCGGCCTCTCTCTGGCCACCTAAGAATGGCCGACAGCCCAATTTCTCAGCACCAGAAATCTTCTCCTGATGCCCTCCTGCCACATGCCCAAGGGCCAGCCGGCCCCTCCCAAAACTGCAAACCCCGGGATTCCATAGGATGTTGAAAGTGAAATAATAGCGCTATAACAATCTCGTGCAGAAATGGCCTTTGAGCGGTCTTTTTCTGCACTCTGAATGAACTCTACCTAATCAGCGTCCAAGAAAAGTCTCTTAAATTTCCCTTCTTTCTGGATTTACTCTCATGGTAAGGATCTGAGTGCACTTTCCCTCTGTTTGGACACAGTGTAAGGAAGGAAGACTATAATGTTTTCTTTCACGCTCCCTTTTCTTCCTCTTGCCAGCTTGTCAAGCTCCACTGTAATTCTCCCTGCCTCGCCTTTCTTCAGAAGCCAGTCACATATAACTTTGTTGACAGATGCATCCCTTCTCATCCCTCTCCTCTCCCTCCTTTTTCTGGGGCAACTTTCACTCGTAACTATTAAATCCCAATTGTGTTTACTTCCTCAGTAGAATGACATTACCAAAAAAACCTCTGATCTGTTGTTATCTGCTGCTCCCTTGAGAACCTTAACAAAAGCAGCCTGCTTCCTAGACTGTGTAATCCAGAGGTACCCATTGGGTGCTACTGTTCATTTTGGCATGGGTGCTAGCTTCTGGGCCAGCTCCAACAGACAGAGGAGAGCCTGTTTTCTAGCAGTACAGAGGCCAGAAACCTTTTCACACTACACAATTATAGTGATATGATTCTACTTTAACTACAATGGTTCCATCCTATGGAAACCTAGGATTTGCAGTTTTTTGAGAGAGTTATTTAGAATTCTCTTATGAACCAGCAATGGTGCAGTGATCTGAGCACTGGACTATGTCCCCACTTGGCCATGGAAACTCACTGAGTGACCCTGGGTGTGTCACACACTCTCAGCCCCCAGAAAACTCCATGATAGGTTCACCTGAGGGTCACCATAAGTCAGAAATAACTTGAAGGCACCTAACAACAACAACAACATTTTGAATTTTAAACCAGAGAGATCTGGTGCCTCCTCAAGCTACTTACCTCGGGATCCCACAGGAAGCATCCCTGGTAGTTAAAGCGCAATCATACTGCTATAATTGTGTAGTGTGAAAGGGTCCCAGAGTGCCCAGGGGAATGGTTCCCCAGCATATTTACACACATTCCTCCCAATATGTGATGCTCCAGAAGGGCCTATTCCCTGAACTCAGGGAAACAGTTTGAGAATGATTTCAGAGACAATAGTTCTAATCTGGTTGCTAGTCCTAATTAAAGTAGATGTAGTGCTTCTGCATGACAATGACGCTGGTCGATTGTACCCCCTCTCCCCACTGCCACCCCCAAGCCCAGTCTCTCCCCTCTTAAACTTACTAGTGAAAGATTGGTGGGTTTGTGATATGTTTGTCTGTTATGTAGCTATACAGTGGTGTCCAGAAAGTGTACTTGTTCTAGGCTGAGATTGATGGTAGGGTGGGAGGTGTTGAAATTCTGATGGAATGCCTTGAGTCATGCCTCTCCATGAGTCCAAATGATAAAAATATCAGTGTATCTCAGGTAGAGGAGAGGTATCCATGTGCAGAAGTTGAGGAAACATGGTTCTAGGTCAGCCACGAAGATGTTGGCATATGGTGGTGTCATGCATGTGCCCATGGCTGTACCATTAATCTGAAGATGTGTGTTCTTTTCAAAAGTGAAGTAACTGTGTGTGAAAACAAAGTGACAGTCCTTGGCTAGGTCTGCTATGGTCCCATATGGAATGATGTTCCTGATTGCTTGTATGGGATGTTGGAATGTAGGGATTCTATATCCACAGTGGCTAAGATGGCGTTGCCTGGGAGGTTGTGGATGGATTGTAATTTCTGCAGGAAGTTGGTAGTGTCCTTCACATAACTAGAAATGTTGCTGGCATGTGGTCTAAAGATATTATCCATACATCCAGAGGCACCAACTGTAAGTGTTCTAATGCTTGGGACAATGGTTTGCCCAACATTGCCCTGTTTATGTATTTTGAGTAACAGATAGAACATGCATGGTCAAAGCTCTTGGGGCTTGTCAGTTCAGATTTGGTTCTGCACCTCCATAGGAAATTCCCTGAATAGTCTGTGTAATTCTTTCTGTTATTCATCTGTAGGATTGTTAGGTAGAATTCTGTAAAATGTAGTGTTGGACAGTTGCCTCTCAACCTGATTGCAGTATGGCTATCACTTTAAAAATGCATATTTTTTTTTAAAAAAGAAAAGCAACCTGCCACACTAGACAGTAGATATTGGGGGAAGAGCATGGGTGTGTGTGTGCTGCATTCATGGACAGGGATGACAGGGTGGGAAGGAAACTTCATCCACTTCCGCTCAGTCTGGAAAAATGTGTGGATGACACCCTGGTATATTTAGGGCATGACTGGATGTGGGTGCAGTAACAGACTGTTACGAGGTGTTACAAGGCACAACATCCAGAAAAAGAATAGCTCAGCACTTACCAGAATGATTTGCCCATCTAGATGAATTCTCATTCTGGAAAACTGTCCATGATCACTTCATTTTCTACTCTCCAAATTATTTCACTTATAAATCATAGCTTAGGGAGAACTATAAATTAAGGCATAACTTTTGACTGTTATCACCAGTGTCTAATCGCAGGCAGATATATAGTTGTAGTGCTGAAGAAAAAGCCCCACTGACAGGTTCAGTATTCTTCACATGTTCTGTGACCCAGTCCTGGTCCTGCTATGAGACTGAGTGTGAAGGAAATATCTCAGACAACTGTATTGGGAGGGGATTATAAAAGGAGCAAATTGTTATTTTTCCTGAATTTTTTACTCCCAGGGACAGGTGTTTGTGGGGGTTTGCTCAGGTATCTCCATCTCCCTCACAAAAAATAAAAAATAAAAAATAAAAAAAATTGTACAGTGTTTGTTCCACATCACATACTACACCATAAGTCACATACTACACTGTTCTACTTCACATACTACAATATATATTACTCAATTTTTCCACTAGCACAATAGACCGCACTCTGTTTATCCGAGAATGGAAGGTTATCTCTGTAAATAATTTCCAGTGCTTGGCAGTTTGCAAATATGCAGCTATGAAGAGGACTGAAATTAGGTTCTTGTTCTTGCATTGAGTTGGGTCCCAGAAGGATAGAAAAGAGGAAAAGAATCTCACAGTGATATCTGTCAAAAACTGCAGTACAAAAAAGATTTTTTTCACAATATTACCACATATGCAACTGAGTTCTTTTACTTCTGCATTCATGCCAGCACCAGAGAGATGTAGAGCCTATCGTTCTAGAAACCTTCATATGTGCATGATGCCATTTATGTAACAGTTTATAAAAACACTCTCTAACTATTGAAGATATACTCTTAAAAAGTGGTAAATTCCATAACCCCGACCACTGTGTCTCAGTAATTTTAATACTTAACATGCCTTCCCACCAGAGCTTAAGCCTTGAATTTATGTCACATGACATTTCTAAAAAATTTCTGTATATTTTTGAAACAATTCCTTTAACTTTCAAGTCTCCCACAAGGCATAACTCTTCAAAAGGACGACAGAAAGAGATGCATTTGCTTCAGTATGGCATCTGTTTATTAGATACACAAAGTTTCAAACAACCCCATGCAGTCCTCTAGAGAATCAAATAAACTCTGGATCAATCCATTTTAATTATTTAATAATCAATAATTTAACACACAGAAAATATATTTCAGATTATGCGTTACTGTACCAGTCCACTTTTGAGTTAGATCTTAAGTTGTTTAGTATTCATTTTTTATTTTACTTGTTCTTGGGTTTCATGTTGTGGAATGGTTGTTATAATCAAATAAAATTTAAAAAGAGGAAAACCCGCTCTGTGTTTGCATATGTGTGTACACACAGATACACATACTGGTGTTTTATATGTTTCTTTTATGTTAGCCCTGGAAAATAAATTCTAGGAACAAATGAGCATACTAACATTTTCATTTTCCCTGTGGAAGTCTATACAAATTCAATGGATTTTCCTAACATTTTCCCAGAGGTGAGAGCTTTCCGTCTCAGTTGAACTCTTTTTCAGTGGAAACTGGCATGCAGTTGACTAAAAGAAAATGTGTGTATGAAAGAAATGCAAGATTTATTTTTTGAGGTCAGATTCTGCATAGTGTTAAGACCCTTTTTCTATGAGCGTCAGACTCCCATAATTTTCAATTCAAATGAGGATTTTTGTGGTTAGCAGCCAAGCTTTATTCAGCGTGTTTATTCACAGGGTTCAGCAGAGCTTGGAAAATTACTTTTGAAAAAGAACAACTTAATTTTTAGAAGACTGAATTTTCTTTTCCTTTGCTGTTCTGTCCTATTTCTCAGAAGTAACACTTTACTTTCCTGTTTCTCAGATGTAACTAAAATAGTTACTTTTAGTTACCGTTTATTTTTTAAAATACCAAAGTGCTACAAGCCACTGCCTCTAGTGCAAACACATTCTCTCTTTGTTTTCCTCAGTGTTGTCTCAGTGTTTTACTATGAAGAGCAAGCATCAGGCACACTAGATCCATGTGATCTTTCTCTTTCACTTGGTGAATCCACTACCCTATATCTGTAAGAATAAGTAAAGACATTACAGTTATAAACCCCCAAGTGAAAATATCTGTCTATAAGCTGAAGTTGTAATGTAGCTTACCAATGCCTTAGTTGTTAGGGAAATTATTTATAAATGACTAATTATTTCTAATTAATTACCTCTTTTTTGCCCTGCTTTATAGCATAGTATATCACTGGACTGGAAATGGATAAATCTTAGGGCAAAACTTCTGTCTTTTTAACAAGCAAGTTGTAAGATTGTGTGAGGTGAATGGTAGACAGCAGAAAAGAGGAGATTTGAGGCTGCCACAATTTTGATTTGGAAATTTCAAGGCAAAATGCCTCTGAACTTGAAAGGCATTCACAGGGCAAAGCAAGGTTACCCTAAGAGGCAGGGGACACTGGGGTCCATCAAAATGCTAGGGTGTCCTTAAAATTTAGGGGAATTATAGCTCAAAGGAAGCCTGTGAGAGGAGGGTAATGACAGGATCTTTTCACCCGTGTATACCAGTGCTAACTGTAGATAGGACTCCAGTTGAAGTTAACAAAGTATTTAATGTGGATTGACAAACATCCAAGAAACCAGACAATCTTAAGAACCATACAAGCCTATCAGAAAGTGAGGGAAGAAAGGTTGGATAGAGAGAGAGACTGGGTGGAAAGGGTGATATCTACCAGTCCTGAAGAGGTCACAGCAGAGGGACTCAGAGAGTGTCTGAGGGTAGCATGGAGGAATGGCAGCCTGGATGTACTACCTTTTAAGTACTACAATTGGCTGGGGTCAAAGCTATGATTTTTATACCCTGTTTCATACCCAGAAGGGTATGTTGACAAAGCTGTAATGGCTTTCCCATTAACTGACAAAACGGTCTAGAATGGACTGACTGATTTAACTGCAGAGTGACAAAACTTAGATGGCATTCCTGACAATCTCTTAATGTTTGCTCAGGTACGGCGTGTAAGGAAGATCTCCACAGGGTAAGATTGAGGGATGATCTCTGATTGCTCACCAATCTGGGCAGTTCGTCTTCCATTGTATTCAAAAGTACAAAGAGCCTGGAAGTGGTGAAGAGATCAGCACAAACCCATCAACATCAGATTTTACACATAATCCTACCTGGACCTATGACCCCAAACATGTCTCAGGTCAGCATGACTTCGATCATGTTCTCCAGCCATTAACAAATCCAATTTATGAAAATTGCCTATCTTGTAGGAGGGGTGGTAGGGTACGGTAACAGCAGGACTGTCATTTTGGGGGGCGGTGGTGGAATGTGTGTGATTTACTTCCATTTGGACTAGTGTAACACACCCTGTGTGAGGCTGCCCTTGGAAACTGTTTGCTCCAAAATGATGCAGCCAGAACACTGACTGTGGCCAATCCACAGGGAGCATATAACTCCCTTTTTTGAGGAGCTTCATTGTCTCCCAGTTCATTTCCTGGAACAATTCAATGTGTCAATCATGACCTATAAAACTTTACACGGCTTAGATCCAGTCTATCTGAAGAACTGTATCTTCCTATACAGGCATGCTGGTGCCTCAAGATCTTCAGGGGAGAGCTTTATCTTGATTCTGCCACCATCACAGGCCCATTTGATGAAGAAGTGGAAGAGGGTCTTTTCAGTGACTGCTCCCACTGGAACTCCCTTCTATAGGATGCTAAGCTGGTTCCCCTCTGTGGTCTCCTTTCACTGACAGCCAAAGACCTTTGTATTCAAAGTGGCTTTAATGGTAAGTAGATTTTTTATGGGGTATTGGTGCTCTGTTTTTGCCCTTATGTTTTTAAAATGTTTTTATATTTCTTTTAAAAAATTAACATTTGTCATATAATGATTTTTATTTTATATGTGTTTTTTTAAAAAAAATGATTATTGCAATGTGATGATTTTAAATTGTATTTTAATCAGGTGTTTAACATATCTTGCTTTAGCTCTGTGAGCCATCTAGGATCCCAAATCTGAAGACAGGTGGTGTATAAATAGAATAGAAACAAATAAAGATTGTTGTGAGTATAAAATGCTGGAGGGGGCGTCTAGGGGTAGGATAAGCATTCAATAAATCTAATATAGAGCGTAAATTAAATGAATAAATAAATAAAGCAGTCAATGCACAAAGAAGACAGCAGAGAGAAAGGCATTTTCTTAACATGCGAGATTTCTATATTCAGAGGGGAGACACATTCCCTCATATGATCATTCTTAACCCGCAGTTCAAACTAGTGGCAATGAGAAACAGTTCTACGCCATGATAACCTATTTGTCTAGACTGGGCCTTAATCTCACAGGTGCTTTTAGCAGAAGTATTGCCATGGAGAATCTCCAAACACCTCCAGTTTCTAATGACCCACATAATCCCTTTCTTTGTGTTCAGCTGGGAGGGACTTGCTCTTTATTTCGAAAAGATTTGGAGCTTGGGCATGCTCAGTTAGCACATTTATGCTTGTCTCTCTAGTATTGCTTGGGATAGCGAAGTACAAGCAAGAAAGACTAATAACAATTGAGCTTTCTCCAGGCTCCCTCATCTTCCCTCTCTTTCTTTCATTTCCTTCTTCTCTCTGCTGGGGAGATACAGAGCTTGCTTGTGTAGAAGGCAGTCATTATGCCTATTCTACTAGTGAGACATTTAAAAAATATTCTATACTGGTAAAAGTCAATTTATAGAAAAAAATATTTAAAATATTAGCATTGGTGCTGTTCAATAGTCTATCCAATCCACTCTGTGCCCTCTCCAGCCCGCATTTTATGCTTTATACCGTTGCCTCCTCTCATCATCCAACATTATGTGGCCAGTGAAAATGCTCTGTGTGGCCTCCATTTTTTGTACTTGCAAAACTTGCAGCTCTTCCCAGTTTGCTAATATTTCCCCTTTTCTTCTATGTATGATGTTGTTTTGGATACATCGGGGTGGGTGAGGTGTGATTCCCACAGAATTTCCAAGAGTTCAATCTTTTTTTTTTAATTCTTTTTTGTCCCCCAAAATCCCCTGAGGGGGAATGGGGACAATTTCACCACATTTGTCCTTTCTGGAACTATTTTACACCCAGGCGAGACCTTTGAAAAACCAAGAAGTGTTAAAAAGGTCTCCCCTGGGCCTAAAATAGCTCTGGGGGGAGGTTAACAACCTGGCAGAAACCTGCTTCGTTGATCTCCTTATAAATGTAGAATTTTCCAATACATTTCTCACATATTCAGGTTGGAATTGTAACAGGCAATAGCAATATCAACTGAAGTGATTGCAGATACATGTGAGAACTAGCCCCTTGATGTCAGAAAGTCAAAACACTCTCACCATTTCCGCACTTGAGCGTTATACCTTTATCATCCCACTTTCAACATCCTATGGAATCCTGGGGTTTGCCGTTTAGGGAGGGGCCTCAAAAACCCTCAATGGCTCCTCCCTAAACTGCAAACCCCGGGATTCCATAGGATGTTGAAAGTGGGATGATAGCGCTATAACACTCAAGTGCGGAAATGGGCTCTGTCTTGTGAATGGCCAAAGGTTCTGTTAATCAAACTGGTAGTCCTGGCAGTAAGGTAATAATGTTTGTTTATGATATTTGTTACTTCACTTTTCTTACAAAGAGATTGAAGTTGAATACTTGGATTTGGCCCTAGTGGCTCAGTGGTTAAATGCTAGTATTGCAGCCCCAACATTTTGAGTTCGATCCTGCAGGGCTTCAGATTTACTCAGCCTTCCATCCTTCCATCGGTTGGTAAAATGAGTGCCCAACTTGTTGGGGGCAATTAGCTTACAACATTGTAAACCTCTTGGGGAGTGCTTAGCACTGATAAGCGGTATAGAAATGTAACTGCTAGTGCTATTTACTCACAACAACCCTGTGAAGCAGGTCATGCTGTGGGACACAGCTTCAATATAAAAGGGCTTTGTGGAGCAAGTTATTGTAAAAATTTTAACCCATATTTTCTGCATCCCAGTCAGAATTCCCTAGATCATTCTGTCACCTTGGCCCCTGCACCTGGTTTAAACTCAAATTACATTGTCCAAATGTTAATAATGGAGTTAAATTTTTATTATTGTTGCTGTTGTTGTGTATGCCTTCAGGTAATTTCTGACTTATGGTGATTCTAAGACGAAGCAAACCTATCATGCAGTTTTCTGGGGCTGAGAGTGTGTGATACACCCAAGATGGCAGAGCATTGGATCAACCTCTGGTCTCCAGGGTCATAGGCCAATGTTCCAACCACTACACCATGCTGGCTCTGTACCTGACTTTCATTGCCCTTTGTCCCTTGTCCCCAAATGGCCAAGATGGGGAAATTCTGCGATTCTCTGCACTGAGATTCCTCTGGACCATCTGAGCAACACCTGAGACAAAATGTAGGCCTGTGACTCTGACTTTCTCCCTTTTCTTCTCCTCTGTGATTTTTTATCTTCTTTGCCTGATGAAGAGGCCAGTGAAACTTCGAAAGCTTGCATGATGTCTTTAGTACAGTTTGGTTGGCCAACTAAGGTATTGCTCTTTTGCGGATTTTGGATTTTACTGCATTGCCAACATGGCTACCCCTGAATATATAGTCCAAAATAGGTATTCAGCTGCTTGACAGGATATGCAAAATACAGGGCTATTTAACCGGGTCCATTTGGAGCAAGGCTTTAGAACAGAATGTTATTCTTTTGGGGCTCAAACAAAGAGTTAGAGGTTAGCATGCAACTGGCATTTTTTTTCTTGTTTTCAAGACGAGAAAAAGGATCACATCTTGATCATTTTTGTTCCTTTCTTCCCTTTAAAAAAGTAATAATAAATGGAGAAGTTTTAGGGAGATAAAAGAAAGCCAGAGGAGAAATAGTGTTTCTAGGTAATGTACTTTCCCAATGACAGCATAGCATTTTTTGTTAAAAAGCACAGCTTTCAGCTTTCAAAAAGGTTTAGCCAACAGTGTTCGCTCTGCTTTCCAAAAGGTAAACCTGGCCCACCCTTATACCCTTTGGGTCATTCCAATCATGTTATTTTTCCCATAATGCCAGACGTAATGGAGTAGGCAGGAAGTGAAAGTAGCTGTTATAGAGCGCTGTACTCCTGCCTTTTGTTTGCTTGTCTTTAACTACCTTAAACTATTTCCTCCTCATCATTATAACAATGGGATGAAATGGTTCTTTTATAAACGTTTCTGGAGTAAAGGCAGACAGCAAAGGTTGCTGCAACCTATTATTATGACCTTTCTCTCATCGGTAATTGTTTAGCAATTTGTACCTGGAGAACCCATGTGGTGCGTGGTGTGCCACACAAGATACTGCGGAAAGTAGTTTGGGGACAGCTAGCATAATTATTAAGTGCCACTATTACAGGGGAGCGAAACTCAGAGGCTTTAAAAAGCATGAAGTTGGAGGAGCATTGCTGGAATTAATTACTCTGTATGTAGGGCAATTAGGAGGAGGAGGAGGTTCTAAAATCATAGGCAATTCTCTCTCTCTCTCTCTCTCTCCCTCTCCTCCCACCCTCTCTCTTCCAGATATGTTTGGCTACTGGCCAAAGGACATGCTAGGTGCAGATGGCAAGAATTGTTGTCCAACACATCTGAAGCATACTGGATTGGGAAGAATAATCTTCCAGCCTCTAGTATTGAATGACACATTGCTTATGAACCAGATCTTGAGAAAGTTAACTTTTGAGGGGGACCACAACCGCCAGAATCCTCTAGCCACTTTGACTGTGTTGGGTGTGAAGTTCTGGGAGCTATAGACCAACAGTAACTTTTCTAAAGTCTGCTCTGAAGATGTAGGTGCCACTTTGCTGAATAATCCTTGATAGACCTATCCTCCATAGAATTTTTTTTGTAATCCTTTTTAGTAGCTCTTACCATGGCCATTTCCACACTAGGCTGTTATAGTGCTATTATTCCACTTTCAACATCCTATGGAATCCTGGGGTTTGCAGTTAGGGAGGATCCTTTGAGGCACCTCTCTAAACTGCAAACGCCAGGATTCCATAGGATGTTGAAAGTGGAATAATAGCATTATAACAGTCCAGTGTGGAAATGGCCCGTATCTTCTGTTGCTGGATTACATAAATGAAACAAGATTGTGAAAATAGTTCCAGTAAAGTTTCATTGGGAGATTTCAGTTTCTAGAACACAGAAATATAGCGTTTGGGGATGGGTATGCAATTGGGTGGTGGTGGTGGCGGCAATTGTCCAGATCTTGCATATGGAAGAGACTGCAACAATAGTGGACAATTCACATTAATACTCATTGCTACACTGTTTCCAGTTAGAATTTAGTGAGAACCAACAACTTAAAACTAACGGACAAAGAAATCACAAAACAAAATCCACTGTGGGATGAGAATGCCCTTCTGCCATGAATTAACTACATTAAACACACTGTAGAAACACAGTTGTAATTGGTAGCTTGTGTATCACCACTTAGACTTCGTTTTAGAACCATCTGTTCTGACATCTTGTCAGCAAAAACAGCAACTGTTCATCTTCTCACTCCTCTTTGAGACTTTGATAGAGAGGAGTCAAGTGTCCAAGCCAGACAGGTTATCAGAGAAAGGTCACTCCAAATAAATTCTGGAATCAGTTGTCCTTCTACTTGATCCTGAATTCTACTTGGCAAGAAGCTGCTACCTCTGTCTGCCAGTTTAGCTTAGAGTAGCTGAAGACAAGGAACCAACAAGGCTAGACTCATCAGGTTAGATGTAGACCACTGACCCATTCACACTACACAATTACAGTAGGACCCTCATATCCATGGGAGATTGGTTCCCGCCCTCCCCCCTCCCCGCGGATACTGAAATTCATGGATAGGAGCAAACACCCTGTTCCCGCCTGCCCCCGGCTGATTGAGGGGGCGAGGAGTTACCGCAGGAGCCACTGCTGTGGGATCGTGCTCCTCGCTCCTTTCCTGCCCACCGCCACCGCAATCGGGCACCAGGCGGGGGGACAGGAGGTGGCGATGAGTGTGATCCCGCACTCCTCACTTCTCTCCCACCCACCGACTCTGCGATTGGGCCCAGGGTGAGGGGCAGGAGGCAGCGATGAGAGTGATACAGTGCTCTTTGCTTCTGTCTTGCAATCGCAGCAGGGGCGGATAACTGCGGAGAGCCAACTGTGGATAACTGAGTCGGCAGATAATGAATCCACAGATACGAGGGTCCTACTGTATAGTGCTACATTCCATTTTAAATGCCATGGCAACATCTCATGAAATCCTGGGATTTGCAGTTTAGGGAAGAGCACTTAGAATTCTTAGCTACAGCCCTCCAGCGCTTCACCAATGTACAAATCCCAGGATTCCACAGGAGGGAACTACTGCAGTAAAGTGGTATAATAGCTCTATAACTGTGTAGTGTGAATGGGCTGTACCAGAAGCTGGGTGGGTACCATACTGTGGCTGATTTTCTTGAACAGTTACAATCGCATGGCAGAATGATTTTTGCTTTGGTTTTGACATATTTTGGAGACATTTTGGATTATCTTTTCATAGGGTTTTCAAAGTAAACGTGTCTCATTGGAAAAGAACATAGTGCTAGGGAAAGCTGAAGGTACTAAGGAAAGAAGAAGACTTCAGTACAGGTGGATTGACTTAATAAAGGAAGCCATGGCTTTGTGTTTGCAAGGCCTGAGCGAGCTGTTAATAACAGGATCTTATGGAGGTGTCTCATTCATAGGGTCACCATAAATCAAACCCAACTTGATGGCAGACAACAATGTTTTCTATATAGGCCATTTCCACACTACACTGTTATAGCACTGTTATTCCACTTTCAACATCCTGTGGAATTCTGAGGCCAAAGAGCTCTCTGGCTGAGAATTCTAAATGCCACTCCCTAAACTGCAAACCCCAGGATTCCATAGGAGGTTGAAAGTGGAATAATAGCACTATAACAGTGTAGTGTGGAAATGGCCATAGTCTTTGGCAGGAAACATACTGCTTCTGATGGCAGATGCAGATGTGTTTTGAAGGGATCATATGCATTTAAAGCATCCCTCTTACTCCTCCATGGAAGGAAAAACAGCCTTGCCACATGATGCAAATGAAAATTTGTCCCCTGGGTTGCTTATAGTCTTCAAAAGATTAATACATAGGACATTACCTTATAATGAAGCAGAAAGACTCTTATTGCATCTAACTGAGTACCACTGATTGCCAGTGGTCTCCAAGGTTTCAGCGGTCTTTCCCAGTCTTACCTGGAGACACCAGGGGTTGAACCATGGGATGTTTGCATGTTTGCATGTGATTTCCCATGGAACTACAGCTGTTCCAAACATACTGATACTAATAATAGTGTTTGGAAATAGCATGCTAATATTGTGCTCATTCTTCACTATTCTATACTCATTCTATACTAGGGAGTAAGCTCCATTGAACATTGTGGAATTTATTTCTGAGTAAGCATATACAGGATCATACTGTTCATCATGAAAACGTAAGTAACATCTTGCTTTTCTAAACTAATGAGCCACACAGTAGTTTAGATTTTCCCTTAGTGGGAAAGTGCTCAGTCTCTCCCTTTCCCTCTTGGAATGATGGTTTGTTCTGAGATAAGGCTGATAAAGCTGTATATTTTGTTCCAAAGTGGCTACATGTGACTATTCCATGTAGTAAGCTGTGTGGCATTGAAATGTTTGGGTCTAAATGATTCAAGACTCATGAGAACTTGTATTAGAGCCTATGAACAAGAAAAGCATAATTTTCTGTCACAACGTTGGCTATTTCAACTTTTCTCAATGTTGAGAGACCTTTAAGTCTGGCTAGAACCAACAGTTGGTGATCTCCTGTGACCAATCTGTGATACATTTTGCAGAAATGAAAAGGGGAAAAAAGTCCTGTTCACATCTGGTCAAGCTTAGATGCTGCACTTATAAGCTACTGTGAGATGGATATAGCTAATGTTCTGCCTGTTCAGGTTGTCGCAGATACCCTTTACCTTGTGCATGTCCAGAAATTGGAAAAGCTACTTTTCCACTGCAGCTATGAAAATTTTACAGTCTTACTGAGGGGAAAGCCACTTTTCCAAGTTTTGTCTGGAATCTGAGCATGTGGACAGACTATTTCTAAGGCATACTCTCTGTTGTCCCACTTTTTCAGCTGATTTAAAAAGTTTCTCCTTCCTCCTTCCATTTCCTCTTTTGTCCTTGGCTTACTTCAGTTGCTATAAACTAAGTTCAAAATGCAAAAGTAGTTTGCTCTCAATTAACTCAGCAAGGGAGAGAAGAGAGCAGGTGGCAGAATCTTGTCCTTTCTAATAGGCCCAGGCAAAAGCATTGCCATCTTGACCACACACTGGCTAAATTTGTGACAGTTTTCATCTGTGAAGTACTGGAAGATTTGGGAGGAGTAGGTCGATAACATGTTCTCTTGGCTCATATGCTTTTTAGCTAATAAAATCTGGCAGATCTAGCCTTGGGTGTCAGACAAGACCTGTATCTCAGCTGAAAAAGGATGAGGCATCCATGGCACTGATGGAGGCCTTAACTAGTCTTTGGGGAAAAAAAACTACCCCAAATTGGGCTGATTTGAACAAATATTGCCCTGTATCCAAGCTGCCATTTGAGGCAAAGTGTTAAGAGTGTGTGATGACCTCTTAATTCCAGGTAGTTTTGACTAACAACAAATATTTGGGCATATTGAGGTCCAAGGTCCAATACAGAGTTGGGACTTGAAAGCTCCTCAATCTGCACTCAGGGATAAGCTGAAGAAATGTGATGCCATTGACGAGATTCACGGTGGTCAAGCAGCTTCTGGGGGACATTGTTAACCCCAAGACTGCCAGTCTTGCAGTATTGAAAAGTCTTCCTGGAACATGGTGGTATTTTCAAAGGCGTCAAGCCAGTTGGTTCTGTCTGACCCTTTCCAGATGTAGGGGGGAGCCGTGCGAAAACGCTACTCACCGGACTTCTTCAGCATCCGGGCGAGTCTGTGGGGACGAGGAGCAGTGCGAGCTTGTCGCTCCGCACTGCTCCGGAGTCCAAAATGGTGGCTTCCGGTTGGTGGAGGCTCTCTACCAACCGGAGAAGCTTGCCAGCCAAAAGCCCACCCCCAGAAGATCTGCAGGCATGCACTTGCATGCGCCCGCAAATCTGCTCCGGAGCGCGGTGACGGAGCAAGACGGAGTCGCGCACTCCGTGCTTTTTAAAAACTTCTTAAAAGAGGTTTTTAAAAAGCACGCTGCACGACCAGTTCCAGTCGCGTAGAACCGGACTGAGGTGCGGAACTACGAAAAGTAGTCCGACCCAGTCCACTCCATGGTGCAGAAGACCTCTGTGGGAGGTCGCTCTGCCCTGTTTTAATAGCCCGGTGCGGAAATGGCCTCTGTTGGCTACCCACCATTTTAGATCACCTATGCCTTGCGTATCTTCCCCTGAACTTATTTGCCAGAAATCTGGCAGACACCATCCCCTCTAAAGAGGTCACTTGCCTATATGTTTCATCCAGTTATGACAAAGCTCCACTGATTTGTTCATTATGGCCAGAGAGAAGGAGATTTTCCAATTTGCTAGAAAACAAACTGAAGCAAGGCAGTGCTTCAGAGTCAAACCAAAGGAAGATGTGAATCCAAGGCTGCAGGCTGAAATGGCTCTCTTTCGGAAATGCTGAAGCATATTCCCAAGTGGCTTTCCCCCAGCCTATGTATCCCCCATCCCAAAGATGGCATCTTGGCTGAGTTACTGCTACATTTTCTGTGCGGGGATGTCTAAACAGTTGGATCAAGTTATGTATCTCCTACATCATTGTGTTTCCAGGCTAAGCTTAATGTGATTTTAATCTCGAAAGTCCAAAATGTCCTGGCACAAGGTTTTCTTAGGTTTTCTACACCTATCTCAGGGGTGGATAACATGGAGTCCTCTAGATAAAATTGTTCTTGGATTACAGCTTCTAACATTCCTTACCATTGGCCATCTTAGCTAGGGCATATAGGAGCTGCTATGCCACAACATCTGGAGGGCTGCATGGTTTCCACTAACTTATTTGAACCAAAGGGATAGCATAGTGCAGTGGTTTGAGTACTGGACTACAGCCCTGGAGACCAGGGTTTGATTCCCGCTTGGCCATGGAAACCCGCTGGGTGACCTTGGGCACATTACATACTCTCGACCCCACAAAACCCTGTGATAGGTTTGCTTAGGGTCTCCATAAGTCAGAAGGGACTTGAAGACACATAACTACAATGACCTATGACCTACCCAGAGCACATGAAACTGGCTTTCTGGTCCATTACCAGCAAAGATCCGTTTGGTCAATATCAGGTCCATAGTTCTGGCACCACAGCTGTGGCATTATTTTCCTCTTCTCATATTACTATATGGCACATGAAAACATTTGAACCTGTTACAGATTTGTATTAGCATCCCTACTGATTTTCTGCTTTAGTGGGGCCATCCCTCCCCGATCATGAGGTATATTTTTTGGTGTTTTGATTTGTAATGAGGTATGTTTGTATGCTTGTTTTAATGAAAACCACTGCAGAAGCTTAGCTTGAAAATTGGGATATATATAAGTGAAGTTAGGGGGAGGAGTTGAGGGGATCTTTTTTCTTTTGTAATACCCTAGATTTGGAATTCCTTCCCTATGAAGTTTCCTGGTGCTATCTTGTGTTTTGATTTTGCTGTCAGACAAACACTATTTGGTCAGCCAATGCCTTTTAATTTTTTAAAATATGTCTGTACGCATGTACTTGGGTATATTTATATGTACAGATTTTGTATCCCATCTTTCTCTCAACATGACACCAGTATAGGTGAAAGCAAAATGTTGGTTTTATGGGTATTTGCTCTGCTGTGTCTTGGTTGTTATCATGGTACTGACTTATTGCTTTAAATGGGACATTGCTGTTTTCCTGGGAATGGGTTGTAAAGCATCTGCCAACGAGTGACTTATCAATTCTACAAATAAATAATAACATGACTGACTGACTGATAGGTAGAGAGATGAACAGATTTCCCTACAAAGCTTAATTAAATGGACTGGAGGGTTCTGTACTTTATAAACCTCCTTCTTCCAAGATTTGTGGTAGTGTGGGGAAAATACCCCCAATTATGTGAACCACTGCATGCAAATAGAGGATCAGCTGCCATCGGGTACAGTTTAAAGCAACCTCCCTCTGGCAGCTGTTTGGGGTGTACCAGCCCTCAGAATTTGCCCCTGAGTGCCCAGCGATTGATTCATAATTTCTTCAAATGATCCTCTATTCCTATATCAGCCCAGCTGCTCGACTCACAATTGGAGTAAATGGCTGTCAGGCTATTTATACACATTTCTTGTTAGAGTGTTTAATAACTTGTTCTTTAGCTAGCTATATGGAAGTGGGGAAGGGAGGAGCAAAATATACTGCTGCATTCTTTTTAGAAAGAACATTTTAAAATTTATTTTCCTTCCCTTAAAACCCTTTTGACAGTTTTTTTCCCCCTTCTAGCCTCACAGTGTTGGCAACTATGATTAATGGCATTTGCTCGCAGTTTTTAAAAAAAGCAATTATTATTATTTTTAACACATTCCATTTGAGCTGGTGTAATGATAACCTTGCTACACTCAGAGAAACTAAGCGGTACAAGTATATTGCTCATTAAATCCTCCTTGGCCACAGCGGCCCCTTTTTACAGCTATCCTAGGGATGTGTGCCTGTGCGTGTATGTAGAATCTCCTTTCAATGACCTGACACTTCCTGAAAGAAAACAGTTATGTATGGTGACTCAGCAGTCCAGACAGTTTGTTATCAAGTTCTTCTAGGGTGTTCGATTCAGAGGCAACTCCAGAAAAACTAGAAAAACTGGGAGGGAAAAGGTAACAAAAGGTGCATGTGCACTGATTGAAAAGACCAGAAAGTCTCAGATTTTGTTCCTGTTCTTTCTGATTTTATTTTTGGAGATCTGTACACATTTTATGTACCCCAGAATATTTTCTGTCAGTGCTTGGTACACACTAACAGCCTATCTGCACTGATTAAAAAGATGAGAAAGTCCCAGGTTTGGTCCCTGCTCTTTCTGATTTTTTATTTTATTTTATGTTAGAGATCCATAGATATTTTATTAATGCCAGAATATTTTCCATCAGCTCCTAGTACCAATCAGAGACTATTTACACCAGCTCCTTAGGTTGGTTTATTTTAACCCAGTATAAAATCTGGAAAAAAAACACAAAAATGTTGGACTGTCTGCCAGTCTGCTTCCAGCCACAATTCAAAGTGCTGATTTTGACCTATGAAGCCCTACAGAGCTCAGACCCAGGCTATTTGAAGGACTGTTATCTTCCCATATGAGATTTCCCAAATTCTAACTGCTGCAGGGGAGGGACTTCTGTCTCTATCCCACCACCTTCATAGGGCCGGCTGGAGGGAACACAGGAGAAGACCTTCTCTGTGGCAGCTTCCACATTTGGGACTCTCTCCCTAGCAAAGTTAAGATGGCTCCTTCTTTGTTTTCTTTTCAGGTTGAGATCTTATTTCTTTTCCAGCAAGCTTTTTGAAACTGATTTTTAACAAAAATGGTTTTTATGGTGCTGCTTTTAAATCTGGATTTTTTTTCCTGTCAGCTTTGTTCACTGTCCAGCTTTTACAATCATACACAGAAGTCAGAAATTGTGTGCATAAGTCCACTAAACTCAGATTCAAGTATGCTGAACTCTTATTTTGGATACTGGTCATTTTGGGGAGGGGATTATCTGTTTGATTTCTATTAATCCCCAAGTGCACTTTTCCATTTCTTAGCCTGCTGGCAAATCAACCTGTTGCAAAAGAGATATTTTCTTTCTATTCGAACTACCTACCAGCACTGTGTTGTTGTTTTTATTTTGACTGATAAGACTCCACACTTATGCTAACAGAGCCACTTAATTTCCATAGACAAATCCATGAATAATAATAATAAAAAGCCTGTTATTAGTTAGACAATTAAAGGTGGTTAAACAACCATCCCTGTGAAAATGTGAAGCAAGGCAGGTATGTTACCCAAGTTCCAGCTCAGCAAACAACCCATTATTCTTGCTCTTTATGAGCACTCTGGCGCAGTTGGCAATTGACTGAAGCCAGGCTTCATTTTAAAGTAAAATAGGAGGAATATAAAATTAAGTTGTCAACATGCAAAAGTGATGTGGGAAGTACACAAC
Source organism: Cyclura pinguis (assembly GCA_030412105.1). Classification (NCBI taxonomy): domain Eukaryota; kingdom Metazoa; phylum Chordata; class Lepidosauria; order Squamata; family Iguanidae; genus Cyclura; species Cyclura pinguis. The sequence continues at coordinate 13,284,677 of CM059601.1, read as the reverse complement.
TTTGTACATGAATCCTCCTTGCTTTTTGTCTCTCTCTCTTCCTCCTCCCCTCCTTCAGTCCCATGGAGATTTAGGAACGGAGTCTTTAACAGCAATGCTAGAGGCAAAAAACCACTTTGAAGTCATTCCTTGCTGGCTATGTCAGATTTCCTAGCAAGCTATTAGCGACATATGTGTCAACCTCACCATCAGCCAACATATCATTGCTGTTTCAAACTGTTACCAGAGCTGTTGACACAGAATATTGTGTCTCTCGACAGCTCCAATTAGTTGGCGTGTCTAACGACTGACAGTACAATCCACTTTTGTTTATGAAGATGGTGTGCGCTGTATCTCACTCTTACAACCTTCAGTGGCAGACAGATGGAGAAACTATATAATCATCAATGGGAAGTGGGTGATAGTTTGCCTTGTAAATCGTCACGCGCAGCACAGAGGCAATGGCCCTTTTGTCTGCCTGCAGCAATGACTAGAAGATTCCTCCCATCTGTCAAGTTATGAGAATGAATATGTAGCAAATGCATCTGATCTATAACAAGGAGGTTGTTTTGATGAAGCTCCTTTTCTCCTCGTCTGGAGTAGTAAAAGTCGAGAGGGGGACGGGGACACAACTAAATCGTTTTTCCGGATATTACTTTAATGAGTTATGGAACTGACAAGCAAGGAGAGTGCACCTTCCTGTATCCTAAAATTAACATGATTTAATCTTCACTTATGGTACACCTTCAACCATTTTTCGTTTCATGAGTCTGCCTTCAGACATTGCAAGAGATTAGTCCGTCTCATCAAGGAATAGACAAATTATAGCCCTCCAGATGTTATTGGACTGTAGCTTCCAGCATCCCTATCATTCCCTGTGCTAGCTAGGACTTGGAGGGCTCTGTTTTGCCAGAACCCGATCTAGTCCAGTATATCTCTTTTAACTGGTAGTGACTATTCCAAAGTTCCATGCCCATCTCTCAATTCCATGATCTTCACAGGATCGTTTGTGGGGCCTTCTTTGTGGCTGCTCCTACATTCTAGAACTTCGTAGTGATCTAGACTGGCTTCTTCTTTACTGCCTTTCTGGTGTGAAGCTGGTAACGCATAATATAAAATCATGAATTAATCAGTGTTTTTCTAGCAGATGAAGTTAGCAATTGAATATGTGCCTTTAAGTAAGATGATGGGTGTTACAGTATAACCGGGAACATGCTTTGAGCAGTAAAAGGGAACTGTTTTGTTAGCAGGAGGTAAAAAAAGATAAGAAGACACTGGAGTGAAAAACAATGGGTTACTGGCTGGCCTGTGCTGGAAGATAAAAATTTTAAATCTTTGAGGAGAAAAAACAGCAAGCAATGTAGCTCTAGAGATAAGTAAAAGGCTGTGTCAGCCTGACAGTGTAAAAATTTAACCAATAATGTGTGATTTTGAAGGGACAAGGAGAATATAAATTTCAAATGGAGAATGTGTTCATCACTGACATAAGTTCTACAAGAAATGTCAGCCCAAATGATCAATTGGTAATTTTTAATGGTAATTTTTAATTGACTTAATTAAATAAGCCTTCTTACCCTACTCAGTCTCTCCAAGTTGTTTTTCATTGGCTTCATAAACTCAGGTACAGGTAGAGTTTGCGGTAAGAAAGTGATGACTTTTCTATTCTGGCAGGTATTTGGAAATGGACTGTTCTAATAAAAAAAACAATATATATAAGGTTACTTACAAGATTGCTTTCTCCCACATAATCCACCCTGTACACTCGGGTCTTCCGGGGAGACACGTACTTCAGTCAGCCAAAACTAGCCTGACTGTTACCCAGAGAATATTTTCTTTGGATGCCCCCAGACTGTAGAATGACTTGCTGGAAAAGAACTGTCAACTCAAGACATTGTCTGTATTTAAATCAGCAGTAAAGGCCAGTCTTTTCTGGCAGAATTATCTAGATTACTTTTAAAATATGGGTTTTAAAGTATTTATTGATGGATTTTAATATATATTCGTTTTATATTCTCTTTTAACTAATGTTTCGTGTGCCGTTCCTTTTGTTGTTGTTCCCTGTCTCAATTCACACGGACAAGCTGGAAAGAAACATCATCATCATCATCATCATCCACCACTACGATGACGATGTTTTAGTACTGTACTGTTTAATCTAAGTTTTTAAATTAATGTGTTATATAGTTTTAGTTCTATAGACAATGTAATATTATTTTAATCTTAATATTTTATATGCTTTTCATTCTACATGGCTTTACCTTTTATTCTGTAAGTTCCATTGAATCTTACTTCTGGGGAAAAGGCAGGATATAAATAAAGTGACTGATGTATTGATTTATTGCAGAGGTTTACCCCATGCTTAGCTCAGTTACCTGAGATCCTTTCAACTGGGGATAATGGGGATTGAAATCTGAGAACCTCTGCACACAAAATGTATGTTTAGCACAGAGCACATAGATCCCTTTCAGCATACATTACAATAGCTCAGTAATAATGGCACCAGTTTGTAGTTTTTGTGTATAACAGTAGACTATGTGCTAGGCAGATGCCCAGTCACCTTGCTGGATTAGGATCACATGTGCGTTGGTTTTATCTAGTTTGAAAGTGTTGATCCCCATGTCAAAGAGCAGGAGGAGAGAAATGGCTATGGAGTCAGCAATGTGATGCAGCAGCTAAAAAAGCCAATGCGATTCTGGGCTGCTTCAGTAGGAGTCTAGTGTCTAGGTCAAGGGAAGTGATGCTACCATTCTATTCTGCTTTGGTCACATCCCACCTGGAAAACTGTGTCTGGTTCCAGCACCACAATCCAGGAAAAATATGGACAAGCTGGAACATGTCCAGAGGAAGGCAACCAAAATAGTAGAAGGCTTGGAAAACATGGTCTATGAGAAGAAGCTTAAGGAACTGGGTATGTTTAGCTTGGGGGAGAGGTTAAGAGGCAACATGATAGGTATGTTTAAATATTGGAAGGGATGTCATAGGGAGGATGGAGCAAGCCTGTTTTCCTCTGCTCCAGAGACTAGGACACAGAGCAATGGCTTCAAACTTAAGGAAAAGCAATTCTATCTAAACATTAGGAAGAACTGGTTAAAAACATGTCTATTTGTAGAAGCTTTCTGGAAATGAGTGAGTGGTTGATATATCTGTTATTGCAATTCTGTTGTATTGTTTTTACTGCATTTTAGCCAACATTTGCAATTTATTATTTTAGATATTTGCAATTTGTGCTTTTAGGTCATTATATTTGTGATTTTAATTGCGTATTTTAATATGAATAGTTAGCCATCTTGAGATCTGATGGCGAAGTGTTAAGTATTGACGACAAGAACAGATGGATCACCTCTTCTTAAATTGATAATGGCCATTGTCAAAGCTGATTGCTGCACCATCACTTCAGAGGGCATGTATTGGTGGGCTGCATCCACCAAAGGAATCCATGGGAAGGACTATGTTTCTTTGGTTTTATGCTCTGACTCGTGTGCTTGTTGCATCAATGGGAGTTACATTAATGAGTAATACAGCTGGTATACTACAACAAAATGTGGCACAATCTTGTATAAACTATCTGGAGAGTAATTTTCACTGTGTTCAGGAGGCCTCATTGCTGTTTAAGTGCACCTAGGATTAAGTGCACCTAAGAGTGAGAGCTGGAAGTTGCTGAATTGCTGAATTATGGTTCAACACACAGGTAAATCCCATTGATTCAGTGGCTTAACTCTAGTCAGGATTAATGGCCGCAATTAGTCCATATTCATTATTATTTCTTTCCAGGATGAAAAATGGGTTTTCCAACAGCCAGGAGAGTCTTGCAAAATTTTCTCCCATTGTCCAAACATCTGAAAGTTGTTGAGAAATTATTCTGTATGGAAAAACATGTTGTTGTTTTTGCAAAGAAACTCTGTTTTCTATGCAAGCCTTCCACTTTCTGTGCAGAAACCCGTTTTCCATGCAGAAAACACTATTTCCTGTTACAAAAAAAGCCCATGTGTGTTTCTGCACAAAATAATTCCTCCTCAACGTTTCAAGATGTTAGAATATGAAGAGAATACTGTAGAGGAATATTTGTTTATTCCAACAGCAGGGAGAAAACTACTGTAAGTATTTGTCCTCACAAGTAAGGATGAAACAATCAAGGATTTACATCCTTAGGCCCTTAAGCCACCAACCCCCAATTAGCAACATACAATTAGTGATCACTGATTTTCTTACAGAGCTTTTAATATGGCTTGTTGAGACGGTGTATGTGTAAAACCTTTTATCATCATCACTGACATGTTTATATAGTTCAGGTATACCTTAGTTAACAAAGTTTATGTGTTCCTGGGCTTTACTTCTTTAGCAGAAATGTTGGTGCCAGAGGTTGAAATAATACAGAAAGAATAGGGATGGGCTCCTACACCACAAAGAAGAAGAGCAGTTCAACACGTATCAGCAAATGTTTTATTTAAAACTCACACCATGCACATTTGAAATGAAACCAGGTCAGCTGCACCTTGCATAAGTAAAGAAAAGCAGTCTGAATCTTCTGGAGACCACTTGAATCTTCTGGCGACCACTTGAAAGCTTCTTCCAAAATGCATCCAGGGTTGTTCTCCCCTTGTTTCTTTCAACAGCCTCCACTTTTCTTATGATTTCCATTTTGGTGATGAAACTTAGGCCCTTTTCACATGTGTGTGTGGGGGAGAAACGGGCGAAAACACGCTAAAACAGAGCTTACCCGCAGCAGGGTAAGTTTGTCGCCCTGCGGAGCAGTGCGAGCTCACTGCTGCACACTCCTCCAGCATCCCAGATGGCGGCTTCCGGTTGGTGGAGGCTCTCCACCAACCGGAGAAGCTCGCCAGCCGGAAACCCGCCCCGGCAGATCTGCAGGTACGCACTTGCGCGCGCCTGCAAATCCACTTTAGAGCCGGGCGACGGAGCGGCACGGGGCTGCACGCTCCGTGCTTTTTAAAAACCTCGAAAAAGAGGTTTTTAAAAAACACGCAGCCCGGCTAGTTCCCGCCGCTCCTGAGTGGATTCTGGTGTGGAACTACGAAAAGTAGTCCACGCCAGTCCACTCTACGGTGTAGGAGACCTCCGTTAGAGGTCGCTCTACACCGTTTTAGAAGCCCGGTATGGAAATGGCCTTAGAGTGCTATGGTTTTTCAACATACCAGAGTAGCCAGGAAGGCAGGCTGTTCTGCTTCGCCTCTTCTTTCTACTGTGCTCTTCATGCATGCTCAATAAGTGATTCTAGAGGCAGCTGCTGTTTGCGTTGCCTGTTGTATGTTATGGTAAGATCATCTAGAGCAGAATCTCATTCTTTCCCAGTTCCAGCTTCATTGTATTGTTTACTGCAGACATGCTGTTGCAATCCAATACTGCAAATCTGTCACCCGGTCTCTTCACCATCTTCTCAATGCCAGTACTTCAAAAAACCTTCTAGCTAGGTAGCGTACAAGAAAATGAGGTGGAGCTGCAGGGCTTAAAATTGCTCCTGAAGTCTGTGCAAGTGACCACCTATGAGATACACCAAGGAGGACACAGTTCCTCTCTCTGAATAACAGTAGGGTTGGTGACTGCACACTGATGGATGGATTGCTGCACTGATTTTATTTGTCACTTGACCTCTCTCTTCACCAAAGTAATACACAGCATAATTTATATACATAAAAAAAAATTCTTTAAAGGAGATGGAAATCATTTTTCAAAAAAAAAAAAAAAAAAACCCAGTTAGATCCAAAGACTAAATGGAACAATACAGGTTTAACCACATATTAGATATTCAATGGCATTAGAGCCATCTTGACAACCCTTGGACAGGAGCTCCAAAATAAAGGTAACCAGCTATGTGGACTCAGTAATTTGGCCTTTCAGGAGAGTGAAACTTGCAACAGGGCCATCACTGAAGATCTCAAATTCCAGGCAGACTTCTATGGGAGGAGGTTGCTCAGATATCCTGGCCCCAAGCTGTCTAGGGCTTTATAGGTCAAAACCAGCATCTTGGATGGAGTTTGGAAGCAAATTGGAAGCTAGCACAGTTGGTTCAAGTCCAGCAGCATATGGTTTCTAAAGCGTGTGTGAGGTGGGGTAGCATGGAGGTCAAAGCAGAGCTGCCTTTTTTTCTGAGCCAGCCTCACAACTTTGTCACTACAGTTTGGGTTAGGGTAAGAAACTGTGATAGCTCTCTTATATAGAAATTTCAAGGAGCTCTTTAATGAGGTACCCATTCATGTTGCAGCAACAAATCTTGGAAGCAGATATAGACTTCAGGACATGCTATTTTATAGACAGGTTTTATCCCCAGATATGTTTCTTAGGATGTATGGTGCCTCCTTAGGAGCTCCAGTTACAAATACACAGAGTCAGATCTGTGGATGGTTTTAAGGTTCTTGAAGTGTTCTTTGTGGGTTAGTGTAGAACCAAAATGGAGCTCTGATACTCTTATGGGGATTTTATTTAAAAATCGGTCAATTAATGTGATCAAATTGGGCATACTATTATGTGCGTGTGACGATCAGAAGCAGCTAGGGGAATCTACTTGTTTATTTGGGAGTTCTCTCTTGTCTATGGTGGGAGCTTGGTAAGGAGTGGAAGGGGATTTGTTAATGGTGTAAGTCACAGTTTGGAGATGTCTGGACTCATTACAATCACAGGTTCAGGGCCCAGCAGGGGTGCATCTGTTGTTCAGCCAACCTGGCATGGTTGCTGGGATGAGAGGGGCCCTCGTCCACAGCTGGCTGTCACAATCACTGTTGTAAGGAGTAAAAATATATACTAGCGCTAAGGCTGGACATGTAGCAAAATCATGCCTTGCCAGTGCTTTTTACAATATAGCCATGTTAAGAAGGATGAGAACAGAAGGGTCATATTGCTATGCAATTGGGAACAATAGTGTACTGGTAAACTTGGAAGTGCAGGCACTTATTGGGGCAGTCCCCCTAGCCATTCTTGCAAGTTTTTTTTTTTAAACCAATCAGGTGTCTATGTTTTCCAAGGCAATAAACCCATCCTAGCAGTTTTAATGTGGACTGAGAGCAGGTCTTTTGTAAAACTAATTGCCCATTCATGGCCAAGCCACCTCCATGGTCAGGGCCATTTCACTGTTGCCAGGGCAATCTACCCTTCCCACTGCTGCATACCCTCCAATATTTCACAGATGTAAACTGGGGCACGTGGTTAAGCAACATCAGTGTGGTCAAGATGGCAAAAGGTACTAATAAAGTATTAATAACAAACAAACTAGGAGAGTTTGTGGTAGTTTGCTTTCCTCCTCTCCCAGTCAGAAGTTAATTGAGTGCAAATTACTTCTAAAGTCAGTCTGCAGCAACCCAAGTAAGCTGAGAGCAAAGGGGAAAGTGGGAAGAGGAGAAACTGGGACATTTTAAAAATAGCCAAAAAAAAAGTGAGACAACAGGGGATTAACTGAGACTGTCCCTGCCAAACTGGAACAGTTGGAGAGTATGCCCCTACAGGGATTTCAGCTAAGCTCAGAAGATACACATAAGACAGAAAAAAGGTTGTCAAAGAGAGTGGCAAATATTCTCAGTGTTCTCATTCCACAAACCCCAGCTCCTCTAGATCTCTGGTCAGGAGCTTAATTACCTGCCCTGAACCTTTTAATTCCTCTCCATTTTACCTTTTCTTTTAAAAGCACAGTTAACAGTCCCAAACTGATGATCTAATCCTGACAGTAGTAAGCATGAGATACTGTACTTTGAAGCTGTGGTTGTGAAGGAAAAGTTCTGTTGTACTAAATACCTGCAGACTAACAAAACAGTCTCAAACAACAGGAAATTGCCTTGTGTTCCATCAGATTATTCCTCTATCTTGTCCTGTATAGTTTTCTCTGATTGGCAGTGGCAATCCAGGATAGCTGTACCTGACCTGAGTGAAAATGCTGGGGACTGAAGCTAGGACCTCCTGCATGCAAAGCTGTAATAATGTACAGTTGTCCAACAAATGGCAATTTCACCTAAAGCCTTATTATAACAAACAAGATAGAGTCAGACAGCAGGGCTGCCACCCAACAGCCATGCATAATTGTGTTGCAGTCAACTATGGCTCCCAAGTGAGCAAACTTATATGTGTAGATGTATATCCTAGTCACACACTGTATTTTTGGCAATGAACTTATGAGGTTGCCAGAACTTAGAAACTTATTTAGATTATAACTCCCAGAATCCCCCAGCCAGCGTGGACATTAGCAGTGGACTCAAGTTTTCAAGCTGTCTTGTATTTGCCTATTTGGGCCAGAATTGAATCCTCTGGCAATGGTTTTAGGAAGAAGTAATCTCTTAGCAGACTTTTCAAACTGAGAATCATACAATCATTAAGAGTTGGAAGAGACCAGATGGTCATCCAATCAACCCATTGCCATGCGAGAATACACCATCAAAACACTCCCAACAGATGGCTATCCAGTCTCTGTTTCAAAACCTCCAAAGAAGGACACTCCATCACTTTCCGAGGCAGTGTATTCCACTGTTGAACAACTCTTTCCATCAGGAAATTCTTCCTAATGTTCAGGTGGAATCTTTTTCTGTAGTCTGAAACCATTTTTCCATGTCCTAGTCTCTGGAGCAGCAGAAAACAAGCTTGCTCTTTCTTCCATGAGACCTCCTTTCAAATATTTAAATACGACTATCATGTCCCCTCTTAATCTTCTCTTCTCCAGGCTGAACATACCCAGCTCCCTAAGCCTTTCCTCATAGGACATGGTTTCCAGGCCTTTTATTATTTTGGTTGCCCTCCTTTGGACACATTGTAGCTTATCAATATCCTTGAACTGTGGTGCCTAGAACTAGGCACAGTATTCCCGATACAAGGGATCAGATCTGAGGGAAAAGTAGGTGAGTTCAGCTAGAGAGGTAGAAGAGGAGAGGAGCTGCAATTGCCAAGACTAAGGAGTAGGTCCTTGAATATGGTAAAAGGAAAAGTGAGGAGGTAGTAACACATGGGTGAAGGACGTGTGTCATTGGTTATGTGCATTGTTCAGTCTTCCTAAGAGGAAAAGAACTGGACATTGTGAAGCATAAATATGCCTTTGCTCTCATGCAATATGGCCATTCCAGTGTTCTCAGAATGGTACTCCTGATAGCACCATTTTCCAATCAATAAGGCTGGAAAATTCTACTGCAATCTGTTGAGCTTTTTTGTGGTTGCTGTTGATGAAGTTGGATGCTTTCAGGTTGTTTCCAACTTATGGCAACCCTAAGGCGAACCTATCACAGGAGTTTCTGGGGCTGAGATTGTGTGATGCACCCAAGGTCACTCAATCGGTTTGCATGGCTGAATGGGGAGTTGAACCCTGATTTCCTGGGTCGTAGCGCAACATTCAAAGCACTACATCACACTGGTTCTCTTTGTGGTGGCATCCTGCGGAAAATAACAGAAAGATGAAGGATGGGATGGGATCCCATTGTCTTTCCGGGGGGAACTGTGATCACAGACATAGCCAGTAAAACAGACAGTAATAAGACCAGTGGGAGGTTTATTTCTTTGTTAATTTATTTTTTAAAACTGTTTTGTGCAGAACCAAGATGTTTGAAGCTTAATGCAGCAAAATCCTAGGGGAAAATGCAATGGCCTGTATAATGTTGGAGGTTAATGATTAATGGTCCCTTTTGGCTCTTTAAAAAAATCTAATGTGGATTTATGATTCCTCAGGGATTTGATACACTCTTCTTCAAGTGTTCCTTGATTTATTTGGTGCCTATGTATGCACTTCTTAAATACCCTAAAGCAAAAAATACAGCTTGCAAAGCTGCAACCCTGTTCCATTTCCCTTTGTTAAAAATAACTCCTAATATAAAAATAAAGGGAGAGAGAACCTTCAGAAAAGATTCTCTTGTAGCAAAAAGTTACCCACTGGCTATATTGCTCCTTAAGAGACTATAACAACAGCCGTAATTTATTTTGCATCAGTGCATGTTCTTCTTCCCATTTCCCCATAGCCTGCAGGGCTGCAGTAACTTAAATCAGCCTTGAATTAGATCCATAAAGATGCTTCTAATTCTCTGCAGTTTCTATGAATTCTTCTAGGAGTAGATTCAGGTGAGTTTCTTGAAAGTGAATCTATAATGTCTGCCCATCTGCTGTGACCTTTGCAACAATCCTGGAACCAATTGTTCTATTATTTAGTGAAACTTTTAAATATATTAATAGTTTGGTTATTATTAACATTAATGGGTTAACTCTAGTCGGGCTACCAATCAGAGGCCCTTTTCGCACAGCATTTTCCATGCGAAAGGGCCCCTCGAGCGTCGCGCAAATGTGAGGAGCAGTCCACATGACGCACTCACAGTTGCGTGACACTCCAAGGCCTGGCAGGCCCCGCTCACACACTTTTTCATTTTCGGCTTTAAGCTGAAAATGGTGCATGGTCGCAATCGGTCTGGGGCCCCGCACGCATTTGCTGTGCATGCAGAGCCTCGGGAGCCGGGCCGGTCGCGCTTCCTATCTCAGTGCAGCCTGGGAAGGTCCCAGGCTACTCTGCGAATGAAGAGGTGGGGCTCTTGCACGAGCAAGGAGCTCATGCAGAGCTGAAGAAACCTGGACGCGAGGGCCTCTCACAAGAGGCTGCTCGCGTGAGCACCACACCCCAGCGCTGAGAAAAGGTGAGTTGCGGAAAGGGTCAGATTTAGGCTAATGTATACATAGTGTAGTGTTTTGAATGTTGGACTACAACCCTGGAGACCAGGCTTTGGCTACCCGTTCAGCCACGGAAGCCCACTGAGAGAGCTTGAGTGCATCACATACTTTCAGCCCCAGAAAACCCTGTGATAGGGGTTTGCCTTAGGATTGCCATAAGCTGGAAATGACTTGAAGGCACACAATAACAACATAATTATTTAATTAGCAAATAATTTTCTATGGCTCTGACCTTCTGTATGCAGAAATGAGACGCTTGTTATCACTTTCCCTCACTCTTAAATGCCTTCTGTGAAATCAGCATATAGCCAAATCTGACCGGTTTTCATTCTACTTACCATGCCAGTGATGTTGCCCTCTCAGGCATAGGGTTTTGATGTCTTCTCATTTTCTACCTGATTCCTGCTGGTATGGGATTAGGACTGGATGTGACTAATTGAGGAAAAAGCAGCCGGGGGGAGGCGGTGGTGGTGGTCGTTAGAAATATGAGGCTGGATATTACAGGTGCTTTGCACATTCCAAAGTGGTTTTCACTTGATTTGCACTTTTTTGGCCTAATATGTAGATTGGCATGAACATATGTGAAAGGAACATTAACTAAAATTGACTCCTCCATCCATTTGTACTGTAGAAGAACCATCCAGTATAAAGAATGATGTTGAACAGGATTATTCAAAGACAGGGGGAATACTTGTAACAGTCCTAATCATTTGGAGATAATGCCTACCCGATCAAAATGGATAAATTTCTATCTGTCAAAAAGACAAATATTTGTCAGGCCTAGAATAACGTCATACAAATAAACAAGAATCTTAATACCATACAGTCATTAAGAGAGTATTCTTGATCTATGGAACTTCATAACAGAGAGGAAAAAAATCAGTGTTTAGTCTTAAGTCCCATCTCCAAGATATGTTGTTAGGTACATATATGTATACCGGTATTCCAACATTTTAAAAAATCCAAAATAAGGAACATTTCTGCTCCCAAGCATTTTGGATAAGGAGGACTCAATCTGTATTGTGTGTTAAAATTCTTGTCCATATTTCACAACTTGGAACTGAGTTGACATCTGACATCTGTCCTGACAAGTGTACAAAAAACCCAAAATGTTCTGAGGGGCAAACTAAATATTTAATGAAAAGCTCTAGCATGGTAGTGTGGTGTACATTTTCCTCATTGGAAAAGCTGTTGGTGGAGCAGGGGTGGGAGATAGTGGGAAGAGAGATGGCATAGGGCATAAAAAGCCAGGAAGGCATGAAAAGTTCTTGTAAATATTGTGACGGAAGAAAATGGTACCAAAAAAATAGGACAGGTGCATCTTAGCCAACTGTTTGGTAAACACAAACTCTGTTTTTCAGAAGCAGTTTTAATAGTAGATGACTGACGTTCAGTGGCACCTGCTCATGAACCAATGCCAGTCACGTTTTCACAACAGGGAATAAACATCGAAATTAGGAAGATTTAGACCAGGGGTTCTTAACCTGGAGTCCATGGACCCCCAGGGGTCCACGATGTTCTCACAGGAGATCTGTGAAGGCTCAAAGAAATGTTAATGAGCTTTTACAGCTAAAATAGAATGATAGAAAAAAAAGGAGAAAGATAAATTTGTATGGAAGAAAGCCAATAAAAATATTGTAATAGGAGTGTGTATATTTACTTATTTCTTCCTTCTCCCCAAATTTGAAGACCCTTACTGAATAACTTTAAAGAAATATTTGATGCACTTTAGGGTTTTAAATCTTGAGTTCAATCTTGATGGTCCACAGTAACGAAAGATATTTAAAGGGGGCCCATGGTAAAGAAAAGGTTAAGAACCACTGATCTAAATTTGTGGTGCTCTGGAAAGCAATAGCAATAGCATGTGTATTTCTATACTGCTTATCAGCTAAGTGCTTTCTAAGCGGTTTACAATGTGTTGAGCTAATTGCTCCCAACAAGCTGGATACTCATTTTACCGACCTGCGGAAGGATGGAAGGCTGAGTCAACCCGGAGCCCAGCAGGATTGAACTCACAACTTTGTGGCTGCAGTACCAACATTTAACCACTATGCTACCAGGGATAAAGTGGATAAAGTGGGGAGGAGACCACTCTCACCCTTAAATTTTTTTAAAAAGTTCATTTAGAAGAATTCAGGACCACACCTGGCATAGGTTAATCCAGTGTTGCTGTCTTTGTTAACTGTAATCAAGTCAGCTTTGACTTAGGTAACCCTATGAATGAGAGGACAACAAAACACCCTGCCATTCACAACCCTACTCAGTTCCTGCAAGCACAGGGCTGTGGGTTCTTTAATTGAGGCTGTCCAACTGTAATGTTGTCTTCCTGGTTTCTCCATTGTCTCCAATATTACCAAGAATTACCATCTTTTCTAACAAGCCATGTTCTCTCATGGTATGCCCAACGTACAATACCCTCAGTTTGGTCATTGTGGCTTCTAGGAAGAGTTGTCTTATGATTTGCTCTTCAATTTTGCTGTCCATGAAAAGGAGGAAAGGAAGAAGAGGGAGAAAATGGAATGTAGCGGCACCTTTAAGACATTTTTTTAAAAAATTTGCATGAGCTTTCATGGATATAAACCCACTTTTTTTGGATGTAGCGCAGAGTGTATATAAAGAAGTGGCCTTACACCCACAAAAGCTTGTACAAAAATAAAAACGAGTTACTCTTAAGGGTGCTGCTATATTCCTTTTTCCCTTCCTCCTTTCTAGGCTGCGAGAGACTAACGTGGCTGTTTCATTGAAAACTTTGCCTGTCCATGATATATGTAGAACTCTCGTCCAGCACCACATTTCAGATGAATTGATTTTCTTTCTGTCAGCTTTCTTCGCAGTCCAGTTTTCACAATCACACACAGAAATTGGAAATATGATGACGTGGACAATCCTAACTTTGGTACATTTCTCATCACTTACCAGATTTCTCCCTGCCAATATCTTTTCTATTATTGTTTAGATAAGGAATTTGAATCTGACTGTTGAGAATAAGAATTTGGCACTGAAAAGTAAGGTTATACAAATAGTTATTCTCCAAATCAGGTCTGAAGTAGTGAGATCTATTCTGCCACCACATTCTACTGTATGTATATACCAAGTATCTGAGAAAATGCATGGGACATCCTTCTGACACCATACTACACAAATAATAACTGTTTTATCATTGGCACATATTAATGTTTGGTCAACTAACCCCAATGAGTCTTTTCTCTATTTATAAATCTTAATCAGTGAAGGATGTTTTATTTTTGTTCTTTTTTTTCTCTTCTCTATTTGGCTCCCTGTCTTGCTTGCTCCTAATCCCAGGACCTGCCCTAATTCTCTACGTTCTTCTGCCATTTTTCCTTGTAGGATAACAAGCATCTTAACTGTAATCTATTAATTGAATAATTGAATAAACTTGTTTCCCAAGCAGTGAGAACATATTGTTTGCACACACCGTGTCATCCCAAGCCCTCCAGCTATCGAAAGATTGCCAGATATGTTTATTAAACCCCCTGTGCTTGGAAAGAACACAGAAATCTGTCATCTGGGGTAATACGAAAGTGCCTATCTCAGCTGGAGACCGAGCCATTATGAATAAAAGAAGAGTTTGCGTTAACAGTTTGGAGATCCAAAGAGAAAAAGGCTTCCCTATGGTGCAAAAGTGTTGTAACCCTCAGGCAAAGAATGGGGGGGGGGGGGAGCCAATAATAATATTGAATCCGTGCTGGCAGTGCAATGTAATTACTGAATTCGCTGTAGATCGGTCAGCACACTTCCGAACAAGAAATCCTGGAGACTGTGGTTTCTGGAAGCGCTGGGTGAAATCCAGCGTGTAAATATTTTGCATTCAATATGCTGAAAATTAGGAATGGGCCAAGAGCATCTGGCAGCTTCCAGCAAGGTTTGGTCCAGTGTTTGGTGAGCTTTAACAAGTCCCTCAGGGAAACTTGATGATCCCATGACATGCCCAGACTAATTGACATGGGGGCGGCCATTTTGTTTATAGCCTGTCATGCAGTGTCTTATATCAATAGGGCAATATTCACTGGGTACGTGCCAGTTACCATCCTGAGTGTGGCTGTGTGGAATAGGGATACTGGTTAAAATTAATTTGATTCACAATATAATGTGAGCCAGCCTATTTTTCAGGAACATAAACTGAAGTGCAATTATTCTCATACTTTCCCAAGATTTGTGATTTAATGCATCAATGAAAAACGCATAAAAAATGCAGATGTTAAAGGAAATGGTATACAAAATGGCATTTGGAAAAAAAAAGTTTGCCAAAAATTTCCAGGTACTAGGGGAGCCTGCATACAAAAATCAGTACAAACATGGAAATAATTTGCCAACTGATGCAGAAACAGATATGTTTTCTAGAAAAAATATGAATGTCACAGAAAGCAAAACAGATATGTTTGTCTCTCATGTAGTCCATATTTTTGTCTTTCTGTACCTATAAACTGGGTTGTGATTTAGTATAGGGGATTATTCTACATGTACGTGCCATGGGTCAACAAAAGATATGTCATATTCTTTCTGTACAGATGTGATCTTGCATATACAAGAGTCCCTCCTTTTAAAAAAGTTTCATTTTCTGTGGTTTCAATTACCTGCAGTTAACCTCTTCCCTCACAGACTCACCTTCTTCCTTCTCACCCTTTATTCTGATCTGTTACCCTGGCATCTGGGTGATGGCATCCAAGCATCCTGCTCCATGTCATGCCAGCCACACCTTGCCTGTCTGCCTGCCTTCCCCCTCCCCACAATAACCACCCCTCTGCCAACACCACCCTAGGAAATGGCTCTGGCATCACCAGAAGTCGTCTTCTAGCTTCAAAGGGACCACAGAGAGGCTTAATACTATCCGGTAGCATGCAGCCTCTCTATAGTCCCTGCAAAGCTAGGGAAAGAAGGCTCTTTCCAGTGACAGTATAGGGTTTGGAACTATCCATGGTTTCAGGCAACCATGGGGGTGGGTGGGTCTTGGAATGGATCATCCAGAGATAAGAGAAGAGTACCTTTTTTTCTTTGAATAAAGGTACGGTGGGGGGGAGTCGTGGTAATGGCTGAATCACAGAATTTTAGAATAGAAAGAGACTTTAGAGGTCTTCTAGTCCAACTCCTTAGTCAATGCATAATCTATAATTCAGGATGCAACTATTGATTGATTGATTGATTAATCGATTGATTCATTTCATTTCTATGCCTCCTTTCTCCTAGAGTGGGACCAAGGGTCACATGAAGAATCAATTAAAAAAAACCTAACAATGCAATTTAAAAAAAAACGATTTAAATTCATCACATTAAAATGGCATAAAATTATGTAAAAGGAATACAGAAGTTTAAAAAGAAATAGAGCACACACACTTTAATTAGAAGCCTCCCTGCTTATACATCAAACGCTTGCTTCAACACGAAGATCTTGGCCTGCTGGCAAAAGGAGGTCAGGGAGGTACCTCCCACAGAAGGGGATTTCAGAGGGTGGGAGCTGCCCCTGAGAAGGGTCCCACTTGTGGCCTCAGCAAGGTAGCCTGCCTTGATGGTGGAACCAAGAGAAAGCCATCCCCTGTACACCTTAAGACTCTGGCAGATTTGTCTAGGTCTTTCCGATTCAACGATTATACCATCTCCATAGGTGGCCATCCGGCAGTTTCTTTAACACCTCCATTAAAGTAGAGCAGATCGCTACAAGAGCCAGTCTGCTCTGTGGTTGAATACATCATACAATTAATGAAACTCTTCCATTTTTAAAAAATAAATGTATTAACTTTCCAACACACATACAAGAAAAAGACCAAAAAGGGAGGGAAAGCTGAAATCTAAATATCGTCAAAGAGTGGTATATTTATCATATTTCCCCTTCTTACCTTATAGTTATAAACATGAAATAAATCCTTTAATAGCATGGGGATTATGTTTTATAATTCTTCATATTACAGTTCTGTATTTTATCTCTTCTTCATAGTCTGAGGAAGGAATTTGACAGGCGCTGAATAACTTTCCAATTTATTCATACTGTAATATAAAAATAATGCCAAATTTTGTAAATATGAAATGTTTTAACTGTGCCTTTAGCTAGTCTCTGAATTTAGTTTATTCTTATTCATTTCTTCACTGCTTTCTCCTGCAGTGGAGACAACTTAAAGCAGCTAACAAAACCCAGCAAAAAACAGCAAACGATAAAAGTAACAACAATAAACTATATTGCTAGAATCATGAAATAAGTGTCTTTTTTAAAAAAAATGCTGTACATTAAAAGCAGCTTAAAATAGCTTGTTCCTTAAGTATTAGATAATTCATACACCAATAATCTTTTTGGAAGGGGAAAAATTTTCAGCATTGGTAGAAGACCAACAAAGAGGAGGATAACCTACATTCCCGTGGTGGGGAGTTCCACATTCATGTCCTAGGTGGTGAACGTAACCCTCTAACCTCAGATAGTTGCCCAGCCTTGCCCAGAACTGTTTGGTGCCCAGAGAAAAACTCTAAATATGACTTGCTAATGCATAATAGTGTGGAAATTTTGCTTGTGATCTGGATATACTATGCCAGTCTTGCTGTTGTTGTTGCCGCTGTATGCTTTCAAGTCATTTCTGACTTACAGTGACCCTGAGGTGAACCTATTATGGGGTTTCCTGGTGCTGAGAGTGTGTGACACACCCAAGGTCACCCAGTAGATTTCCATAGCTGAATAGGGAGTTGAACCCTTGCCTTGAGGATCATAGTCCAATGCTCAAACCGTGACACCCCACTGGCTCTCACCAGTCTGGCTAGCTACCTCTAATTATTTTGACTACAGGTACGGATTGTCTTCTTTTAAGGTCTACAACAGACAGATGAGGAGTGAAAAACAAGAGTTCCCTCATTAGACAGCTGATGTGTGATGCAAATCAGCCATAAGTGCTAAACTACATGAGATACAGGAGATGGGTGATTGAACCTATGTCCCTATGGTAACACTTTCTCCCTGTGCCATTTTCCTGATCTAAATTTCCTAAATTTCCCTGGCTCTCATGGGGGAAGGCATGACTATTAAGCCATGTTGGCGTCACCGAAACTTTGTTCTGCACAAGCTTGAACCTCAGGTGACACTTCTAGGATTCCCAGGTTTCCAGGCCTGGCATTGCATACATGTCTGTCTGTGTCCTTGGCCTTTCTAAGGGCCTTTCCGCACTACATTGTTATAGTGTTGTTTTTCCACTTCCAACATCCTATGGAATTCTGGGGCTTGCAGTCTAGGGAGGGGCATTTAGAATTCTCGGCCAGAGAGCTCTTTGGCTTCAGTAAACTACAAACCCCAGAATTCCACAGGATGTTGAAAGTGGAATAATAGCATGATAACATTGTAGGGTGGAAAGGCCCTAAATGATAGTGAGTTGCCTTGCATTAGAACGGAAGAAGACAAAATGAAGTAGAACTAATAGCCATTCAGCTCTATGGCTGCTTTCCCTTCCAAATGCCCAAGGTTGAGTAGATAAATCAAGAGAAATTGGTCATCTATGTGCCTTAAAGTTTTTCAGTGGAGAAAGGAGGAGACTGAAAAAGAGGCAACAAGACTCTCCATGCTAATATGATCTTGTTTACGTAATAAAGCTCATGCTGCACACAACACTCACTTCTGTTCTTAATATTTTTTTAATATAAGAGATGCCTTAGGTATCTGCATTTTGGCAGCTCTTGGAGTGCATTACAGCATATTGTCCTTAATATTTCATGAAGGAAAGACACGGAAAATGTGTCCTGCTGCAATAGATCACCCTTGGCAAGGCTTCTGAGGACTACGGTAGAGGTTAAGAGAAGGGCAGTGCCATGTCTTGAATAAGTTGAACTGTGCCCACACATCTTCAAGATTTTTTAGGTTCATGCTGTTTTACCCCAGTACAAAAGCAAATGAGTCAGAAATTACTGTCGAGAGTTTAGCAACACCTTGTAAGGTTGAACACATGAATGGTCCATATGGCTATACTGCAGTGCCCAATCACCAAAGACAGTAGGTCTGAGGAACAACTTCCTGTTGCCATCCACTATTCCTGGCTGGTAGGCATCCAACTGGTGTCTGGCTGGCCACTGTGGGAAACAGGATGCTGGACCAGAGAGGTCTTTGATCTAATCTAGCAGTCTCTCCTTGGTTCTTATATAACTAGTGTGCAAAAATGGCTCTTCAGATGCTTTTGGACTGCAACTCCCACAATCCTTTACCATCAGCTATGCTGGCTAGGGAGAGCCAACATAGTATAGTGGTTTCAGCATTAGACTGCAGCCCTGGAGAACGGGGTTCAGTTCCGTACTTGGACATGGAAACCGACTGGGTGACCTTGGGTGCATTGCAGACACACAGCCCCTGAAATCCCCATGATAGTTTTGCCTTAGGGCTGCAATAAGTCAAAAATGGCTTGAAGGTGCACAATAACAACAATGCTAGCTAGATCAAAAATATATGATGTGTTAGAGTTCTCGACCTTATTGTATAAGAACCAAAAGGTTCAAAGATGTTTCAGGGTGAATACAGCGCAAATGTAAGAATAGTCCGGCACCTTGGGATGCTAGACTCAAATACTATTTCCCCAAAAGGAAAGCCAAACATTTTTGCCAAATGTTGGTTTTTTGTGTAATATCTATCAGAAGTACCAATTGAAATAACTCATTCAAGAAAGCAGAGAGCCAGAATGTCAGGAGCTTAAGCAAATGAGGTAAGCCTATAGAAGTTAAAATGGCATCAATCAAAAATGTGTTTCAGAATTGATAGAAGTGATGCTTAGTCGCTGCCAGTAGCTGTGGAACTCTGTCCCACTGGATGCTCAATGGAGTCCCCTGAGTCTCTTGGTTTGTGTGTGTGTATGTGTGTGTGTATATTTATATATAGAATCTCTCTCTCTCTCCCTCTCCCTCTCTCTCTCACACACACACACATATTCATTCATATGTAGGAGAGCCAACATGGCATTGGACTACTATGCTGGAGACCAGAGTTCAATGTCCCTCTCAGCCATAGAAACTCACTGGGTGACCTTGGGCACATCACACACTCCCAGCCTCAGAAAACCCCATCATAGGTTCACCTTAGGGTTGCCATAAGTCAGAAACAACTTGAAGGCACACAGCAACTATATATATGGGGGTGGGGGAGAGGGACGAGTGCGCGTATGTGTGTTTGTGTATTTGGCAGTTATAGCCCAAATATATAACTTTTCCAAGCTCTGCTCTGAGAAGCAAAGGCACCACAAAGACTTTTAATATTTTGTATAGCTTTGCTCTCTGAATGAAACTTTAATGGGACCCTGTGCGTTTGCTTTCAGTGTGTTGTTACCTGCCCTGAACCTTTGGGATGGGAGGGGGAGGACTAATTAAAGGAAATGAATAAATACATTTGATGCAAATGCATCTTCTGCAACCACTTGCCTGCCGCCCTCCCTCTATTATGCTAAAATCACATTGTCTCCTGTGCTTGCCCAGAGCTGACAAACTGCGTTTCCCATTAGCCTTTTACACAATATTCGGTTGTTATGATATTGTATATATGCATTAACAAATAAAGGAATGCATTCACAACAATTATGGTCCCCTTCTGCTCGATTTACTTGTCAGCATGCATTCACGGCTGTGTAAAGGATCTCCTTCACTGGCTCTCATCAAGCGTACCGTCTCCTCCTGGTAACGTCAACTTAATATGGCAGGCAGGCAGACCAGGTGAGGTTGGCTCACTTTCAGGTTTTTGTTTGTCTTTCTCTTTTCTCCTTTAACTGGTGGTGGTGGTGGTGATGTGTGTGTGGGGGGGCTCTGAAAAGTAATTGCCATAAATTACACACTGTCTCTCGGGTAAATTGCGATGAGAACATGAGTGAAACATGAGCCAAGCTCCTAGGGCTTCCTGGATGTGAGGCAGCAAGGAGCAGGAAAATGGCGGGCAATTAGGAGATGTCCCAAAGAGCATTCACACATGAAACAATGGAGTTCTTCAGTCTGGAGTGAGCTTTGCATTTCAGTGGCCAATCTGCTCCATGCCAAGTTTGCCTGGAAAAGCAAATTGTAATGACTTTGGACAGGGAAGATGATGTTGTGCCTAAAGAATCCAGCTTCCTGCTCCATTTATGTCACTTTGCGCTTGGGCTTGCTGCTGCTTTCTAGAGACGCAGCTACGCTGAGCACAGTGGGACTTACTTCTGAGTAAAAGTGCACGAGAGTGCACAGTTTATAATGCATTGCAGCCTCCCTTTCATTTGGACTGTTGGAAAATAAATAACCAAATCTTCTTATCTTTATAGGTGGTTAATAAATCAGGGCATGGACTTAGCTAAGCATGTTAGGTCATCAACTTGGATGAATGATAGCAATTATAATTGCAACCATGGCATAGGGGAGATATGAGGGTGGAAGGATTTTGAAATAAAGTTTAAAAAAAAAGAAAAGAACGGCTGGAATCCTGTATGGAAGTTACTTTTTTCTAAGTGGACATTGATTGATTGATTGATTGATTGATTGATTGCACTTATATGCTGCCTTCCTCCCATAGTGGGACCCAAGGTGGCTTCCAGAACAGTTCAAGCATTTGCAATAAAACTTATGAACAATTAAATTCAACCATATAAAAACAGCCTAAAATCAACATAAAAACATACAAAAAAAAAAAAAAACCATTGTAATGGAAATAAAAACCTCTCCTGCTCACACATTAACAGCCTGCTTGAACAGAAATGTTTTTGCCTGCCGGCAAAAGGAAAGCAGGAAGGGGGCCGTTCTTGCCACCCATGGAAGGGAGTTCCAGAGAGTGGGAACTGTCACTGAGAAGGCTCTTTTCTATGCCCTCACCAACTAAGTCTAGGAGGGTACTGGGACCAAGAGAAAGCCTTTCCCTGTAGATCTGAAAACTCTGACAGGTTCTTATAGGGAGGTGCAGTGTTTCAAAGAGTCTGGATCTAAGCCATATAGGGCTTTATAGGTCATGGCCAGCACTTTCAGTTGTGCCTGGAAACAAACCAGTAGCCAGTGAAGCAGTTTTAACAAGGGAATTATATGCTTCCTATAATTGGCTCTGCTTAGCATTCTGGCTGCAATGTTTTGAACTTGCTGAAGTTTTTGAACAGCTTCCAAAGGCAGTCCCACATAGAATGTGTTACAGTAGTCCAACCAAGATGTAATCAAGGTGTGTGTCACTGTAACCAGATCCGATGTCTCAATGAACAGGCAGAGCTGGTGCACAGATTTTAGCTGTGCAAATGCACTCCTGATCACTGCTGAAACCTGGGCATCCAAGCTAAGCATTGAGTCATTGACTTATATATGTCATTTCATGCCTGCTTGCAGCAGGAGGGGCCAGCAGCGCGTGGTTAATTTAAATTTTAAAAAAATTAAAAAATCTTGTCAAAGCAGCACTCTTGACCTGCAATTTTTCCCTTTGCCCAGAGGTCCTAGTGAGAGAGACGCATGGTCTTTGGACCAAACTCTGACATCTGGGAATCCTACCACAACATCATGTCCTCACTCATTTTAGAAACTGCACACTGGCTCAAAAGGCCTGATTGCGTGTCTTGTCAAAGATGGCATTCTAACATAATATTCAAAGGGTTTGTTTCATTTAATTTGAAGCGGAGCCCATACAGTTTCAGAGACAAGAGGAGGAGTTAAGCTACTGTACTGGAAAATGTGGAAATTGCCGCCTTTTGTTTCTGTAAACCAACTGATTTTTCCGAGCAGACAATCCCCAAGCATTGTCTCTTGAAAGCAACACAAAGCAAAAGCTACCTTTGCGTCACTTAACCTGCAAAGTGGAAGTGAGTGAGTGGTAAATTCTTGCAAGGCTTTAAACAATTCCTCTCATTTTCCCTCTCCTTTAAGCAACAATATTAGCTCACAACTAACTGTTCTTTTGAATAGGATTTCCTAGGTCAATTTAAATACAAGTCAAGGATTTTTTATTTGATTAAATAATCATTATCAGTCGAGAAGAAACTGTAGGCAAAGGATGACAGAGGGTGAAATCTGTTCTTTTTGCAAATAAGATCAGGAAGGGAATCTGACCTGTTTGGGTCCTCTTACAAAGTCTAAGCCCAGCTTGTTGTGCCAAGTAACCTAATCCTTGTTAATAAAAATATATCAAAGCAAACAAGACAGGGCAAACTGCCACAGAGGGCAAATAAAAGGCAGACACGCACCTTCCAAAACCTTCCACACAAGCCTCAAATAGCATGTTAGAGTGAGCAAACCTAGCATGCCTATACTCATTAGCTATTAGTTTGAATGTTTCTCTAAGGGTTTCTCTACAGCAATTATTTGTTTGCTGTCAAGTCAACTTCAATGTATGGTGACTCTATGCATGAGAGATCTTCCAGGGCCCTTGTCATCAACTACTCTGCTCCAGTCTTCCAAACTCAGGGCTGTGACTTCCTTGATTGAATCAATTCACTTGCAGTTTGGGCTCCCTTTTTTCCTACCGCCTCCCACTTTACCAAGCATTATAGTCTTTTCCAGTGAGTCACATCGTCTCTTGATATGTTCAAAGTCTGATAGAATTAATTTTGGCTTCCTGTTCAGCCGAATATCCATTTATTTGTCTTTTTAGCAGCCCATGAGATCTGTAGAGCTCTCCTCCAGCACCACCTTTCAGATGAGTTAATGTTCTTGTTGCCTTTCTTCACTGTCTAGCTTTCATAATCATATATAGATATTAGGAAGACTATGGCATGGATGATTGTGACTTTGGTATTTAATGATACCCAGCGTGCTGCAATGGTTTTAGCACTGGACTACAGCCTTGCAGATCACAGTTTGATTCTCTGCTTGCCCTTGGAAACCTACTGGGTGATGTTGGGCATGTCACACACTCTCAGCCCCAGAAAACTCTGTGATAGGTTCACCTTAGGGTCAACATAAGTCAGAAATGACTTGAAGGTACACAAAAACAACAGTATATGCATTCATACTGTTTCCCATTTGTTGGTCTTAGCCATACCTTCTGCCTTCCTGTATCAGTTGGTCTGTATTTATCAGCGTTTGCCCTCCATTTTGTAGTTTGCCGTTGCCTCTCTTCCCAATTTGAGGAGCACATATTAAAACTTTTCTCACTATGAGATGTTATGGAACTTTTAGTGCTTGTAAGTAAAGATACTTCATATGTTTTTACAAAATTTCCGCACTAGCCTGTTACAGTGCGATGATTCCACTTTCAACATCCTCTGGAATCCTGGGATTTGCAGTTTCGGGAGGGGCCACCTGGCCCCTCCCGAAACTGCAAACCCCAGGATTCCAGAGGATGTTGAAAGTGGAATCATCGCGCTATAACAGGCTAGTGCGGAAATGGCCAAAGAAGGCTAAGCATACTTTGTTTCTCTGCTAGACTCCATGTAGGTGGCAGTTGTGTGGGACTAACTGTTGCTCACTCTCTTCTTATGAATACTGGTTACTCTGCTTGTTAGATACAGTCCTAAAAAGATTGCAGATGTAATCAACATAATTCCTAACCATAATCCGAAGGTGCCAACAGTGTGGGGCTAGAGGGTCCCAGTCTGGGATCTCCCACCCTACCACAAGTGACAGCGATCACATAACAGATCATTTTTGAGTCTTCCATACTGTCAAGCAGCCCTTAAAAAAAATCATTAGCATTAAAAAGAATTTAGAAAAGAAAACCAAGACCAGAGGTTGCAAAAAAAACAACAACAATCTGTACCAACAATCAGTGTGTCGGTCAGTGGTTTATCTCTACATAAGGAAGCGGAGAGTTACATAAAAGCCTTCAAGTTATAACATTTCTAGAAGTAATTTTGGAATAAAGCCAGCATAGTGTAGTGGTTTGAGCATTGGACTATGGCCCTGGAGGCCAGGGTTTAATTCCACATTCAGCCATGGAAATCTACTGGGTGACCTTGGGGGCATCAGCCCCAGAAAACCTCGTGATCATAAGTTGGAAGCAACTTGAACGCATATAACGAGAAACTATGTGAACACCCTGTTTTAAACATTTTATCATTATTCTAAAAGAAAGCATCCCTGAATTTTTCTGTTTCTTTTTCATTTTTTGTTTGTTTTTTTTTCCCCAGAAAAATGAGAGGGAAAACTATTTTCCGGTTTTTCATTTTTAAAAAATTTTAAATTTTTCTAGTTTTTCCAAAAAAGAAAAAGAAGAAGGAAAGAAAGAAAGGAAAAGGAAAAGTAGGGAAACAAATTATTTTCTGACGCTATTTTCCAGTTTTTTCCCCCCCTCAGGCCTCCCTATCCCTAGTGAGGGATGCCCAATGGTTCTGCAGGGATGGCAAATCTACCCTGTATTTTACTGCCATTCTTCTGCAGGTGTTCTGAGTTGAGTGGCAGCTCTCCTGATGCCTAACCAGGATCTAGCATTGTCAAAAATCCTACAGAAAGAGTAGTGGTAAAAACCCAAAGTGGATTCCTGCCCCCCTTCCATGCCAGTAGATCACTGCCTAGTCTGGGTTATAGTGCGGGGGGAAAAAACGATGCAAAGCAATCCAGAGCAATCTGTACAAACAATCAGTATGTCAGTCTCTGGTTTTATCTCCATACAGGAAATGGAGAATTGAAACTAGATGTCACTATTTTCCATAATAACTGTGTCCTTCTGGACATACTGCTTGGGTCAGCAAGGCCAGCCTTAGCTGTGACTTCCCTCATTGGCTAGAACAGCCTTTCCCAAGTTGATGCCTTCTGGATGTGTTGGGATACAAATCCCATCATCCCAAGCAACCCATCCCCATGTTGGTAGGGGATGATGGGTGTCCCCCCCCCCAATTCATCTGGTGGGCTAGAGAAATCAGAGCAGTCTTTCTTCTTGCTATAGAATTGGGCAAGTTCCCTAGGGAGGAACATGTATCCTACTTTATGGAAGACAGTTCTCACTTTGAAGCAGAATTGCAAATGTTTATCTATTTAATTACCAGACTTTTCACGTGACTCCTGATGAGATTATGAGAGTTCTTGTGCATTTTTGGCAGTTTTTCCAAAGTGTGGAACTTTTTTTTTTTTTGGTGAGAAAAAAAATCATTGTGCAAAAAAAATATCCTTTTTGCTCAATAGAAATAATGTCTTTTTGGAATGCACACAACATTTTATACAAAATGTTTTCTATTTTCTATCTAATAATGCTCTCTATGCAAAAATTAATTTTTTCATGCAATGTTTTTTTTCCCACCCAAAAAAAAAAGTTTCAAAATGGAAAAAAAAAACTCCAAAAACCAGGCAGTTGAGAACCATGAATTTGAAGGCACAAAAGATATAACCAGACAAGGTTATCTGTAGAAGAAATGCCTTTAAAGTAGCTCAAGTGATACGGAACATATGACACTTATACTGTGCCTGTGATGTTAGCTGCATGTTTCTCCCCAGTTTAAAGTGCTGATTCTGGCTTTCAAAAGCTTTTGACAGTTTCAGACTCATTAATTTGAAGGTCCACCTGAGACTGCTCAAGTCCTCTGCAGAACCTTTGCTTCCTGGACCACCATCCAGTTCCATCAGATAGACCATTTCCGCACTAGACTGTTATAGTGCTATTATTCCACTTTCAACATCCTATGGAATCCTGGGGTTTGCAGTTTAGGGAGGGACCTTTGAGTCTAGTGTGGAAATGGCTAGAGATGGATACCAGAGACAGAACTACTTCAGTGGTGATCTCACATCACAGGAATACTCTCCTTGGGAAAGCACATGTAATGTTAATGCTTATTGACCATGGAGGGAGCCAGTATGGTGTGATGGCTTCAAGTGTTGGACCAGGACTCCTGGACAGCAGGGTTTAAATCCCCACTCAGTCATGAAAACCAACTGCATGACCCTCAGCAAGTCAGACTCCTTTAGCCTAGGGCGGAGGCATTGGCAAACTGGTCGTGGATAAATCTTGCCAAAAAAACTCCATGATAGAGTGGCGATAAGTTCGAGTTGACTTGGAGACACATGACATCAATCCATTTACTTATAGCTGATCTTACAATCATTTTTGTTTCTTTCATAAAATTTTACTTACATCTTTTAAAAAAAAAAAATGTGAACAGACTATGTTGGATGGAGGAATCTGAGGGATTCTAATTCCCTGGAATAAGGCCATTTCTGCACAGGGTCATTACTGCAGATTACTGTGTTGTAGCATTGTATTCTTCTGCACGTGGGAGCAAATTAGGGTCACATTATTTTCCATGGTTCTGCATGGAATCAGCTATTAGTGTGCCGCCATATGTTGAGAAAGCACAGTATCTGAAAACCAGAAAAAATCCGATTCACATTCCTACATCGAATCAGCATCAGTTTTTCATATTGATGCAGAAATGTAAAACCGTATCAGAATGCATACGCTCCTGTTGAACTGTTTATGTTTCCCTGTAAGGCCAGAAGTTCAGCTTATAGCTACACAGAGATGTTACTCCCCCCCAAAAAAAACCCCAGCCAATCAGGGCCATCAGGGCGGGGTGAGGGAGAGCCAAGGGAGTGACTAGTGATGAGGTAGTGCGGACGCAGTAACTCGCCCTCCTCTGCATGACATTGCTTGAAATTTGGGGGTGTGCAGAACACACAATGAAGGTAAACTGCATATTTAAACCCACCATGAGATGCTGTGAACCACTTCTTGCACTTCGTGTGGAAAAGGCCTAGGTCTATAAATATCCAGAAGCTATAAATAGGTTCTGGATATTTGTAGACTTAAACTGTATTTAAACTATTGTCTTTTGTTTGGAAATGATTGTAAGCCTCTTTGGGAAGGATTTTGCTTTGCCTGAGAGGCTAAGTATACACTTATCAAAAAACCAACCCAAATAACTAAACAGAAATGCTTGAAGTCATCAAATGATTGCATGTCTAAGAGCAAAAGTTAGCTTGATCTTTAGTTGTATTGATGGCTCCATCTTTGTTGGTGCATTGAGGGTTCAGCTTATGTCTTGAAATGTAAAGCTATCATATTCACTTATAAGAAACCTGTGTTGCTTTGTCCCTGGATATCTCCCCCGACTTCCCAATTTGCTTCCACCAGTGCTCTTTGCACGCAAGTACCAACCCCATATCTGCCTTTGCCGTATCCAACACCGCAGATGTTTAATTATGCCCACCAGGAGACAGCTCCCCAGCTCTTAATTGACTAAGCCCAGTTGTAATTTGTGTCCAGCAGCTTCTGTTGTTCACTTCCTTCAAAGTTACAGGGCAATGGGGGAAGGTAACTAAGCTGTTGTGAACTAATGTCATGTTATAGCCTGTTAAGGAGAAGCAAGAATTGCACTTTCAGAAATTACAGCCCACCTTCAATGAGCCAATAACAGATCGGTCACCTTTGATTTGGAAAGATTAATCTGATTTGTCAATGAATCTTTTGAATAACAATGCACTATTTTCAGCTTTCCTGTGTCACAGCCCCAGAAGCTGTCGATACATTTTGACAGCAGAGAGAATGTCCTTTTCTCTCCAGATTAGAATTACCCTTCATGAGTTCTACATTACCCATAAAGCTAGCCATAGATTCTGAATGTGTTGTGGAGTTTTGTTGTTGTTGTTGTTGCCGCTGTTGTATTTATTTATGTATATGCCACCTTTTCCCCAGTTCAGGACTCAAGGGGGCTTAAAACACTTAGAACAATCATAGCTAAAAATTCACCTCATATAAAAGTTAAAAATTACATTATTACCAAAATTAAAGCATGTAAAAAACATAACCACCAAAAAGAAAAAGAATAAACAGACAATACAGAACATTATCCAAGGCTTGTTCTCTTTGAACAAGCAGTGTTCAAAAGCCTGCGGAAACAAAAAGGTTTTCACCTGCCCGTGGAAAGATAGTAAGAAGGGTATCACTCTAATTTTTCTTGCAAGGAAGTTCCAAGGCCTAGGAAGAGCCACTGGAAAGGTTGTCTCCTGTCTTCCCACTAGATGTACCTATGAGGGTGCTGAGACAGAGAGAAGCTTCTCCAGAAGATCTCAAAACATGGACAGGCTTATGTGAGAGAAATATGACTCTTCAGATAACTGAAATTTGAACTGTACAGGGCTTTATAGGTCGAAACCAGCACTTTGAATTTATGCCTGGAAGTGGACTGACAATGGGTGGAGCTGTTGCAACAGGGGAATTGTGTGCTCCCTGTAGCCAGCCCTAGTTAACAATCTGGCTACAGCTCTTTGGGCAAGCTGAAGTTTCCAAACACTCTTCAAAACTAGCCCCATGTAGAGTGCATTATAGTAATCCAAATGGGACAGAACTAGGGCATGAGTCATTGTGATCAGACCCAATATCTCTAGGCATGGGAACATTAGAATGTCCCTCTCCCAATCGAACAACACACATCTGTTTCCTCCTCCTCTGTCTCTCTGTGATTTGCTCATTCCTAAAATGTTGCTAGCCACTCTCCACTTGTGCAGTTGAATAGAATTATAGGTGAGTAGACAAGGGGCTGTTAGTAAACTTCATACAAGCCCAAGTTAAAAAATAAAAATCCTGTCGGTGGTGGGGAGGACTGGTGGCTTCTGTGTCATTGGGGCAGTGAATCCACTCTGGGATTTAATCTACATTTTAAAGGAACTATTTAAGGTGCTAAGTCCTATCCTCCAAATAAGTTTGGCAGCCCCTTTCTGGTAAAATGTGTCCTAGCTGCTAGTAGTGTCTTCTCTATATAGTTATGACTGGTCTGATACCTTCTACTATGCCAGTGGGAGACAGTGGACCTAAGTAATTTATATGTCTAATTTGACCCTCTCTCCAGAAGTCATAGTTTTGGAAACACATAGAAAAGTGTCATTTGCCTGTTAAAATCAATGACCTTAAACACATTCTCCTAAAGTCCATTTGTTGACCCCCAGCAGAGTTTAGATTAAAGCAGAAGTACAACTCTGCTCTGCTGTTGGTGCAGTGATGCTGAGGATCCTCTAGAATTTAAACCTACCACCAGTACTGTTTCCGCCGGTGACAGGGCTCAAAATGAAGCATTAGGTAGATGGGCTGGGGTGGCCTTGGATCTATAGGAGCCAAAGTCCTTCATTTCAGCTCTGGTCCAGGTTATTTGAAGGACTCTATTCTCCTTTGCAAACCTGGCCATGTTTTGAGATTTGCTGGGGAGACCCTTCTCTCTGTGCCATCACTCCCACGGGTACCTCCAGTGGAACCACAAAAGAGTGCCTTCTCACTAGTTGCCCCCTTGTTCTGAAACTCCCTTCCAGGAGAAGTTAGACTGCTACCCTTCCTACTTTTGTTCCTTAGAGACATGAAAACCTTTTTGATAAGCGTTTGAGGATGGATCGTTCAAGGTCCATCATGTTGGATTTTCTATTTGTTATTTTTATTGTGCTTTTTTAAAAAATATATATATGTGTGTGTTTTAATTGTTTTTTTTTATATAGTTTACTTTGTAGCTTTTGCATTTTGTGGATTTTTTAACTATGTGGATTTTTTTTTTTAACTCTTGTAAGCTGCTTTGAGCACTAAACACTGGCAGGGGAGAGGCAGGATGAGGATGATGATAATGATGATCCTCTGCTGCCAGAAAGTCAGGATTTACGCTGACATAATTAATTCTCTTCATATTGTGAATTTTAAAAAGCAAGCAAGCAACGAAACAGCCACCCTGATACCCCCTTGGGCACAATGAACCAGGAGTACATGTGGAGTCATAGTAACTCTGCCACTCATTCTCTCTTTCTGGATAAGATTGTCTTCCTTATGGCTTACTATTGTACAGATGATGGTGATGTTTCAGGTCAAGACAGGTGTAATTTAATAATAATATTTTATATGACGATTTTAAAATTGCTCCATAAATGTCCTTTCCTGTTTCCCTGTCTTATCATGTTCCTATTCCACTTACTCACCAAACCCCAGCAAAACTGTAAAAGAAAAAAAAAACCCTATCCAAAATCTTCTTAAAAAATTAAAAAAGAAGAAGAGGAAGGAAGCAAACTTTAATTCTGCAATGTTACTGCAGTATGGAAATTTCA
This sequence comes from Cyclura pinguis, assembly GCA_030412105.1. Classification (NCBI taxonomy): domain Eukaryota; kingdom Metazoa; phylum Chordata; class Lepidosauria; order Squamata; family Iguanidae; genus Cyclura; species Cyclura pinguis. The sequence continues at coordinate 13,254,173 of CM059601.1, read as the reverse complement.
ATTTGGCTGCTGCCTAGAGCACAAAACAGCCATAGTCACTTTGAATTGAAGCCACAGATTGTAAAACACTCCCTACATTGCAAGATGTATTTAAATGATAAATAATCAGGCTACCATACTTCATCCTGCTGTTTCCTATAGTTAATTCCACACACAAATTCATTCCTGGGGTGGATTCAGAGACACACACACCCCTTTAACATCATGCAAGATCTGTTAGAAGAATGGGTAACTAGTTAACAAGTGGAAACAAGCACACAATTAAGGCAGTCAGTCTTAGAGGTTCTGCCAGTGCTTGCTATTTTTTAATCAGTTGCAATTAGCATGAGATGAATGTTTACTCTTCATCCTTCTCCAAAACATATTTAGAATTCTGACCACAACACAAAAATGTCATTTATTGATGTGTCCTTATTTAGTCCTGAGGCTAAACCGTTTGCACAGTGTGGAGGCATTTTGAAAGAGAAAATTCTAACTCAAATTATCAAGTTCAGCAAGGAAGCAAAAGAGACATTTTGAAAGTTCCATGTTGGGGGCCCTGATGTGAAGAGTTCAGTCGCTAACGGGAAGGAAAGGAGCAAAACATGAAAAGTGGAGACTGAATAGAGAAAAATAGTAGTTAATTGGCCGGGGCTAAAAATGCCACACCATTCTTCAGTTTGAGGCAGGATTCCTTTACAGTCAAGATGAGTAAAACCACTGGCAGATGTTCCAAGGATAAAGCACACATACCCTTCCATATTTGAGGGTGGAATTCCAGATAATTACTGTGTCCCTATCTGCCTGAAATTCAGGGGCTAGTAGATTGTACTTGGCCAGAAAAAGAAAAGAAAAGAAAAGAAAAGAAAAGAAAAGAAAAAGCAGAAAGAAGAAATTAATTGCTAAAAAAACAGGAAGGAAGGAAGGAAGGAAGGAAGGAAGGAAGGAAGGAAGGAAGGAAGGAAGGAAGGAAGGAAAAGAAAGACAGAAAGACAGAAAGAAAGAAAAAGAAAGAAAGAAAGAAAGAAAGAAAGAAAGAAAGAAAGAAAGAAAGAAAGAAAGAAGGACAAAGAGGGTATGGCTTTACATAAAATATACAAATGCAGCTTTATAAATATGGGTGGAAATTTGGTCATTGCTATAATTTAGAGAAAAATGTAATATATCTCACTGTAGTGGAGAAAGCTATGATCAGGCAGCCTGTGTGTTTGCTATCCAGGTACTAAGTGTGATGGGTGACTTCAAGGCTCCGGCTCTACCTTGACATTTTTTTTTAAAATCTTCAAGTCATAGTTGGACTGTCCAGCCCTTCAAAAGATGCGTTCACATAGAGGATTGTCCTCTGTAAAATGGATGCAATGCTCACTTCCTAAGGAGTGTGTTAGAATCAAAGAGTGCTACATGGAGGCCTTTATATTCTTGGTGCTAATGAGACTTGCAGTGTAAGTGCACTTGTATTGTAGGTGATAGAAGTGGTCCCACTGAATCATTCAGAGAAGGATGGGAGCAGTGAGCTCTGACATGGACACAGAGTCTGTCAGTCTTTTGCACATGTGAAATCTTTCTGGGTTGCACTCTGTAGAGGAAAAACAGGGTTCCGATGAGATCACCTGATCATTACTTTTGCAGAGACTGAAAGGGAAGGTAATGAAGAAAGCTCAAAGATCAGTCCAAAAGTGTTTTCCTGAATCTTTATAAATGATTTGGATGGGCTAAGGCGAGCGGTGGCAGGGGCGGGGGGACTCACCAAATCTGCAGATGATACCAAACTGAGAAGGATAGCTAATACTCAGAAGACAGAAACAAGTTTCAAGGCTATTTTAACAGAATGAAGAACTGGGACAAACATAAGAAAAGACATTTCAACAAAGAGAAATCTAAGGTATTACATTTAGGCAAACAATACTAGACAAAAATACTAGATAGTGGATGGGTGACATTTGGCATGACATGCATATACACGAAAAGGATCTCGGGACCAAGAAGCAAACCACAAGCTTGTTTCAACAATGTGATGCCTTGGAGCGGGGAGCTAATGCAGTTCTAGACTACATCAACAGAAGTATATTGTCCAGATCAGTACCATTTGGTCCTGCTGTGGTTAGACCTCCCCTGGAGTACAATGTCTCAAAAGATTTTGGGCTTTGGGGAAAGGATTAGGGTGGTGTGGTGTTTCAAAAACGGTAAAGACTGCATTTTGCTGTAATTTGAGCTAGGTTTTTTTGTTTTTAATGAGTTATCTGGACACTTTGGGAGAGGGTTTGAAGACAGCTTGGGTGGCTCTCTTCCCACTTGTGATGTAGAGTTTTGGAGATAAAGATTGGCACTTTGAATTGGGCCAGCCAAGCTTGGAAAGAAATTGAAAATCAGTGCAAGTGAGAAAGGACCAGTCTAATGCGATCATAATGATTTTGCACTACACTGTTATAGTGCTGTGATTCTAGAACTGCCATGGTTCCATCCTATGGAATCCTGGGATTTGCAGTTTAGGGATAGATATTCAGAATTTTCATACAGAGAGCAATAGTGCCACATCAAACTACAAATCCCAGGGTTCATTGGATGTCGCCACAGTAGTTAAAGTAGAATCATAGTACCATAACTGTGTAGTGTGAAAGGGCCCTTTGTGTACCAATACCTGTTATAAAGAAAGCTTCTCTCTTTTTGATGATTTATGATGTGGTAGTGATGGTTGTAGAAGACTAATCCTTCCAACATTGCTCTACACCAGAGCTTTCCAAACTTTTCATGTTGGTGACATACTTTTTAGACACGCATCATTTCATGGCACAGTAATTCAGTTTTACTAGCAAACCGGAGGTTAAACTAACCCTTTATAAGAGATACAGACACATACATAAATTGTAATAACAAACTGTGTGGGGATACGACATATCTCATGAAAACCTTCCATATATTTTTAAAAATATATGATTTATAAATAATAACAAACATTTCCAAAATTGTAGGCGACACACCTACACACTTCAGGTGACACACTAACGTGTTGCAACACACCATTTGGAAATCCCTGGTCTACACCTTCTCCAGTTCAAGATGCTTTCTATTGCATGTATGTGAATTATGTTCATCCTCACTCCAACAGTTTGTGCATGCACTCAAGTCACTGTTAATTTCTGGTAGCCCCATGAATTTCATAAGGTTTTCTTAGCAAGGAATACTCAGAGGTGGTTTTACCAGTTCCCTCCTCTGAAATATAGCCTACAGCATCTGGTATTCATTGGAAATGTTCTATCCAAGTACTAACCAAGGTTGACTCTTCCAGGTTTCTGTTAGGGAGCTGATACCTTTAGGGAATTTAGGCCAAGCTTCTAAACATCCTCAGCCCAATTAAGCTTTGTCTGAATTATTGCCTCCAAGGCAGGAGTGGCCAGTGGCATGGGAAACAGAGGCCAGCTTTTACCTTGCCCTTCCCTAGGCTGCACCAGTGCATCATGATCAAAGGTGTGGAAACCAACAAGCCTTCTAAGGAACAACTGAGGAACCTGGGTGTGTTTAGCTCAGAGAAGAGAAGACTGAGAGAATACTTAAAGACTCTCTTTAAGTACTGAAGGGATGTCACAGAGAAGATGGGGTGAGCTTGTTTTGTGATGCCCTTGAGACTAGAACATGAAGCAATGGATTCAAATTACAAGAAAAAAGATTACACCTAAAACATTAGAGAGAACTCTTTTTTATTATTCTTAAGACCTGTTCAACAGTGGAATAGATTGCCTCATATAAGGTGGTGGATTCCTTTGGAGGTCTTTTAAACAAAGGATGGATGGGCACCTTTCAGGACTGCTTTAGTTGTGTATTCCTCTGTAACAGGAGATTGAACTAGGTGGCCCTAGTGGTTCCTTCCACCTCTAAGATTCTATGATCTTGTCAGTTTCAGTCACCAATTCTGGCTAAAAAGTAGCTGGAAAAAACGTTGGGGAAGGAGTATCAGGAGAAGGCAAACTACCACATTTGTGGGCACTTTGAGTCAGTTGTTACACACAACGTCCCCCAAAATTAGGGGGAGCAATAGTTTCAAAGGCTTTGCAGGATGCACCCAAGGGGCTTCAGGATCTGCAAAAAATGAGATTCAGAGGTCAAATATGCCTTGTGGGTCATCCTTTCCCCACCAGTGCATTCTACCTATCGCACTAACAGTTGCTCATCTCAAGGGAGATACTCCTCCAAGTCTAGGACAGGGCTTAGAAAAGACCATTTTGGTGCCCTACAACTCCTACATTGCTGCTACAGTATGATCACTGGTCATAGTGGTTGGAGGTCTCTCAAGAGCTGTGCTCTTGAGGAACTTTCTCAAGAGCTGCTACCAGTTCAGTTAATAAGGCAGCCTGCATCTACAGACAGCCCATCCACTCTGCAGAGCTAAAAATCTCTATAGTGCAGGAATAAGCAGGCTTTCTGAACCACACAGGACTCTTGTTCAGCTGACTGGGAATGCAGCCCATTCTGAAAAGCACAGAAGCAGGAGCATGGTGGATCTCTACAGGAGAAGGGACAGTGTTATTATTGCCCACTAGCTGAACTCTTTGGAGTGTTTTTACATCACCTCCTCACCACCACCATCACTGTGCATAACCTTGTGCTGCTCTTCAATATACTACATGGGAATTAAATATAACAAGCTCTGCAAAACAAACAGGAAAGCCAGAGAGGAAGTAGCAAGCAAGTGTGATGCCTGCAGCAGACCACCGAGGTTAATGCTGAGAGAATGCAAAGTGCTGTATCGGGAGGTTATGAGGTCAGATGTCAAACACCTTTTGTCTGGCACTTAAAAGGGTGATTAATAGCTATCAGTGGTAAAGTGGAAGTGGGCAGTTGATTTATTCTGTGAAGAAGCTTCAAACTCTGGCCTGTGCATATGCAGAAAAGAGAGGGAGAGAGACAGAGAAAGAGAAATTTGTGTAATGGTTCAGTCAGTTCACTCTAAGCCATAGGGGATCAGCTCTCAAAAGACTAAAATACATGCTTGAAAAAGAAAAAGGTAAAGGAACTAGGATCCTAAAGAAACTCAGTGGCACAAGAGTTGCGTGGGTATTTCTTTCCTTCAACCAAGGGCTGTGGCTCAATAGAGAGCACCTGCCCCCTGCCGTGCAAAAGATCTCAGTTTCAGTCTCCAGCCCCCCAAGGAAGACTGGGGAGTCTGAAATCCTGAAGGGCAATTGCAGGTTAGTGCCAACAGTTGTGCAAAGGCTGGACCAATGATCAGATTCAGTATAAGACAAATTTCTATAGGTTAAATCCAATTGATAATCCCATTCTTTGTAGACCCAATGAAGCATGGGATTTACAAAGGTGTTGATTTGCCATTTAGCAATGAATCTTAAGCATCTACTCTAGCTGGGTTCAGACCTGCTCCCTTATCCATTTGACATTTGGGAGAAGATGTTACGGTACACAGTTCATGAACAAGGCAGACACGTCTACATGTCTCCTATATCAGTTGCCATATGATAGCTCTGCTTATGCTGCATATTCTTTGAAAAGCAATATATTTAAGGTCAAGGTCCAGTCCCAGGTGGTCAAAAGTAGAAAAGCTGGGCAAGAATACTGCTTCAAACCTCCAAAAGTCACCAGTCGGGGTAGCACAGGCAGCTGGCGGCTGCCATGTTGGTTCAGTACCTTGAGGCAGATCCATTATTCTATAATTTTAGCCTGAATTTTAAATGAGCTATTCAAGGTGCTGAGAGAGTAGAATTCAGCATCTTGGATAGCTCTTTTCAGGTGTGAACTAAAACACAGAGCAGATTCACTGACCCACTAAAATAGAAGCCATTATTCACCACTGCAGGGTACATTGCACTGGGCCCAAAGGACCATAAGTTCTGACTCCTCCTTATAAGCTTACTAATAATATGTATGAGGATCCTGTTCAGCTGTTACGAGCTCCTAAGCTAGACTTATGACTTCATAATTGTTTCGTATTCACCTTTATGATTGTAGCGTCATTGCCACAATCACAAATGCCCCCAAAACCTACCTTGAAAGCCAGGCAGCTGTACAAAGCAAAGGAAATCTATGGTACTGGCAAGTAGGGTGCTGAAGAACTACACCCCTCCCACCAGTCACCTGCAGTGCAATCACAGAATCATAGAATCATAGAAATGTAGAGTTGGAAGAGACCACACGGGCCATCCAGTGCAACGCCCTGCCATGCAGGAACACCCTCAAAGCACTCCCGACGATGGCCATCCAGCCTCTGCTTAAAAACCTCCAAAGGAGGAGACTCTACCACACTCCGAGGCAGCCTATTCCACTGCCGGACAGCCCTGACCGTCAGGAAGTTCTTCCTGAGGTTCAGGTGGAATCTCCTTTCCTGCAGCTTGAATCCATTGCTCCTTGTTGTGGTCTCTGGAGCAGCAGAAAACAAGCCCTCTCCCTCCTCTACATGGCATCCCTTCAAATATTTAAACATGGCTATCATGTCCCCTCTTAACCTTCTCTTCTGCAGACTAAACATACCCAGACTCTAAGTCTATCCTCATAAGGCATGGCTTCCAGGCCCCTCACCATTTTGGTCGCCCTCCTCTGGACCTGCTCCAGCTTGACCATGTCCTTCTTGAATTGGGGTGCCCAGAACTGGACACAGTATTCAAGATGAGGTCTAACCAACGAAGAGCTGCAACAGAAACTCACAGGGGTCTCTTGTCACACTGCAGCTTGCTGGCCGGAGGGGGCTGGACACCTCTCCTTTCAGTGTTCTGTGACTTAAAATAACCACTACCCCACATGAAAGCTGGGTCAAATGTCTGGAAGCATATTTCCTGCAAACTTTCCCAGCGTTATATCTTGTGTAGGCTGGCCAGATACCAAGCAGACAAAATCTCCTGTACCTTTAAGAGAGTTGTTTTGAAGAGGACATTTTGACAGGTGCAGTTTGTAGTATGGAGGGAGGAGAGGCAGAGAGAAACACACCTGCTATGTTATGGTTTATTTTTAGGTTGTCATTTATTACAGTTGTGTATGTGTTCCAGATGAATGACCTTTGATAACACCAAACTGCTAGTAGCATAATGCCTTTGTACAAACCCATGGCACAGCCACTCTTGCAACACTGTGTACAGTTCTAGTAACTCCTTTTCACAAAGACCTGTGTAAAGTCTGAAAAAGTAGCCAAGGACAACCAAGATGATATACAAATAAACGTTACAATATCCGGGGCTATTACATTGAGAGGTACACTTTATTAAGGACAATTGGAGGAACATGATAAAAATGTTTAAAATTATACATAATGGAGATAAAGTGAATGGAGAGTAACTTTTTTTCTCATGAACATAGTGGTATGACCACTGGCAATGGTAGGTAGGGTATTCTGAGAACTGTAGCTCAAAAAAGTAATGTTTCCACACGCAGAAGCTCACTGGTTGTCTTTCTACTGGGCACTTTCTCTTCCAGACAAAACTTGGAGAAGTTACCATGAAGCCCACAGCCCACTTGCATCACAGAACTATATACCCCCTCCCCATTTCAAAGTTTGGAGTAATCCTGAGAGCTAGACAAGGAAAAAAAAAACTTGGCTAAACTAGTGTTTAGGATGACAGTTCCTGGATTCCTGCTGGCCATGATGGCTGGCCTCATTTGCAGAATTGGCGCAAGTTTTGTACGTTGCCCTTACAGGCTGAAAGAAATGCTGAGAAGTATCTGGTTGGACCTAAACTCACCTTTTATACCTGAGATACCCAGCATCTGGAGAGGACCATGGTTTGTTTTCAACTGTGGCCCTTTTCGCACGGCATTCACCATGTGAAAGGGCCTCTGGAGCATTGCGCAATTGCGAAGAGCCGTCCACATGACGTCCTCGCAATTGCGCGACGCTGCCGGGGCCAGCAGGCGCCAATTGTGCACTATTTCATTTTTGGCTTCTAGCCGAAAATGGTGTGCGATCGCGCATCGCTCCAGAGCCACGGCGTTCATGCTTCCTGTCCCAGGCTGTGCTGCAGAAGGAAGAGGAGGAGCCCTCATGCTGCCTGCTCACTGGCAGGCAGCGGCTGCAGAGCCGAAGCAGCGGGGATGCGAGAGCTTCTCACAAGAGGCTGCTTGCGCAATCCCCGCACCCCAGCACTGCAAAAAGGTAAGGTGCGAAAAGGGCCTCATTATTGCCCAAGATAGTCACCTACTTATATTGCCTATATAGGAACTCCTGAGCAGGAACCTTTGAGAACTGTGCAAGATTCAGTTTGTATAGCTCCACCCTTCATCTGCATAGCCCCATCCCATCCTGACTTCCATTCCTGAAATTTGAGAGAATGTGGGAAGTGGCTAACAGATTAACAAGCTCTTCTCTGCCTTATTCTCTCTCATAAGTCATTTCTACACTACGTCGTATAACGGTTATACATTGTATAACTATGCTATTCCCTTTATAAAAATCCTGTGGAATTGTGGGGTTTGTAGTTTATTGAGGCCAAAGTGCTCTCTGCCCCTCCCTAAACTGAAAACCCCAGGATTCCATAGGATGCTGAAAGTGGAATAATAGCACTATAACGGTGTAGTGCGGAAATGGCCTTAGATGGAGCATGTCAGCTGTTGTTCATTCACTTATCCAGGGGAAAGTTTTAATCCAGCAAACACTCGTGTACCACCTTAACTTGTATCAGTGCCTTAAATCATTCTGATATCAGTCGGCTTTCTGATGTCCTTTAAGCTTAGCCAGCGAATAAAGTATCACTGGCACTGTGGCTTAAATATTCAACACTGGCAAGAATAAAAGCTAGGCCATCAGTTCATTTTTATTCTTTTCCTTTGAATACTCAGGCTTTACACCCTGACCATGCAAAGATGAATGTAAGCTCACAGTTTTGAACTTTAAAAAAAATAAAATAAAGTAACAATTATTTAAAATACGTATCTTATTTTTTAATATGGAAATGACAGGAGGAACCAGCCTTCAGATCAATTATCTTTTCTCTTTTTTTAAAGGCACTCTCTTCATCCTTTCTGTGAGATTATATGAATGAAATCGGTAGGGTTTATAGTTTTGGAAAAGCAAATCAGTGCCACACACAATACGAACTTGCAATGCACTGACTGCTTTTTCTCAGATGTCCTGAGAAATGCATATATTAAAAAAAAAATCCATACATTTTGCAGACTGTAAAGCTTAATCCTTCCAAAAAGCGGTGGGGGGACATAACAAAACAAAAAGGGAAACTATCGTCTAGTCCAGATGTCAATATTAGACATTTAAAAGCCAAAAAGTAGAATAATATTTAAATGTACTTCACAGAGTGTTTTTTTGCTTTGGTTAAAACAAAACAAAACAGAAGAATGTAAAATCCACACAACCAAACAAGGGACACTCTTCAAGATGCTCAAAAGATTACCTGTTTGTTAGTTGAAAAGCCCACTGGGTTTCAGCTTTTGGGTGCTCTTAGGTCTGACTATAGTCCATTTCACACTAGACTGTTATAGCGCTATTATTCCACTTTCAACAGCCTATGGAATCGTGGAGTTTGCACTTTAGGAAGGGGCCTTTGAGGAACCCCAGGATTCCATAGGATGTTGAAAGTGGAGGAATAGCGCTATAACAGTCTAGCCCGGAAACGGCCTATGTGACAGACCATATCTCCCTATATGTGCCGCCCGAACCTTAGGAACTTCAGAATAGAGCTTTCTCTCTCTCCCACCATGATCGCAGGTATGGTTGGTGAGGACCTGAAAGACATTCTTCTCAGTGGCTGCTCCCACACTGTGGCACTCCCTCCCTCCCGTGAGAGGCTAAGTTAGTCCCCTCTCTCTTATCTTTTCACGGGCAGGCAAAATCTTTTTTATTTAAACAGCCCTTGGGTCTTCAACAGAGTTTTGCAGAAGAGTCTTTCCGTGTTTTCTATGTATTTTAAACTGTTTTAGATATTAATATGTATGTAACTGTTTTAATTTTTTTAATATGATGGTCTAATTTTTAAAAACTTTTGTCCTATATATTGTTTTAATTGTATTTTATAACGTGAGCTGCCTTGAGTCCCATATTGGAATAAAGGGCATATATAAATTGAAGGAAGGAGAAGGACTGTCAAATGGACAGACAGACTGTCTCCAGGGGGCTATATATAATATCTAGACACACAAAAGATGGCTAAAGTTATTAATGAGGAAGAACACACAAACTAGGAGAGGCAGCTTGCTTTTGCCTGAGCCTACTGGGAAGGGTAAGATTCTACTCTCTCCTCATTTCACCCCCACGGAAACCCTGTCACTGTAAGGTCACCATAAATTGGAAATGGTTTAGAGCCCACAACAACAACAGTAACAGCAGCAACAACAACACAACAAGAACAGTAAATTCAAGAACAAATTTTCTTCAGTGCATAATAATCCTGACTGTATATCCACAAGATTAAGAGGGGGGAAAATCTTATGCTGTTTGTCCCTTGTTCATAGGCAGAAGCGAACCTTTAAAAAGTTACTCTTTTGGACTATAGCTCCCAGAATTTCCCCTCCTGCAGGAGGTTTTGGGAAGCTGTGGTCTACAAGATTAGCTTTTCTAGGCGCCATGCAAATGCATGCACCTAATGAGTGCAGCTGTCCAATTATGGGATGCGTGTTGAGGTGGAAAATGGCAGGAAGGAGGAAATGCCTGTACAGGGAGGCATGTGCGAGAGGGGGAGAGTAGCTTCACGGCCGGTGTGCCCCTCCCTGTTGCCGCCAGTCAAACCCAGGAAAACACATGTCTTGAGAATATGTTTTTCTCTTGCCATAACTCACTCTGCTGTCGGTTTCAGGAAGAGACGGATTATTTTCAGAATGCATTTAACCACCCAGGCAATTGGAACATCATTTAATATTTGCCCACTTCTAAAAATGATTAAAGTGTGTCAGCATCTGTCGATTATCACCTGTGTAATCTGCAGCAAATCAGAACAATTTGAAAATGGATTGGGCAGGAACGCCTTACATGGGGAAGGGCTTCTTTTTGTGAAAGCTGTGATTATTCAAAAGGCCTCAATTGTACAGCCATCAAGAATGGGGATACTTTAATCGAATCGCTAACTGTGCCCCTTTGTATCTCAGGCTGTATATTGGTTTATATTTAGCTTGGGTTTTTTTTTTTTTAAAAAAAAGGCATCAGAAAAATAACTTACACAGGAGCAAACTCTGTTTCCTCCCTTTATTCTAAAATGAATAACCCAATTTTATTAATGTTTGATATAGGTAGGTGAATATCTAAACCATTAGGGGAGCTATATAATAAGTTACATTGTTAGAAAGAATTGCATTACCATTAACAAGGGGAATTTTTAAAATCCAAACAGAATATTCCAGTCTGAAACATTTAAACTGATTCTTATGTTACCTTTTGTATTTAGATATTTTTTTTAAAAAAAATCCTTGTTCTCCTGCCATTTTTCCTGACACAGAAAACATTTACTGTAGAAAATTATACGTGTATAATATATTCCTTTATCATCCTTTCCCATAAATAGACTTCCGCATTTAGATGTATACCAGCAAAATTAAGTCACCTCGAAAACTATGGCGTTTTCTGATGGTTAACCCACTGCCAGGAGTTCAATTGGCATAGACAGTCTGAAAGATTTGTTGCCTGAAGTGGAGTGCAAGATGGAGGCTCCCACCCACCCACCCATTCCATGCCCACAAGAGTAAATAGACTTTCAGCTGAATCAGTGCCAACAATGGACACCACCATCCTCTTGCATACAAATAGCAAGCTAGTATTGAGGTAAGCAGCCCAATCATATCTACATAACATGGGCTTTTCATACCTCACTTCCATTTTTCACCCTAATATCTTCTACCTCTTCAATTCAAAGGTTATAAAGGCAGCTGTCTTCCTTTTCTTAATGGTAAGGCTGGCTTTGAACCAAATATTCAGCCAAGAAGAAGCTAATTCTTTCTTTAGCTATGCAGCTTGTAGGCTTCCTAGAGGCAACTAGTTGACTGGTGGTGTTAGGGAGAATAAGACTGTCTATTGACAAACATTTGATATAGTCCAGCAGAGCACCTCTTCTGTTGTTGCAGGGGTGAAGGATAGCACTAAGCGCAGGTGTATAGGCAGAACGAATTGGAAAGTTGCTGGGTCACCCCTCCCATTAAGCAGGGTGAGATGGTAGACTTAAGTAGCAGATGACACTGGATTGGGGGTGGGGGCAGCAGCATCAACATTTTGGCCTGGCCAGTCACTGTATAATCCATTCTCAGTGATTCTCATCCTCTGTGCATGGAGATACTTTCTTATTGCTGTCCATCTTGCCTTGCGGCTTGCTCTACATTGTTGCTTGCTGTTAACTGCTGTCAGATTAATTCCAACTTATGGCAACCATTTGGATAAGAAACTTCCAAGTCACCCTGGCCATTTCCACACTAGACTGTTATAGTGCTATTATTCCACTTTCAACATCCTATGGAATCCTGGGGTTTGCAGTTTAGGAAGGGGCCTTTGAGGCAATATAGCACTATAGCAGTCTAGTGCAGAAATGGCCAAAGTCTCTGAGTCTGGCTTTTGGGAGATAGTTGTTAGTATTTTATGTAGCTATACCCTTGGAAGTTTTACATGCCTAAGGAACAAGCTAGACAAAACAGTATCTTTTAAAGCAGGGGTGGGAGTCCTGAACCAATGTGGCCCCTCAAGGCTGTTACATGGCTCCCTTCAGCCCCTTAAGGGCTCCCCCCTACAATAATAGCACTATAACAGTCTAGTGTGGAAACAGCCCCTGTCACCAACAGCCCTGCTCAGGTCTTGCAGCTTCAGGCTTCTTTGACTGAGTATATCCATCTGTAATGTGGCCTTCCTCTTTTCCTATTGCCTTCCAGTTTATCAAGCCCTATCATCTTTTCCAACAAGCCACATTGTCTCATGATATGTCCAAAGTACAACATCTTCATCTTGGGTTCTAGGGAGAGTTCAGGGTTGATTTGCTCTAATACCCATTTATTTGTCTTTTTAGCAGTTCTCTACGTATCCTGGTCAGAAATGACTTGAAGGCACACCACCACCACCACCTCAACAACAACAACATATCCTGTTGATTTCCAGTCCCGTTGGCTTCTGTATGTGGAATGGGATGGTGAGCACCATCTTGTCTTTTGCTGGAGGCAAAAAAGTATCCTGGCAGCTATAGCAGGATTAAAATAGATCGGTCTAGAACTGATGTGTGTCTGTACAGGAGCCCACTAGCAGCTCCTCATAAGCCACTTAGAGCTTTTGAAAAGAAGAATGGATAAAAATACAGCAAATCAATCCTAGCAGAAGACAGAAAGTTAGGAGCAAGAAAGGTACCTGGGAAATAGGGATCAGGTACCAAAGAGTGCCAAAAGAAAACGATGGTGAGAAAGACAATAATTGGCATGACTTGGGTTGGAATATGGCCGTGTCTGCTTTTCACCCTTCTCCCTTCTACACTCTGGCAGCAGCATGGCAGAGAATGACATAATAGAGACAATCCAGATAAAGGGGAAAATGTTGTGTGGAAGGCAGGCAGGCAGGCAGGAAGGAAGGAAGGAAGAAAAGACAAAGGTAATGCTGTAGAAGTGGGAAGAAAAGATCTCTGTGAAACATAGCAGACATAAAAGAAAGTGAAGGAAAGTTAAACATTACCATAGGGATAGGAGACAGGACACCTGCTAAAGAACCTTCTTCTGCCCGTCACAGCTGGAAGAGAGAATGAAAGGGATGCAAACAACTCTCCCAGAAGCATGAAATCAGGGTTTTGTGTTTTTTTCTCTCTCGCCCTTGCCCCTTCTCTCCCCTCTATGAACAGTTACAGTATGCAAAAACGAGAGGCAATGGAACACGGGGAGGAGGGAGAGAAAATTCATCAGGTTCTACACATTAAAAGCGGAGGCTCAGGAAGCGTGCCTCTTTGAAAACAGAGACATGTTTGGGAGCTTCCTGGTGAATCGAAGAAAGCAGTAATTAATGCATAGTGAATGACTCCGAATGGAGGTTGAATAGGGGCATAACAATGGGAAAGGGCTTTCTCTCTCTCTCTCTCTCTCACTCCCCCTTCTCCTTTCCCCTTCTCTTTTAATTTTTAAAATGTTGAAGAAAGGATGCTGTTAAAAGATGGCCACTGTGAAGCGACAGCTTCGATGTGCACGTTCTCCCTCCCTCCCTCCCTGTCCTTTCCAGGCTGCGGTGGGTTTTTTGTTTTGTGCAGGTCTCTACCAAATGCAGCTGAGTTAATCTGCAGCAATTTCATCTTGTATATGCATTGAGGATTTTTATTATTGTTGTTATTATTTTTAACAAGGGCGGTTGGCTCTTTTGATGATGCTTTAGGGCCAGTGGTCTGCCTAAAGTTCAGATGATGTTAGCACCCTCCCCCCTCTCTCTCCCTCCCTCCGCCTCCCTCCTTCTCTCTATCTCTTTCTCTTTCCCCTTTCTCTTTCCTCCATTTATACAACATCAAGAGGATGACAGGGAATAACTTTGTTGCCAAACATCAAGGGTCTACCTTCAGGCTACTAGAAAGGTAGTGCTCAAAAACGGTGTCTGTCTTCTAATATTTTAGTACCTCCATAGGCTTCAGATAAAACAACTCTCAAATACAAAAAGCCTGCAAGGATCCTGAAAGAGGTTAAACTCCCAGAAAAAAAAATGAAACATGTGCATGTGTTTTGTGCTAAAGATGGCTGGAATGCATAGCGATGGGAGCAGTCAAGTTGTACATCAGATGGCATGTCACTTCCTCTAAAGGCAGACTTTTAAAAGATGTTATCATGTACAAAAATTAAATGTGGGTGTACTCCCCCCCCCCCAGCCACACATGCACTTAAAAGGATGCTCTCTCGTGGAAACAGGAATATAGTAAGAATTTCTTTACCTTTAAATTCCTTTCATTTTCTTTCACAGCTCTATACTTAGCAGATTTTCATTTCTATTTTAACATCTAAAACAAACAAACAAAACTTCAAGTCAAATTCAGAACAATCTGTTGGCAGGTAGCAAAAGAACAAATTAAATTGTCTCTTTCTACCACCCTACCAAAAATAATGGCGTTAGCAGCACTAAAGCACTATGAAACAGCTATAAATAACTTTTAATTCAACAAATATTAGATAATTTAGCACTGGGATCAAAGCTTGGTTTCTGACCTCGTGTTGAACAGGCAGAAGGTCCTAGATTCAACACTTGGTGACTTAAGTTAAAAGCAACTGCTATGATCCTAACAAAATGTAAACATCATAGTTTTTTTTTAAAGTTACTATAGTTGCCATTCATTCTCAACTTCAGCAACTGGGCCAAGTTCATAGAACTTTTCATCCTCAAAATATAACTAATTTAATAGTTGTTTTTTAAGTTTCAAAATGTGGTCTTTTTTAGGGTGGGAAAAGTCAGGCAGATCTTAAGCATGGACTTGAATATTTGGAGAAAAAATGTACACCACCCCACAAATAGATTGAGTTCAAAATATACTCAAATTGTTAGCTGTAATGTTGCAGAATCATTTTTTTTTTCAGTGTAACCTGGAAATTTACTGTAGGGCAAGAATTATCACTTACTGGATTATGCTTACTCCCCATGTTTTTTTTTCCTGTTTTTAATATTGTTATTAATCATTGCTCTTTCCACCTTCCACTGTAATTAAACACATGAGGGGTAATAGGCAGATGCCAAAGACTAAACTGAAGGGGTGTACAAGTGCTCGAAATGTTGCCCATTATTTCTTAGTGTCACTTATAAAATTCCTAGTGTTTTAATGCTAATGAATTTTTTTTTTTTTTTTGGTGGGCTGGTGGAAAGAGACAATTTAATTAATTCTTTCACTGAATGCAGATTGGTTTGAATTTGACCTCAAATGCTTTCCATATTCCCCATAAATCTTCTCCATAATATCAGTTCTGCCTAGCCTTTTTTTTTTTTTTAATTTAAAGCGGACTGGACATTTCCCTACTCCCCTCCTAAAGCCTTAGAGAGCTGCTGCTACCAGCCAGAGCAGGCAATATGGGGCTCAATGAGCCAGTAGTCCACTTAGGAGAAAACCAAAGGGATTCAAGCAAATGTGAGGTGGGGGCTCTGGGGGAAGCCATCCTAAAATATATTTATATTAAAAGTTTAATTGCATTTTCACTTTTCAAAGCATCTAAAACATAAAGATGCACTTTTAAAAACAACTGAAGCTAAATGTCATATGTTGCATTTTTATCTTCTACCCAGCCATAGAAAGTGTACTATACTAATCCGAAAGTTCTTTGTCCAACCCCCCACCCACCTCATCTCAGGACCTTGTTCTAATTTTTAGGTCAAGCATATTCAGCTGCAAACCTACATTTGCTTGCTTATTTGAGAGTAAGGGCTTTTTCACTCTGCACGATTATAACGCTATAATTCTATGGCCATTTCCTCACCACACTGTTCTAGTGCTATTATTCCAATTTCAACCTCCTGTGGAATTATGGGGTTTGTAGTTTACTGAGGCCAAAGAGCTCTCTGGCTGAGAAGTCTAAATGCCCCTTCCTAAACTGCAAACCCCAGGATTCCATAGGATGTTGAAAGTGGAATAATAGCACTATAATAGGGTAATGCGGAAATGACCTATTTTAACTGCCATGGTTCCAGCCTGTGAAACCTTGGGATTGGCAGTTGAGAAAGGAGTATTTAGAATTCTCTACCAGATAGCACTGGTACCTCACCAAACTTCGTCAAGACCCAGGATTCCATAAGATTTTTTTGGTGGCAGTTAAAGTGGAATCAAAATGCTATAATTGCACAGTGGGAAAGGACCCTAAATGGGATTTTGTGCCTACAATATTCCTTGACTGAAGCAGTTACTACATATCTGCTGTGCTACCTCTTTGGAGATAAATTGATGAGTTCAGTTGGGAGCAAGTACAGTCATTTCCATCCTCTACCAGTAAGTTATGACTATGTAATGTGCCACAGCTACTCCAGCAGTGCCTACCTCTGACTGCCACTTGTCCACTGGAAGTCCCAATAACTCAGTGATGGCATAAGTATTAAGCACGAGGGGATGCAAGGAGACGTGAGTCACTTAACCTTAATTTTTCAACAGTGTCAAGCAATTCCAAACAATGAAGAAGCCACAGTGAAAAAAAACAGGGGATAATTTTCTGTTCTGTGATTGTGACTTCAGGTTGCCATCCTTGTTCATCACTGTGATTGTCTATTTTTCACCATCCTAAAGTAAAGGTCTGAAGCCTAATTTAGTTCTAGTGTAATAGGCGTGAGTGTATTAAAGGCCATTTCTGCACTAGACTGTTATCATTCTATTATTCCACTTTCAACATCCAATGGAATCCTGGGGGGTGCAGTTTAGGTAGGGGCCAATGGCCAAAGTCTCTAAAGTCTGGCTTTTGGAAGATAGTTGAGTAGTTACTATTTTATGTAGCTATACCCTTGGAAGTTTTACATGGCTAAGGCACAAACCAGACATAACAGTATCTTTTTAAAGCAGGGGTTGGAGTCCTGAACCAATGTGGCCCCTGAAGGCTGTTACATGGCCCCCTTCAGCCCCTTAAGGGATCCCCCTACAAAAAGAGAAACATGCCTCCAAAAGATGCAAGTCTTCTTGAAAACAAGGTGCATTCCTACACTTTGTTGTTGCCAAAACAAAAACAAAAAAATTGAAAGTTAATGCTTTACAAACTTTTTGAGGGTTGGCATGCCAACAGAGTGTCCTGGATCACTCCTGATTTAAAGAAATGAGGAACAAATTTATTTGCTTTGCATTTTAATGGAAGCCTGCCTCATTTGCTTTTCCTAAACTAGTACGTGAACTGGAAGGATTTCAGATCATTTCTTTCTCTTCTACAAATTTTGTTTTTTTTAAAAAAAATATTGTTATTGAAAACACCTTTAGCTAAAATAAAACCACATATAAGGGAACAACACACCCACATATCTACTAACTAACCTAAACAACTAAAAAGCTAGCTAACACACAAACCACAACTCCAAAAGGGATAATAAGGTCACACACTTGACTTCTAACTCCTTGGAAAAAGGATACTAGTAAAAGGTTATTATACTTCCTCTATATTCTATCAATATCCATACTTAAATGATTATCTCAATTTTCTAATATTAAGATTATATAAAATTTAAACTACATTTATACTTATATAATGATGTAACTACTATTTATGTTCAATGTAAAATACTCTTATAAATTCAAAATAATTTGCTTTGATAATAACTCTATTCTTTTTATTCAAAAAGAATAAAATTTTATTCTTCTCCCCCCACCTTCTTTTAAATGTGTTATAAACTTCTGCCATTAATATTTGAATTCCTTCAAATAGCTTTATCTAATTAATGTCATCACTTCTACAAAATTTTGTGTTACCACTGCCCTTTTTAGAAGATGCATCCAAGGATATGTATGTCGGGAAAAGCTGTGTAAAAAATGAGTACAGGAAAGAAAATAGCATATAAAAGACATGTATTAGGAGAAATCGCTTTCAAAAAGGAAAATGTATATGAATTTTCCCACTTACGCATGAATTTCCACAATGAGTTGAGAAGTGCAAAACCTGATATGGAAACAGGATGGAACAAAATTGTACTTGAAAAAAATGTGAACATTGCAGAAAGCAAAACAGTCCCTTTTGTTCATCCCGATGGATTTAACATGTCAGGTTTAATAACAGCAGTCATGGGTGAATCAGGATCAAGACCACACTGGCGAGGAAGGATTTTTGCTACAATCCTGACAGAAATCCCCTGCTAGTTGAAGCTGTTATTTTCCCTGAAGGGAAAACTACCACAAGCCACTTGCTTGGAAAACCCTGTTTTTTATACCTGACTTTCTGCATTGCTAACGTCTCACTAATTTCAATGGAACTGTATTTCACATTTCTATAGTTTAGCATGATAGTGCAAGTCTAAAATCCATTGTTTATTTACCAGAGGTGGGGTGGAACTAGTTTCCATGGAAGCATGCTTCAGATTGGCCTGTAAAAACATCATCTCAAGATCGTTTCATGTGGACTAGTTCCCTTTTTAACACAAAACTTGTATGTTTTAATTTCTGGAAATAGATGGGTGAGGTTTCATATCCCTTCAAGGGTACAGGGAAAGGTTGACAACTAGTCAGAATTCAGTGGATATGCATCAATGCAATCTAGGAGTTAGTTCACATGTTAACCTTCATAACACTTTAGATGCAGATATCCGTATTGTTGTACCAGTCTAAACAACAAAGGCCCATTCACACTATCCAACTATAGCACTATGATTCCACTTTAACTGCCATTAATGCATTCTGTGATGTTCTGGGTTTGCATTTGGTGAGGCACTAGAACTCTCTCGCTGACAAGTCTAAATGCTCCTTCCTAAACTGCCAATCCCAGGATTTCATAAAATGAAACCATAGCAGTTAAAGTAGAATGATATTGCTATAACAGGTAATATCAGAGTTCAACTCCTAGCCCATGCCTCTCTGCCAGCAAGGGAAGGAAGGTGATAGCACTTGCCCAAGAGGAGGAGGCAGTGGGGAGTGTCCAATGCAAACATCAAGTAGAAATGCTGAGCTGAGCTGAGCTGAGCTGAGCTGAAGCAAGGTCAAATCCAAAACATCCAGAATGCCAAAGGTCCACCCAAAAAGGGCCAAGAGAGCTGAAACACAAGAGTCATGAGAGCATGAGTAGCAATTTGCTACCAGCAAACTGCAAGCCATGTAAACAGATTTATATAGCTGATGAAAACAGGTGTTACTCATCATTGTTCTGTTTTCTCAATCTCACCAAAATGGCTTCCCTCTGAGCTGCTTGTTTTAGTCTCCTTTGTGATTCAGGGCTGGGAGGCAAAGGTGGATCTAATTCTTCTAAATCATTGCTGGTCCCCTCTCAATCTGGCACTGGTTGCAACAACTCTGTCTCAGCTTGTCTTTCAGCTGATGGGGGTGTTGGCAAGATAATTTGGTCTAACACTGGCTCTGTTTGTGGCACAATCAATTACTCATCGACTTCTAAGCTGTCATCTGTCACAGGTAATGTGAATGGGCCTCAGTTAATGCATCTTAAGTACATTCAGGAAAAGGATTCCAGAAGTCCATCCACCCTGCCACAGCAGTCCCACCCAGAGCACCAAAAAGTTTCTGTCTGGTCACTTATTAACCTGGATCCCAGCAGTCCCAACTAGAGTAGATTCCTTGACTCAATTGCCAAATGGTGAGTCAACACACAGGTAATTCCCATTTCCTCAGTGAGGCCATCCTAACAATAAGATTCAGGCCCCGGTTTCATTTCATAAGCCTTTTCTTGCCTCAAAAGCAAGTGGGGGGGGGGCAAATGGCCCCTGAGTCATTGCCCATTCCTGATCTGTGTGGCCTTTGCAATGAACTCCACAACTTCAGGGACCTTTTCCTTCCAAACCTAACTTTAACTCTATAACTTTATAACCTTGGAGTTATAAGCTTAACTTTGTGACTACAACCCAAGAGAAGGGTTGTATAGTATTAAGTTATGCCAGGACTACTACACTGTGGAGCTGTTATTCTGCCCCTGCATTGGATCACTACTTGTGCAACTTGAATCACACCAATCCCTGTTCCCAATATGTGATGGGGTCCCAGTAAAACTGTGCTAAGAGCAATGCCTTGAAAAATGTCAACACTTGCACAACGGTTACACTTGGTGGACTCCACTTGCACAACCATAATCAGGGTATAGATCATTGCTCAATGTTCTAAAAAGTTCAACATCTGGCTTGTATCACCAACTAAATTTGAACTAAATGTGGCTAAAGAACCAACATGCATGAATCTGCATGAACGGATGCTTTTGAATGAATGACCTAGACAAAATGTCAAATAACAGGACTGAAAATTATGTGCTTTGGAAGTTCTTTGCAGGGGGGGTTGAAGTGAAAAATGGAAGAGGCCAAATTAAGTGTAAGAAGGGTAGGAGAGGAGTTTGACACTAAGTGATTGCTGTTGGTTTGAGGGGATCTCCAGTCAGAAGTGCTCCAGTCCTTGAGGGAGCTCTGGTGAGCTGTATTCTGCCTTTCCCCTCTTGCACTGTACTAGAGTGGATACAACTGCTCCACGTGCTACCCTTCCTTTTTTCTGTCCTTCGTTTCTTCCTTGAAGAGTAAAAAAAGGCTTTTTCGGAGGATCTGCTTCCCCCTTCAGGCTGATGAAGTGGGTAAATTTGCTCTTGCACACTAGAGAATACATTTTTGCACCACTTTTAAATTTAAAACCATTCCCTCAGAGTGAGATGGCTACCTATCTCACCAGTTAGATGCTCTCTTTCCAATCTCACAAGGATGGCCAATGAAGGCAGTGTAGCTGAGGGTATCTGCTACAAATTTAGTTTCAGCTTCCAGGTTCATTGCCACTGATACCAGAGTGCTGCTACAGGTCTGGTATTATTTTGGTGGTGGATTTTAGGACAGTGCTTTGCAGTGGCTTCCAAGTCAGTTGGATAGATTTAGGGCCTTTCTGTACTACACTGCTATAGTGCTATTATTCTACTTTTAACATCCTATGGAATCCTAGGCTTTGCAGTTTAGGGAGAGGCATTTAGAATTCCCAACCAGAGAGCTCTGTGGCCTCAGTAAACTACAAACCCCAGAATCCCATAGGATGTTGAAAGTGGGATAATAGTGCTATAATGGAGTAGTGTGGAAAGGCCCTTAGTCTCATCTTTAAAGGAGCTGTTCATGGTACTGAATCTTTTGAGGGGAGTCATCACCAACAATGCTTTTGTTTGTCCCTCGACTACAAGGACTTCAGTGCTCTGCTCAACGGTCAATGGCTGTCAGTGCCAGAGTCTGTGCTGGAGTCTGGTCTGGTCTGACCTAAAACAGACTTAGCAACACCATGGCTATTTTAATTAGGGAGATTTTGTTCCCAAGGAAGTCTTGGAGGGCCTTCCATTTGCCAATTGTGTCACTTCATACCCTGGGTCACTTCAACCCAAACGGCATTTTCCCCAGCCAGTGTACCATTCATGCTAGAAATGGGACTAGGAATCAGTTTAGAAAAGCCTTTTTGGCTGGATTGCTTTCTCTTAAAGTATCCTTATAATGAGATGTTATTGAGAGCACTTGGTTCGGAGGGCAAACGCAGATTGCTGTGGTCAGGCTGTCAGTAATTTGAAAGGCTGTACATCTCTTGGGCAGAACAGCATGGAAAGAATAATTGTGCAGAGTGTGCCAATCATAAATTTATATTGGGGAGAGGAAAAAGGAGCTATAATTATGTGTACATACACACACATATATACCCACATGTACATTCACATGCCTGTATTTTTAAAAGCCATCACACAAAGCAATAGCCTTGGAGGATTCATAACTTAAGATCTTTGCTGATAGGTACAAACCCCAGAGAAGGTTAACAACCACTTAGGTTGCTAAAAGAGTTATCAATAGCATAGTGTTATCCCAACAATAGAATACACATGATCGCAGAATAGGTTACAGCAAGATAGAAGCTAGGGATGTGAAAAATCCTCAGTCAGGATTTTGTTCTGTTTCTTCAAATCCCATCTGCACTGCCAACCCATCCTTTGTTCTTATGAGTTTGCAAAATGTTGTTTTTTCTTCCTGGATAGAAAGCCACGGTCATTTTGCATGCACATTTTCTAAAATATGTGCACTTCTTCACACACTTTTCCTAATGCATAGGTCTTGCAAACATTTTATTCTTGACTTAGGCCCTTTCCGCAGCTAACCTGTTTTCAGCACTGGGGTGCGGGGATCACGCACAGAGACTCTCGTGTCCCGGTTCCTTCAGCTCCGCAGCTGCTGCCTGCTCGTGCAAGAGCCCCTCCTTTACCTTCCTGCGCTGGAGCAGGAAGCGCAAGCGCAGTGGCTCTGGAGCTCCGCACACACGGCAAGTGCGAGCAGGGCCTTGGAGCAATGCGCGATCATGCACCATTTTCGGCTCACAGCTGAAAATGAAAAAGTGTGTGATTGGCACCTGCCAGGCCCTGGAGCGTGGCACGATTGCGAGTGTGTCGTCTGGATCACTCCTTGCAGTTGTGCGATGCTCGAGGGGCCCTTTCGCATGGCAAATGCCATGCAAAAAGGGCCTAAGACATGTTCATATGAATTTTTAATGGTACGGGGTTTAATTGTTAGCCTGGATCAGATGACCTTGCAAGAGATCACATCACAAAATATGGCCCTTGATAGAAATGCCACCAAATCCCACCACTTGCAGGATATAGCAATAGTGATGGTATGCCACTGGAATGCATTTAGGTGTTATCAGGATCTGTTGTCCATTTCAGAGGATCCTATGGTACAATTGACTTTACTGTACATAAGCAGAATTCTTCTACAGCAGTGTGGCATGCACAGTATAGTGAGAGCTTGGAAATAATTTGTTAAACATTACCTTTTTAAAATTTACAAAGTTTTAAAATGCTGTTACTAATTAGAATAATAGAATCAGAGAGTTGGAAGAGACCACTAGGGCTACTGAGTCCTTCATATTGCTGGTCAACCTCCTGTTACGGCAGACGTATTCAATCAATAGGAACTTGTTATGTCAAATTTTTTTGGTAAGTTGCATAGATTCAGTAGCTATAGTGTTATTGTTAGGTGTTTTCACACCAACTTGGATTTATGGCAACCCTATTGTGAAGCTTTCTTGGGCAATATTTCTTTCCTGAGTAACAATTAAGGTTTATTATTACTTTATTTCATTACTTTTGGGAGGATTGGATCATTTTTAGTAATGCTAAGAATTAACAATTTAATAGTTAATAGATCATTTACTGTAATTAATTTATGATTTCCCTTAAATATTAATACTAACATTTCCAACCTGCAAACAATTTTGGTAGAGGCCTACAGCACTGCTGGGAGGCACCAGATCCTGGCAAGTTCAGGGTTTCCAGAACTCATGATGATCTACAGAAATTCTCCAGAATTTCCATATTCTGGAAAATCAAAAGGTCTGTAGAGTCTAGGTCTTATGCTAGAAGGAGGAACCAGAAATATGGTGGACATTCAAATACATGTGCATATGTATGTGTGTGTGCGTGCATGTGTGATACTCCAGTATTTCCTGAAATGGAATCACTAGATGGAATCTCTACATTTGGGCTGATATATATTATGTCTCTTGCAAAGCTCACAGATGGGGCAAAATGGGTATAACAATTCCTCTCCCCCCCTTTTTTTTTTGCCGATGTGAGTGTGAATGTACCTTCAAGTCACATATCAACTTATGGCAATCCTACAAATTTCATAGAGTTTTCTTAGGCAAGGAATAATCAGAGGAAGTTTTGCCAGCTCTTTTCTCTGAAATATAGCCTGCAGCACCTAGTATTCATCATCTCCCATCCAAGTAATAACCAAGGCTGACCCTGCATAGCTTCCAAGGTCAGACAGGATCTGATGCCTTTAGGATATTTAGGTTTCTACTTTTTGTCCATAGCACTTACTAATTGGATGTTTCTAAAAATCTGGACGGTGATTCCACTTCTAACTCTCAAAGTGAGTAGACTCTATCCTGTGTAAAGCAGAAGCTTTGAAGTGCAAAATAAAATCCAGGTGTCTCAAATTTTCTGATTCTTGCAGTAAATGAGTTATAGATACACCAAACATGATCCCCCACATGTGTGTGGAACAAATATGAAGATCTGAAGTTCTAGCTAGATTTTATTGTGATCTATGCCTCCCAAGACCTCCCCAATGATGATGCCTCTGATAATGAACTCAGCTCAGGATCAACTGTCTGGGAGGTTTTGTGCACCCAAATCTTTGCACACATCTGTGCAAAGCTTTCAAGGAGGAAGAAGAGGAATTGTTATAAGGCTCCATTCCTAAAAGTGGCAGCTCAGACCTTCTGGAAAACAAAATCTAGCCCTCTAACCACAAAGCCTATTTATCTTCCTCAGGTTCTCTATTAGAAAAAGTTCTTGAATAGGATGATGGCAATTCTTGGGCCTTTTGGTAGTCTTGCATAGAGTAAATCCACGAAATCAGTTTTTGAATGGTGAGTCAATATTTATGTAAATCCCATTGATTCCATGGGTCTATTCTAGATCAGAGTAATAATAGAATTTTGGCTACCATAGCCTGTTGCTATCCTGCTTGTACAGTTCTCATAGTTATGGGGATGGGAGACGGTTCACACCTGTGAACTTTGATTTTCTTTGTTCGCTTCTGAATTATGTAACTGTTATTGTTGTTGTTGTGCTATCGATGTACATAGTGCTTTACAAGTAAAACGACTGAAAACACTTGAGTCTTGCCAAAGGCATACAGTCTAAAATATATGTGTATACACAGAGAGAGAGGGAGGGAAAGAGGGAATAATGATATAAAACTACATAATATAATCGTAGAACAAATTATCCAGACAAAATAAAAACAAATTGCAATATAATATAAAAGAAACACATATAATCAAAATATATAAGATTATAAAACAATATTATACTAAAATTCCAAAAGCCTTGGAAACAAGAGAGGTTTTAATTTATATTTAAAAATAATGCAGGAAGGAGCAATCCACAAATGTTCAGGGGGGCAATTCCAAGAGTACGGAGTAGTGAATGCAAAAGGCTGCAGCCGAGCCAAGGAAGAAGAACCCTGGGTTGGGTGAGAAGGCTTCAGTTCCTAGAATGCAGACCTTGAGCAGGCGGGTAAAAAGAAATAATGCCTGAAAGATAGGGGGAAACTAGGAGTCTATCTTCCAATGATTGCACACTGGAGGGTGTGCACATTAGGCCAGGAATCCCATTTAGCCAGTGATGAGGATTGATTTTGACCCCTGACTGGGTATGGTCTAGGTAGAATTAGTTTGGGGGCCTAATACTTTCATTAACTATGAGAAGATCCTTGACGCTTCATCACCAAAAGGTCTAGAATGCTTCTCTGCTGTATCCCATCTGCTTCTTGATTTACCACCAATAAAGCTTATCTTATAGCAGTAACATGTGTTAGTGTGTGGCACCAAAAGAGGAGCCCTGGGACTACGCTCAGTTCTGGAATAGAAGGATTGGAATAGAAGCTTGACTTGACAGCAAATAACAATAGTAATTACTAGATACAATTCTTTATAAGTAAAAAGCAGACATTTGTGTATGATAATAGAATGGGCTGCCCATATTTGTGTCTTGGGGATGGATTAAAGGAGGGGGAGGAATCTGCAAGCCATGAAGAAGTCATACAGATCAAGTAACTATTTTTTGCACCAACTTTCTTCTCTTAGAGTGGTCCAACGATTGTACAATGTAAAAAAAGGTTTGACAGTGAATGAATGAAAAGAAACACAGGTAAATAGATATGAGTGTTGAAAGCAGCCGCAAGTTGTGTAATTCTTGGCAACTGCAACAACATACAGAGCAGAAAGTTTTCCTGCACCTTCCAAAAGTGGACCTGTTGTGCAAGTTCAGTTGTCTCGCTTGATCTAGCAGCCATAGATCTCAAAGACAAGAATTGGGAGGATACTGAGAAATAGACATGATGATAATCTCCCCTAGGCAAATTTCATACGCATGTGAAGATGTCAAACGCTGAGAAGGTATTATTGGCTAGTCATGTGTCACTTTGTTGGGAAGAATTACGCCGTACCATTGCTTGCTTGTTTGTTTTAGAATTTATGTACTGCCAAAAGCTCTGCCGTAAGACTCTCTTCCCAGGAAGGTTAGCTTGGGTCTCTACCTTATGTGGTTTTTAAGACTACAGCTAAACACTAGACTGTTTTCTTGGTCTATTTAGTGATTTAGGCCACTCTTTCTAGGAAGTTTCCCCATTTTATTGGAATGCTAATGCTAAAATGTCAATGCATTTATCAATTTGGTCCCAATTTTTCTTTGGAAGTGTTGTATTTTGTTGTGTTTCTGGGTTTATTGTAAATCACCTTCAGTGCTCACTGAGTGGAAGGGTGACTCAGAATCATATGTATCATATGTGTCATTTTGAGTTTTTTTATGATTTTATATCCTTTTCATGTTTCTTTAACCGTTTTAATTTTTTAAAATGTATTTAATGTTTTTAATGTTTTTTAAGTGTATTTATTGTTGGAAGCCGCCTTGGGTCCCAACCCTGGGAGAAAGGCAGCCTACAAGTACAATAATTAATTAATTAATATGTTAGGGATGTAATTCTTCACTAAGTTGTTTTTTTCCTCAAAGAAAGCAAAGCATAGTTTTAGCAATTTTCTTCGTACTCAGAGCAAGTCTTTGAAAACCATGAAATCTGTGAAGCCTACTCGCAATTTGGGATTTTTTCTGCACAAAATTTGCATGTTTTCATTTTACAGAGAAAATGTTATTTTCTGCACAGGAGATAGCACTTTTTGTGCAGAAAATAATATTTCTATACAGCAATATTACTTTCTGTGCAGAAAAAAGAACTGTTTCCTGTACAGAAAATACTCTTTTCTATGCAAATCAACCACATGTAAAATGTACTTAGAATAAATCCCCAGTTATGGCATTTTTCTGCATAGAAATATTATTTTCTCTGCAGAAAATGCTGTTTGCAGAGCAAAATAACCATATGCGAATTTTGTGCAGCCTAAGACACAAACTGTGAAGATTATTGTCAGTCTGGGATTTTTCTTGGCAAGGTTTCTCAACACTTTTAAAAAAAACCCATATTTTTCAACAATCTTTTGAATATTTTTGAATATTCTTTCTGTCCCTAATATATTATTTAGTAAGTTGGTAGTGAACGTATAAAAGTGCACTATAAAAGAGCGAGAAAAGCACCAACAATTTTAAAGATGAAAGCACAGCCACAAACAAAATAAAAACAAAAACAAAATAAGAGAAATATTGACCTCAGGTATCTCCAGTGTTTTGAAAGAACAGAAAAGTTACCATCTCCCCCCAACCAGCCAATGAAGACAACTACCACATCTGTAGAGCAACTCTGTAAAAATCATACTTTCCATGAACTATAGTATTTCTTTTCTTTACTGAGGTCTTCAGCCTAAATTGAATTGTTAGCTCCAAGCCCAGCAGACTCATTCAACAAATGAGATTTATGCCTTACCAGTCTGCAATTGATTCAAAGCATTTTCTCTAGTGGGACTAACAATAGGCTATAAATATCTGATTTCTTTGGGACATACAAAGATTTTATTAAGAGACAGGTGTCCACTATGTTGAGAAGGATGCTATGGATGGCACTGGATGATTCCAGTAGACTTTAACCCTTTTAGCTGCAAAATTTACCTTTAGCTCAAACCTACAATAGGGCATACTTTATGCATCTATCTACATTTTTCCTTTCTCTTTCACTCACTTAAAAATACCCCTTCATAACAATGAAAAAAAGAAGAAATATATTAAAACATTGTCTCTGGTTTATTGGTTTATTCATTTATTTAATGGATGTATTTCCATCTTTCTCTGAACAATAGGACTGTGGCAGATCATAATAAGAATGAATACAAAAATACAATCAAAACCCCCAAATAAATACACTTATGAAAAACACAATTTCAATAAAAACCCTGAGAAAATCATGGGATTAGGGATAGGTTTAGGGGACACAGAGCCACCAAATAAAAATCTTATGGTTGTGGGAACCTCCACGTCACCTGCTGAACGCTACTGACATGACATGTTCAATTGGAGCACATTCCACATGGTTTCAGACTTCAGTTGAAAACGAATAAATCTAAAAGTCTGATTATTATATTCAGACTCACAAACTTCTGTCTGAGCAAGCCCTCAATGGTTGGGAATAAGTATGCATTTCTTTTACTTGTATAATTTTAAACCATGCAAGGTATGTCTATTAATATTATTTTCTTTTTAGAAGAATGTATATGAATCCCTTGGAGGGATCAGGTGAAAGTAAAAGAGAAAGAAAGGGGGGAAAAAAGAGATTTTTTTCCCCTTCCTTTTTTGGCATAGTACGTGATATAGAATTGTGGAATGTTGATCTTGGAAACCATTCCTGATCTACTGCTGTATGACAAAATTCTGTGTACTTTGCAGAGGGAAGCCAATTCAAGGTATGAATGCTCAAAAGTGAGAAAATCCCTTTTTAAATAACCCTGCATCGCCTTCCACGTACTTTCTCTCCCACTCTCCTTTCACTTATTATCAGCAATAAGGCTATATGATCCGCTTGGCCAAATCTGTAATAATGAATTGAATCAGACTGATATGGATTGCTTTGTATGTACTCTGGACTGAAACAGAATAGGCCAATTTTGCACTGGAGTGAAATGCTACAGTTCTGAAGCACTTCAAACTAATGTGAGAACCAGACATTACAAGCAGGTTGAAAAAAACTAGGCAGTGTCAAGGTGGTGTGATACAGAGTGAGAAAAGGGGAACTGAGTTTTGCAAAAACAACTACCTCCCCTTAAATAAATTGGAGACGAGTCAAAGGTGATGTTAGTATGACTGCATATTCATTTTGGGGGAAATGGAACCATGTGATGACAGAGCAAAGCTTTTTAGTCTTTTAAATCAAGGCTAATCTTGTTTTGTTTGTTTGCAAATGCCAAAAGTTCTAGGATGTTTTATTTTACTTGGGGCTTGTAATCTACCACAAATCATTATTCACACTGTTTTTCATACTTAAAAAAGTCTCACACAAACCCAAACCCCAAATGGAAACTATTGTGTAACCCTGAACAAAAGACAGAGATGAAACAAAATATAGGTCTTCTATCCCAATGCAACACAGAGGTCTCAGTATTACACAAGATCACAAATGCATATAAAATGTTTAATTTCAAACGTGCATACAAAGATACTCTTGATACAACACCATGCATATAAAACATGCTGGTATTTTCAACCATGAACCTGACTACAGAATGTTGGTAAATATCCATTTTGTCAAAAAAGCAGATGTTTACTACTGAACAGAAAGACGGGGACAGAAAATTACAAGGACGTTCTCTGTTCAACCTGAATTCTGATGGGAGAGACAAAACGGAATGGAAGAACTGGGAGAAATTAAAAAGAAAACTTGTTTGAGTTGATTTACTTGCCCCCACCATCTTTGAATAGTGTAATTCTATTAGATTTCTTAGATGCTGAAGATGAAAGAAAAGGAAGGAAGGAAGGAAGGAAGGAAGGAAGGAAGGAAGGAAGGAAGGAAGGAGCAAAATGAAGGCATCCCACACCCAATAAGAATTTTGTTCCCAGGATGAAATATTCTTCAGGCCCCTAATTTCTAATAAATTAAAACTTCAATGGAAAATTTAGAAATACAGCTTAGGCATCCAAAGAAAAGGGGCAGGCAAAGTTTCCAAAAATATAAACCCAGCATATCTAAGAGTTTTGTGGGGAAACATTTGTCATTTGCTGGGGCAGGATTTATTTTACTTTATTTTATTTTATTTTATTTTATTTTATTTTATTTTATTTTATTGAGGAGGGGAGAATACCTTCACACACACTCCCCCATAGCAAAATCCCTGAGCAGGGTTATTTACTTGTGACATGGCATTTCAAAATAAATTGTATTTTATTTTAAAGAAATGTTTTGTAGCTTTATTGTTATTGATCACTGAATGATCCAATGATACTCCCTGCTGAGGCCATCAGAAGACCCTGACAGATCACAGCAGAAAATATTTTCTGCTGACCGCCCTTTTCTCCACGGGCAATGAAATGGCTAGGAGAGGAAGTATGGCAGTGAAGCGTTGAGTCCTGAAAAGGGAGGGTGGCTTTGGAAGCTGAAGAGGAAGGAAGAGGATTCCTTCCTCCATAATGACTCCCCATCCCCTGAAAAGCACACGTGTAAGGCAAAGCTAAGCTTCTGTGTGCCACTAACAGGGTGCCAACCCGAGTCCCCAAGTCAGCTCACTAGGCATGAGGCAGAACAGGGCACAGCAGAACGCCAAACTGTCTGGATATGCTGTATATGGCAATAATTATGTGATTACATTCATGAAATGTAGCAGAATAGGAAGAGAATGGGTGGGCACTCAGACATCCATAACCAATCAATTGCCTGCGATTTCTTGGTTGGTTGGTAGGTAGGTAGGTTAGTTTTTGTCCAGGCATGCTCATAGCAGCAGGAAGCCATGATGGCTGTATTATTCCATCTCATGACAACCTCAAAACATAATTTGTGAGTATACTGTAAAACAGCATAAAGAAGTCTTTTGGCCCCTTGGACCCAAATATTTATTTTAGCAGGAGTTTTCATGGATTACAATCCACTGCCTCAGCTGTATGAAGAAGTATAATAAATCAAGGTTCAGGTATATATGCACAATTGTGGAGATGGGAGCTGAGAAAACAGCAATTGTATAATTAACACTGGTCTTCTTCGAAGGTGTAAGTCAATGAACCCCTGATGTGGGTGACATTAGCACATGAAAATGGGGTTTCCTGGGTCGATGTAGAGATGTGGCTGGCACCTGGTTTAGTAGTAGGGTTTCCTCCTTGCCTTTCCATCCATGTTGAGATGTAGTAATAGTATTAATAGTAGCAATAGTATGTCCCTTTAAGTTGCCTGTTGACTTATTGTGACCCCATTAATTTCACAGGGTTCTCTTAGGCAACAAACACACAGAGGTGGTTTTCTGCTGCCTTCCTCTGCACCTGTGATTCCATGGAGGTATCCCTTCCAAGTATTTACCCTACTTAGCTTCCAAGATCAGAGAGAATCTGCTTCCTTCAGGGTATTTAGCCTGTCGTAAACAAGTAGTTGTTTAAGGTTGGAGGATGAAATGCGAGCAAGTCTTTGTCTGCAACTCACAACTTGTAAGAAAGCAATATTACTGGCCAGAAAGGTTTGCAATTCATTCATCGTGCACTTGGTGGTCTCAGTTGGAAGGTGCAAGTGGTTGTGGTCTGTTACTTGGTGGTACTCTGTTATTTATCTTGGGAGTCTATTTTGCAACAGAGTGTTCCGAGTACCAGTAACAACAACAATAACAAACAATGTTGATAATGCAATTGTCATTTTCTGTATCCCAGTTCACTTTGGTTCTCAACATCACAGCTATACAAATCTGTACTTCTTACTGAGGTTGGAATATTGTACTCTATCATGCCTCTGAGATAATGGCCTGTGACCCATAAAAGCTCTTGCTTAAATAAATCTGTTTGTCTTAATGGCCCCACAAGGCTACTTCAAAGGAGCTATCCAAGGTGCTAAACTATTTTGTGCATAGGAACCAGCACCTTGGACAGATTCTATAAAGTTCAGAATAAAACTCGAGAGTGGATTCAATTGTATTTGCTTTGTTGTCTTAAATTTTGTCGCTATTTGGTTGTCTATGTCTTGTTGTCATAAAAATTAAAATAAAAAAAAAGAGTGGATTCAGTACAATAACTCACACAGATGTCGCCAGCTACAAGGGGAAGCAGACAAGCTGCACAGCAGTCAAAAGACCTGATATGTTTCTGTTGCTGAGGAATTAGAGCAAAAGACTGTTTTCATGCTTATCTTTCCCATCTACATATTCTCTGCTCTGAAATCATGATCACAAGATGGCCATAGAACATCTGAGCCAAAACTTAGGCCAGCTGATGCTGTACTGAATGCAAATCCTTCTCATATTACAGATTTTATAACCTACTAGCATATATACCCGGCGTTGTTTGGGATTTTATTTACTCATAGGTAATACTTGTTAGAAATACCTTACAAATTACCTTACCTTACCTTAGGAATTAGATGCGGTTGAAATACACAGATCTGAGATCCTGTGTCTGTAATTCCCCAAATTGCCTTGTCCAGTACCTGTAACTTTTCTCCATATTCCCCAATTCAATCTGTATTCTGAATTGTTAACATACAGACATTTGATTTCTGAGGGAATACACTGTCCTCCTCCTTCTTGCTGCTAGGCCTCATCTCCATAGCAACCGGCCAGGCCCAAGAGCTCTCTGACTGAGAATTCTAAAGGCCCCTCCATAAACTGCCAACCCCAGGATTCCATAAAATCTTCACAGGCAGCCAATAATATGAGGTCTTTTCGACTGACACAGCCAATCATATGAGGTCTTTGCCCGCCTGGCACAGGCAAGCTCACAAACTTTGATTTTTATATATCAGATTTAGGAATAACTGTGTCCTGCCTTAACTCTGTGATGCTGTGTCCTACAGAAGTATTAGAGAAGGCATCATTCAGTTACCCCCTTGCTACTGACCTTCTGTAACTTCTTTTTGGTTTTTCTGCCAGCAAGGTTGATTTGCCAGCAGATCACTCTGTCAGCAGAGAGAGAGATCTTTGAGATCAGCCAAGAGAAGAAGGTTTTGATGAAAAAAGAGGCCGATCCATATCTTTGAGTTACGATTACACTTAAGCTGAGCCAAGCTTTTTACCGGGCAGATACTCATGGGAATATATCGCTAGTTTCCCATTTTTTGCAATGGGTTGCTGTTGTGAATAACCATCACCTCTTGGTTCTACATGCTAGCAGCTGCCTTGTCTTCTGCAACGTTAGCCTCATTGGATATCAACTGCCACTGGTTCAATGAAGAAATTGAGAAATTGGTTTCTGTACAGCAGGAGTGAGAAATCAAACCACATTTGAATCATACATCTCAAGAAGAACAGTTGCTTGCTGGGGTCATTTCCCTCCTGCTCAGACCATGGGCTGTCCCCATACAAAAGCCATTTCCGCTATTATTCCACTTTCAACATCCGATGGAATCCTGGAGTTTGCTGTTTAGGGAGGGAAGCAATTAAAATTGAAACACTGAAGAGGATAATCAGATTCTAAAAACTGGAATTTGTTATTTGAAGCTGTGTGAAGAGCCCAACTTTTAAAAAAGATAGCTGTCAAGTGTGTTTTCCATTTTTCTTCATATTCTGAAAGTGATAATGATTATGGGGAGTCTGAAAGAGAAAAACATAATTTGTGCAATGCAGTTTTTTTTAAAAAAATAAAATAAAATTCAACCATATATTGAAATGGCAAGAAAATAGGAGGCCAACCAGTTCCTCAGATTCACAGAAAAAGACTAATTTAGCAGTAAAATCCATCACTGTGCTCACTTAATACTAATGAAATTTCAGTACTGAATAAAAGACTGACATTTGTACCAACACCTAGATATAATGCTATTCACACCAGGATAGATATTTTAAAATTGGTTCATTTAGTAAAACCAAGCAAAGCCTGTATTGAATTTCAGGCTTTTTGCTCAGGGGACCTTCATGTTAAAATCCAGTGGTGTACAAACAAAAATAAAATCCTACTTATTTTGTACATCCTTTATATCATTTTTCCAATACATCATAAATATTAGGGGAAAAAAGAGAAGATAAATTCTTATGTTTAGTATATATTAAAATAAGATTTTTAAATGTTGCTGAAAATAGATTCTCATTTGTGTACGTACTATATCAATGCAAGGGCAATCTAGTAGGGAAGTCATGTGAAGATGGTGAAGATTAGGAAACTGAATGTTAGAGAGAAGGTTAATAGTTTGGATGTATGGATTTTATATGCTGAGACTTCCTTTATTTTTAGTCTCTAGTTTTATAAACTTTAATAAAAATCAATTTAAAAAAATCTAGTGGTGTAGTGGTTTGAGTGCTGGACTACCACTTTGGAGACTAGAGTCTGAATCCCACTGGGGAACCCACTGGATGGTGCTGGGCAAGTCACATTCTCTCAGCCTGAGAGAAAGGCACAAGCAAACCCCATCTGAACAAATCTTGCCAAAGAAACCCAGTGACAGGTTTGATTTAGATTTGCCATAAGTTGGAAATGACTTGAAGGCACACAACAGCAACATACTAATAACATAAAATCCTAATACTCATACTTTTGAAAGGGTGGTATTGAGAGATATTTGTATAGTGGTGAGAGAATTTAGATACAGCCGATACAATTACGCATGAAAAGAAGAGTTTGCTATGTACCAGTTAGGAAATAATTCCCTAATTATTGTTGTAAAACTCACTGAGAAAGATAGCAGAATGATGGCCTTGAAGAGAGGGGATTATTTGAACTTTATAGACAACTGAGACCATTTCTGCACTACCCTGTTATAGGGCTACTGTTCCAATTACAACATCCTGTGGAATTCTGGGGTTTGTAGTTTACTGAAGCCAAAAAGCTCTCTGGCTGAGTGTTCTAAATTCCCCTCCCTAAACTGCAAGTCCCAGGATTCCATAAGATGTTGAAAGTGGAATAACAGCACTATAACAGTGCAGTATGGAAATGGCCTGAATAACTCTTCTGGATATATGCAAATTGATTGTCATCCAACTAGAGATATCAGGGATATCATTAAAATATTGGTACAAAAAATGATTTCTTTGGAACATTTGAGCTGAAATCTTATTGTTGATATACAGAGGCATGAACCCTTGTTATGCCTGCATATTGCATAAGGAGGTAGTCGTGACTTCTTTGTACACCACACAGACACACCACACAACTGAGCAGTGCTTATTCCCAGAGACAGTCAGCGCCTGTGGAGAGTGCAATGGTCCAGGTTACACTTCTGCGTTTCTGCTGCAACGAGACAAACTTCTCTTCCAGATCTGGAGCTTTCCAGCAATGATAAGTCAGTTTTTCATGTTGGAGGAAAGGAAGTGGAGATAAGGCAGAGATATGCTTAACCCATATAAGATTGTGGCCATTAACAGTAAAGCAGGATGATATTGGCCTAGAAAGTATGCTAGAATATTCTGCTCTAGTTCTAGACATTTTACTGCCTAACTCAAAGAACAAGATGGATCTTCCATGTAGAAAAGCTGACTTGCAGGTGCATCTATCTTCAGATCTGGCAATGGGACAGAATCCACCCCAGAGCATCCTATGGGACACATAGTTCTCTCTTCCAACATGTCTCTCCTACTGTCTCCCAGCATCCACCCCCAGGGCCTGAACAATTAGCAATTATAGGGTATCACAGATCACTTAACAGGATAACATGATGAGATCTCCTATTGCATTTCAGTGTACATATTGTCTTGTTTTTTTCCATGCAGTCTTTACAAATGAATCAGCTTGTTAATCTGAAAGATAAAGACATTTACTCTGAAAGATGTTACCACTAACCTATCAGTGTGATTTATGTTTCATGTGCAGGTTGTTTGCTGTATGTATAACAGATTGGTAGAGTCCCAGCACTGTCTTCTGATAATCAAGACAACAAAATTAGAACCAAGAACCTCTGTGTGTTCCTTTGACATCACAATGCTTGAAAGCCTAGTAATTCAAAGCCAAAAGGGTGTAGTCGTTTTGAGTGTTGGACTATGACAATGGGGGACCAGAGTTTGAATCCCCATGAAGCCATGGAAACTCACTGGATGACCTTGGGCAAGTCACACACTCTCAGCCTCAGGGAAAGGCAAAGGCAAACCCTCTTTGAATAAATCTTGTCAAGAAAATCTTGCCATAGGATGTCACGAGTCAGGTCACCATAAGTCAGAAATGACTTGAAGGTACACAACAACAAAAATTCACTGTACAATATAAGCTTAATATTCATACTTACAGCAGACAATATCCTCAAATAACAATCTTGGATCTTTACTTTACAAAGAATAGCTCCTTTGGGATTAAATGAATTAATTTTTTAAAAAAATCAGGCAAGGTAAGATCCTGTTCATCACTGGGAGAGTATAGTTACATGAACAGTTCCAAAACCAAGATAAAATAATGAAGTTCCAGTAGATATTCAAAGCCATTCCAGTTGCTGTTCAGGATCATGAGAGGTGACGATTGTGCCCACGTGGCTCCTTGCACTGCAGCGAAGGACATAGGAGGGTGCTACAACCATCGGTATAGCTTGCTATCATTGTATTACAATAGGATTTCAGCTTCTGTATATCTGCGAAGAGAGCTAATAAAAGTAGTATGGTGAACTGCTCCAGGAGAGGTTGTTTGTATTTTCAAAAGTGCATGTGTCTGGGGATAAAGTTTCGAGCAGATATCAACCAATCAGCTTGACAGCAATACCAGGAAAGGTTATAGAACATATCATTAACCAGACAGTTTGTGAGCATGGAGAAAGAAATGCTGTGATTGTTAAGTGCCAGCCTGGTTCATCAAAACTAGTTGTGCCAGACTAAACTGATCTCTTTCTTATAGAATTACAAGCTTGGTGGATCAGGGGAATGCTGTGGATGCAGTATATCTTGATACCAATGCGGCTTTTGACACACACACACCCATATTCTTGCAGACAAACTGATAAAAGGAGAGCTAAGTGAAGTAACTGTTAGGTGGATTTATAGCCACCTGACAGACTGCATCTAACGAATGCCCACCAGTGGTTTCTTGTTACACTGGACAACAATGATGACAGTAGGACACAAATTCAAATTACAGGGAAAAAAGATTCTGTCTAAGAATTCAGAAGAACCTCCTGGTACTAAAAGCTGTTCAACAGTGGAGTAGATTTTCTTGGAAGGTAATAGAGTCTCTTTCATTAGATGTTTTTATACAGAGGGGGCAATAGCCATGTCTCAGGAGTGCTTTAGCTGCAGATTCCTACATGGCAAAGGGTTGGATTGAATGGCCCTTGTGATCTCTTCCACATCTATAATGCTGTGATTCTGTGATGTCATACTACAGGTCAACCATGTCACTTTTGAGAAACACCTTCCAACGAAAACAGAAAACCAACACTGCAAGCAAAGGGTTGGTGGATAGAATTTTCCTTCTTGAAGCTTTGCTTTGCTATTTGCAGGGACTTTTTCTTTTTCTACCGGGGAGCATTCAGAACTGATAATCCTTCCCACGTGGCCTTATGGCTAAACCTTTGCCTTCTACCACTGCATTTGTTGGCCAACCGTCAGCAGCTAATGAACGTCAAGGATGCTATTTCCTTGTGCTTTTCACCACTTAAAAGGATCTTACTGTTGTCTACATCTGACAAAAAGGGGGGAAAAAAGACAAAAATCTTGTTGGTCAGAAAGTTTATGGCTATTCAAGCAAGCTGTAATTCCTCGACTGCTCAGGATATTTTCACAGGAATCCTTGCAAAACTAGGGCTTTGTTCCAGTGCTTGAGTGAAGGGGATCATTCAGCAATGTGTGCTGTTCCTTCTCAGGCCTCCCAGCTTCTTCTTCTACATTTTCTTTAAAAGAAAGAAAAAAACTGTCACTGACCTGCAGAATACAAATATGGGAAGGTCATCTATTTGATGTACAACTTATATCTTCAGGCCATTCATATATCTTCATAGCAAGATCTCAAAATATGACTTCCTGCCACTGTGACCCGTGCACTTTTCAAGTTGAGGGAAAGCCTTCAGATGATAAGAAGATAATTTTCTGACCCCTTCAAACTACTATTTGCTTCACACAGTCAGTGAATGTTAAAACAATTGCCTGACTGATTTTTTTGAAACAAGGGAGAGTCTATTCTCCAAATGCATGTTGCAATGGGGGTGGGACATTAATGGAAAAGCTGGGTGGTTTGCAGGGAGGGGCTTGGGGCAGCAGAATAAGAGGCTGCCATGAAGCTTCTGCAGAACTGGTCTGTGGTTTTCAGCTTCTCAAAATCTCTGCTTTGCAATACCACATTCACAGCTGCTACTTGAATTCTCAGCTGGTAAGGAAATAAATCTGATATCTCCCTTCCTAAACACCAGCTTTTGAGTGTCTTTACAATTCAGCCATGTTATCAAAACAGATCTTCCACTGCAATCTTTTCAGTTGTTACAGATTCTGTAATTTTCATTTTTGCTGGTTATTTTTCTATGGAATATGAAGCAGCTGACTTTCATTATGATATCTTTTGTTGTTCTCTTAAATTTGTGTGCATTACCATTTAAAAAAAAAACAAGCAAGAAGTTCTCATTCAGTTCTCATACTGATCAAAGACTTAGGCCCTTTCCACATGGACATGGCACCCTGGCATGGGGACGTGAGAGGAGTAGGACCGCAACAATACTTCTGCAAGACACTGTCGCAGTCCTGTCCTTCTCCTATCGCCAGCTGGTGCAATAGTGGACTAAATCATTGATGGATTTTCTCCATTAACGACCCCTGATTGTGCAACGCTCCTGCACTTACCTTCCCTGCAGAAAGCTTGGAAGTATGATGGAAGCACTTCCTGCTCCAGCGTAGCATGGGAAAGAGCCCAGCTGCGCTGAGGAAGGATGAGGCATGTCCCTCACACTCCCTTCCACAGGCAGCTGGTCTGGTGCCAAGGGGAGCATTCCCATCACACTCCCTTCTTACCAAAGGCGTTGCTGGAATTGTGACCGCAGGATGATGGGAGAAAGTAAGGTGTGGAAAGGGCCTTACTTGGAATATGTACTTCTATACTTACTTGGAGTAAGTCTCACTGAACTCGATAGGACTCATTTCTTTTTAAGTGGACATGCAGAGATTAGCAATGTCAATAATTGTCTTTCACATACCAGAATCTCAGCCTGGAAAACTAAAATTAATTTTGACTTTTAAATCTAGCCTGATTCAGCTCAACCACTGCAGTTGGTTTAAAGGAGATGAGGAAGCTAACCACAGCCATATTGGCATGATTGTTGTATTTCAGAGCTTGGACGGGGGGTGGGGGAGGAGGAATACCTTCTCGGATTAAATTTCTTAGTATTCCCCAGCTGGCCATGCTTGCTGGCAGGTATTCCAGGAACTGTAGCTCAAAAACGTAACTTTTCCACACCCTACTATATTTGTATGATATGATAACCTCAAGCTGAAAGGCTGGAAATTTTCAGCCATTAAATTTGCACTTGCATGAAACCAGTTGCCCCAAAAGATAATACTTTCTGGATCAGGCTACTTGGAAGTGTCTCCCTGATTTCAGCGAGGCTTTCTCCTAAGAAATTCTGTACATGGTTAGTTGTCCTATTTCTTGTTGGATGGACTCCCCTGAAAAGACCTGTTTTATGAGAAGAATTCAGACCGCCTTTCCTGCCTCATGTCTAAGTCATTGCCATCTTGTCCAAGTTGCATACAAACCAGCTGTATTCAATTCAAGCCTGTAGAAGCAGATTTACATATGTGGTACTATTCAGTTTGTGCAATGTCTCAACTCTCTAAGAAGGCAGTGCTTTACAGTTTCCTTGAGCATAACGGTATGCTTCCTCTCATTGATGTAGAGTCTCGGTGCCCAGGGGGGAAAGAAGCAGAATGCCACTTCCAAAATGGTGATCAGCTAATTAGGGACACTTTTAATACGGTATGTAATGTTTTAATGGGTTCATGTAATCAAACAATGTGGCCCTATTTATTGCAGACTCCCAAAGCTGGAAGGGACTGGAAGCATCTAGTCCTACCCCCTGCCATGCAGAAATACATAACTAAAGCATTCCCCAAAAATGGGCGTTCAACTCCATCACCCTCCAAGGCAGGTGTTCCATTGTAAAGCAGTTCTTTCTTTCTTCCTAATGTTTAGGTGGAATCACTTTTCTTGTAATTTGAATTCATTGCTTTGTGTTCTAATCTCTGGAGCAGCAGAAAACAAGCTCACTCCATCTTCTACATGACATCCCTTCTGATACTCAAAGATGGCTACCACATCACCTGTCAATCTTCTCTTCTTGCTCTTTGCTTGTAGCAAATTACTTGCCAACCTCACGACCCTCACGTTCTGGCTCCCTTGACCCCTCTGATGGACTTCTGCTTTCTAGACTGTTGGACTGGACTTTGACCTGGCTCGGCTCTGCAGTTTCTTTAACAGTTGTTGTTTTGGACATTCCTCGCTGCCGCCTCCTCCTCCTCACAGCAAGTATTCTCGCCTCGTCCCCCTTGCTGGCAGTGAGGCACAGGCAGGGAGCTGGACTCTGCCAGCCTTCTTGAACTGGGTACCCAGAACTAGATACTGTATTCCAGGTG
Organism: Cyclura pinguis; assembly: GCA_030412105.1. Classification (NCBI taxonomy): domain Eukaryota; kingdom Metazoa; phylum Chordata; class Lepidosauria; order Squamata; family Iguanidae; genus Cyclura; species Cyclura pinguis. The sequence goes on along the minus strand of CM059601.1, from coordinate 13,213,581 downwards.
AAGACTGGACAAATCACAATAGAGTGGCATTACAACTTCACTTGATCCAGACACTGTATTTCTGTTGACACTGCCCAGAATTGCATTGCCTTTTTGGCCATCACATTATACTGTTGATTCATGTTTAGCTTCTTGTCTGCTACGACCCTAGATTGTTTTCACATGTACTGCTTTCAAGCCAGGTGAACACCCACCCTATATTTGTACCTCCACCCACAATGACAGATGAGTGAGCTGCCCCACATTTCACAGAACTGTAAAATCAAAGAGCTGGAAGGGACCATAAGGGCCTTCCAGCTTAACCCCCTGCTATGCAGGAATGCACCGTCAAAGCATTTCCAGCAGATGACCTTCCCTACTCCGTTTAAAAACCTCCAAAAAAGGAAACTCCACCACACTCTGAGGCAGCATATTCCGCTGTTAAATTGCTCTAACTGTCAGGAAGTTCTTCCTAATGTTATGTGGAGTCTTTTTTCATGAAGTTTGAAGACATAGCTCCATGTCCTAGTCTCTGGAGCAGCAGAAAACAAGCTTGCTCCATCTTCCATATGACATCCCTTCAAATATTTAAACATAGCTATCATGTCACTTCTTAATCTTCTCTTCCCTAGGGTAAACACGCCCAGGTCCCTAAGCCACTGCTCATAGGGCATGGTTTCCAGACCCTTCACCATTTTGGTCACCTTCCTCTGGACACATTCCTGCTTGTCAATATCCTTCTTGAATTAAATTCCCAGAACTGTAATAGCCCCCGAGGTATTCAAAGAGAACAAATATGTCAGCCCTCAATCTTCTCTTCACCAAGCTGAACAAGCCTAGCTCCTTCAATTTTTCCTCATATGTTTTGTTCTCCGTACCTATTATCATCTTTGTTGACCTTTTCTGAACCTGCTCCAACTTGTCTATATCCTTTTTAAAATGGATTCAAAGACATAGCTGTGTTATAAATGTCAATGACAACCTCCATGCAATTGAAAGCCCCCTAGAATTTGGTAAACTGAAAAGAAAATTCTGGGTAACTTTCATCCTACATGAATTGTTTAGACCAGTGGTTTCTTAATTTTCATTCCTTAAGGAGCCTTTTGCATGTCAACATATCAACCAAGGAACCCCTAGGCAGTTTTTACAAAGACAAAGACTATCCTAAGGAGTGGGGAAGCTTCAGCCCTCCAGAGGGTTGAACTTCCACAATCCCTTAACATTGATTGTGCTATCTAGGGTTTCTGGAACTGAAGTCCAAAACATCTAGAGAACCAGAGGTTCTTCATCCCCACTCCTAGACAACCTTTCTCAATCCGATGCCCTCCAGATGTGTTAGACTATGACTCCCATCATTCCTAGTCAGGATGGCAGATGAGCATGTGGCAAATGGGCACATAATAATTCTCGAACAGTGCTACCTCTTCTAAAACATTACTGTTTTCAGTCACTTTCTCACTGTGAGGAGGAAAAGGAAAAATTGTTTTTGCCTGTGCTAATGAAACTTACAAAAATTGACAACCCTGGTATAACTTGGGTCAGACTGCAGTCCAGTGATCTACCTGCTGAAGGCCAGTGTCTGAGATGCCTTCCTGAAATACTGCACCTTGTTTTGCATTGTCTGAGATTAACTCCTACCTGTTGCTTGCCACTCTGTACTATTTCCTTCAAGTCATCTTTGCGCTTTGTACTTGCTTTAAGGCTTCCTCTGAACCATCCAGAACATTTAACAAGCCAGTGATGTATTTTAGTCTTTTACTCCAAGTCTCAAGTCAAGTCTCAAGCCTCTACCTTCAAGTCTCAAGTCTGGGAGCCAACTTTATACCCCAGCCTATATTCCAGAATTTCTGGACAGAGTCCAAGAAAGTCAGTTTTAATAATTTAAGCATTATCGGGCCTCCACATTTGCAATTTTGCCATCTGCAGTTTCAGAAGTGGAGAATAGAATGCTTCTTACACCCCCTTCCCAAAGCTGGAGCCTTTTGTGCCAATGGGCATAAAACAGTCTGCAGCTTTGGAAGTGGGGAACAGGATCCTTCTTATTTCCCATTTCCAAAGCTGGAGGATTTTTCAGAAGCGGGGAATAGGATCCTTCTCACTCTCCATTGCTGAAGCTTCAAAAGCTTTACAAGCAAGGATCCTTCCTCCTCAAGCCCATTGCCTAACACATTTGCTGTTTCCCTCTGAGAAATGTGCCCTGCACTCTCAGAGCAAGTCTTATCTTCTGCTCTTAGGAAAAGTTTTAGAAGACTCCTCCAATATGCAGCAGGGATGGGCTGCTGAGCAGACCTCAACCCCGCCTCAAACCTGTTGCCTCAGAGGTGTAGGGACAAGGGGGTGATGAGGGTGGTCCACCTGGGTGGCAATTTTGGGGGGTGCCCCACATGACATGGCCACACCCCTGTGCAACGTGGCCTGCTCCCCCAACCCCTCCGCCCCTACCCATAACTCCAAGCTATGCAGCTGCATTGCCTAACTCATTTGCTGTTCCCCTCTGAGAAATGTGCCCACACTTTGGGCTTGAGACAGATTGTCATGTGACCAGTATGAAAAAGGAGATGGAAGTCTTCTTCAAAGTCATAAGGTTTCTGGATGAATTTATTATGTTACTGAACCAAGGGCAATGAGTCAGTTACTAAAAATATACCAGGCTTGAGTCAAGTCGAGGCAGTGCATCATTTATTGCTGAGTCAATTCCAAGTCAAGCCACTAAAGTGACTTAAGTCTGACTTGAATCTGAGTCAGTCGACTCAAGTCTATATCACTGGAACAAGCAACCAACTATTGGAAATCAAGATCTAAAATTAAGCATTTTTCTGTTTTCATGAACTCATTGCGCTGTGAGCACACATGGAAGTCTGTACGATGTCTTGGAAAGTTAGCACTTCTAAAACAATTCATGGGGAAGTTGTTATCCAGGATGTCTGTTGCAACAAAAAAACTGAGGGCCTTTCCGCACTACACTGTTATATCCTGTGGAATTCTGGGGTTTGCAGTTTACCAAGGCCAAAGAGCAATCTAGCTGAGAATTCTAAATGCCCCTTCCTGAACTGTAAACTCCAGAATTCCATAGGATGTTGAAAGTGGAATAATAGCACTATAACAGTGTAGTGTGGAAGGGCCCAAAGAGTGTGTAGCTCCTTAAAGACTAATACGTTTTCTTTGGTGAAAACTTTCATAGATTTCATAGAATCATAGAATCATAGAGTTGGAAGAGACCCCAGGGGCCACTGAGTCCAACCCCCTGCTACGTAGGAACACACATCAAAGCATTCCCAACAGATGGCCATCCAGCCTCTCCTTAAAAACTTCCAAAGAAGGAGACGCTACCACACTCCGAGGCAGCATATTTCACTGCTGGACAGCTCTGACCGTCAGGAAGTTCTTCCTGAGGTTCAAGGGGAATCTCCTTTCCTGCAGCTTGAATCCATTGCTCCTTGTCCTAGTCTCTGGAGCAGCAGAAAACAAGCCCACTCCCTCCTCAACATGACATCCTTTCACATATTTAAACACGGCTATCATGTCCCCTCTTAACCTTCTCTTCTGCAGACTAAACATCCCCAGCTCCCTAAGGTGTTCTTCATAGGGCATGGCTTCCAGACCCTTCACCATTTTGGTCACTCTCCTCTGGACATGTTCCGGCTTATTGATATCCTTCTTGAATTGAGGTACCCAGAACTGGACACAGTATTCCAGATAAGGCCTAACCAATGCAGAATAGAGCGGTACCATTACTTCCCTCCATCTGGACACCATACTCCTATTGATGCAACCAAGGATCACGTTAGCTTTCTTGGCTGCTGCATCATACTGCTGACTCATGTTTAGCTTGTGATCTACCAAGACTCCTAGATCCCTTTCACACGTACTGCTATCCAGCTATAGCTGGATATATAGCTTGTGATCTACCAAGACAAGGCTATATATATATATAGCTTGTGATCTACCAAGACTCCTAGATCCCTTTCACACGTACTGCTATCCAGCTATATTTGTGCATTCCATTTTTTCTGCCTAAGTGCAGGACCTTACATTTCTCTCTGGTGAAATTCATTTTGTTAGCTTTGGCCCATTAGAGCCTGGATTTCAGTCCACTGATTAAGATTACGAGGTGACATGACAGTCAAGTTTAAATGTTTGAAAGGATGTCATTATTGAAGATGGAGCAAAACTTGTTTTCTGCTGCTCCAAGGGACTAGAACATGAAGCCATGAATTCAAACTACAGGAAAGAGATTCCATGTAAATATTAAGAAGAACTTCCTGACAGTAAGAGCAGTTTGACAGTGGAATATGCTACCTGCTAGTGTGGTGGAGTCTCTTTCTCTGGAGGTTTTAGTTAGAGCCTGGATGGCCATCTGTTGTGAGTTCTTTGGTTGTGCATTTCTGCATGGCAGTGTGTTGGACTAGATGGCCTTTGTGGTCTCTACCAAGTCTTGGATTCTATGATGCATCTGACAAGATGGGCTGGGCTGCATGAAATCTTACACCAAATAAAATTTGTAAGTATTCAAGGAACTATGACCCTTGGTTATTTTCACTTTTACAAACATTCTCCGGTGTCCCTGTCCCAAGATGATGATAAGGAAGTAAGAATCTAAAGTGACAACAAAGTTTTCCCAAAAAGGAAAAAAACTGTATCGTTTCCAGACAACTGGTGATTTGAAAATTGCTGTACACAGTGAAATGTGAAAATTAAGGTTCCCCCTGCTTCACCCCTCCCTTCCAAACCTCTGTGAATTTTGCATTTAGCTCTGACATGACATATTTTCTGAAGTGTGGCAATTCAACCAACGGCTCAAGACATCTCTGGGAGCAGATTGTGGCTGTCATACTTATCACATTTCATTATAGCTGTTGGAATATTCCAAGCGTGTTATTATGGTATAATAAAAGGGGCCCTCTTCCTCTCTTTGTGATTTGCAGATCTAAGAGTGATACCATATGTCAGTCATTTCACGGGAGATATCTGGGGAACGGGGTTCTGCGAAATACTTAATTATAGAGCATACGGATAGCTCCCCCCCGTTTCTTCTTTCCTTGAAATGTAGAAGAAAAAGGCCATTTAATATCAATGAATCTCACACTAAAGGATTTCATGGGTAATGTTAATTCAAAATATAATTTTCATTATAAGATCTTTCCTCCTCTAAAGAACCTACTTGCATTAATGTAGTATGTTATTGGCAGTATAACTGGAAAAGGTGGGGAAATACTGGCCCTACATCTCTCTTATTTACCAAAGCTGTTGGGATACAGTTCTGTTCTACAGGACGATTCACATAGAACAGTGTAACTTGCAGCAAAGAGCCTATGTTGTACTCTGGTGCCGTGACACCAAGGGAGCCAGTGGCGGAGCTTGGAGTAAGTGGAGGTGGTGGAGCTATGGTGTGAGGGCATGGCCACTGTGTGGGGGGCGTGGCCAGGGTGCACGGGGGCGTGGCTACAGGCCGGGCTGCCCCCAAAATATTGTCACCCGGGGCAAACCGCCCCCATTGCCTGCCCATCCCTACATGACTGAAGGGAGCCCTTGAGTCCTCACTTTCTTGAGCACTGTTCTGTTCATGTTGATAGGCCTTTCCAAGTTATACCAAGACAGAGGAGTCCTCTTTTGGCCTGACAGAGTTTTAAGACCTACCTTGCACTTGTTGCTGGTTTTGTTTTTTTTGTTTTTTTGCAGGTAAACATTTATTTTTTTTTTGCAAGTAAATGTGAGTGCCAGGTCTTCTCAGTGGTGGCACCACAGTGTTGAAACACCCTCCAAGTGGACATTTTATTAGGTATCCTTTGTTCTTCACTTGTGTTGACAATGCAATACTACACATGTCTACTCAGAAATAAGCCCCACTGGGTTCAATATGTGTTTAAGTCTGTAGCCTTACAGTGTCCTGGACAGACTTACGAGGGAACAATCCCACTGAGTACAATAAGGCCATTTCCACACTACCCTGTTATTGTGCTATTATTCCACTTTCAACATCCTACGGAATCCTGGGGTTTGCAGTTTAGGGAGGGGCCTCAAAGACCCTCAATGGCTCCTCCCTAAACTGCAAACCCCAGGATTCCATAGGATGTTGAAAGTGGAATAATAGCACTATAAGAATCTAGTGCGAAAATGGCCAGACACTCTGGTGATGGGCAGCTGCCAGGGTGGAATGTTCTAAGTGACCAACCCATAGTGTTGGAGCACTTCACCATGAGTCCTCCAGTGTTTTCACAGGCACCTATTTCCCATGACGCCAAGTCATGTGGGTGGGACTTTGCTGTCTCTTTATGTGTGGACCTGTCATTCACAAAGATGAAGTTCTAAAAAGGAAAAAGGGAACTGTCACAGCATGCTCAAAAAATGCAACTGTCATAGAATCATAGAATCATAGAAATGTAGAGTTGGAAGAGACCACACGGGCCATCCAGTCCAACCCCCTGCCATGCAGGAACACCCTCAAAGCACTCCCGACAGATGGCCATCCAGCCTCTGCTTAAAAACCTCCAAAGAAGGAGACTCCACCACACTCCGAGGCAGCATATTCCACTGCCGGACAGTCCTGACCGTCAGGAAGTTCTTCCTGAGGTTCAGGTGGAATCTCCTTTCCTGCAGCTTGAATCCATTGCTCCTTGTCCTAGTCTCTGGAGCAGCAGAAAACAAGCCCTCTCCTTCCTCTACATGGCATCCCTTCAAATATTTAAACATGGCTATCATGTCCCCTCTTAACCTTCTCTTCTGCAGACTAAACATACCCAGCTCTCTAAGTCTATCCTCATGGGGCATGTCTTCCAGGCCTCTCACCATTTTGGTTGCCCTTCTCTGGACCTGCTCCAGCCTGACCATGTCCTTCTTGAATTGGGGTGCCCAGAACTGGACACAGTATTCAAGATGAGGTCTAACCAAAGCAGAGTAGAGTGGTACCAGTACCTCCCTCGATCTAGACACCATACTCCTATTGATGCAGCTGAGAATTGCATTGGCTTTCTTGGCTACCGCATCACACTGCTGACTCATGTTCAGCTTGTGGTCTATTAAAACTCCTAGATCCCTTTCACACGTACTGCTATCCAGCCACGTGTCCCCCGTCCTGTATTTCTGTATTCCATTTTTTCTACCTAAGTGTAGGACCTTATACTTCTTTCTGTTGAATTTCATTTTGTTAGCTTTGGCCCAGCTCTCCAATCTATCCAGGTCATTTTGAATTTCGATCCTGTCCTCTGGCGTATTAGCAACCCCTCCCAATTTGGTGTCATCTGCAAATTTGATGAGCATGCCCTCTATTCCTTCATCCAAGTCGTTGATGAAGATATTGAACAGCACTGGGCCCAGGACAGAACCCTGTGGCACCCCGCTAGTCACTTCTCTCCAGGATGAAAAGCAGCCATTCGTGATCACCCTTTGGGTTTGGTCGGTCAACCAATTGCAAATCAAACTGTCATGGTGGCGCATCTCAAACGAATACTGCAAAGTAGTGTCAGATACACCCAGCAACTGGCCACCAGCTGGGGTACGGTCCATGCAAGAATCATGCTCATCTTTCAAGCCCTCAGTGATTATGTGAAGGGGGGCATGTTTTCTTTTGTTTTAATGTCAGCCAATGCTGCATAACTCCCATGATTTGACATTCAGGTGTCTTTTACCATTTATATTTACTTGCTTTACCCAATGCAGAACCATAATGCTATATTATGAGGTTTGTTTGACTTGCTCTGTGTTGGTATAAGAGGGAGTGCCTTTATTTGAATTAACCAGAAAAGGATTGTGGGCTATTATCTCCCTCTGTTATCTGAGCTAGGAGTGTACAAGGAAGTTTCTTTTGCTAATGGTTGAACTGCTCTTCAGATAAAGCCCTTCATTGGATTCCCTGCAGCCCTAATTAATCAGCTGTTAAAACAGTGGTTGATAAAGACAGGCTTGCTTAAAGTTCGAATTGCCTGCAATTGGAGATAATAGGTGAGTCCCTTTTGGCAGGGAGATATGAAGAACGTAGAATGATCTGTTATCAAAGCGAACATGACACTCCAATGAGAAATCTCTTTCGCTAAAGAGCCTGGCAAAGGAAGACAAAACCGAGCTTGATTTTACTTTCAATAATGCATGAAAAGTCATTACTCTGTTTTGGGGGGTTTTTTACTTTTGGTGCAAAATGGAGGATAATTATTACTTGACACAGTCATCCATTGATGACTGAATTACTGGAAGAGTTTGATAAAAGCTGAAACTTGGAAAAAATAAATTCAGGCATCCATGAAATTTTCAAAAATCAAGATTTGCTGGGTAATCTTGCATTGCCTCAAACTTTCATTGCTGAAATACACCAATGAATGCAATTATCTATCATCTAGTACTGTAATGGGCACTCTCCACCATGTATACCATTGTTGTTAGGTGCCTTCAAGCTGACTCTGACTTATACCAATCCTGCCCTACAGTTTTCTTGGCAAGATTTATTGAGAGGAAGTTTATCACTGCCTTCCTCTGTGGCTGAGAGTGTGAACTCCCCAAGGTCACCCAGTGTTTTTTTGTGATTGAGTAGGGAATTCTCTGACTGCTAGTCCAATACTCGAATCACTATGCCACACAAGCTCCCTCATATATCATTCTACTCTTGTTACCCAAAAGGTGGAGGACTTTGAGGTCCACCTGCAATGCCAGTGTCTCCTTAGAATTCTGGGGAAATTATAGTTCAAAGAAGGCCTGTGAGAGAAGGGTAGTGGCAGGATATTTTCACCTGTGTATACCAGTACTAACTGTAGAGGAGACTCCAGTTAAAAGTTAACAAAATGTTTTATTTGGATTGAGAAAACACACAAGAAATCACATACTCTCAAGAACCATACAAGACTATTGGAAAGTGAGGCATGAAAGGAGATTAGGGGTGAAGAGGGTGATAGTTACTAGTCCTGAAGAAGAAGGTGAAAGCGGAGGGCCTCAGACCATGTCTGAGGGTAGCACAGAGGAACAGAAATCTGGGGTACCACGTGCAGTGTAATACACCCAATGTACTATATCCAACATGCTACAATTTGCTGGAGCCAAAGCTAGGGTTTAATAGCCTATTTCCTACCCTAAAAAGGGTGCATAGACAAAGTGGTTATGGCTTTTTTAAGGAACTCTCAAAGGAGTCTGGAATGGGCTTGATCCCGTGTGCTTATGTTCACCTTGAAATGCTTCCAGCCAATAAAATTCAAGGACCAGCTGGTATAGGATTTTGATTATGTTTAGGACCCCCCCCCCAAACCGTCTCTCTTTCTTCACAGAAGTGAGACAACAAACCCTTTATTTTTCATGGGGGTGTCTACAATTTCTGCAAGATCTCTGTGTAAAACTAGTCTCTTTTTTACTTGAATATCTAACCTTCTCTTCCCCCAGATCATACTTTCTAAAAGAGAAAACATAAACTTTTTTTTGTTAAGATTCCTAACACCATATCTCCATATTTATTCTATTACATTCTATTACAACATCCTTGCACAATAAAGAAAATTGAATGGTACATAGCATTGATACTGCCAGATAACCTTACTGCTACTAATTTTTCTGCACACTACTAACTGAATTGTCTTTTTCATTAGTTAATAGTATAATTTTATTACATGTGTAATAGTATTCCTAATGTAAACATATCATTATAGACCCAATCCAGTAGCATTATCCAAATTCTGTAACTATATATTCACTGATTATACATCAATACCATTTTATGTTTTAAAAGCCATTACAGAATTCATAGACCAATCTATTTGTCATTCTGAAACTGTGACCATATTAATCTAGTTTGGCCAAATTCTTTAGGGATTTTTGCCAAGATGAAAATACAGGTATTCCAGGGTAGATTACAATAACAATGATGAAAAAAAAGTTCATCTTCTGACATTTACCCCAGACATATACCTTCTTCCAAGGTGATTTTAATGACTTTATTAACAGCTACTAATTAATAGTCACCATGGGATTTACTGCACCAGATCCAAATGGCGATTATCTCACACTCTGAACTGACCCAAGAATTTGTTGTTCATGTTAAGTGCTGTCAAGTCAACTTCCACTTATTGCAACGCTAAGGATGAGAGATCTCCAAGTCACCCTGTCATCAGCGGCTCTGCTCAGGTCTTGCAAATCTAGGACAGTGGCTTCCTTGATTGAGTCTATCCACTGTAATGTGGTCTTCCTCTTTTCCTACTGCCTTGTCTTCCTACTGGCTTTCTTAAAACACTCACCTCTGTCTTCATTGGGTTTTTTTTCCTCCTATAATCCTTGGTGGCCCTACTGATGACATTGTGGTGCAGCCACCACCTCAAAGACCTTCTTTGCCTCACTACATTTCTCGGGAAAGGAGGAAACCACTCTCCTGGAACACTTCAAGCCAGCAAGCCAAGAAGAAAAGGGCAAATCCCAGCAGTGAATGAGCCCCAGCTGGATGTGGGGTAAGAACAACCACTGAGAGGCATGAGAAAGAGAAAGAATGTATAGAATAGAATAACCAAACAATAACCAGGACCATCAACTGTCTGGAAGAGCTCTGACTTTGCCCCAGTACATATAAAGAAGTTTTTGCAAATTTTATTCAGACTTGCATGGTCTTGTACCCTCCCCTCTTTTTTATAAGAGTGTAAGAAAATCGGACCAAAGGCTTCCCTGTTCCCTTGTGTTCACATAGGTGGCCAAACACACATTTGCAGACATGACTATGGCTGCCTAGGGAGTAATGGAGATAAATGAAGATATCTGGGGTTCTCTTGGGTGCTTCCCCTTTGCACTGTCTATTTTTCTGCTTCTACACCTAACACTAAGGTTTGACTTGGCTTCCTCCAACACACCTCTTCCTTTATCTGTCTTAGGTAGCCATATCAATCTTACTGATATATAGTTTATTCTAATAAGCTTTTGGTAATGACTCCATGCAGAGGCTAATAAGTATGTGGGATATAAATACATCAACAACTGAGTGAAAGAAAATTGGGTTTTAGAAAGTCTCCTTCTGTTTTACCCATCTGAGTCTGCTTTGGGGAAATTTCTGGATGCAGCCTGGAATGTACATCCATACTGACAGAATGAAATCTTGGCTGGGATCCTGATGGTGGCATTACTGTGGGTTAAGGGTAGGTTACCTGACATATTTCTCATTTTGAATGGTGCTGAGAAGGCTGTTATTTAAGAAACATGGCATAGTTTCCTCACCCCAGTCTCTTAGACAGGGATTGAAGGTCCTTGCCATTAACCAGCTAATTCTGGATTCTGTCTGAGGTCCTATTATCAAATTCTGCTTATTTTAGTGCCCATCTCATGCTGGTGGTTAAACCAAACAGGCCAAGTTAACTTCAACACTCCACTTAAGAATTCTTAAGTCATAGAATTTCAGGATATTTATATGGGAAATGATCATGCTTATTGCATTTTAAGGCGGGCTTCCAAAGATGACTCAGTTTCATTTACACAAATGAATATAAACCACTAGGTAGGGTTAGATGCCTATGGACCCGAATGCATAGGGGTCATGAATAATATGTGTAATTAACCTGAGCTAGGTTACTGCAATCAACAGTGATGAGTCACACTGTCGTGGTGTTGTGGCAAGCCAGAGAATTGAGACCAGCAGATCAGAAAACAAAAGTTTATTTTACTGCTCAGGGATCTCAGTGGAATCAACTTCCAAAAGACTGAGAGCTCCGTTTTAGGTTTCAGCATACATTTATACATTCTAAAAAACAAGTACAGGAAATGATTACAATATATGAAAAGAGTACAGGTTACAAAAGTTTAAGTTTCGAAATGATGTATTACAGTTTCAAAAATGAAGTACCTCTGTACCAGGGAGTATTCTCCCTGGGTCGCATCGACTCCCAAACTCCCTATATTCCATGCATTGCCAAGCCGCATACCTAAGCTCTTGATAAGATAAGAGACGCATCTGCCTGACTTACTTTTCTCTATTTTTCTACTCAAGCAAGCAGTTTCTACAATTTAACCCCTTCATCATTCCCCCCTTTTCTGCCAAATTCTATTGCAATTTGAGCATGACTTGCTTAAGCCTGCTTTTGAGCCATAACAGCAAAATGAGCTGCCTTTCCCTCCATAGCTTCAGAGAGAGAGGCCCGTACACATTTCATAGCACAGGAAATACATATCATCATTAGAAACCCTCCTACAATCAAAACTATAATACCTAAAAACAAAGTTTTCAGCCAGCCAAAATCTGGTAACCAGGAAGTTAACCAATCCCAAGGATTACCAATGCCACTGTCATTATTTTGTATTAGCCCTTGTAGGTGTTGTACCTCATCTTCTATAGTCTTGTTCAAATCATGGAAGGTGACTTTGCACCCTCCCTTGACTATAGAACAAAAACCCCCTTTTCTGGCTAATAGGTAATCCAAAGCCATCCGATGTTGTAACAATAACTGATTGAGCTCTTCAATTTCTTGCTGAAGGGCCCGTATCAACTTCCCAGTTGCATTTATAGTTTTCTCCAATCTACAAGTCAATCCTAATACACTTTTACGATTTTCTTGAGCTATGATTCCTGGATAGGATCCCAAAGTAAGGACCCCCATTATTAGTCCACCTCCTACTCTACTGGCCTCAGTCTTAGCCAATTTCTCTCCTACAATGACCAGATCTTCACATTGGCTACCCAGTGGTCCCACCAGGTTCCTTCTTCTTCTAACAGCCCGTTTTGGTCATCCTGGAAGGAAAACTTGAACAGGTATAGTCATATACCCAATTCCCACACACTGATAAGTCCCTGGGTGATAATTGGTGGCCCATCCATTAAAATAAAACCATAAATTTGGATCCCGAGCCATCAATCCGGAGCATATACTGCCAGATTCTGTATAATTAGGAGTAAACATAGGATATTCCGGATACAACTCTCCAAAACTGGTTTCATTTAAATCTGTGTCAGGTTGATAAGATTCGTTATATGAGCCATACAAATAAAATCTATTACTACAGGCTGAATAATTTCCCAATTTAGCATAAAATGAGGGGTGCTGTATATATCCTTTCCACTTAGAATTCCAGTTTCCACTATGGTAACAACAAAAACGCATTCCGGGAGAATAAGTATAAAATTTCAGCCACCTAAACCGAGTTTTGTTTAGGCTACCCTCAACTTTGGAAAACATATTGGGATTTCCCTTTAATGCTGACTGCAGGGCTCCTACAACCACTCCGGGTTCATTAATGAGGGAGGGCATAAAACCGAAATCTGCCACGGTCTGTGGGTGTTCATAAATTAGAGTGACATTGGGTCCGTGTTGTTGGAACATATGTGGAGCGTGTTGCTTAAACCAGTTGGCCTCAATTATTCCACACATCATGCCCCACACTCCTATCAACATTATCCACTTCATCTTCAGAGTCAAACAGGGGTCCAAACCTACTTATCCCACACCAGTACCTTCTATACATATACAAGAAATACACCAGAGCTAAAATTCCAAAGAGTATACACACTACTATTATTACTAGTTCACTAACACTAATTGCTCATCATCATCCTCCGTAGGGGATCTGGCCGTGCGTAGAATAGTCAGCCTGCGGAGTGACTATAGCAAGACCTAGTCCCGGTCTTCTTTCCTCTGCAGTTGCTAGGTCTGACCGTACGTAGAGCTACCAGCCTCCAGATGTGTGGCAGCAGTAGGGTCTAGTCTAGATTTTTCATTCACCTGTTGCAGATCTGACTGTGCGTAGAGTGGTCAGTTCCCTGGTATGACTACAGCAGAGTCTAGTCCGAACCTTCTCTCCCCTCTCTTCGTCAGGACAATTTCAATTTCAGAGGGTTTTCTTGTGATGAGATCACAGTCCAATCAGTAAATGCTCGTTTTACCCTAGTATAACGTATCCAAGGTTTCAGTCCTGCTACCTTTATTGCTGTGGGGGTAACTAACAACACCTGGTACGGCCCCCTCCACCCTGGTGATAGGGGCTCTCCTTTCCAGTCTTTAACCCACACCTCATCCCCAGGTTGAAAGGAATGTGCTTTCGTGAGGAACGGAACTCATCTAACCTCTAAAGCATGGCCTTTAACCTTATCTAGACCCTTTCCTAATGCCTGCACCTCTTCTTGGAGGGCCAGACTTCCCAACTCCCGACTATCCCCTCTTAGTCCTTTTAGGATGGCCGGGGGCTTTCCGTATAGCATTTCAAATGGAGTTAGCCCAGTTGTCCGATGGGGGGTGCATCTTATTAGGGAGCGCATCTAACCACTTGAGTTTCGTTTCCTGGCACAATTTCGCAAGCTGAGTTTTCAATGTTCTATTCATTCTCTCCACCTTCCCAGAGCTTTGGGGTCTATATGCACAATGTAGCTTCCAGGTGATTCCTAGGGTCTCTGCAAGATTCTTGATTACTCCATGCACAAAAGCTGGGCTGTTGTCAGATCCAGTATGGAGGGGCAATCCATACCTCGGTATGATGTCCCGAAGCAAGGCTCGTACTACCTCTTTTGCCTTCTCAGTTCTGGTAGGATATGCTTCAACCCATCCGGTATGAGTACATACCATTACCAACATGTACCGGTACTGTCCCGTCCGTGGCATTTCTGTAAAATCCACCACTAGGGATTCAAAAGGAGTAGATCCTTGATATTGTATTCCCCCCTCCAATCTTGGTCCTTGGCACGGGTTATTCCAAGCACAAGTTTGACACCGCGACGATGCTACCATGGTGTACTGGCTCATTCTGTCTATGAACACATCTTTCTCTAATAGCTGAGCTAACGCCATCTTTCCCAAGTGTGTAGCTTCGTGCGCCTTCTGCACAACTGACCATCCCATAGATTGGGGTATGTACCGCCTTCCATCTGGCAAGACCCACCAGCCGCCTTTGTCCAACATAGCCTTCAGGTCTTTTTCAGCCCTCTCGTTTTCTTGTTGGGTGTTCCTAGGGGTCTGGTCACTCAATGATACTTGGAAAAGTGGCGTTACCAATTCTTGGGGCAAATCTTCCATCTCATTTTCCAGTTCTCTCTCCGCAGCCTCCTTTGCAGCCGCATCTGCCTTTCGGTTCCCACGAACCACTGGATCATATCCTTTCTGGTGTCCTCTACAGTGGATTACAGAAACTTTACGAGGGGCCCATACAGCTTCTAATAGATGCTCTATTTCTCTTCTGTACTTGATCTCCTGTCCCGAAGAGCTGATTAATCCTTTTTCTTTGTACAGTGCCCCATGCACAGGTAGGGTAGTAAAAGCATACTTTGAATCTGTGTATATATTCACGATGAGTCCTTCAGCTAGTTCCAAAGCTCTAATAAGGGTGATGAGTTCCGCCTTCTGGGCTGAAGTACCAACGGATAATGCCCTGGCCTCTATTGTCTTATCCGCCGTGACCACTGCATATCCGGCCTTTCGCTTTCCTTCTCATACGAAGCTGCTTCCATCTATATAATAAGTAACATCAGGATGGGGCCACGGGGTGTCCCGTAAGTCTGGTCTGCTTGAATACACTTCATCCATGGTTTGAAGGCAATCATGATGTGTAACCTCAGATTCTACGGGGAGCAACGTTGCGGGGTTCAAAATGGTGCATGTTTCCAACTTTACTCTAGGATTCTCATATAACATTCCTTGATACTTGGACATTCGGCTATTTGTGAACCAATAATTGCCTTTGTACTCCATTAGAGCTAACACAGAATGTGGGACTTTTACTGTCAGATTCTGGCCTAGGGTTAATTTGTCTGCTTCTTTTACCAACAAGGCTGTTGCCACTATTGCTCTTAGGCACCCAGGCCATCCTCTGCAACAGGATCTAACTGTTTAGAAAGGTACGCCACAGGGCGATGCCAAGATCCCGACATCTGCGTCAGTACTCCCACTGCTAGTCCTCCTTTTCATCAACATATAGAGTGAATGTCTTTGTCACATCAGGCAGGCCCAGCGCTGGAGCTTCCATCAATGCCTTCTTTATCTGCTCCCAGGCCCTCTTCTGTTCTGTTCCCCACGTAAATTCAGAATTCTCCGGGCCTTTGGTAGCTTTATATAAGGGTTTACTCATTACTGCAAAATTAGGAATCCAAATTCTACAAAACCCAGCTGCACCCAAGAATTCTCGCACCATCTTCCGATTCCGGGGCTCAGGTAGAGCACACACAGCCTCCTTCCTTTCTTGGCCTAGCGCTCGCTTTCCCTGAGTCACTTGGAATCCCAGATACCGCACCTCTGTCTGGCACAACTGGGCCTTCTTTCTAGATACTTTGTAGCCTGCTTCCCACAAAAGCTGGAGCAACTCCACTGTAGCCTCTTTACACTCTTCCTCACTGATGGCTGCCAACAGCAGGTCATCTACATATTGCAACAAAAGTTGTTTCTCGGGCTCGGATCTGAATCTTCTCAAGTCTTGACTTAGGGATGTCCCAAAAATTGTAGGCGAGTTCTTCCAGCCCTGTGGCAAGCGACTCCAAGTAAACTGGGTTTTCTGGCCCGTAACAACATCTTCCATCTGGAAGGCAAATATTTCTTGACTTTGTGGGGCCACCCGAATACAGAAGAAGGCATCCTTAAGATCCAACACCGTAAAGTGGGTAGCTGTGGATGGAACTAGTCCCATTAAAACATACAGGTTTGGCACCACTGGGTGTAGGGTCACTGTAGCCTCATTCACCATCCTTAAATCTTGAACTGGGCGATATTCTTTCATTCCAGGCTTCAACACAGGGAGTAACGGGGTGTTCCATGGAGAGCGGCATTCCCAAATTATGTTGTATTTCCTCGGCCGATCCAAATGTTTCTGAATCCCTTCCAGGGCTTCTCTGGGCAAGTCATACTGCTTTACACAAATGGGAACAGCATTTGGCTTCAATTCCACTACTATGGGAGCCACAAATCAGGCTAGCCCAGGTGGATTATCTTCGGCCCATACCCCTGGGGGTCCAAATGTAGTGGGCTGTTCTTGACAAACCATGATCTGATACCTTCGCCACTGTTCTTCCACTGGGTAGGTTACTGAGATGCTTTTTGGTCCTCTAAAATTTACTTCCATCACCCCATCTTCTTCAATGGAAATCTGGGCCCTCAGTTTAGCCAACAGATCTCGACCCAACAAAGGTACAGGGCAGTTTGGTAAATATAAAAACTGATGAGTAACTTGGTGTCTCCCTAAATCCACAATTCTTTTCTCCAAAAGAGGGTGTTGTTCTGTTCTTCCGGTGGCTCCCACAATTCTTATGGCATTTTCAGTTTTTGGAGCTACTGCTGAATTTAATATGGAATGGGCAGCACCTGTATCCACCGTCATTGGGATGGCTTGGCCCCCAATTTGTGCTGTGACCATAGGTTCCCCGGGGCCGAGAGCAAGGGGGCCCGGTCTGTCCTAATCATAATGTTCCATTCCAGCCAGCCCAATCAAGTCCTCGAATCCTTCGTCCACCTCTGGCTCATATCTTCCATTCATCACTCTTCCTCTTCCTCTTCCTCTATTTGCCCCTCTTCCTCGGTCCATTCCTCTTACTCTATTTGCCAATTGCCTCTGTCTAGGGCATTCGTTTTTCCAGTGCCCCACCTGATGGCAGAGGGCACATTCATTGCGTCCCAATGGAAGTCCACTTCTTCCCCTTCCTCTTCCATCTTTCCGATATCCTTCCTTTGCCGTTGCTACCTTCTCCACTTCCTCCAATATTCTCGTCCTCTCTTCGGTAGTGAATAAAGTCAACAACAACTGTTGGCAATCCTGCCAGGTGGGGAGATGGGTAGCCATAATGCTGGTACACAGCTCTACCATCTCTTGAGGCTTCTCAGTATATGACCCATAGTGGGTTTTCCAGTTCAATAAATCTGAAGAGGTGAAAGGGGTGTATCGGTAACTCTGTACTCGCCGGTATCCTCCTTCTTCATTGGGGTCTGCAACCAGCTGAGTAACTTGTCGCAATGGTGTGACCACGTCTCCACTTTCCTCGTCTGTATCATCTGATTCATCCATCTCTTTCTGATGCTTGGACTTCTTAATCTTGGCTTTCTCTGTCAGCCCTTTTCTAAGATCATAGGCTTCGGGAGATTCCACCATCCCCTGCGCAACTGGGCTAGAATCCGTCAATCCCCCGGCCGTGGCTCCCTCCTGCTCTGGGAGGTCCAGTTGCAAGGGTAGGGTTGGCGGCAGCGAAGCTGGCTGCGGTGGGGGTAAGGCTGGTGGCTGCGGAGCTGGCTGCAGTGGCACATATGGGGGAGGGGGAGTGCTAGGTTCCTCCGGAACCGATTCCGCCAATATCTGTCCTTTTCCAAACTTTCGTCTGGTCCGATCCTGCATTACTACCATAGCCCTAATAATTTGCTCCTGACATTTCCTCAACGAAGGGGGGTTTTGAGTGACCACTGTGTCCCATGAATCTATGTATGGATATTGATCAGGGTGGCCAGGCTCGCTGACCACCACTGAATACACTGCCCTGATTCGTGAGGGTTCCAGGCTCCCCTCTGGGGGCCACCCCACCTTAAAGGATGGCCATTCTACTTCACATAAGGTCCTCAACCGTTCAGGCGTCATTCGGGGGTCTCCATAATCCCCACTAAATCCTTTCTTAAAGTTTTTCAACATACAGCCTAAAGGGGTTTGTCGGCTCTGCCCCCTTCCCATTTCCTCCCAAAGTGGACAACACACACAAGGAAAAAGGGATTTGACCCGTGGGTAAGGGGTCCCACGGATCGACACAAAGGGGGAGAGACACGCCAACCCAAGCACCCGGAAACTCAATGGCATGACTTGGAAACTGCAGCATCACACAACCTTCCTTTCACACATTCACACCAACACACAACCTCCCACCTTCAACACCACACCCAAAAGCTCTGCGGTTTCACCCACAACAACAGTGGGGTACTAGGGCAAAGCTGAAAGGGGTTGATCAGGCCCCTCTTCCCCCTGAGTTTGCGGGGAGGTTACTCACCAACAGTCGTGGGAGGGTTCTGTTTTCTGCTCCGACCTCGGGTTCCTTGGCTGGAGCGCCATCACCAGAGCTGTCGCCCCACTCTGAACCAATCCTTCCGACAAAAGAAAGTCGAGGGCGCCCTGGGTTGTATCAGGAAGGGGGCGATGGTCCCGATGCCCTGGCGTCCGCGAAAGTGGGCAAAAGCCCTTCACAATTCCTGGCCAATGCACCAGAAAATGTTGTGGCAAGCCAGAGAATTGAGACCAGCAGATCAGAAAACAAAAGTTTATTTTACTGCTCAGGGATCTCAGTGGAATCAACTTCCAAAAGACTGAGAGCCCCGTTTTAGGTTTCAGCATACATTTATACGTTCTAAAAAACAAGTACAGGAAATGATTACCATATATGAAAAGAGTACAGGTTACAAAAGTTTAAGTTTCGAAATGATGTATTACAGTTTCAAAAATGAAGTATCTCTGTACCAGGGAGTATGCTCCGTGGGTCGCATCAACTCCTAAACTCCCTGTATTCCATGCATTGCCAAGCCGCATACCTAAGCTCTTGATAAGATAAGAGACGCATCTGCCTGACTTATTTTTCTCTATTTTTCTACTCAAGCAAGCAGTTTCTACAATTTAACCCCTTCATCAGTGGGAAGGGAACAGATGAGAGGAATAACCAGAGCAGGCAGCATTTCCTATGAACACAACAAAAAAACAGAAGGAGGACTCCATTCAAAGTCATTCCACCACTCAACTGTCGAACTCCTTCTGATGTGCTGGTGTTGCTTACCAGTAGGGAGGTGAAGCATGGTGGCAGCAACTCAGAGGAAGAAGTGGCTGGCTTCAGTTATGAAAAGAAAGGAAATGAGTGTGCCTTCCATCTAGGAGCACACTCTCATTTCTTTCCCCTCCAGAGCCAGAAATAACCACTTCTTCCTCTTCCACCTATCACCTCTCTCCCCTCCTACTTAGTAAATAGCAGTAGGTATCCCTGGGGGGAGGCTTGAAAGGTGAATGGGAAGGGCATGGAATTGCACACATTTAGCTTTTCATTTATATTGTGCTCTCCTTATACACCATCTCCAGGCATTTGAATCTGAGTGTTTGTGACTGTGATGCATCGTATACCTAAAATGATGGTGATGTGCACACAAACACACCACACCACAGCATGCATCACTGCCATTGAATAAAATGGGACACCAGCATTTGCAAATGTCATTACTTGCAGGGGTTCCTGGAACTGAACCCCTGCATATATGGAGGGCGTACAGTACCAATATTTTATTAAAACATAGAACAGTTACCTTCTGCATTGGCCCGTCTGTTGTTTTGATTGTAAGTTCAGTTTGCCAAGTGCCTGAGCATCTGATGGGGAATGTCTGTTTAGCCTTCTGTTGTTGATATGACAGATTGCTTCAAATATTGACTGGCATTTTAGTGAGGAAGAACTGCTGAGAGCCTGGAGCATTTATATCTGAAAATACAAGTTGGCCACCTTCCCTGTGTTTCCCCCACCCAACATGCTCAAACAGCATATTTAGTCTAATTGAAGCCAGTGTTGCTTCACTTGATCTAGTTAATTAAACTCTGTAATTGATATTAAGCCACTGAACAGCTTGTCTAACTGCATCCTACTCAGTGCTTTCACTGTGGTTGTTGCATTCCAAACTGGTGTTTTGAGCCCGTGGGGTAATGTATAACAACTATCTTCATAAAACACAAATCAACAACTGATGGTAACACTGGTATTTCTTTGTGGCTTCTTTATTTGGTGCCTGATTTAACAAAGGAGGAGAACACAGAGAACACAGTTTGGTGCAAACCTTCTCCTACGTGATTACAGTACTATTTTCTTGTTCAATGTCCCAGTCAATCATGTTACTGAATATTTGTGTAATATAACTGTCTAGGTCTTCAGATTATTTGCTTCTAAAATACATATATGAAATCCCATTACACCATGGCTGGAACTGCATCCATTATGTACATAGCTGTACTTTTTTGGTCATTGTTCAACAGCCATATTCAGTTAAAAGTGGTCTAAGAAGAGTTCTGCAAACCTGTTACACATGCAGTTGCATAGGTCTGGATGTGTACAATTATTTGTTAGTATCTTCAGTGTACCATCTGATTCACCAGGATTGCAGAAACAGCCATTGTACATCCCCATGGCACCATGAGACAATAAGTAGGCATATTGAAACATACGTAGTTGGCTGGGATCTTGGCCCTGACAGGAGAGCAAAGAGAGGCTTTAATCCAATGTTTGATGAGGATCAAGATAGGAAACCTGTGACATATAACACTATTGGTTGTAGTTTTTCCAGAACCTCACAGAAGCAGCAAGAGAAGACTGAGAAAACATGTACATGTACATGTACTATTCAACATCTTCATCAATGACTTGGATGAAGGAATAGAGGTCATGCTGACCAAATTTGCAGATGACACCAAGTTGGGAGCAGTTGCAAATATGCCAGAGGACAGGATCAAAATTCAAAACGACCTTGACAGATTGGAGAGCTGGGCCAAAGCTAACAAAATGAATTTCAACAGAGAGAAACATAAGGTCCTGAACTTAGGCAGAAAAAATGGAATGCACAAATATAGGATGGGGGACATGTGGCTGGATAACAGTACGTGTGAAAGGGATCTAGGAGTTTTGGTGGACCACAAGCTGAACATGAGTCAGCAATGTGATGGGGCAGCCAAGAAAGCCAGCATGATTCTTGGTTGCATCAACAGGAGTATGGTGTGATGTGATGTGGTGATATGGTATGATCAAGGGAGGTAATAGTACCACTGTATTCTGCTTTGGTTAGACCTCATCTGGAATACCATGTCCAATTCTGGGCACCTCATTTCAAGAAAGATATTGACAAGCTGGAGTGCGTCCAGAGGAGGGTGACCAAAATAGTGAAGGGTCTGGAAACCATGCCCTGTGGGAGTGGGTTAGGGAGCTGGGTACGTTTAGTCTGTAGAAGAGAAGGTTAAGAGGGGACATAATAGCCATGTTTAAATATTTGAAGGGATGTCATGTTGAGGAGGGAGTGGGCTTGTTTTCCACTGCTCCAGAGACTAGGACAAGGAGCAATGGATTTCAGACTGCAGGAAAAGAGATTCCACTTTTCTGATAATCAGAGCAGTTCAGCAGTGGAGTGTGGAGGAGTCTCCTTTTTTGGAGGTTTTTAAACAGAGGCTGGATGGCCATCTGTAAGGAGTACTTTGATGTGAGTTCCTTCATAGCAGGGGGTTGGACTGGATGGTCCCTGTGGTCTCTTCCAGCTCTAAGGTTCTGTGACTCTTATGACTCTAACCTCTTTCTCTAGTACCTTACGTCCTTCATGGATGGCACACCAATGGCCTTTTTAAACTGGCTACACTGGTTAGAATAGAGTCTAAATTCCCCAAAGGCACCAGATCCTGCATGATCTTGTAAGCTAAGCAAGGTCAAGCCATGTATTTGGATGGGAGATGACCAAGGAATATCAGGCACTACAGGCTATACAGAGGAAAGCAATAGCAAAAGCAAACACCTCAGTACTCCTTGCCTAAGAAAACCCTACAGAATTCTTAGGATCTTAATATGTCTACAGGCAACTTGAAGGCACACATAGGTTAGGGCAAACATAGTTCACTGATGGGATTCTTTCTCTAGACTCCTCCCTCTCCAAGTAGGAGAGGGTGAGAATTTTGTTACAATTGGTTGCTGAAAATCAAAATTCACCAAAATTTGTAAAATTCAAATGTGGGAGAAAGGGAAGCTGACAAATATTACTATTCTCCAAGGATAAATGAAAATTCATTTCCATTCAAGTTCAGAATTTAACTAAAGAAAATTTGAAAGTGAAATTGAGAAAGTGAAATGGACAGATTTGCCCATCCTGTGCTATACAGCTGATACTGAGAATGAATGATTTTAACTCACTGACAGCTGTGCCTCAGATGCGAGATTATTCCCTAAAAATTCACACAGGTAGCATAGTGTTTTGTGCATGGAGTCTGCCATTGTTTAACTCATTCTCAGCAGTTATGTGACAGATCTGCAAATCTGGCAGAATTAGAAGAAATTGGAGGTGCAACACAATCTATGAGCTTCACTCAACTTATGTTCTTAGCACACTTTCTGGCTTATAGCAATGGGCAACGTTAGCTTTATAGCATAACGTATAATCTTTCAACATCTTTCAGCAACTCCCTGACAGGCTAAAGTTGGGCCAGATCAAATATTGTTGGCATGTACTGACTGGATTCACTTATGTGTGATCCAGATAAGTAGAACTTGCCTATGACCTATTAATACATGGAACTGTGGACTGCAAGAATATTTCTATGACAGCATTTCTGAAAACAGATCATGTTTAGACAGTGGAATTATTTTCTTGCTTCCCTGTTTTGCCTTTGTACTTCTATTTTCTGGCACTAATTACTCGCGGTATGATTAATGCTCGACATACTGGTTAGTTTTGTTTCTCTGTTTTTGTGATAATGCTAATTAATCCAATTTAGCAAAGAAAAGCATCCAGACTGATTCTGGCTCTTTCAATATCCTTTTCTGAAAGGTGGACAAAAGGTAACAGTGGACCAATTAGAGGAATGTTTGCACCACATTCCTGATGGAAATTTAGTCTGTGTGGTACTATTGCAAGTAATCATTCAAGAGTTCTCTACTCAATGAGAAAATTAATAACCTAGCTTGACTTTTATAGGAAACACCAGAAGAAGTGGGGCTTGGACTATATATTACAGTTGCACGAGATATCCATTTTGAGGCATTGACTGTAAAGCCATGGTCTCTAAGGCCATGTGACTATGACCAAGAGGCAAAAATCATAGGAGTTATGCAAATAGAAGGGGGGCATGCGAACAGAAACAGACTCAGACTGCAGTGTGTTAGATTCTGTGAATGAAAGCGAATGTCCTGTAACTTGTGAGAAAAATTTTGAGGAGGCAGAAAAATCCTTGAACAAAGAAAATGCAAAGGAAGGCTAGAGAGAGAGACAGCTGAATTGACTTCTGCTCACAAATTCCAGTCGATTAGCAGAGGTTTGCTTTTGCACACATAACCAAAGGAATCTTCTCAGAGAAAGTTTTGAACCCGAAGAAACTGACTTCTGGTAAGGAGATTTATTGCTTTCACACGTCAACAATAACTGACCACTGTAAAGGTCTGAGAGTATGTGACACAGCCAAAGTCACCCAGTGGGTCTCCATGGCTGAACAAGGAATTAGGCCCTGGTCTCCAGGATTGTAGTCCAAGGCTCAAACCACTATACCACCCTGGCGGTTTCCATCCACCCATCCACCCACTCATCACTTTATTTATATGGCCCCTTGGGTCAAACTCAAGGCAGCTTCGAAAAAGCAGAAAATTACAATAAAAGCATGTAGCTAAAAACACAAAAGTTCAGCCAACCCTGAATTTATATAGAGAGCTTGAGGGAAAATAAATAGTGGTTTTTTTGTTTTGTTTTATTTTTTGGAGACACACTATGTGTCTTTCGTCTTCTGGAATGCAAATATTTTAGGTTTGGTCTCCTTTGGAGGAGCCTCACTTTGACTCAGTCAGTTCCTTAATATCATATCAGCCCAATTTGACTCAGGATTTAGGATTTGTCTGAATCTAAGGCCATTTTTGCAGGGGACTGTTATAGTGCTCTTATTCCACTTTCAACATCCTATGGAATCCAAAGTCCCCTCCCTAAACTGCAAATCCCAGGATTCTGTGGGATATTGAAAGTGGAATAAGAGCACTATAACAATCTAATGCGGAAATGGCCTAAAGCAGTGGTGACTGGTGACACAAATATCAGTGAGGCAGGGTGAGTCCACACTCTAGGTTTTAATTTTTACTTTACTTTACTGGAGCTATCCAAGGTCCTGAACCCTAGCCCCAAATGGGTTCAACACTTTGGGTGGGCTCCTTTAAAGTTCAGACTAAAATCCAGAATGAATTCACTGCCTCACTAAAGTACACTCCCAACCAAAGGCCTTAATAAGACAGAAGATAACACCACCCCTCAACTATATCCTCAAATACAGGACAATTTCTGTGTCCCGTTGAAGTTAATGGGAACCAGTAAGGCAGGCCTTATTTGCACAGTTGTCTGTTGTCCTTCATTGGTTGAACACTGTCCTGAACAGTTTTCTGGAGTAATGGGAACTGAAGGAGGATAAGGGGCTGGAGGAAAGGATGTTAGCTGGTTAGTCCAGATCAGACTGAGCTGGATGACCTGTTCAAGGGAAAAAAAAGTGCTACAATTCCGGAGCAAATGGCAATGGAGCTTTCCAGCGTTTAAAGGTTGATTAGTGTCAGACCAAAGCTGTTGGAAACGTCTGTAGACCTGATTGCTTAATCACAGCCCTCTGAGCAGGCTCATCTCTTTAAGACATGTGTCGTTCAAGCTTATCCTTTCATTCACAACCCTTAGAAGAAATGCCAGCTTGTTTAATGGAGACAGTTAATCTGATGGGAGCAGAGTCAAGTTTTGGCAAAAACCTGTGGTTGAAATCTAGCATAGAGCTGCCAAACGGCAGGGAGATATGTGTGTGTGTGTGTGTGTGTAAAACTTGACATGACTTCCCCAAGTTAAATGCCAAGTGAGCACACCTTGAGTTCAGTCATTCTGCAGAATACAACATCAGGATATTTATAGATGAATTAAGCCTGTGTGTTCACTTAGCCTGAAGGCAATAAGCTCTCTGCTGAAAGGGGAACAGAATCACTTTCACTGATATCTGTGTGTGTGTTTAAATGTTTAGTACTGGCCTGAAATAAATGTCAGATATGCTAATGATTTTTTAAGTAAAAACAAAAACAGTGCAAAAACTCTGAATTGTCCATAGAATACTTTCAGGGCTGGTTGTCACATGACACACACTGGCATTTGCTGCATCAGGCCGCCATAGCTGTGTCATGCTATGACATGCCTCAAAGGTGTCTCCTGGGTTCTGCATTAAGAACTGACTGCTTAGCCTCCTTAGCATGGATTTGGTGATTTTTTTTTCATCCAATACAAAACTTGATGAGGCAACTTTGTTGTCGTTGTGTGCCTTCAAGTCATTTCTGGCTTATGGTGACCCTATGGCGAACAAAAGCTGGGTTTTCTTGGCAAGATTTGTTCAAAGAGAGTCTGCCCTTGCCCTCCTCTGAGGCTGAGAGAGTGTGACTTGCACAAGGTCACCCAGTGGATTTTTGTGACTGAGTGGGGATTCAGATCCTGGTCTCCAGAGCCATAGTCCAATGGTCAAACCACTACACCACGCTGGCTTTCACTGAAGCAACTTTAGAAAAAGGAAACATAGTTTGAAATGAGTTTTCTCTCACCTCCACCCTCCCCTGCTACCCAACGCAATTTAAAAGCAAGGATATGTTCAGCCATTTCCTCCTTAGTCCTTTTTTTAATATTTACAGAGATGGGAACAGCAGATAAGCTGTGTACATTTTCTACACCTTAAGGGTAAAGCGAGCTTCTGTTAAGCACGCTATAGAAAATAATAAGCTTGTATCTGATGTCGTTGCTTTTAGACATAACTCAGAGAGCCTTATCAGAGGCTACTGTAGATGGGAGACCGCCAATGAATACAAGGTGCTGTAGGCTATATTTCAGAGGAAGGAACTGGCCAAACCACCTCTGAGTATTCCTTGGCTAAGAAAACTCTACAAAATTCATGGGGTTGCCATAGGTTGACAGATAATTTGAAGGCGTGTGTGCAAGCGCGCGCACGCACACACACACACACACAGTAGCTGTTGGAAAATCCTCAGGATTGAAAACGTATTTACTACATTTGGGGATTGTAAGACGCTTGGGGCAGGGATCTGTTATTAGGTACATCTCAATTGCCCACTAGGCTTTCAAGCACTAATCATCTTACTAATCTATCCTATGCATTCTTACCCAGGAAAAAAAGCACCGACTCTTTGTACAAATTCTGATGCAAGAGTTCAAACTCTTTTAACAATGGGGAGGAAATCTGAGATTAAAACCAAAACAGAACATTAGCACATTTACATTGTTATTAAATCTGCTGTCTGTTTATCTTCTGAGCCTAAAATTAGCTGAGTTTTAGATCATTATCCTTTAAAAAAAACTTCCCTTTTTGCTTGCTGCGATGAAATAGCTGCCCCAAACAGTGTTTCACTTTCACTGTTTAAAACATCAGGTCTCAAGTAAAAGAAGAAAAGCCATGATCCAGTTAGCAGTGTTTAAAGTAAATCCTAAGCCAGCATGATGTGACAAACCGTGTTTGTTGGACTAGGATTCTGAAAGACCAGGATGTGAATCCCTGCTCAGCCATGGAAAATGCACTGGCTGACCTTGAACAAGTCACATTCTCTCAACCTTAGAGAAAGGCAACGGCAAATGTCCTCTGAATAAATCTTGCCAAGAAAATACTAGGATAGGATAAGCCTAAGTTGGAATTGATTTAAAGGCACATCAGAATACTTATTTATAGCGGAACCTGAAATCATTTTTTATTTTATTAATTACATTTTACTTGCGTCAGTTTTTTAAAAAAAATGTAAGCTGACGAGGATTCTTGGAGGCTCTATTTCCCCAGAATAACATTCCTAGCTTCTGGATTTTAAGAGATTTCAACTGCAAATGGGCCCACCACTTTTGCAGGTTCAGCACTTGCAGATTTGATTATTCATGGGTTATTTTATTTTATTTTATTATATTTTATTTTATTTAAAAAGTTCTTACCCTATTTGCCCCTGACATGGAAAAATGCATTCTCCCTAGGAATCTCTAGGTCCTTCAATGCAATTCTATGGTTCGATTCCACCAGAAGTGGACATAGAGTCATGCTGGAGGACAGAGAGCCCTAGGCCATTTTCACATTAGAGTGGAGGAGCATTTCACCGCGTTTTATGAGCAGTATTTTTCACTCCGACTTACCCCGATTCCTATCTGCATGCCCTCCAGTTTCTCTCAAAGTAAAGTGGAGAAAATCATTTGTAGCTTCCACACCGTCAATTCTCCTGGAGCTCCTATTCCCCTCCCTCCTCTACTCTGCCGACGATTGGTCAATTTAACGCCCACCTCTGTGGTGTGAATTGATGTAACACTTCCGCATGTAGGAAAAAACACAGCAGCATCGTTGTGGTTGGTTTGCATCGGAGTTTTTCTGTTTTTGTATTACACCGGTTTCACAATGATGTGAACCGTGCTAAGAGCTGAACATGCGTGGAACGAACTACGACAGAACAACGTCAAACCAGTTTGACGTGCAGATGTATTCTCGATGCAATGATGCTACAGCAATGTGTCTCCCTTGTGCAGAAAGGGCCCTAGAAAAAACACTTCTCCAAGCATTGCTAGGTCTTCCATTGTGACTTCGTGGTCCACTCCCGAAGGGGACCATAGAATTGTGCTTGAGGATCTGAAGATTACTAGAGAAGTGTTCTCAGGCAGATAGATAGACAGATAGATTTTTATTTTCCATTTCTTTTCCCCACTTTTGCAGGCATCCTGCACTCCTAACCCCTGCAAAAATGGAGGTATCACTGCATTTAAATTGTAATTTTTCATTTAGCTTTGGGTCACCACAACTCAGAAATGACTTGAAGGCACACAACAGCACACAACAACAACAACAACAACAACAAAAGTAAATCCTGCATACAGTTGCCTGGAAGTAAGTGTCATAGAACTCATTGTGACATATTTTGAGTAGACATGCATAGGGCTGTACAACAAGACTTGTCAAAGCAATGCAATTTAAGTATATCATAAGTCACAATAGCTATGTTCCATTTGTTTCAATGGGATATAAAATAACCATTTGAGTTGGTAATGTAATGGGGAAAACCTATAGACTGGACCTAACTGGAGAGTATTATATGCTATGGATGTGAAATGCCATCAAACTACCACCCTGTCTCACAACAGAGGGAAAGGCATTATGAGAAATGGAAAGCAAGATGGTATACGTCACCTTAAAAAAAAAAAAAATTTTTTTAATGAATACATGACATGGAACCTCTTTGAATTTCTTGATATAGTGCCAAGATTCCAGTATATATCAGCAGTTCATTTAATGCCAGGAAAAAACAATACTGGGAAAGACTGACTGGAGCTTCTGAGAAAGCGAAAATTAACCTAATTGTAATTCATTAAAAACCTCAGTGCTATTAATGAATGAAATGACAGCTTGCATTCTTGCGCATAAGAGCAATCTGTTTAAATGGTCCTTATTAACAAAAGGAAAGGGATTCTCTGCAAATTTCCACTCTGTTGCCCTTTGTAGAGTTGGATTATAGCAGTGCAGAAGTAGGTTCCAATTAGTTCTCCAAAGTGAGAAAATCTCAAGAAGGAATTCTGTGATGATCACATTGGTAGTTTCTGTTGTGGTTATCGTTTCTATGTATGTACGTACTTATCTCTCACCCTTTTTAAAAAAAAATACACTCAGGTGGCTTACAGTGAGCTTTTCTGGAACTGATAAACCTCAAAAGACTTGGAGACAATAAATAAAATTGCTATAAAAACTAGAGCTTGGCTCTTCCTCCTGCCTTCTTTTCAAAAACAGGCGGGAGCAAGAGAAAAGGATGATTATAGGAAAACTGCAGGAATATAAGAAAAAGTTGCTGAAAATATTTAGGGGCAGGACAATTACTCAGATGATTAGGACCGACAACATTACTTTGTGTCTGTCCTTAAACTCTTTAAACTGAACTTCAGTTTGACTTTCACCACCAGTAGTGGCAGCCTCATTTTGAATGACACCATGAAAGGAAGTGGCATTATTCCGCGGGGATTGTTTGAAATACAGAAGTTTAGGTGCAGCCACAAAGAAGGCCCTCTCCTGCATCCCAGACAGATGAAGCTGATGTTGGTTACTGAAAAAAGGGCATCCTCTCTGATTTTCATGAGCTGGCAAGTTCATAAAGCATAAGAGGGTTCTTTAAGTATCCTGGTTCCTCGCTGCATATGATTTTAAAGGTAATGACAAGCCCATGGATTTCGTCCTGGGAATGGACTAGAGACCAGTGATGCTGTTACAAAAGGAGAATCAAATGCTCCACAATCTCAGATCCTATGATAACTTTTCCTGCCACATTCTTAACTATCTGCAGTATCGGGATGTTTTTCAAAGCTAGCCCTATCTAAAGCCCATTATAGTAATTCTGTCTTGATGTAACTAGGAGGTTGTGTCATCTTGACTAGATTCATCCTCTCTATGAATGGGAGCATCTGGCATATTAGCCTAACCTGAGCAATAACACAGCAGGCCATGATTGCCATCATCTGGGCAACCAGAACATTGAAAGACATAGTATATGCCCAGCAGCAGTACTGCAGTCACTCTAGCAACTATGCCCATCAAAATACTAGACTATCAGACAGATAAATTGGCTAGTGGGATGATCTGCAATGGTGGTTTAATTTGGAACTCCATCTCAAAACCAACTATTTTTGCCAGAAGAAATGTGCAAGTGTCAAATTTTACCCAGGGGCATGAAATCCGGGAGCACAAGCTCAAATGTCCATGCTGTTACCACTTCTAGAATACTGAGAGTCACTACGAGTGCCAGTCTTCCAGATCTTAGGTACCTTTCGGAATCGTTGATCTCCTATCTACTGGGGACTCACCAACAGCCTGGCTTGCAGAGAGGTTTAAGGTGCAGCTTTTCTCAACCTTGCAGCACTGCCAGATCAAAAATAGCACCTGTAGATTCAAGCAAACATATAATAACATGGGCCATTTCCGCACTAGACTGTTATAGCGCTATTATTCGACTTGCAACATCCTATGGAATACTGGGGTTTGCAGTTTAGGGAGGGGCCGACTGGCCCCTCCCGAAACTGCAAACCCCAGCATTCCATAGGATGTTGTAAGTGGAATAATAGCACTATAACAGTCTAGTGCGGAAATGGCCATAGAAATAGTAATTTAAGGAGAGAGCCAGTGTCAGGTAGAGGTCTGAGCATTAGGCAATGATTCTAGAGACCCGGGTTTCAATCTCTGCTCAGTCATGGAAACGCATCAGGTGACCCTGCACAAGTCACACTCTCTTATCCTCAGAGGAAGGCACAGGCAAATCTCCTCTAAACAAATCTTTCCACAAAAACGCTGTGATAGATTCACCTTAGGGCTGCCTTAAGTAGGAAATGACTTGAAGGCACACGACAACAAGAGCTAGTAGTTTAAGAAGCTAACACAGGAGTTGCAATCCTGTTAGTGAGATATGCAGCTGTGATCGAAAGGTGCATGTTGAACTTTTTTGGTTGTGTCAGATGGGGAAACTGAGCACCATCATCTGATAGAATTCCCTTGCCCAGTAATCTACCCGTTTTCTGACTGTGCACCCCTCTGTGCAGCAATTCAATGTTGAAGGGAGGGTAGAAGAAGGGTGAGGGACAACAAGGCAGCCAGCTCAAATAGTTTTGACTCAAATAGTTTTGATGTTATCTGGGTTTTTTGTTTATTTCATATACTAATGCAACTTGCAATGCAACCAGACCATCATCCAGACAGAGGAATTTGTGGAAGGATGTGCTCAGTGTATATCACGCAGAAACTTGTGTGTGACAGAAGAGAAGAAAGGAATGAACCTGGGAATGGAGATTCATTGAATAGACTGAATGCACCTTTCATGATGAATTTGTAGAGGAGCTTCCAACTTCATACTAATGTAATATATGAGATATTTTAAATTGTTCCTTCTTACTTTTTTAAAAATTTATATTCTTTTGCTGTTTAATTTGACTAAAGCTTTTTTGTTCTTACCATTGATCAATTATGTCAATTAAAAAATAAAACACCTACCTGTTTTGTGGCTGAGCATCCTCTCCACAGCAATTCAATGGCCAATGAAGGATAGAAGGTAGATGGCAAACAGCTAGGCAGCCAGCTGGCTCTGTTCCTGTCACTGCCTGCAGGAATCAAAAGGTATCCTTCAAGATTGCCATGGAGGGGAGTCCCTTGGACGCCCAAGTGGATGACATCATCTTCCTGCAGGCAGCTACAGGAACGGAGCTGATTCCCTGTCTAGCTGATGCCCCCATCCTCCCTCAATCCCACTCCCCCAGTCACTGAATGACCATGGTGAGGGGTGCCCAGAGAACAGGTAGGTCAAGCATGGGATGAGGGAGGAAGACACCACATAGCGATGTCTACCTGAATTAAACAATCTACCAGTGTGGTACAGGATCTTGGCTAGAGGTGGGCTATTTTAGTGAGTTTAAATACCTCAAGTGCTGCCAGGAAGAGGAAGGCTTGTTTTCCACTGCCTCAGATTATAGAACTAGGTCTAGTGGTTTAACTTACAGGGTAGATTTTGATTGAACTTTAGGAGGAACTTCTTGACAGTGAGAGTGGCTTGGCTATGGAACCAGTCTCCTAGAGACATGGTGGGGTCTCCTTCTCTGAAGGTCTTCAGAAAAAGGCTGGACACCTACGTGCTGGGGATGCTCTAGCTGGCGATCCTGCATTGAGCAGGAAACTGAACCTGATGACCCATAGGGGCTCTTCTAACTCTATGATTCTATGATTCTATCAGTCTGGGGGTCCATTATCTGCCTCTATGACCCTCCAGGAGTTTAAAAAAAGACCAAATAATGAACACACATGCTTGAAGTGACCAGAAATTCATTTTTATTTTTGGGAAATTATCCTTGCCTAAGTACACTGAAGGTATCAAGTCCCCTCTGATTTGGGAAGCTAAGCAGGGTCAGACCTGGTTAATATTTGAAAATGAGACCATCAGAGAATACCAAGTGCTATATATTGTGTTTTAGAGGAAAGCAACTACAAACCATTGTTGAATATACCTTCCTTAAGAAAGCTCTATGAAAATCATGGGGTCATCATAAGTCAACAGGTGCTACTTGAGGGCACATATTTTGGAAAGAACTTCCCCCTTATATTAAACAGTGTGAGAGAGTGCAACCTATTTAAAGGGGAATTGCATTCCTCTCGGCTCCTCCTCCCGCCAGGAAAAAGATGATTGAAGGAACCTGGAGAGAGGAAGGTCACAAAAACAAAACAAAATGAAATGAAAACAAAAACCCCCAAATCTTGGGGCCATTTGCGGCCTCAGGGCCACATTTTTGCCACCTTGAACCCTATTCAATCCAACCAAATACCCTTCTATGCTACCATCCATTTTCCCATAATTGGCAATGAGATCCCACAAGCAGGACATTAGTGTGGGAAGTACATTCTCTATTTTGTCAGGTGACTGTCATCAGAAGGAAGTGGAGTGATAACTAAGAGACTAAGGAAGAACTGAATAAAGAAACACCCATGAGGAAGGAGCTGAAAGCAGAAGTGGTATTTCAGAAAGGGAAAAGATATGTTGAAGATTAAATTGGGAGGAAAGCAGCATATTTGAAAAGCATTTGTTGTGGTTACTTTTGTTATACCTCATAATGATGATATCAACAGAGATCAAACAGTTAGCCTTTTAAATAAAACGATCTGAGCTTTTGACATGTAAACATATTATATAGGCTCACTGAATTGTTTAGAACAATAACCAATGGCAGGTTTCCAAAGAACCTTGCGACTGGTTTTAGACACCAAAGGAAGCGTTGGCTTTCTAATTCTTGAAAGAGCAACTTCCCCCTGGCCCCTCCCACAATATGCCACATTGCAAAACGCTTTCCAAACTCAGAAGACTTTCCAAAGCAAGTTGGGATGTGGCAAGTGGGAAGAGATGCCTAACTCCAGCTGTGAATCCAGTTGTGAATCTCAACTAGTGCAGACTCAATGAATCAATGAATACTTGATAAATCAACAATTATGTGAATTAATTTGGTTTAGTAAGTCTACTTCGCTTGGGGCTAACAATAGAAGTTAGACCAGAGTCTGCTGTTGGTTCAAAGAAGAGAAAGTTGTTTTTTCTAAATCCCAATTGCCCACCATCCAGCCATGATAAAACATCTGGAAAGCCATACTTAGAAAAATTATCTTATGTAATCTCTGGTGTTTGTAATTCTATGATTTCAAGTAGAGTTCTAGATTTGTTTGGGGAAATGTGAAAACTTGAACCCAAAAGACCTTATTCATTTAAATCTTAATTTATTCCACAGCAAAACTGTAGAGTGGGGCCCTTTCTGCATGAGGCAAGGGAATCGCTCCGTGCCATTACCTACCACTTCTTCTGGGGTCCAAAGCAACGCGGACTGTCCCTGAAGCCCTTCTGCAGGGCTTCTCCTTGTTCCAGGGCGAATTGGAGCAGTGCGAGGTCTGTAGATCCGCACTGCTCCGGCTTCCAAAATGGCAACTTCCAGCTTCCAAAATGGCGGCTCCGGCTTCTAAAATGGCGGCTTCCAGTTGGTCGTGAGTCCCGACCAACCGCGGAAGCTCACCATGCCTAAAGCCCGCCCTCCGCAGATTGCAGGCTCGCATTGGTGCAAGCCTGCGAATCTGCACAAGGGAGCAGGAACACAATGGCGCGTTCCAGGAAAATAAAGACTTGTTTTTTGCAGTCTTTAGAAAACACGCTGGAGGATCACTTGGGGTCATTTTGGAGTGGACTGAGGTGTGGATCTCCGGTAGGTAGTACAGTCCTAGTCCGCTCCAAGGTGCAGACGACCTCCGTGAGAGGACGCACTGCCCCGTTCTTATTGCCTGGTGTGGAAAGCGCCTGGGTAGAGGAATGAATTTGTTCCATGAATTCGTATCTAGCTTTATATCATGGATATTCAGGGACGGAAGTACAAATAGACTCAATCCAAACAGTTTAAACAATTCAGAATGTGAAACCATAAAAATAATGGCCAGAATCCTGTATCAGCTACTTAGTTAAGTATACTTAAATCTAAATATACTAAGTATACTAGGTAAACTAAGTACACTTAAATCTAAGTATCCTTAGCTAAGTATGCATAACTGAATGACCTCTCCTGGCCCACACAGTCTCAAACCTGATAGAAACATCATTCACTCATTCTCCAACTGCCAGAAGAATCGACCTCCTTCTCCCGATGCAGCTGATGTCCAGTAAAGTAGGTTGGGAGGAGAATTGTGATCATGGCAATGGTGACTAAGTTGCAATAGTGAATGCTAAACAGTTACTTAGATTTACTCATCCATAACTATTTTGAATTTACAATTGCTACTTAGTCACTGTTGGGACACAATTTCCATGATCATAACTCCCTTTCCCAAATCTACTTTGTGGGCATAAGGAGATCCATTCTTCTGGTGATCAGAGCATGGATGAATGGTGTTTTCCATCAAGTTTGGAGAGGCCAGGCCAGGAGAGTTACTAGGTTAAATGTACTAAGTTAAGCATACATAACTAAGTAGCTGATACAGAATTCTAGCCAACATGAACAGGCTAAAAATACAATCTGGTATCCTGTTCAGTAGTTACCAGACTATAAGATGGACTTCCAATCTCATAACTCCTGGGGATTCACATTTATGATAATTAATGGCTGAATATGACCCTCCAAAACTACCATTCCAGCTGGACAACACCTCAGCTGAAAGGTTTCCAAGGCACTGCAGACCACAGTGCTGGGAAATGATGTCTGCAGCACACTCCCAGTTTCAGGCCACCCTGAGACAAGCAGTTGTGGCAGGACCCCAAGGGGGGGGGGTCTCTCCAGCTGCCTATGCTTGACAGATTCATCACTGATGCAGAATCCCAACTATATTAAACAATTTAACAAAATGCAATAAATTAGAAGATTTAAACAGTTTAAATTTTTTTAAAAAAAAAAACATTAGACTGCAAAGCCTTCAGTAAAAAGCCATATTCTTACTTGGTACTGGAATGAAACCAACATTGACAACAATTGGAATTCCAAGTGGAGCACATTCCACAAACAGGGATTCCACAGCAGAGAAGTCCCTCTCCCATGTCCTTCAGCAGTGCTATATGTGGAAGACAGATGAGGGACCAGTAGCAGACCTTAGTTGCTTGTTCTCAGTGAGGCATATAGAACCAATTAAGCTGACAGGAAGACAACCAATGCATTTGAAATATAGAACTGGAGGAGAGTTTGTGGATATCATGGCATGCCAAAAAGACCAATAAACAAATCCTGGAACAAATCAAGTGTGAACTGATGGCTAAACTGAGGCTAATGTATTTTGGACATATCATGAGACTGTATGGCTCATTAGAAAATGTGACAGCACTGGGTAAAGTTAAAGGCAAAAGGAAAAGAAGAAGACCACATCACTAATGGATTGATTCAATAAAGGCAGCCACAGCCTTGAGTCCAAAAGATCTGCGCAGGGCTGTTGATGACCACGGCCCTTGGACATCTCTCATTCATAGGGTCACCATAAGTTGATTTGATGACACATAATAATAGGGATGGGTGAACTGAATCCTCGAATCCCGGGCAAGGATTCGAGATTTACGAATCCAAATCCCTGTGCCAAAATAGGCAAACCAAATCTTGAGTCCACCAACCAAACCGTTTGTTGGAGACCTGGACGCCTGAAAACCTGGGAGACCAGACATACAAGGGGAGATGGAGTAATAATTACCTTTGCTAACAATTTCAGAAATTACATCTGGGGTTGTATTCTAAATCAGTTTTTTTAAATCATTTCTTTAAAATCAATTTAAACATTTTTAAAATGTTTTTAAAAATTTAAAATTTAAATCAAACATTTAATATTTAAGTTCAGCACTTGATTGGAAGATACAAGCTTGAGATTTTAAGAACAGCTGAAAGATTCCTTTGCATAGCTTCCTTGCAAAGCTCTTTCATACACAATTCTGGGGTTTGTAGTTTTATAAGGTGTCACAGCCTTCTCTGCCAAAGTGTGCTGGTGCATCATCAGACTACAAACCCCAGGATGCCATAAGGAGCTATGCAAAGAAAATCCAGTTTTCACCTGGATTATCTCTGTACTGTAGTATGTGGCCCTGTTTATTGGCAGGAAAATGTGGGATTAATCCACATTTTCCTGCCTGTGTAGAAAGGGTCTTCATGTCATTTTCAATCTGGGGAGATCCTGAGGCAAAACTATGACAATTGTCTTGGCCAGATTTCTTCAGAGGGAGGTTTGCCTTTGCCTAGGCTTTTGCTGAGGCTGACAGAGTGTGTCTTGCCCAAGATTATCCATCTTTCCCTTGCTTTTTAAAAAAAAAGATTCAAAAGATTCAAGATGCGCAAGATTCGTGGGTTCCCAGAATCTTCCAGGGATTCAGATCCAGATTTGGATTCAGAAAATTCTGGATTTGTCCTATCCCTACATAATAACAATGAACCCATTGATAAGATGCTGGTTGAGTTCTGAGTTAAATGTCTGATCCAGCAAAGTAATCCAGGGTATATGGCATAAAATTATAGTGGTGTTGCAGTACTAAGATGTCATATCCTCTGAAGGGAAAAATTTATCTGGTTAGCCAGCTCAGGACATCATGGGAGACCCAGCTTTGTTTCAATGTGGTGACAATATTACCTTAACCATAGCCCCACACTGGATGAAATATGGTGCAAGGCATTTTTGTTTCACCAGTGTAGAAGCAATAGAAGGTCTGCTAACCAAAAGCATCATTTGATAGAATAAGCCACTCACAGAGACATAATATAACTTGTACGGTAGATCAGTGGATAAGAAAACCAGCAGTAGGAAATTTCTCATCAGTGGGAAATTTGCTAGCCAGGACCTCTGCAGCAATACGCAGCTTTCTCTACCTGTCTGTAGCATGGTAGACATATAGAATGGCCCATCAAAGGACATTCTGCTGTTGTGATAAAATATTATCCCATGAAACTGTTAGTGCCAGGCCAAATAAGATGTTTTTCTGGTATGTCCTTTTCCTAATTTGGAATTTTTTTGACAAGATTTGCTCCAGGGATGGTTTGCCTTTGCCTTCCTCTGAGGTTGAGAGAGAATGACTTGCCCAAGGTCACCCAGTGGATTTCCATGGCTGAGTAAGGATTTGAATCCTGTTCTCTAGAGTCATAGCTGACATCTTGTTAGTTAGTCCCTGCTAGAGTAGACCTATTCAGTCAATTGTGGAATGATGAGTCAACAGGTAAATATGGCTTTGTGAGACTACTCTAGTCAGGACTAATAATAGGATTTCAGCATGTTTTTTTAAAAAAAATGTAGAACTGAGAGTGATATTATTTTGCAATATTCTGGGGAAGTGTTAAAAATGCATCGCTAAGAAAAATACAACATCCAATTGGTAACAAGCCTAATTCTCAGCAGCTGGGTGATTGCCAAAAACCTGGCTGAACTTAGAGAGAAAAATCTTCACCAACCCATGGAAGGATAACAGGGAGAGGGTTAGCCTAGCCTCCTTTGGGACGAAATTTTAGAGCCTGGGAACAGCCACTGAGAAAGTTTGTTTCTTATCAAACCTATGTTCGTTGTCATTGTTGTATGCCTTCAAGTCATTTCCGACTTACAGCAAGCCTCAGGTTAACCTATCACAGAGCTTTTTTGGCAAGATTTGTTCAGAGAGGGTTTGTCTTTCCCCTACTCTGAGGCTGAGAGAGTGTGACTTGCCCCAGGTCATCCAATGGTTTTCCATGGCCAAGTGGGGATTCAATCCCACTACTCTAAAATCATAGTCCAACGCTCAGAACACGACACTACACTGGTTGTCTATCTCAAATCTATGGGTTTTTTTATTACAGAAAATTCACAGACTTAAGAAGAGTGGGGAGATGGAATTGTTAAAAATTTGAAAAGGAGTTCTGGGTATGAAGCCAGAGATAATCTCTACCCATTTTAGCAAAGCTTCAGAAAGTTTCCTCTTTTTTGGAGTTGTTGTTGTTGTTGTTGTTGTGTGTCTTCAAGTCATTTCTGACTTATGGAAACTCTAAGGCAAAACTATCATGGGATTTTCTGGGGCTGAGAGTGTGTGCACACCCAAGATCACCCAGTGGATTTCCACAGCTGAGCAGGGAAGCAAATCCTGGTCTCTGGGGGTCACAGTCCAATGCTCAAACCACTACACTTTGTTGAACTACAACTCCCGAAATCTCCTGGTGGATTCTAAGAGTCATCGTTCAAGCAACAAGACCTGAGTTTTAGACAGTGGCAGACAAGGGACTACTTCATTCTACAGCAGCTTAGCATGAGTTAATCCAGTCAAAGCGACAGAAGTCATGTTGCTCAGACAGACAAATGTGAGATGTGGAGAACAGATAGAAGAAGTCACTGAGGAACAAACTTATAAGGGGACATGAAAGAGGAGATACCATCGGGGGACGTGAGCTTTAAACTTGCCCTGTTCCATTGCTCAAACAAATATAAAATTCTCTCATTAGCAAATGACATGTTCAAAGCACTGGAGCTCTCCTGAACGGCCATGGGGCCCCCAGGGTTTCTTGTCTTGCTTTGTTTTCCTAAGCATCCATTAATGTTGAGAAATAGAGTTGGCGAGGACTGCTGGGTAACCCCGTGAACTAATGAAGTAAACATTTGCCACCACCGAGATGTGGAAATGGGCCAGCCCTCCTCAGCGTACACCTGCAGAAACCTGTGATTCACCTCTGAGTCATTCTACAAACCTTTGCCGGGTGAAGCCAACAGCAGCCCTGAGAACGGACTGTGCTGCCAAGCACCTTCTTTCTCTTTTTGGAATAATGACACGAACAATGCTTCCAAATGATTCTCAAGAAGGCTTAAAAAAAAAAAAGGTAGAGAGTCCCAGGAAGAGACTGCTGGTAGAGAGACTGGGGAGATCTTGCGGCAACTGAGCATGTTAACAAAGTGTATCTGATCAAACAGATTTTTTCAAAAAAACTAAACAAAACATGTAGCTCCATCAGTAAGGGACACTTACCTTGTTCTTTTTGGGGAGCAAAGATCAAAGCATTACAAGGACAGGATGATTCAGTAAAGGTTCAGTCTAACCAAACAAATAAATGCATAACCCCTGGCACACACAGCCGACAAAGAATTGCTGAGAATTGATCAAACATGAAACTGCTCTTATAGTCATTGTGAGTTGGATTCAAAACAGAGGCTTGATGGGCATCTGTCAACGAGGCTGTAGCTGTAGCGCTCCTGCAAGTGCAGGAGTTTGGACTAGACAACCCTTGGGATTCTCTTCCAATTGTTGTTGTTATTGCTGTTGTTGTTGTTGTGTTGTTGTTGTTGTGTGCCTTCAGGTCATTTTCTACTTATGGCAACCCTAAGGCTACCCTATTGTGGAATTTTTTTGGCAAGATTTTCTTCAGGGATGGTTTACCTTTGCCTTCCTCTGAGGCTGAGAGAGAATGACTTGCCCAAGGTCACCTAGTGGATTTCCATGGCTGAGTAAGGATTTGAACCCTGTTCTCTAGAGTCATAACCCAATACTCAAAGCACCACACCACTCTCTCTCTCTCAGTCTCTCTCTCTCCCAACTTTACAATTCTGTGTCTCATTCTAGGCACTATGTCACATTTCTGGTAATATTATGTGTCATTTTCTCAAATGTACTTGATGAGGAAAGAAAAGAGAGATAAGTGAGTTTTTCTCATAGAAAGATCTCTCTAGAAGAGATCAGTTTTTGCTTTCTGCTGTTGGAAAAAAAAACTGTCCTGTTTGGAATTGGATGTCTGTGTGTCCCATGGACTCTGTTGGAAGGCATTTTTTTTCTTTGAAGGGGTTCCCAGTCCAATTTAAAGCAAAAGAATCACCTGAAAGCATTCCTTCCAGCAGTTCACAGATGTTCAGGTCACAGATGAAAAGCAGGATACATGCGGCCAGGCAACATCATAGCATAGTCAGGATGGCAAAGGTTATTAATGGTTATTAATGAAGAAGAGCGTAAACACTAGAAGGGGCTGCAGCAGTTTGCTTCTGCAGGGGAGGACAAGGTTCCACCCCTTCTCCTCTTTCCCCAGTTCAGTTAATTGCATGCAAACTGCTTTTGAACTTTGAATTCAGTTTGCAGCAATTGAACTGACCTGAGGACAAAGAGGAAAAGTGGAAGAAGGAGAGAGAAACTGAGACATTTTAAAAGGACAATTGAAAAAGGGACAACTGGGACTCTTCCTGCCAAACTGGGATCGTTGGAGGGCATGAGAAAGGATCATAAGGGCCTTCCAGTCCATCAAGCAGGGCTGGATTACCAGTGCCCTCAGTGAGTAAGGATTCAAACACTTGCCTCGTGTGCCCACACACACAACCACACTTGGCCGGCCCCTCCCGAAACTGCAAACGCCAGGATTCCAGAGGATGTTGAAAGTGGAACCATCACGCTATAACAGGCTAGTGCGGAAATGGCCTGAGACTCTGGCCTTAGGCAGACCAGGTGGGACATTGAGGAGTGCATAGAACCACCTTGTCTCTCCGGCCTGGAAAAAGCTGGCCCTGGCCCCAAGAAGACCTCCTATGGGCCTGGCAGCACTGCCAAGGTTGATTCATTGCATCATTAATTTGGTCTTCTAGTAGCTGGAATCTGCACTTGCACATCAGGAGGATTCTGTTTTTGGAACAGTTTCCAGGCTCCAGTTACCTTAATGTATCCTCCAGCTGTCCCAGTTTGGCATGGAAAGTCCCAGTTCGTCCCCTGTCACCCTGCTTTTTCAGATACTTTTAAAATATCCCAGTTTCTCTCTCCTCTTCTCAATTTCCCCCTTTGTCATCAGATTACCTCACCTGCTGCAAACTGAGTTCAAAGTGCAAAAGCAGTTTACTTTCAATTAACTCAACAGGTTGAAGAGGAGAGGAGGGGATGGAATCTTTCCCTTCCCAGCAGGATCAGGCAAAAGCAAACCACTGAAGTCTTTCCTCGCTTGTTCGTCCTACTTCATTAATAATTCCATTGTTTCTTGGTCAGACATGTCCTGGTTTTCATCTGTGAAATGCTGGAGGGTGTGCTTTAACCAAGTCTTCCCATTATGAGTCAGCCTCCCAACGGCAAACAGGGCAGGTACTTTGGTCACTTGGTCCCAGTCTTCCATGTTATAGTGAGATGTAATATATTTTTACACAAATAAAATTTATTTCTAAATTCACATCTCTACATAAACACTAGCACATGCAGGTTTTTTATAATCTGTGTGCTTTCTGTCCTTAAGACTTTCTTCTTGAGTGGGCTGAAGAGGGGCAAACCTCATAAGCAATCACGCACTGCTTTGGAAGATTTACTGTTTTCACTTTATAAGTTGTAGGATCTAAATTCCTTAGGCAAAGCTCTAGCTTGGCTACCCATGCCGCAAAGATTGCTCTGTTAGCTTAATCTTTGCTTTTTAGTATTCTTTAGTTAACGTTTTATGGCACGGCAGTCAACAACAGCAAATCACCAAGGTATTTCCATCAGCAACTTGCTACCTGCAAGTCTACTCTGAAAATTACTTCTTTTTCTTTGTTTTTGGAGTCAAACGTTCTTGACCAATTGCTGTAAGATAGTCACTTTGGCTAGTATGGCTGATTTATTTTCAAGGGCTACCATTGGCCATAGATGTCCAGTCCTGCACACACCTGTATCATTGCCAGTTGTACAGGTTCCTCTCATTTCAAAATCCAGTGTAAAAATCACACTCTTGCAACAAGTCGGAACCATGGATTGCCCCTGTGACTCATGTCTGTAGGTTGTTTAGGTGCCACAAGCAGAATAGAAGTTTGACCCAATGCAAATAGCAGGTGTAGGGAGCTCCAAGGAGGTTCAGAACCACAACAAGAAGCAAAGGGCTAAACTTCCCTAATACCCAAACATAGCACATATTCCTACAAGCTCTAGATCTGGATCAGATAATCCATGTCTGGAAGTGGCAATTGCATGAATGCTATCATATCTAATTTGACCCTTAGAGGCATTGGTTATGTGGACTGACTGTCACATAATGGGTGCCACTCTGTTAAGCAATTTCCTCACTACACTGGTATAGTGCTATTCTGTTATAGTGCTACTCATCCTGTGGAATCCTGGGCTTTGCAGTTTAGGGAGGGGCATTTAGAATTCTCAGCCAAAGAGTTCTTTGGCCTAAGTAAACTACAAACTCCAGAATTCCACCGGATGTTGAAATTGGAATAATAGCACTATAACAGTGCAGTGCAGAAATGGCCTTAATCACATCCATGTGCATAAGTGTGGCTTATGTTCATGGATGTCTTGTTTCAGATGGGGAAAAAGAAGCTATGCTCTGGCTCTTTGTACACTGTCTAAAACTTTCCCCCCATCAGCTTTGAATGCTAGAGAGGGGTTGTTACTACTGCTGCTGCCTGCTGCTTCCCAACAGGAAGGAGAGGGAATGGCAGGGCAATTCGGATCATGAAAATGCCATTGCTCCAGGGTCCCAGGGGAAGGAAAAAGAGGTTGCACTCCATCTGTGATCAAACACTTTTTCCTTCCTCTCTCTGCACTGAGGCCAGCTGCTACTTCATCATCTGACTTCCCTCCTCCCACCTCTGCTCGTCAGGAAGGAGCAGCAGAAGTAGGGGTCCATTTTGGGGTATGATTGCTGTCCATGGGAAGGAAAGAGACCTGTGTGAATGGGCATTACACTCTACCTGCTAGGTGTAGGTTCTTGGCCAAGGATTCGAGACAGTGGATTGTCTCTCACGGTGACATTTTTGATTGGACTGCAGATGATGCATTCCTTGTTTCACTGGCCAATGGTTTTGAGAGCTGCAAGAGCTGCATTTCATGGAATTTGAGGGGAGCGTGACCCAGTCACCAAAGCCACCTCTGAGTACTCCTTGCCTAAGACAACCCTGTGAAATTCATGGGGTCACCATAAGTCCACAGGCAACTTGAACGCATATGCACACATATCCCAGTTGTCCCACAGTGGTGGAACTGAGCATACATTATACTGCAGGAATGATGAATGTGTGGCCACTTATACAGTGGGGCAGGAAAGACAGAGGGAATGTATTCTCTTTCCCAATAGGATGCAGATTTGCACAATATTTGCATGTATGAACTTACAGATTGAGATGAAAATGTAGAAATATTACTATACTTTAAATTACAATACATCTCATATCATATTTGCTGGTGTACTAGATGCGCTGGCATATAAGTGTCATACCCTCC
The DNA here is from genome assembly GCA_030412105.1 of Cyclura pinguis. NCBI lineage: Eukaryota > Metazoa > Chordata > Lepidosauria > Squamata > Iguanidae > Cyclura > Cyclura pinguis. Next base: position 13,169,822 of record CM059601.1, on the reverse strand, counting down.
TTCCAGAGCATGGATTCTGACTCAGGCCCTTTCCGCATGGCATTTGCCATGCAAAAGGGCACCTGGAGCGTCGCGCGATTGTGAGGAGCGATCTACACGATGCACTCACAGTCGCGCGATGCTCCAGGGGCCAGCAGGAGCCAATCACGCACCTTTTCATTTTTGGCTGGAAGCTGAAAATGATGCACGATCGTGCATTGCTCCCAGGCCCCGCACGCACTTACCTGGTGTGCGGAGCCTCCAGAGCCATGCCAGTCACGCTTCCTGCTCCAGCGCAGCCTGGGAAACTCCCAGGCTGCACTGCAGAAGGAAGAGGTGGGGCTCTCGCGTGAGCAGGCAGCTTGTGCAGAGCTGAAGCAGCAGGGATGCGAGAGCCTCTCGCTGGAGGCTGCTCACGCAATCCCCGCACCCCAGCGCCGGAAAAAGGTGAAGTGCGAAAAGGGCCTCAGAGTCTGAATCAGAGGGCATGCCAGAGACTGAAACAGGGGGCATGCCAGGACTGCTGTGCAGAGAGAGGTTACAGTGCCAGAAACAGAATAGAGGGCAGTGCCAGCTCCAACAGAGAGTGTTGCCTCTTCAGATCCAGAAGAACACTTACCTAGACCCAGCTTTGCAGTGCACAGGCTGCAAAGAAAGACCCAGCGTCGTTCTCTCAGAATTTATGACCAGCATCAATCAATCAAGGCACATCTTCCCTAGGTTTTGGGTCTATTTAGCTGGCATCCTTCCCCTCCAGGAGTTGTCAGAGCTTATCTGACTTTCTACCTTGTTGGATGCCTTGACAAATGCTTGGATTGACCTTGGACAATCCCTTGCCTGTGAAACCCTGCCAGGTTTTGCTTATGTTGAACTTTATTTATGACTTCTTGCTTACTGCCTGGAAGTAAGTAACAAACTGGGAGATATTCAGTTTGTTTTGTTTGATTTATCAGCTGTACCAGGACTGAGATAGGTGCACCCCACTTTTCAAGTGGTATTTTTCAGGAAAAAAATTTTTAGTCCCCTGGTGAGGCACAAAGGAGGGGAATGAAAGGAGTGTTGCACCAGGCTTCCCCCACTTCCTCCCTTCCTATCTTACTTCAGCAGGAAGAACTCCCAGCAGAGTCAAAATGCAGAGGAGAGGACGAGAAGGTAAGGAGTGCTACACCAGGCTTCCTTTACCCCCTCCCTTCCTGTTCTGCCTGGGCAGGGAGAACTCCTTTTGGTCCACCTCCCTTCCCTATGCATTTGATGTTACTTTATTTGCTGGTGTATAAGAAGCATCCCATTTTCGGAGGGTTTTTTTTTTTAGGAAAGAAAGTGCATCTTATATACAAGCCAATACGGTACTCGTGAAGAATCTGACCAGGTGATCCATCTTCATCTTTGAGCCAAATTTGGAGCAGACAGCTCTTCAAAGAGAGGCCATCTTCAGATAGAAGATTGCCCTCTGTAAATGAGGATACATGACCAGCAGGGTTGTGAACTGACCATAACAATCAGTGTTTGGACCCCAGTTTGGAACTTTGACATCTAACCCAGTTCACCTTGGAGTGATTTGGAGGCAATCTGCTTCAACTTTGGTCCCAAATCAAAGTTCAAATTCCAAATATTAAATGTCTGTGCTTTCCGTTGTGGAAAGAAAACCAGAAACAAAGATTTTTCTTTTGTTAGAATGGGATGAAATAGGTCAACACAGGAGTTCCCAAGGAGGGGGTTATGACTCCTAGATTAGTTTCAAAGAAGTTTTTTTAGCTATATTCCTTTCCATTTTGATTTTTTTAAAAAATTAGTACTGTCAATGTTGGGTTTGGTGTCATATATCAACTTATGCTTATGCGGTTCAGAACTGCAGCACTGGACTACTGTTGTACTCCCGGGAAGCTTTGTTGTAGCTGCTCCATTGCTTGAGTTGAGCAAGCAGTGGAGACATTGCACAATGGCTGCCATGTGCAATGGTATGGTACCTATTGTGGGACAGGCCGCCCTTGTTCAATGACAACGTAAGGAAAGGGGCAATCACCCCAATAAAGCCATGGAGCATTGGTAAACCAGAATGGAAGGCAAGGGAAAGTCACAGGTGTCGTGTGCCCAGGTAGAAAAGATATCTCCACCTCTCACTGTACCATGTTGTGTGGTGGAAGCCCCCATTGCTCACTGTTGCAATTCTCTAAATGGTTGCTTGTTGTATCCACAACATGCTCCATCATTGTAAAGTTAGGCATCTCAGCTGATGATGCAGGCGCTGGACCATTGTATTTCTGCCAGTAACTTATTTATTGCCAGAGCTAAATCTCATTTGCAGGCATAATTGTCTATTTTGAAGGCATTATGGCTTAATTAGGTCCCAGGACTACAGATTCTGCTACAATTATTAATTGGGGCAGGGAAAGGTTACAACTGAGTTACATTTCTTTTTATCAGTGATGGAATAAGACCTGCTAAAACAAGCAATCAGAATGCTCCTAGCGAATGTATCTGTGTCTCTTTTTCTTTTGGAAAGGGGTGGGAAGTTAGATTAAAAGAAATAGGCCACTTAAAAAAGAATCTTTTATAACAGAGAATTTGTCTGTAGTTTTCGATGTGCAGGAAATTAATTTGAAGACAAAAAGATTATTTATCTATAGACCTGATTAATTAGAAGAGAATGGTAGATATTATTCTTTAAAAGAAACTTAAAGTTGGCCATTTTACAGAAGTTAAATTACAGCCATTGTGCTTAAATTACACTCACTCTACAGAATGTTACATAATTTAGGGGGAAGTGAGCAAAGATATTTTGTATTTTGTGTGATCTTTCCTTCAGATTTAGTGCTGCTTCTAGGATTTCTTTTGTCATAGTAAAGACAATGATCCATTGTGTACTTCTGTTACTAATGATTCTGTAAAGATCGTCTGCTCTAAAAGATAATTAGAAAGGGTGAAATTTAATTCCATTAAACAGAACTCAGTTGGGACATAATGAAATTTTGTGGTGAAATGGGGGGTTCACTTTGAAGCCAATGTTTTGTTTTCAAAAAGCTTTTACATAGATGAAATGAATAAGATTGTAAATCTCTTCACTGCACCCTCTCCTTCGGAAGAGCAACAGTGTGTTTTGTGGGGGGGGGGGTTAGAAAAAGCATCAGAATGCAATTGTGTTAGGACTGTCAAAACACATTAAGTGAAGAACCATCTTACTCATGCCTTTTCAACACATGAGCATTGTATTTACCTGGAAATCAAAGACCCAGTGGTTTCAGATGTCCTGCATCAGGAATAAGGGATGTGTCTGTAGCATTGGCCTATTCAGTCCAGTGAACAGAGCTGCCACTGTGTATACATGGCTCAGTGTGCGTATCACAACTGTGCAGAAGATATTAGACAGAATGCAGTTGATGGACTGTGCCACCATAGCTACTCTAGCATACGTAGGCCATTTCTGCACTAGCCTGTTATAGCGCTATGATTCCACTTGCAACATCCTATGGAATCCTGGGGTTTGTCGTTTCGGGAGGGGCCAGTCGGCCCCTCCCAAAACCGCAAACCCCAGGATTCCATAGGATGTTGCAAGTGGAATCATAGTGCTATAACAGGCTTGTGCAGAAATGGCCTCAGAGAAGAGAGCCTGCATGGAATAGTGGTGGTTTGGATGTTGGGACTATGTTGGGGTTTGAATGCCCACTCAGCCATGGAAACTCACTGGGTAACCTTGGGCACACTGGCTCAAAAAGAAGGCAAGGGCAAACTCCCTCTGAACAAATTCTGCCAAAAAAGGGGTGCCATACATCAGAAATGACTTGAAGGCATAGAAAAACAATACAGAGAGAAAAGCCCCTAGGTGTGAAGCAAGTATGGCATTACGGTGGAAAGGCTGTTTGGAGTCAGCAGAATTCCCCTCCTTCCCTCACCATTGTTACCACTCCCAGAATCCCTAACACATTTGGCAAGAAAGAAGCCTTAAATTCTATTCTATCTCCCTTGCATGGGAAAATCACAACAATAGAATTTCATATTTTATAGAATCCTTGTTGGTGCCGTACACCTACACAAGTTCCTTTACCCCTGTGGCTGTACGTTTTTGGCCACCATGCACCAGATGTGTTCGATTCACATTTGTATATGTACAGTTGCACCACTGTAAACAGTTCACATGGGTTTAATCCTATGGTCAGTTCCAACAAAGTGGAGCCATTTAACTGATCAGATTTACCAAGAGGTTGACTCAGCATCCGACAGTTGGTTGAATGGGTCTACCCTGGTGAAAACTAACCAACAGGATTCCAGTTGTGCATTTGTGGAAGGTGTGTAACCATTTTCCAATGTCTTCAGTGTACCACTTGGTTCACTGGGATTACACAGAGCAGCCACTTTGGATTTCCGCTTGCACAATTGGACACCAGGCAGGCACAGTGGCAGCTGCACAATGGCAGTACAATCAGGTGCACAATAACAGTATTTAGCAGAAGGATGGTGTAACACAACCACCTTGTACCTCTAGGAGTGCAGATTTATGCTACACCAGCATCATGTAGGGTCTTGGCTGTAAGATTTGGAGCAAGGAGGAATGGTCAGGCATAGTGAATGAACCCAGCCTCGTATTTTATGCTATGTTACCAGCATAATTTGTCAGAGTTATTGGGGGGAGAGAGTTACAGCTTCCAGAATCCCCCAGTCCATCTTGGCTGTTGGACACAGTGGTCATGTTTGAGTGGAGGATTATGAGCACTGTAGTCTAAAGAGCAACTTTTCCATGCTTTCTTTTTCAGAAATGGAGCAATCTGTCAACTTTACCCTTTTCTCAGACTCTCATTTTTGCATTCTTTCCTATTGATGCATAATTTTTTGTAGTTTGCTAAGTTCTAGGATCTAGGAGTCTTAGTTGACCACAAGCTGAACACGAGTCAGCAGTGTGATACAGCAGCTAAAAAAGCCAATGCGATTCTGGGCTACATTAAGAGAAGTATAGTGTCTAGGTCAAGGGAAGTGATGGTACCACTGCATTCTGCTTTGATCAGACCCCACCTGGAATACTGTGTCCAGTTCTGGGCACCACAGTGCAGGAAGGATGTTGACAAGCTAGAACATGTCCAGAGAAGGATGACCAAAATGATGGAAGGCCTGGGAACCATGCCCTATGAGGAGTGGTTTAGGGAGCTGGGTATGTTTAGCCTGGAGAATAGAAGGTTAAGAGGTGACATGATAGCTATATTTACTATCTGAAGGAATGTCGTATGGAGGATGGAGCAAGCCTGTTTTCTGCTGCTTCAGAGACTACGACCCTTTCTGCAACTCACCTTTTTGTGGAGCTGGGGTGCGGGGATCGTGCGAGCAGCCTCTTGTGAGAGGCTTTCACGTCCCTGTTGCTTCAGCTGCGCAGCTACTGCCTGCTCGCGCGCAGGTAGCTCGAGAGCCCCTCCTCTTCCTTCCACAGTGCAGCCTGGGATTTTCCCAGGCTACGCTGGGGCAGGAAGCGCGAGTGCCGCAGCTTCAGAGCTCCGCATGCACGGCAAGTGCACGTGGGGCCCCGGAGCGATGCGTGATCACTCACCATTTTTGGCTCAAAGCTGAAAATGAAATAGTGCATGATCGGCACCTGCCAGGCCTTGGAGCATTGCACAATTGCGAGTGCATCATGTGGACTGCTCCTCACAGTTGCGCGACACTCCAGGGGCCTTTTCGCATGTCAAATGCCGTGTGAAAAGGGCCTACGACATGGTGTAGTGGCTTCAAACTTCAGGAAAAGGGATTCCATATAAACATTAAAGAACAACTTCTTAATGGTGAGAGCAGTTCAACAGTGGAATATATTACCTGAGAGTGTGTTGGAGTTTCCTTCTTTGGAAGTTTTTAAACAGAGGTTGGATGGCCATCTGTTGGGAATGTTTTGATGTTGTATTCCTGCATGGCAGATGGGGTTGGACTGGATGGGCCTTGTGGTCTCTTCTAACTCTATGATTCCATGATTCTTATTTTAAAAAAAATCCTAGATGGATTTCTGGCTCAGCTGGCTTGCCCTCTTCTACCTGGCTGCCACCTAGTGTTAAAGCTGAGGAGCCTGTCAGGGAAAAAAGAAGTGGCAACCCTAATTTAAGATGGCCAATGTGGTCAAATACACAGGGATTTCAAAAGCAAGCTCTGGAGGCTGCATACAAGCTAGGCACCTCTTTTGTCCCCTTTCACAGCAGAAATCAGGGAGTTCATGAACCTCCCTCTTTCCTTTGGTTGTAAACCTAACACAGTAACTGGAAACTAAATTCCATTGGAATCAGCAAGACTGCTGTGACTAAACTAGTTGAAATGTTGTTTGCTGACACTGCCACTTTTGGACTAACCTCCCCAACACACACACACACACACACACACACACACACACACACACGTCTTTAAATCTTTAGTGCATCTCAAAAGACAGGGAACCTAATTAAAAATACTTGCAAGGAACAGCTTTTATTTGTAAGGAACCAAATTTGTTAGTGGTGAAATGGATCAATTTTCTAATCAGTCAGGATGAAATTCACTCTCCATCAATTAAAATTTACTTGTAAAACAGGGAGGGGAAAACAGGGTAGTGTCCTTCTTGGACGACTAGTCTTTATCATTTAATTTGTTGAGAGTTTAAAATTACAGTAATTGCCCTGAAATCACTGACATTATTTGACACCACAACAGCAGAGGAGTGGAAGTGAGTGACAAAGGCACAAAAGACTTTTGTTACCTTTGTTTGTCTGAATGAATCTCAACCAGCATTGTGGAGATTCAAATTTTATAGCATATTTAAATTGTTATTAGATGGTCAAACCTATTGACTTTAAGCTGCATTTCACTGACAGTGAACGACTGTGATATCAGATTCTAACTGGCACGGCTCCTCAACAAGTCAGAAGCAAAATTATAACCTCTAAATATGAAATTGGAGTAAACAAATGGGATTAGCCTGAATTTAAAAGCACATTATTTTCCTTTAAACATTGTGGCTTTCTACAGTGTTTTTTTTTTCTTCTTTCTCTTCATCCTCCCTGCACTCACCAAATCATCCATATAATATTTCAGATGCTGCAGTCCTGCTTGGCATTGTGAGGTGCAATGATGGAACTGAACATAGGAACATGGGAAGCTGCCTATAGGTATTGAGTGAAATCATTGGTCCTCCTTACCCAATACTAACAACACAAACTGGCAGCAACGGGCCTCCAGGTCTTCAGGGAAGATTCTTTCCTAGCTTTAACAAGAGAGCCTTGGTATTCCTTGAAGTGTGTGCGTGTGTGCGGGGTTATATCTGAACTTTCCGTATGCCAGAGAAGTATTTCTATTGTCTCATGTCTAAAAAAAAAAAATTGACGGAGAAAAAAATTTCTATCCTACGGTATGCGTGTGTGTAGAAGGCACAGGTTATTTTGGCCGATTCTGCAGGATGGCACCCTCCCAGAATGGAGACATGAGAGCAGCAGAACTACGATGACACCTGCACATGATGTTGTCATGGTCTTGCCCTTCTCGCATCCCCAGCCAGCGCAATCATGGGGTATATCATTGTATATCATTGACAGAAAAACTTCATCAATGGCCCCTGATCACACGAAGCTTCCATCGCAGCCGGCCATGCAGAAGGGCATGGACATAGGAAGAAGGCTGGTTGCAGTGCAGAAGGAAAAAGCATGTCCCTCGTGCTCCCTTCCACAGGCAGCTGGTTAGGCGAGGAAGAGAGCATTGAGACACACTCCCATCCTGGCAGAGGCATTGCCGGGACTGAGGTGGGAAGAAGCAGGAGAGCGTTGTGGTGCAGAAAAGGCCTTTATCTCCACAGATATGCTGATACTTCTTCCTGATGCTAACTTCAGTGAGATGATTAAGCCTATTTTCACTCTCCCTTGAATTATCCATGGGATTTAAGGCTACTTAAGTCTCATAGCCGTCTTGAGTCCTGGTTTTGTGAGGGAAAGTTGGGATATAAATAAAGATAAGGGCTGGAATTCATGATCACTTCCCTTACTTCCCTTGGTCTTAATGCTAGCAATAGGAGTACAGTGTCAAGATCAAGGGAAGTAATAATACCCACTCCATTCTGCTTTGGTTAGATCTCTCCTGGAATATTGTGTCTATTTCTGGGCACCACAATTCAAGAAGGATATTGACAAGCTGGAACATGTCCAGAGGAGGGAAACAAAAATGGTGACGGGTCTGGAAGCCATGCTCTATGAGGAGCAGCTTAGAGAACTAGGTATCTTTAGCCTGATGAAAAGAAGGTTAAGAGATGACATGATAGCCACATTTAAATATTTGAAGGGATGTTATGTTGAAGATGGAGAAGCTTGTTTTCTGCTGCTCCAGAGACAGGATACAGAGCAATGGCTTCAAACTACGGGAAAAGATTTTTCATCTAAACATTAGGAAGAACTTCCTGACAGTTTAGGCCCTTTCCACGGCTTACCTTTTTGCAGAGCTGGGGTGCGGGGATCGTGCAAGCAGCCTGTAGCGAGAGGCTCTCACATCTCCGTTGCTTCAGCCCCACAGCTGCTGCATGTTCACAAGCAGGCAGCATGAGAGCCCCTCCTCTTCCTTCCACAGTGCAGCCTGGGATTTTCCCAGGCTGCGCTGGGGCAAGAAGCGTGAGCACTGCGGCTCCAGAGCTCAGCACGCACAGTAAGTGCACGCAGGGCCCCGGACTGATGCGTGATCGTGCACCATTTTCGGCTCAAAGCTGAAAATGAAATATTGTGCAATCAGTGCCTGCCAGCCCCTGGAGCGTTGCGCAATTGCAAGTGTGTTGTGTGGACCACTCCTCGCTATCGCGTGATGCTCCAGGGGCCCTTTCTCATGTCAAATGCCGTGCAAAAAGGGCCTAAGAGTTGTTCAACAGCGGCATATGCTGCCCTGGAGTGTGGTGAAGTCACCTTCTTTGGAGGTTTTTAAACAGAGGCTGGATGGCCATTTGCTGGGGGTGCTTTGAGTGTATATTCCCACGTGGCAGGGGGTTGGACTCAATGGCCGTTGAGGTCTCTTCCAACTCTGATTCTATGATCAAAATTATGGATGCGTAACCTAGATATAGAAGTCCCCACTCCCCTCTTCCCCCACCAATGAGCTCAGACAAATTAACTTTTTGGACTACATATCACAAAGACCTTGTTCTCCCAAACCCTAACTGGCAGTGTAACCCCTTTACCAGAAATGTAATTTTTCTGAAGTGTCAGGACCATTATGTCTTGAGAAAACGACAGATAGCGCCTGAACTACACAGGGCCCCCTCTGTGTTGCTCATCAAGTTCTTCCTTTTCAGGACGGTTTTAACAACCTGCTCCAGTTAATAAAGCTATTTGTATGCTTTGCCTTCTTGCTTTGTTTTATTTTTTTTCTTGTTCTGCCACTCCATTATATCATTTTCTATGTGCTTGATCCTGTTTTATTGTAGGCCCTTTTCAGCTAGGAAGTAGGACATCAAATGTAAGCAATGAATAATAAGTAAACAAAAGGAATATAATGTTGGTCTTTTGTTAGCGGGTTGGGAGCGTTTGCTCAAGAACCGCTAGCATCCCTAAAATTATATTCTGGATAAAGAATTTGTGACAGGTGTCGTGGTGGCTGTGGAGTCAAAGGGTATCAATTCCTTGTCACGCAACAATTCTGTGTTGATAATATAAATAAAGAAGCAAGATGCTACAGCAAATGGGGCTCAATATGAGGAAAGAGTTCCGAGAGACTTGCTTTACATCTTGTTGCTGAATCTGTTTGGAGAGTGTTTTTGTTTTGTTTTGTTTTTTGGTTCTTTGGTTTTGGTGTTTGGAGTATTTTGTTGGTTTTGGGGGGGCAAAGGACAGTTTTAAGTGCATAATGTTTCTGCTCTGCTCAGAAGAAGGACATAAGAGTCAAGAGCTGCAGCTCTCCTCTTTGGAATGGAGCTGTGTGCTATCAGCCTGATAGGATCAGTAAACTTCCGAAAGCCTGCAGGGTGAATTGATATATTTCAAAGACTTGTTTGGCAGAAACAAGGGAAGCAAAAGCCCCTAGACTTTCATACAAGAGAGAAGTTGAGTGGGGTGGGTGGGTGGAAGAAGGGATTACCCTGTTTTTGATTCCATTCGGAGTCTGAGGAAGAGAAACAGTGTTCTTACAATGTTTTCTCTTGTCTTGTCTTTAGACATGTGTTTGCTCTATTCTGTTGCAGTTAGTGGCAGCAGGCAGGAAGTTTGTGATGGTCCATGGGATGTGAACTGCATCTGAGCGTAAGACAGTGTGAAAGCATATCAGTTACCTCTTCAGGAAAGAGAAGATTCACACATTACATTTCAAAAACATTAGAGAGTGCAAGCATTGTACCAGGAGACTCTTTTACCATTACCTCCATCCACAAGGGAGAATTATGAGGAGAGAGAATTGTGTTACCATAATCCTGGAGCTGTTATAGTAACTTAGAGGTAGATTGTACAAGGAGCTGGATTCCACTAGGGCAGCCTGAAGTTCTACTCAGAGCAACACAGGCCATTTCCGCACTAGACTGTTATAGCGCTATTATTCCACTTTCAACATCCTATGGAATCCTGGGATTTGCAGTTTAGGGAGGGACCAGCTGGCCCCTCCCTCAACCGCAAATCCCAGGATTCCATAGGATGTTGAAAGTGGAATAATAGCGCTATAACAGTCTAGTGTGGAAATGGCCACAATTGTAACAAGCTGCGGAGAGGAGGTTGTAACAAAAGCAGAGCAAAGCTACTTTTCAAAAGCAACATGTCAAGTAAACAAAGTTATTTATAATGGCGTAACAAGGAAGGCTTTGGAGTTACTTTTTAGAGTCAGATTTAAGAATAATTTTAGACATTCATGGAGACATTTGATTGGTAGTTTTTCTTTTTCTTTTTATTAAGATATACATTTTAAGTATATAAAACAACATATAAGGTAGTACAAGAACAAACATCGAACAAACTAAAAACTACCTAAAACTAAATAAACTAAATTAACTAAAAAGGGGAATAACAGTATGTAGAAATGACTTCAACTCATCAGTTGCCAGTTAGATGAGAATATACAAAGTATACTTCTTTTAATTTACAATACTAAAAACCATAATATATTATTATAACAGAAACTTTTTATACTATCACACACTTCTGATAATTAATAAGTACTATTAATCTATTACTCTTCAAAACCAAAAGTCAATTTCTCCTCTCCCGAAGACTCTTAAATATACAATCAATTCATCCCAATCTTTGTTAAAATTACAAAGAGATAATTTATTAATTAACATGGATAATTATCCATTTCCACCATGTCCAACGTTTTCATCAGCCATTTTTCTTGTGTTGGAATGGTAACAAAAAATCCTTTGAATCTTTTACTGGTCATCTATCAGTCCCAATAAGAAAGTTCAAGCTTCAACTAAATCTTCACTTTCAAAATCATCACCCAAAATTTCTTACTTTTCTCACCTCTCCACTTTGATAATTTTTCAAGTGTTTTTTTTTAATTAAGCATGTTCTGAAAAGTAACAGAATCTGAAAAGTAACAGAAAAATATTTAGCATCACAACTAATGTGACAAGTTATGTTTTAACACTGTGATAAGTAGGAGCAATGAATTACTTTTCAAACACTACAACAAGTAACAGGAACAAATTACCCTTAAAAAGGAACTTTCCAAGCCTAAATGCTTTTGGTTCGTCCTAACTAGAGTAAACCCACTGAAGCAACTGTTGCATGGTGAGTTAAGAGATAGGTAAATCCCATTGATTCAATAGGTCTGCTATGTTTGGGACTAATAATAGCTGAGGAAGACTAATCCTAGTGCCTGATGGGACATGTCTGATTCCTTTGGCTCCTCCAGTGCTCCAGAAGGCAAAAAGCTACATTGTCACAACTACCATCATTTTGGCAAATGGAAGTGATGATGTGTTACTTCCAGTCACCCGTCAAGCTATTTTTTGGGTGAGTTTTGCTCTTGCAGAGTGTGGGGGAAAAACAGCATGCAGTAGATCTGCAGAGTGTTCTTTTACTCAGAAAACAATTTTTTTCAGCCCAAACTCTCTTTTTCCAGGGATGGAGTACAGGACAAGGATCCCAGGTCCTTTGGGCAGTTGACATGTGTCCCAAGACTTGCACTGGACCCCTCAAGGACTGCAGGTAAGGATTCCTGCCTTAGTCTGTTTTTACAAAAAGAGAACCATCAAGAAGTGAGAGAAGAGACCTTAGAGTTGCTCATCAACACTTAGGACATGGTCAGTAGTCTGAGTAGGCATACCGATCCCCTTCTTCACACAGGCACACAGTTTTCTCCACTGGAGTGAGACAGATAGTTTTGTAATTCTTTCTAAAGTAGTGTGTATAAAATTTATGGAGATCTGGTTCCTCCTACATCCCTCTCCCTTTTGTGGGGATATCATCCTAGGTCCTAACAACTGATATGATTTAGATCCCTGTCTCTCTGTTCACATTCAAGATTTTATTTAATATCTTGAGATACAGAGGGGATGACCCAGACCCAGTGAAGAAGGGGACAGTATCTAATGAGTCTGAGATAACTATACCTCAAGGTTGCTGGAACCCCTTCTCGTTATAGTTCTGGCTTCTTTGGAGGTGACAGATGGCTAAAAAGAAGGTTTGATTGCCATTAGGAAGCTCTCCTGGGACTACTGTGGCGCTCAGATCAGGTGAGCAGGCATTTTCTGGACCCATTGCTCTATGCTCAATGAATCATCACCATGCCCTGTAAAGGGAGGATCCTTTTACTGAAATAACCCTGAAGAACAGAAAAGGTGCTAGGGACTTCTTCTCCCAGCCAACCTTGGCAAGAGTGCCTGTTCACCCTAAGCACAGATGACCTTGGGAAAATAGCTGCCATAATAGATGGAGTGTGGGCTAAGATAGGTCACGGCAACTGGATGTTGTAGGACCAGCAGGACGTAGTGGTTTGAGTGCAGAACGAGGACTCTGGGTTCAAAGGTTTGAATCCCCACTTGGCCACAGAAACTCACTGGGTGACTTTGGGAAAGTCACACTCTTAGAGCCTGATAGGAAGGCAATGGCAAACCTCATCTCAATAAATCTTGCCAAGAAAGTCCTAGGATAGAGTCACCATAAGTCAACTAGAAGGTATGTAGCAATGACAACTAATAGGATGCATTAGGCATTACTTTGCCTGCTGAAGAAGAAGAGAAGGCTGTGAAGAAGAGGAGAGCTTTTGTTATTGATAGAGGATTGGCAGCTATAATAATCCTATATGAATTACTATTGGCTGGAAATGGGCTGAAATCACTTCTAGGGACCATTAATATTTCTCAGGAAAGCAGGGACCAAAAAAAGATCCCAGAGCTTTACTTGCTGTCTGGGACCCCTCTGTGCAGCCTATCTGCTGTGGCCTGCTGGAGCTCCACCTGCTGGCTGGGAGTGCACAGTGCAGCACACCTCTGCTAATGTGGCCTGTTGGAGCGCCACCTGCCATCTGAGGATCTTTATTGTAACAGGCATCGACTAATGAGGGCTACTGGGAAAAAATATATATATTAGAGCATTCTTAGATTCTGCATCTAGATCCCTTGCTGCCATCTGCTGGCTGGAATCTTCATTGCATGCATCCAAGTTGCTGCTCTCTCCAACGATACTCCAATTTTCGGGAACCATATACAAGGATTCTATATGTTGGAAGCATATTTGGACTAAATGTAAGTCAGGACAGAAAATGAATACTTCCCTTAGCACCTGGAGAACTGAAGACAGAGTAGGACTCATTGAACTAATAGGTATTTGTTACCATTTCTTTCTGTTTTATACATTGTGGGTTGTAAAACCGAATAAAAATGATTGCTACTCAGACTTCCAGGCTCGAATCTCTGGCTTCCAGGGTTGTAAAGGCTTGACTCAAAACTCAAGAAAGTTTTTTAAAAATCTCATAGACATGGAATCTAGCCTTGCGTGTGATCCGAGAGTTAAGTGTGTACAAGTAATACCTTTCTGCTTGTGTACCCCAGCAGCTGGTACAGAGAAACACATGTCATTTGTTAGGGGAGGTGATATACAGCCATGATGACTACTAGCCAGTAACAGCCTTTTCCTCCATGACTTTGAAGCACCTCTTTCTAAAATTGTCCAGTTTCTCCTTCAAAGCCTTCCAGGTTGGTGGCCCTCACCTCATCCTGCAGATGAAAATTCCATAGTTCAACTGTGTGTTTTGTGGGGGGGAAAATACTTTCTTTTCTCTCTACAGGATCGCCCACCATGCCCAACACCTTGGATGACACTAGAGTTAATACAAGAGAAGCAGCAGGAGAGATCTGACCACTTTCTCTACACCATGTATAATTGTAAGTATCTTGAGCAAAACTTTCCTTCTAGGCAGGGGCATCTGCCAGAGGCATCTCATTGGCCATTTCCGTAGTAGCCTGTTATAGCGCTATGATTCCACTTTCAACATCCTATGGAATCCTGGGGTTTGCAGCTTCGGGAGGGGCCACCTGGCCCCTCCCGAAACTGCAAACCCCAGGATTCCATAGAATGTTGAAAGTGGAATCATAGCGCTATAACAGGCTAGTGTGGAAATGGCCATCATGTAACTTGAGTGCTGCATGTTGTTTACCAGTTGGCAGGGCCAGATTATCAATGGTTCAGTTGGTGCAATTGCTCTAGGCCCTTCACTGGGTGGGAACCCAGAGCTGAAGGTGAATAGTAAGTTGTGATTTCTCATCTTTCCCCATCACTTCTTGAACCTCTCAAAGTTTCTGTCATCATTTGGTGTGTTACTTGAGCAACTGGGTAAAAATGCAAGGGATCAGGCTGTCAGCCTCATGTAAATTGCAAGGCTGAAAATGGGCTCACATATGAAGATTTTTGCATTGCCCATTGCAATATTTCACTTCTGTGCATCATTCCAAGAATAGTCCCCTCATAGGCACAAAAGGGAACAGCTTTTAGGAACAGCTCCAGGATCGCTTAATCCAGACTTGCCTGTTGTCATGGATTGTAGTTAGGAGTGAGCAGTGAAGTGAAGAAAAAGGAGCAGGAGTTCAGGAGGGAGCCAGTGGTGTCATTATTCTCACATTATCATGTATTCCCATACATCTTGCCTATTCCCCTAAAACTGGTAGTCAAGACAGTTTACAAAAGCTAAAAACAAATACAGATTTTTTAAAAAATAAAACACGGATAAAAAAAATTACCAAAAATGGTATTATTAAAATGCAATTAAACTAGCTATAGAAATATAATTATTTGAAACAAATCCATAGATAAAAGACAAAAATCAATAAAACAGCATGCTATTAAGAGCCCTACTGACAGTTTCTAAAAACCTGTTGGAAAAGAAATTAAAATTCACAGGCCGATGAAAGGACAGAAAGGAAGGAGATATTAGCACCCCTATGTAAAAGGTCTAAAACCTAGGAGCAGCCACTGAGAAGGTCCTGTCCCAAGTTCTACCAACTGTGCCTGTGAAGGTGGGAGGACTGAGATGATACAGCTTGCCTTCATCTCCTGCTGTTATCAAAATTCACTTGCCAGCAAGGGCTTTATCAGTTCTGAGTTCTTTTCATTGCCTTCTGTGGTTGAGAGTTTAATTAATTCATTATTAAGGTACAGAGAGACTTTTGTAACTTTGGCATTCCCACCAGCATGTTCGACAGCAGGCCTTGACTGTTTGTCAACATCCTATTTGAAGCTACTAAATAAGTACCTCTAGTGAATCCCAATCAGTGCTGAAGCATTAGCACAACACTGATTCTGTATGGGATGTCCCGCTGTTTGTCTGAATCTCAAGTGTCCCATTTACATTTTTTGTGGATAGCTGAGAAATTTGATGTTTGCCAAATATGACGAGCTGAAGAACACTTGAATGTATCATGGATTAGTTCGCTGTCATGTGTTTATTTCCCACCCAGTTTTCTGCCACCTGGTTAAATTTTTTGCATTGTGAAGGTTTGCACAGTTTTCTTTGTGATCAGAGTCTTGAGTATACAGGTCTCCAATTCCTTATGTTTTTCAGATTGCTAAGATAGAACAGTGTGGACGAAGCAATTTTAAGAGTGCCAAGGGCTGGCTGGAGAAGATAATGATCGTTTTGAAAGCATTTTGTTCATATCAGAATGTTGATATTCCTTCCTTCCTTTCTTCCTTCCTTCCTTGCTTCCTTCCTTCCTCCTTAACGAATAAATAATGTCTTGAAAATCACCAGACTAATGGTATTTTGGGTTTTTTTTAAAGCAGAGAGTAAGGTTTAAAGGGCATAGATTTTTAAATCCATGACCATATTAGGGGCTGGGAAAGCATGCTTAGTCAGAAGGCCCACTGACTTTGTAGAGATTTACTCTCAAGTAAATGAGATGAGAAATCAAAAATATGGCATAAATAAAATAAAAATAAAATGGAAGAAATAAATGAAATAAACATTTCAAAGAATTGTTTCTTCTTGAATTACTGCATCAATTTCACACATTTTTAATCAAATTATTGCTTTTCATCAGCTCCATCTATAATTATCAACAAAGACTTATTCATAAATCAGACAAATCCAAGAGTCTCGATGGGTGGGGGAGGTCTTAATCAGAACTATGCCAAACTCTCTTGTAACAATTACAACTCTCTCTGTGTGTTTTAACAAAAGTGACAAGTTAAAAGTCACACAAACAGCCTACAGTAATGTTAATTTTATTTCTATATATGTTAAAAAACCATTTTCAGATGATGAGTATTTGATGAAATGCAGCAGCAAAAAGCGAGCTATTCTCACAATGTATTTAAAAGATACCTAATACACAACTAAGCTCTCCCTTTATTCAGCAAACACCCTCAGCTTGCTAGTTTGATTAATACAGCATGATGAGCAGGCACTGCACTGCTTTTTAAAGAGCAACAAAAACCTTTCGCTCTTTCCCCACCCCATAAAACAAAATGTACACTGTGGTCAGCAGCGGCAGTAGCATCAGTGAGAGCTAATGCAAAAGACAGGATTTTAATTAATTCTAAATGGTGCCTTTCAGAGTGTCAAAAGCTCAGCCCATTGAAGTGGAAAAGGGGGTTAGTGTGCCTCTCTAGATATTGGCAACCTTACTAATCTGAGCAAACTCATTTCAGAGGCTTACATCAGTGCCTCGGAATGCAGAGGTGGAGTGGCCAGGAGTTGCAATGGATGGACAATGGATTTTACAACCCAGCTTACTGTGGTCGGGTAGTGAATATAGAACAGAGCTTGAGAAAAGTTCTTTCTTGTTTCCCCAACTACAGCTCCCAGAATTCCCTAGCCAGCATGGCCCAATCCAAAAAAGTAACTTTTCCAAGTCACAATAAGTTGACTAAGGGTAAAGGCAGCAGTGTCTTCAGTCTTACACAGTTCAAAACCTACACACTTTCCAGCTTCTTCATTTCTGACAAACACACTAGTGATGCTGATTCTCAGCTGTTTTGTCCTTACACTGATGGAAAGAGAATTACAGTCGTTTTCTCCCCCAACTCTTGTGGGACAAAACAAGCATTCATCTACAGTATTGTCCTTGTATTTGAATGTCCCAAAGTTTTGTGGAGGAATTACTTTGCATAGAAAAAGACATGATTTTTTTTTTTTGCACAAAAATCCTGTTATCTACACAGAAAAAAAAAATTCCTGTGCAGGAAATAGTGATTTTTTTGTGCACAAAACAAATTTTTCTCTCCATAAACCCCACTTTTTAAATGCAGAATAATTCATCCACAGCACTTCAGGATGTATGAATACTGGGAGGAAATTGATTCTTTCTGGTCTATTCTGACACCCCTTCATCACCAACATAAGTACAATGATAGGACACTACCATTGTTGTTTTGTCTGATGATGTCGTCCTCCCCCCCCACCCCAAATCTACCTTTGCAGCCTAGTAGCACCTCAACCAATATGTTTCTGAGGTGTTGGATATCAAGGTACTGGGAAACAACATCTGCAGTGCTGTCCCAGTTGTGGGGCACATAGACAACAGGCAGCTGGAAAGAACCCTCAGAGTTCTGCCACAACTGCTTTCTCGAGATTCAAAGAGGAAAACTCAGGAGAAAATGAAATTGACAGATTCTTACTTCTGTAAAATCTTTCCTATGGCACAGAGGAAATTCAAATTCTGGTCCCCCAGAGTCCTGCTCTAAACCCAAATTATCACACCGTACTAGCTTCTTTTATGTTCTATGGTATCCCTTTACAGATTATGTTAACCATAATGTGGACTTTACTTGCTCACCTGATAGGCATGTCAAAATTTGGAAAGACATTCTTCATTATATTAATAAAGAAGACATCTGCATGTTAATGAACCAGCTATCAGAACACAGGTGGCAAGGATGATTCTGCTATTCAGTTGCCTCCATCACCTGTAACATCATTGGAAAGTCAGCTAAACTAATCAGGGAAGGCTATAACCTCCCCAATCCTTGCTTGGCTCCCCCTGATGTTGCATGGGGTAGCTACTTGGAAGCCAAGAGAGAACTGTGGAAGACTACAGTCTTCGTGATCTTCACCCAGCTCCCTGCTACCCTCCTGATGTTGAGCAAAGGGCTGGTGGAGGCTGAGAGAGGAAGACAATAGCCTTCCCATTCATCACGTGGGTCAACTCTCCCTACATTGTTTGAGAGATCAGGGAAGGGGGAGCTGAGAGATTATAATGAAAGGCTATAGCTTCCCCAATCCATTCATTATATATGAATAAAGTTATATGAAATGTTGAATGCATAGTAACTATATCTGCCTGTCAAATTGTCTTCCAAAGAACAGAGCTAGCAATGTAGAGTGGTGCAATTTGTCCATTTTATGCCCAGGTAAATGGACTTACACATGTATTTGTATGCGTTTGGCCATGGTGTAACATCTATATTTCCTGTTTAGTTGCGTACATGGAGTTCCAGAACTGTAATGATTACACATGCAGTTGATCATCCTTGAACAGTCATAACTACTCACCAGTGCCTTCGGTAAATCACTTGCTTCATTGGGATTGCAACAAACAGCAAGGAAATCCACAGATATGTAATTGGTTGTACAATTTTAGCATTTATCAGAAGGGTGGTTAATGCAAATTGGTACCATAAATCAGAACATTTCCAAGTTTGCAGTGCCATTCAACAAACAAAACAAAATCTATAGGGTAGGGAAATGTGTGAACATTGAATCCACTCTCAGTTTTAGTGTGACCTTTAAAGGAATTGCCCCAGGTGCTAAACATTATCCCTCCAATAGGTTCAGCACCTTGGATAGCTGCTATAAAATATGGACTGCAGTAAAACTTGGAGCAGATTCCCTGCCCCACTGAAATGGAAACCACGACTACAGGGGACTCCATTCTACTTATGTACCTTCATTTGAGGGTTTGAAGAGCTTATGTCCATACAACTGTATTGTTGACCTTTTGTTAGTACCATCTAAGGAAGACCTGTTGAATAAATTATTAAAAGGTGAATCAACCCACAGGTAAATCCAAATGATTCAATGGCTCTACTCTAGTCAGGAATAACAGTAGCATTTAGGCCCATATGTTTTTATTTCATACTTTCACATTTATACACATATATTACAGATAGAACCTGGCACTGTAATTTCATCTACTATATCTGTTAGACTGAGGGACTGAGAGTCCTTGCTACTTGTAAACTAATTTGGGGTTCTGTCTGGGGTTATTAACTTCTGGTCACCTTAGTGCTCAAACCAAGATACTGGTTAAACCAGACAGACCGAGTCAACATTAGCACTCCACTTAAACATTCTTCAGTCTTGGAATTTCAGGATATTTATGCATTGATTCTACAATGCATCCTTTGTCTGAAAAGGGTTAATGAAAATCTCAGAACTTGTTAAACATGTGCACTGACTTATGCACATTTAGGCTAAGATCTAATTAGGGGATGCATAGCATAAAGTTACACATCCATAGCTATACCATGGGTGTGCTATGCCACTGTATACTGGATCACATCATTCCATAATCAACCATGAAATTTGTCTCATGCTGTTTCACAGTTCTGTTGTGCAATGGTTAACAGAGTCACAGGCAAAATGCATTGGGACAATGCTTCCTAAAATATCGGTTTTGGGGAGGTAGCAGGGTTTTTCTTCCCAATGTGCTAAGAACTGCCACAATATGTGCACTCACTGGCTACAGCTGTTTTGTTCTTTCCAGTAAACTTGCCATAGACCAGTAGCCAAGGACTTGTGGATTGGTTCACGGATCACCACTTTGAGTAGCACTCGCCCAGGAGATACACTTTAAAAATTCATACAAACCGCTACTACTTAGGCGATTATTATACCAGCAGAATTCTGCTTAGCCAGCCATAATAAGGATACAACCCTTGAGCAACATCTTAAAGGTGCAACCATTGGTGTAAGTGTACTTACACTGGTGCATGCCACCAACAAAATTCTAGCCCCTGCATAATATCCACATAGGACTTGAAGAGTAGTGCTTGACAATAAATTGACCATTGGAGTTTTTTCTCAGTTCTGTATTTCAGTTCAAGCTTAACAGAGTAGGTGCTAAAGGGAGAGAGAGAGAAAGAGAGAGAGAGCAAATATTGCCAAGCTAAGAATATGTTGTATAGCATTCAGGGTAAATGGGAAAATTTCCACTCAAGTTGAATAGAGATGGATTGCACTCTACTCACATCAACAGAATGCATAAATAGATTTGCCTTTTGCTCATCTGTTCAATGCCAGTACATTTAAAGTGTTAATAAAAGTGTTCAGAGAATAGTCCCGGGGTGAGGGAGATAACAGTATAAATGCTGGGTGTAAAAGGAAACATTATTTGAGAGTTCAAAGACACTTCTGGTAAAAACTTACAACTTGACCCATGCATTTCTTAGAGAAAAGCAGGACAACTAAAATCACTTTGGAAATGCTTGAGCAGATCCTGTTGTTTTTCTCCATATAGATGTCTACACAACTTTCTGAAACAGCTTCTGAAAAAAGGTGAACCACCACACATTTCTCAGTTTCTGAACTCCTTCCTGCAGGTCTAGCCAGATTTCAGTGCCATCCGTCAGCTAACAAATAGCTTATGCCAGAGGTTCCCAGCCTTTGGTTCTTGAGATGCTTCAGAGTTCAGTTTGCAAAATCCCTCACCATGGCTTATACTGGCTAGTGTTACTGGGAACTGAAGTCCAAAGCAGCTAGAGGACCAGAGGTTGAGAACTACTGGCTTATATATGGATGGAATTCAAAATGCCAAGATGCAAATAAGCAGTCTGATATAATAATAAAAAAGAGCCATAAAACAATAGGAAAAAAACAAAACAAAGAACAATAAAGATGAAAATTTCAAAGTGCAAGAAAGCCGTTCAGCATAAGACCTAGGTCCAGACTATCTGAAAGATCATATCTTCCTCTACAAGCCTACCCAAGTCTTAAAATCCACAGGGAAGGGCTTTATCACATTCTTACCACTGTCATAGGCTTGTCTGGTGAGTGGGCATGACAGCGCCTTCTTGGTGGCTGCTCATAGACTTCCATGACAGCCTATCCTGGGCCTTTCTCTACTCTCCTTTCAGCAGCAGGTGTAGACTTCTTTTTATTTCAACAGCCATTTGATAATTAACAGGTTTTGTATCAGGGTTTTTTAATGGGCTGTGTGTGCTGCATTTTTATCCCCATTATTATGTCATTGAAATGATGTGTGTTTATAGGTTGTTGTGGGATTTCCGGACTTTCAGGCCCTGCTCTATTAGTATTTTCTCCTGACGTTTCACCTGCATCTGTGGCTGGCATCTTCAAAGGATGATTTTAAATTATTTTAAATTAATTTTAATTTAAATTTTAAATTAATTGTTTTAAATTATGATTGTTTTTACTTTATTTATTTATTTATTTAGTTAGTTAGTTAGTTAGTGTCATCAGGTTTTTAGCTCTTACTTTAATCCTGTTGTGCATCACTTTGTGTCCCCTGTCAGGAGAAAGGCAGGGAAGAAAAAGAGAGGGGCAAAGACAGACCAACAGACAGAGACGCAGAGAGCATGAGAAAGAGATGTTGGCCCATCGCTTCCTCAGGCTTAGTGTTTTTTACATCAACTGGCAGTGCTTTGGGGTGATTTCAGGCAATGGTCTGCCTGTATCAGGCCTAGGTCTAGAGCAAGGATAGGCAATAGAAGTGGGTTCTGGATTTACATTACAACCATCCTGAGCAAATAACCTACAGATAATTTATTACTCAAACCAATGTCTTACATTTAGAGCACAGGTTCCTTTTCATAGGAATGTAGTGAAGTTCAATTCTACTGTATTTGTGAAGGTGTCACCAATTTCTGAGAGCTGTTTGTATAAATTAATGTACTCCATTGGTACAAAACACTAAGACAGCACAATAGACTCTCAGTCATTTTCGGAAACGGTTGAAGACCTTCCTCTTTGATTCACCACCTTAAGCCACTGTGTTGTGTTTAAGGTGCTCAGATGGGTAGCAACTGGTGGGGTGTTGGGGATTTCATTCCATATATTGTTATGGTGTTATGTTTTATTGTCTTTATCCCTGACTGTATATGTCGATTTCCTTTGGTGAAAAGGGTGTTATAAGAAAACGTTATTATTATTATCCTATTTATTTATAAACTACAATTTATACATTACAATCATCCTATTTCCCACACAATCCAAAATTGGTCTACAAGCCAATTTTTCAAAGCCAGCGGTGGGGTTTTTTTGGGGGGAGGAGGCTATCTATGGGGCTTCATGGCAGCCAAAATAGCGGACAATCATGTTCCCTATCTTTAGTCCCTGAACACTTTTTATGGGGGCTAGGGATTGCACTGGGGAAGATATTGGAAATGGCGACATTGTATGATGAAATCAAGATGCCAGATGAGCAACTAAATGCACACCTTGGATATCCATGTGCAAGGCACATCTGGACATACAATGACATTGCATGTGCAGCTCTGCACATGCATCACCTTAGCTAACTGTGAACATTTGGACATCAGACAAAAATGCCCAATTACATCTCCAGGGACATTTAAATACGTGTAAGACCCCAACTGGATTCCGCCAATTGTATTATGATCATGAGCAAGCTAGGGGTCTGCACCAAAGAACAGCGAAGATCAGGGAAAAACCTAGAGGCAGGACCAAGATCAGATACACCTTGCTGCTCAAGAAAGTCCTGCTAAACCAGGAAACCCTCTGATGCTTCTCCCAGTTAAGAAGGAGCCTATGGATCAGCTGGAATGATTACAAGGAATTTAAAACACAAGAAGGGATGAATGCTAGAGTATGGTTATTTGTTGACTGGCGTTGAGAATTACACATAATATTTTGGTGCCAATTGTGTATGTTTACCACATACAGCCTGATGTGATAGCCTTAATTCAAGCTGGGAGTTTGTTTCTTGGGGCAGAGGAGGGAGTAGAAAAAAGAGGTAGAAGAAAATTATTGTGAATGTGGAAAGAAATCTGATAAACGGAAAATGGCAGGCACACCAACTTACGTTGGGGCGTGGAGAGAGGAGAGGTTGAGATTCAGCAAACTGCAGCAAAAGACTGCTTAACCCAAATGAATGAACTCCCATAGCCGGCAAAGGCACAAGGCATAAAGAGCCCGGTGCTTATTAGATTATGTCAGGCCTTCACAAGCTGTTTGCTTACTCCAATGGGCAACTTGTTGATAATCGGAAGTCTTTTGTAAGAAATTGCCTGCAAAAACAAGGGAAAGCGTCAAATTTAATAAAGTATCTGAGAAAAGTCTTAAAATGACACCCACCCTATGAAGGGAAGACTAAATTTGCTTTCTGTGAATTTATGTTTGTCAGGAAGAGTTCTCAGAGGCTTTGTTTGCAGTCCTTGATGTGTGACCAGCAATAGCCTCCAGGCTGCCCTCTACCCCTGGCCTTATTCTACCACCATTCTGCCCACCCATACTGACACCGCAGGGGGAAGGGTTTCAGAAGAGGCAGAATCAAAAGCCGAGGGATGGAGAGAAGGAGGGGGGAGAGTGCTTTTCAGAGTCTGATGTGTGGGAATCAAATGAAAGGCCCAGCTCAAATCCAGTCGCCAGGCAACCGGGGTGATATGCTGAGGGAATATCATTAAAGTTGGAAACTAGGCAGACTCTCTGAATTAGTAAACCTGGCCACAGTGTGGACAACAGCTCTCCCAGAACTCCTCCGGAGCTGCCCCTCCTCCAAAAGCTAAATTTTGACCCATAGATATGGAAAGGGGAAGGGGCGGGAAGGAGGGGGAGAGAGAAAGCAGCTGATTTGTAGAGCTTTTCATGCCAAAAAGGGACAATGGTGGTGTCCAGACACAGAGTTGGTGGTGAGATATGGTAACTGCCACAGTTGCAGCTGGCTCTCTGACACAAGATTAATAACTCGCCGTTACCTAGCCGACCAGAACCTAGTGGGAACTATCTGGCATTTTTTTTCCCTGTGAATTGTGGGTAACAGCCTTACCGCAAGCTGGCCCAGCGGACTGTTCCGTCCCACCCCCCCTCCTAAAGTGCAGTCGGCATCTGTGACAACAATGAGGTCATCAGGGAGGGTGTCCGGCAACCGAGGCTGACAAAACTTAGCATAACCTTTGCTGAACCCGGAGCTGAAGGAGTTCCCCCCTCCCCACCGAAGAGCATGTGTGTGACATAGAGGGGGTGAGAGAAAGGAGCCCTTTCCCTCTTAATACTAAAACAAAAAGTTCGCAGCTATCAGACGAAAGGGAAGGAGAGCTCAAGAAGTAGGGAAGTGTGCTTAGCTCACAGAAATAGCGGTAGAAATGTTATAGTGGCGATGTTTAGATATGTCCAGCTTGAGTGTTGATGAAGAATATTTTTCTGCTTCCCCAAGATTGACTCAAGCTATTCGTATATGTAATGTTTACATCTGTTTCTGGGAAATGTCTGGGAGAAAATGCACCAAAACGACTGTAAAAAGGAGATAGCTTGAATCAAACAGGGAGTGCATGGATGTGTTTGACAGCAGCACCCCATACATAGTTTGACAAAGTATACATTGATAGACAACTTGATTGCAGGAGCTATAGAAGAGAAATCATACTTTTCTAGGAAATGGCATATCCTATTTTTACAACACAGTACTCAACCAATATCTCTGATATAAGTCTCTCTCTCTCTCTCTTTTTTTTTCTCTCAGAATAAACAAGTTTGCTTTTGCTAACATGAGGTAGTTAGGACTGCTTCAAAACATTAATGTCCTCTCTAGAAAGCATTTGTCTATAGGAAATTTTTAAAAAAATATTAATTATCTTTGCAGTCTATCTGCTGTAGCTATGATTAATGATGGCAAAATAGATGTGTGAGATGCAATTCTCACAAGTGACAGTCTATATGTAGTATGCATGCCTTTTCTTCCACAGTTGCCCTTCCTGTGCGGGGGAAAAAATCACAATGTCTGCACTTGTACAAATACGAAAGGATTTTCTGTTCCTCATTCTGTACCACTATCTTCTGCTTTAGTCAGACTTCACCTACAGCATTGTGTCCCAGGGCCCTATCACACTATGCCATTATAGTGCTATGATTCCCCTTCAACTGCCATGGTGCATCCCATGGAATCCTGGGATCTGCCATTTAGGAAGGGGCATTTAGAATTCTCAGCCAGGAAGTGCCTCTAGTGCCTCACCAAACTACAAATCTGAAGATTCAGGATGCAGCCATGGCCATTAAGGTGGAATTATAGTGCTATATAGCATGAAAGGGCCCCAATTCTGGGTACCATGGTTAAAGTAAGATATTGGCAAGCAGGGGCATGTCCAGTGGAGGGGGACCAGATGTAAAGGGTCTGAAAACCGAACCCTACAAGGAACAGTTGAGGAAGACTTCTTTGGAGGTCTTGAAACAGAAGTTGGATGGCCATCACTTTAATTGTGTCATGACTGGTAGGGAGTTGGACTAGATGGTCCTTCTATGACTCTGTGATTTTCCTCACCATAGGATATGTTTAACAGTGGGATAGCCTTTCTCAGAAGGTGGAGAACTCTTCTTCACTGGAAATTTTTAGACAGAGATTGGATGACCACCTGCCAAATATGATCTAGGTGTAGACTTTTGCACTGGCAGGAGAATATCTTCCAAGTTTATGCTTATATAATTCCTCTGTTGTCTTCTGAAACTAAAAAAAAATAAAAGTTAGAAAAAATAATTCCTCTCTTTTAGCATGGGACATAAGCCTATCAGAGCTTCACTTGATCACACACAGTGACTTCGGACTGAATGGTAACAGAAGTAGCATCATGAGTGGGCATTGGACGGGGTAGGAGGGAGGCAGCTATTTGACAGTGGACCCATCATTGGGATTGCTTTCTTCATCAGGATTCCTTGGTCCCTGCACAGATTAAAAGTAGAGAAACAGTTGGTGCAAGTTTTCTGTGGTCCAGTGGCCATATCAGGTGTACAAAAGGAGTGCATAAAGGAATCCAGCTTTTCACATATACAAGCCTTCAGATAGCTTTTTCAAGATATATTGTGGCAGTCTGCTCCTGTAGAAAAAGGGTGGCTGGGATTTTCATTTATGCAAAGAATTTACTGGAAAGCACACATTTCTTCATATTTGGGATAGAAACAACTTAAGATTATTATTATTTTAATGAGTTTGAAACTGAAGCTGATAAAATTTGCCCAACTAGGCCTAAGTTTAGGCTGGGATCCTTATGAATTTGACCCTTCTTTGTTGTTAGGTTCCTTCAAGTCAATTCCAGCTTATGACAGCCCTGTCATATGGTTTTGTTGGCAAGATTTATTCAAAAGAAATATGCCATTGCCTTCCTCTGAGGCTTAGAGAATGTAACTTGCCCAAAGTCACCCAGTGGACTTCCACGGCCATGCAAGGATTCAGAACCTGCTTTCCTGAAGTTCTAGTCCAGTCCTCAAACCACTCCACCATACTGGCTGTCAGTATTATATTCTTGCTGAATTAGGGTTGCCATTTGTTGTTCTTTAGAGGCTCCCAATTTTTAAATCATATGACAGCAGGTCATGGTCAGACACCCTCCAACATTTCATAGATGAAAGCTGGGACCCTTGCAGTTCAGCAACATCAGGGAGTTGTGTAGATGACAAAAGTTATTAATGAGGAAGAACAGAAAATATTGGCCTAGACCCTTGAACAGGGAAGGGACTACAGAAAAATAATCTGCATCTTATAAGCATTTGAAGAACTTGCATTCTTACGCCCAAGAACCCCAGGCCCCTAAATGAAAGGAGACTGAAATCCAGGTAGTGCACTATGCTAGTGGTTTCCTGCTCAAAAAAATGCTGTTTTCTGCGCAAAACCCATCACATTCAAATTTTGTGCAAGGCAAGTCCATACCACCCTGAACATGCCCAATCTCACCTGACCTCAGAAACTAAGCAAGGTGAGGCCTGGTTAGTATTTAAGAGGACCTAAATACCCTAAAGGGACCAGATCCCGCTGGATCTTGAAAGCTAAGCGTGGTCATCCTGGTTAGTACTTGGCCAGCAGACTGCCAATGAATAATAGGTGCTGTCAGCTATATTTTAGAGGGAGGAACTGGGAAAACCATTTCTGAGCACTCTTTGCCTCAGAAAACCCTATGAAAGCCATAGAGTTGCCATAAGTCAACAGGGAACTTGAAGGCACGTACACACACACACACACACACACACACACACGTTCTGAACTGCAAAGCTTCTTGTCAGATCAGGATTCTTCTCATCAGAGTTGCTCAACACTCAAAAACCACGTTTCTTGATCATTTTTTTTTTTTTTTTGGAATAGTTTCACATTTTCCCTCCATTCTTACTGCCAACAATGGACTGATGGAATGTATAGTTTTTGAGTTCCTTTGAATTCTCCGCTAGCCTTAGACCAGTCCCCTCAACTACAGTATTATTAGAGCTTGCTAGCAGAGGATTTTGGGTCCCTCACCAATGAAACTACAACTCCCAGGATTCCATAAGATGGTGCCATGGCAGTACAAGTGATATTAACATGCTATAAATGGGGTTATAGCATATCCAAACACAAGGTGCTGAGGCTTGTCAGAAAGTCTTTGGAGAGCTGATGTAATAACAGAACTTATACAGATTAACAGGAACTCTGGATAAACTTAGGTTTCAGTAATATTTTTGTTGAATATGAACTTTTGATTGCTCCACTAGCTCTCTTGGTAATTTTTGGGCACTCATGTTGCGAAGCTGACCTGTCATGACCTCTTATAATGATAAAAACATTTTTCTGGTGAACTGTGATTATTTCTTGACACACTTATTATTATTGGTACTTTCCAGCAATCATCATATTGACCCCAGACCAGAAATAATTAGGTATAGATGTCTGTCACCGAACTCCATGTAACAGAATCTCATTTCTCAATGGACATGGCTCTAGATCAGAACACAGAGGCTAATCAAATACTCGTGGGAAGTCCACAGATAGCACACGAATTGCAATAGCATCCCTGTTCTACGGCAACGGTACACAGAGACATACTGCCTTGGATATTGGAAGAAGCATAAAACCACCATGGTCATATCTGAATTCCCATATCTGGATCATGAATCCCCATCAAAACTATATAGAACACTATATGCTAAATGTGCATCATTTTTGGCTTGCTTACGTTGAACTGCCTTTGACACCCATTTCCACACTTTGAACAGATCCTTTTAAAGCTACTTGCAATCCCTTCTGGAAACAGAATATTTACATCCCTCCAAAGGAACACAAAGCTTTTCAGTGGACTCAGCTGGCAAATTCAGCTGCCAATCCTGAAGTATGTAGAAGAGATACAAATCTTTAAATATTTCATTCTTGCATGCAAGAATTTTGGACTGCATGCATACGCTAACAATTTCATGTGTCCAGGCCACTTGGGATTAACAACTGGACCAAGCACATTGTGACAACACTTAACTGGAAGTGATTTTTCTAGAAACTTTATAGGATTGAAGCTATAAGAGAACTTGAAACTGTAGTGGCTATCAGCTACAGAATTTATGCATTAATCCCAGAACCTGGCCTCAAGATCTGGACTGAGGAAGATGGTAACATATATTGCTGAAGCTTTAGATATAAAACCTTCTGCTTCTGAGGTCCAGATTTCCCTTTGAGAATCAATTTTTAATGAATAGATAAATGAATGCATTACAGATTTCAATGATAGTTCAATATACACTCTTCATGTAGTCCATGAAACATGTTTGCTTGGACTTAATACAGAAGGCTTGCATTAAAAGTGTTTTTTAAAGATGGGTTTAAACTTAAGAATATCTGGCATGTGGTGAATGTCTAAAGAAAGTGCACATTAAATCCCTGCTTTGAATGGCTACTGAGAGGACCTTTGGGGCATGGTGGCACTGCCAAGAGATGGTGCCAGAACATGGAAGGTCGGAAGGTATACAACAAGCTCCAGGGAGGAGCAGAGGACAAGTGCCAGCAGCACCATGTCTAATGATGCAACTGGACACAAGCTGAAAGGACATTCAGCTGTTGACATGCTCAGAGGTAAAAGGAAAGTCTGAAGCTTCACAAGACATATTATAGGAACATATAATTTGAGAAGCATGAATCAAGAGAAGCTAGATATTGTAAAACAAGAAATGGAATGTAAAACCATTGCATTATTTGGGCTGAGTGAGCTAAAGTAGACAGGAATTGGAAATTTTGAGTCAGATAATTGCGTAGTGTTTTCCTCAGGAAAGGAAAATTGAAGAAGAAATGGGGTGACATTAATAGTGAGGAGACAGGTAGCAAAAGCAGTCAAGGGATATAATACAAAGTCTGACCAAATAATATCAATAAGACTTCAGGCAACACCCATCTATATAACCATAATCAAAGTTTATGCTCCAACTATAGAGGCATAAGAGAAACTGAAAGACTCTACACTGCAGTCTAGAAGAAGATTGATCACATGCCAAAACAGGACATGTGGTGTTAGAGAACAGGTCTGTGGATATCGTAGACTGCCAAAAAGACAAATAAATGGGTCCTACAACAGATCAAGCCTGAACTGTCCCTAGAAGCCATGATGATTAAAGGAAGAGTCTCATACTTTGGATATATCATGAAGACAAAAGTGCTTGGCAAGGTAGAAGACAATAAGAAAAGAGGAAGACCACATTATAGATGAGCAGATGCAATAAAGGAAGCACAGCCCTGAGACTGCAAGATCTGAGTAGGTCTGTTGATGAGAATATAACTTGGAGATCTCTCATTCATAGGGTCACCATAAGTTGAAGTCAACTTAATGGCAGTTAACAGCAATAACATTATTTAATAAGATCACATTAATTACTACTTTTAAAAATGCCTGTGCACATGTTTCTGCAAAGGCCTCAGTATTGGTTATATTCTCCCTTCCTCCCACTTTCCTAGCACAACTGATTTTGTGAACACTTCATTTGCGCAAGATGCCCCATAGAAAGTTTTATCAACCTCTGAGATGACCAAAGTGAGTTGGCAAGGTTTAGTCACACTTTTTTCTGCACATGAGGTGGCAGCTGTGGGTATGATTTCAACCAATTTTTTTAAAAATGGACTGTTGGGAGCAGCTTTAGGGGACTGGTGAATGGCTTAGAGGGATAGAAAAGTGAGTCTGGGAACCACACATGGTCCACAGGCCATACTTTCAGCAACTCTGGTTTATCATTTAAAAAGAAAAAACAGCTGGCATCCTGTTCAAGTAATTCTGAGATTGTAAAATGGACCTGCAGTCTCATAATAGCTGGACAGTCATATTTATGGATGTTTAATATGACCAAATATGACCCCAAAAACCTACTCCTTCAGACTGGCGGTGCCTCAGCTGAAAGATTTCCAAGGTTCTGCAGATCAAGACACTAGGAAATGATGTCTGCAGCACTCGCCCAGTTGTGAGGTTCCCTAAGACAACCATTTGTGGCAGGACCCCAAGGGGTTTCTCCAGCTACCTGTTGTCAATGAACCTCACAACCAGGAGAGAACGGTAGACTTCATCTCCCAGCACCACAATCTGTAGTGCTTTGGCAACTCTTCCACTGGGGTGCTGCCAGGATGGAATAGAAGGTTTTTTTAGGGGCTGGACACTGTCATTCCCAACTACAACTGCAGAGTTCCATCACTGTAGTTATGACTGATGATGCAGGATCTCAACCACCTGTTTTTCGAACCAGAAGTAGACTTTTGGTCACCACTGATTTGGCTCAGTTTTCATTTTTGTCAGTCCGTGCAGCACCTGGAGGGCTCCAGGGATAGTAACTTCTCCTGTTTGCCAAGTCCCTAACATAGTCAATCTGTATCCCAAACTTTCTGTGGAATATAAACTGAAGGCAAGAGACTATAAACTCATTTCATCCTCACAATTAGCCATCAGAATAGTTGAGAGAAGAAAACTGGGATTTCTCATGAGAGTCTTCAGTAAGAATCAAAGTATGTAGATTTGAACTCAGATCTCTCCTTCTGCACAAGACATTCTGTCTTCAGATCTTGGAAACACTGACTGGCATCCTGTTAAGAAGTTACAATGTTGTAAGATAGACATACGACATTGTATCTGTTCTGTATTTACATTTATGATTGTGGCACTATTGCTATACTACAAATGTCCCTAAAACCCATCTTAAAAGCCAGACAGCCGCACCATGAAGGGCTGGCAAGTGGGGCACTGAAGGATGACACATTCAGCCCTTCTCACCAGCAGCTGCAGTGCAAGAAGGAGTTGTAACAGGATCCTGCGGGGGTCCCTGCTATCATGTGGGCCACCATGGCTCACTAGCAGGGGGAAGCTGGACACAGAATCATAGAATCCTAGAGCTGGGCAAGAAACCAAAGGGGTCATCGAGTCCAACCTCCTGCCATGCAGGAACCCACATCAAAGCACTCCCGACAGATGGCCATTCAGCCTCTGCTTAAAAACCTCCAAAGAAGGAGACTCTACTATGTCTTTCTTCAGTGCCCTCGTTCACCAGTGCTCCAAAACTCAATAGCGCTAGCTACCTGGCTTTTAAGGTGGGTCCTAGGGAATCATTTCGGGAGATGGAGTATAGCAAAGACATTGTAGCTATGTGTGCCATGCAGGATCTTGACCATTTGTTGTCTATTCTACCTGTGGCCTTCTGGGAGCTGTCATCAAAAAGAAGGACATTTTCCAAGCTGTGCATCACATTGGCTCTCTCGCATTCTCCCAATAAGTGTCAGGCCTGTGCCATGGCGTCTCTGAAGAAACATGATGTCCACAACACAGATTAATTTCCACTCAGCAACTCTTCTTTAAGAAGTCTGATAGAAGGAAAGAGGCTTAACAGAAAGTAGCATTGTAGTCTAGAAGGCAGTGATTAGAATTCAAGAGCTCTGAATTGTGGTTTGCAAATGAAGTCCTTTACTTGGCTGTTTGATATTATGAGCCACTGCTCAAAGTCCTACTATGCCAGTGTGATTAAATTTGTTTCTAAAACCACTGTATGTAAGTTAAACAACCAGGTCAGCCTCCTCCTTTGTCCTTTGTACTGTACAAGTTGGCGATGAAGTGGTAGCGCCCTCTAGTGGAATAAATCTTGATAAACTGTGCAGAACAAATAATTTCTTCTTTAGAGTGCTCACCCCAGGAGCCCTAAGCCTCTAAATTCTCACATCTGAGTGGGGCAGGGATTCTAAAATCCAATAAATGTCCTTCCCTCTCAGTTTCACACTTTCAGTATGAGTGTTCATCATAACCTTCATTTAGCATTTTACATGCACATCTGGAAAACTTTGTTGCTATCTTAAGTCATTATAATGTGCACTTCCGTCACAGACAAGATTTTTAAGAAAGCATGATTAAGGAAAGAAAGATCTAGTTGTTCTCCTCTAGATCAAATATTCAGCCTATAGCCAAATCGTAAGTTGCAGTCCTTGAAACTCTTTTGTGCCGCCTGATAAATGGAACCTGAAGAATTCCAAATTTAATTTAGAAGATCATTTCTAGCTCTTTGATCTGCAAGAACAGCTACCAATGTCCATGAACAAATCAGTTCTAATACATCATCATGTTAAGTTATGCTGATGATCATTGGTCTCAATACAATGGACACTGCAATCCAAATTAATTCCTATTGAGTTCAATGGAACTCCCCCATGCCCCATAAGTGTTTACAGAAGTCTTGGGTAACATAATGAGTGTAATGAAGTGCACGGCTCTGAACATCATCAATTGGTATTTGCAAATGTATTTTTGCTGTAGTCATTTCTGTAGGCTTTTATGTCCAGTGAAGCCACACATAAAATTTTCTACATTGTGATCTGGTTCAGCACATGGAATTAAATTAGTTTTTCATTTGATAATGGCAGCGGAAATATATAGGGGATATTGGAGCATTGATTTCAATAGTGCAGAAAGTACCATGGTCTTAAGAATGATTAATTGGGCTGATCTGATGATGAACTGAACTCAGCTGCTGAAAGTATTGTGCTGTGAAGTAATGCAAGTCATATTAAGAGGCTAAGGAAGTGTATATTACAGGCTTAGTGATACTATTAGGCATGCCTGAGAAATTCGTTCCATCTGGATGAACTCCAAATTCCTAGCCAAATTCTGAATTACTCTGAATTTCAAGACCAACTCACTCGATTTCTGTCTCTTGGACTAAAGTGCAGACAGAATGTTGGAGTTCTTCTTTGGAATCTGCAGCTGAATTAATGTTATAAAGGGTGTTCTGAAGGCTGCCCTTTATTTTAAGTAGTCTCTTAAAAAAAAAAAAGTACTAGCTACTCCATGTAACTGGCTGCCAGTGGTAACTTGTGGCTTCCATGTCCATAAGGCAGTGAATCTACTCCAGCTTTTAGTCTGAACTATCCAAGATGCTAAGGAACTTTCCAGGGTCGGGATTTGGGGCAGACTGGACTTCAGTATGAATGTGTGAGAAAGTGACACCACTTTGCAACTGATTTCCATTGTTCATTACTATTTGCAATAAGAAGATTGCACCACTATCTTAAGCAGATATAACCCCCCTAGTTAAAAGGGGTTTATGCCCAGGTACATTTGTATAATATTATATCATCCACTACAAACTTATGTCCATTTCAAGCTGACTCAGACTTATAACAAACCTATCTCTTGGGGTTTCATGGTAAGGCGTACTTGGAGGAGGTTTGCCATTGCCTTCCTCTTAGGCTGAGAGAGTGTGATTTGCCCAAGGTCACCCAGTCATGACCCCATAGCTGAGCAGAGATCTGAGCCCTGGTCTCCCAGACTCCTAGTCTAAGACTCAAGCCATTTCCGCACTAGACTGTCATAGTGCTATGATTCCACTTTCTACATCCTATGGAATCCTGGGGTTTGCAGTTCCGGGAGGGGCCGGCTGGCCCCTCCCGAAACTGCAAACCCCAGGATTCCATAGGATGTTGAAAGTGGAATCATAGCACTATGACAGTCTAGTGTGGAAATGCACTCAAACTGCTACATCACAATCACTCCTTCACAACTACCCAAGAGTAAAATCCCACTGAACTCTGTATGAGTTACTTCTGAATCAACTTGGACTTTTTCTTTTTTATACTGTTAGAATGAAAGAAACAATCATAGTAGGAAGATGAGTATCACACAACTCCCCTGTTGCAAAAGCTCCACTGGATGCTGGCCTGTTTCCA
The DNA here is from genome assembly GCA_030412105.1 of Cyclura pinguis. Classification (NCBI taxonomy): domain Eukaryota; kingdom Metazoa; phylum Chordata; class Lepidosauria; order Squamata; family Iguanidae; genus Cyclura; species Cyclura pinguis. The sequence goes on along the minus strand of CM059601.1, from coordinate 13,135,363 downwards.
GTCAGAATTCAGAGTGCTGGTGATGACTTTAAAGTCCTACACAGCTCAGGTCCAGGTTATTCAAAGAACCATCTTCTCCCTTATGAACCAGCCCAGGCTTTGAGATCTGCTGGGGAGGCCCTTCTCTCTGTGCCACCACCATCACAGGTACACCTGATGGGACCAAAGGAGAGGGCCTTCTCGGTGGCTGCCCCCAAGGCTCTGGAACCCCCTTACCAGAGAGGTCACACTGACTTACTATCCTTCCGCAATCAAGTAAGGACTATTCAGAAAGGTGTTCGATGTGTGATTATATGTTGGCCTGTCTGATAGAAGGTGCTGGATATTGTGTTGCTGATGAATATTTGAGTTTTTAATTATGTATTTTAACATTGCTTTAATTCTTTTTTTGATCGTTTAATTATGTTTTAACTTTTGTATTCTATGGGTTTTAACTATGTCTTTTTAATTTTGGTAAGCTACTTGTGAGTCCCAACCTGGGAAAAAAGCAGGGTATAAATAAAGAAGAAGAAGAGGAAGTAGTAGTAGTAGCAGTAACAGTAGTAGTAGTAAATCAGTGTTGGTGAGTATACCTCTGTTTAACCTACAACTGTTATTGTACTGTTTTGTGTTTGTCTCTTGTGTCTTTGTCTGGAAGAACTGTGCTCCAGCATTTGAGACAGCAATACAATGCTGGTGTATGGAACATCATACTATTATTCCGGGTGCTTAAAATATCACCGAAAATGTTTTATTACAGTACTCAGAACACATTCCACAAGGGACTTCTTCTGTATAAAAAGCCCCATTATTAATGGGAACACTATAGCAGTGTAGTTGTATTCTTCCATGGCTTCCATTCATGTCTGTGAATCTCAAACTTCTTAGCTATTTCTGCTTTGGGGCACATTAAAACTAAGACATTTGAGCATGAAAACTAACATTTTGATGCTTAAATTCCAATGTTGCTAACAGAGCTTGGAAGAGATTGTTGTTGTTGTTTGCAAATTGCAGCTCCCATAATCCCCCAACAACCACTGCCAGTGCTTGGTGGATTTGCGGAGCTGTAGTCCAGATAAACCTTTTTCAGTCTCTTGTTGTTCCTAATGTTTAAAAAGTGCTAAATACTAATAGCTATCTCCCTTGTAATTCACCAAACCTAAAACACAAATATCAGATTAATATTTTATTTTTTATATTTATTTATTCTTATATTTATTTATTTGATTTATATGCCACCTTTCTCCCAAAATGGGACTCAGAGTGGCTTATACTGTGAAACTCAGAAGTTAAACCAATGTGAAATACAAAAGTTTAAAAAGCATTAAACAATAAATCCAATTAAAGCATTATTTTTAAGATATTAATTGAAAAAGCATAAAACAAATATTATTCTTTTATCCATTTATATCCTGCCTTTATCTCAATAATGAGACTCAAAGCAGTTAACAAGATGAGAAAAAAAATACAGATTAAAACTATGCAAAAGCTTCAAAGAAGCATAAATATAAAAATTATTTTAAAAACAATGAAGCAATTGATAAAGTTGGAAACATTAAACATACTAAAATTCATTAAATAAGAGACAATATTCAAACCTTAAAAATAACATTGCACTGCATTAAAAGCACATCCCAGTCAGTTTGTAAAAGCCCGATGGCAGTTAAATATCTTAACTTGCCGAGGGAACGAGGGCATTCTGGCCTTCTTGGGGAGGGAGTTCCAAAGTCTGGCAGCAGCTATTGAGAAGGTCTTCTCCTTTGTTCCCATCAAATGAGTATGAGAAGATGGTAGAATAGACAGAACGGCCTCTCCAGAGGATCTTAGAGCTCTAATGGGCTCATAAAGTGAGATACAGTCCATCAAATAACAAGAACCTAAGCCCTATAGGGCGTTACAGGTCAAGACCAGCACTTTGAATTCTGCCCAAAAATGGACCATCAGCCAGTGGACCTGCTGCAACAAGGGAGTTATGTGATCCCTGTAGCCAGCCCTAGCTTGGCTCTCTATTAAGAAGTGCATATCTTTTGCATGTTTCTCTTCCCTAACCAAATGAGGCTGAAAGACTGTTTAAATAGGAAGGTTTTTTGCCTTCCAGGAAAAGAGATTTTCTGAGCCTAGTCATCTCATGGGAATTCAAAAGGTGGATGAGAATTTGCTCATACATTTCTCTTTTTTTTAAAAAATAATAATAAAAATCCTTGAGAGCACCATAAGCAGCATTCCAGGCATTTTATCCACTATGTTGGGCTGTGACAAAAGGACCACTCAAAGTCAGACATTTGGATCTGCTTGTGAACTAATTGTTTTCCTCCGCAGAAGGTGAGTAGCCATGATGGAACAGCAGTAAAGAAGGGTGTCACACCAGCCCAGATGTGAGACAGCATCGCTTCTGATCCCATCTTGGTAAGTGAGAGAATTTAGGTGTCTCAATCAGATCCCACTGGGAAGCCCATGAACACAGCATGATTGCAATAACACCCTTCTGTTGTTTTTCCCCAGCAAATGCTGTACAGAGGCATCCTCCTTCTGATCCTGAAGAGAGCAGGGAGATATCTCCATATCACCCAGAACATACTTGATCTCATCTGATTTAGGAAACTAAGTAGAGTTGGAACTGGTTACTACTTGGATGGGTGACTACCAGAGAATACTAGAGATGTCCAGGTAGAACTAGGGAATAATCCTGCTGAAACTCTGAAGACCCATTACCAAGCAGAGTTGAGAGCCCTGGTGGCTTCCATGTCAGTGGGGCAGTGAATCCACTCCAAGTTTTCTTTTGAATTAGTATCCTCCCAAATAGATTCAGCACCTTGGATAGCTCCTTTAAAGTCTGAACTAAAGCTCAGATTTGAATCCCCACCCAAGGGGTTTTCTTGGCCTTTGGCCTGGGCAGGGTTGGCCTTTGCCTTCCTTGGAGGCTGAAAAAGTGTGAGTTGCCCAAGGTCACCCGGTGAGTTGTCATAGCCAAGCAGGGATTAAAATCCTGGTGTCCAGGGCTGTAGTCCAATGCTCAAACCACTATACCATATTTGTTCATAGAAATGTTTAGACCAGTGGTTCTTAAGTCTAGGCCAGTGGTTCTTAACCTGGGGTCCAAGGAGCCCTCACAAGGTGGTCCACAAAGCCCTAATGCTGGACACCAACAGTAGTGTCAGCAACAGGGATATGGCAGCAGCAGGGATATGGGTGCTCAAACTGTTACCACCCCTTACATACCCCATCCTGCGGGACAGCAAAATTGGCATGAAATATTATATAAAAATTGGACACTTATGGCTGGGAAACATGCAGTAAGCAGGACACTGACTGTACATCTGGGTTAGGTCAGCATGGCCTCAGCGTGGCCAGGTCATAAGGTCAAGAAGAGTTCAGTGGAAAAGCCCAGTATTATTGGGCTTCCAATAATGCTTTCACTAGTACAGGCAACCAAGACAATATTCAACAAAACTGACCAGGTGCAGCAGGCAAACACCCCTGCTGTGCATATTTCTTACTGAAACTTTCCCCATTAACCTTATCCAACCAAGACAATAAGAGGCTGTCAGGACTCCAATCAATGTTTTGCCACCCAAAATAAGACAATCAGTCCATTCTAGACCCCTTTTGTTTACTCTTCCAGAGATCAGTTAAATTACTCCAGTGGTCTTGAGGTTACTGCAATCTCTGGTGTCCCCTTCCATGCAGACTGGAATTATATGAAGCATTTCCAATTTATAGTCCTTCCTTTTGTTTTCTGTATTTGTTGACAGATTTAATTAGAACTAGAGTAGATTCTGTCTCTGTAGCTTGAAGCAGCTGTATTGGTATGCCATCTATTCCTGGTGATTCGTTTCTCCCAAGTGCTCTGCATGCAGATTCCACTTCATTTTCTAAAATTGGAGGTTTCTTTTCATATGGTTCTTTCCTGAATGAATCTGATATTCTTTCATCTCTTTTATATACTTCTTCTGTGTATTGTTTCTATATTCTTTTTATTTCTACTTGGATATGTAATGTGTTCCCCTACTGCTCATAGAGCATCTCCACTCCTGGTTTAAATTTCCCTTTGATTTCCTAAATTTTGTGGAAGAGGTATCTTGTTTTTCCTTTTTTGTTGTCAAGTTCTGTTTCTCTGCATTGTCTATTATAGCAGTTCTCCTTGTCCCTGCACACAAGTTGCTGAACAGTTGCGTCCAGGGTTCTTACTCTATTTCTTTCAGCTTTTACTTTTGCTTCTTGTTTGTCCTCATCTGCGTGAAGAGTTTCTTTTGTCACTTGTTGAGGCTTCTCTTCCCTTTTGTCTGCAGATAGTATCTCTTTCTATTCCTCCCTGACAATGTCCCTGGCATCAGTCCAGAGTTCTTCTGAGGCCCTGTAAATTAGGCTTAATGGAACAAAATTATTTTTTTCATTATATGTAAATTGTATGGAGATGTTCTTCAGCTTGTATTTTGGCACAATGGGTGGTATGGTGTTTTTCTTTGCTTTTATTCTAATTTTGGATATTGGCAGTCCATGGTCTATCTCACAATCTGCTCCTGGTCTTGTTTTTGCAGAGGGAATGGAGCTTCTCCATCTTCTGCTTTCAGTCTATTTTATTTCTATAGTGCCTGTTAAGTGATGTCCATGTATACAGTCATCTTTCTGAATAATAGTTTTGCAATGAACAAACTGTTGGCCTCACAAAATTCAGTCAGTTGCTCTCCTGCTTCATGTCTTGATCCTAGGCCAAATTTTCCTACAATATTTGATTCTGCTCTGTTTCCTGTTTTGCATCCCAATTGTCTATTATTTTAAAAAGCCTTGTTTTGGTGTGTGATCAATTTCCTCCTGGACTCCAGCACAGAATCTTTCAGTTTCTTCTTCTTCTTCTTCTGCCTCTACAGTTGAAGCATAAATTATTGCTATATTGATGGGTTTTCTGTGAAGTCTTGACATGATTCCATCAGACTTCGACTGCTTTTGCTAGATCTCTCCTCATTTTTTGCCCTGCCCCCATTTGAATAGAAATTATTTTACTTCACGCATAATGCTTGATCTACCTTCCAACTAAACACCTCAAATTTACCTTGGAAATGGCTTTCAAATGGCTGAATTACCAGCTCTACAATCACAGTGAAGTGTGGTTTTTTCATGATGACACAGTAAATTTGAATGCAATAAGTACCTCTTTCCATGTCCAACACTTCCAGAGATGCAGATCCTAACCAGGGTTGTATACAGTCTCCATAGTTATGAAAGTTTAATACCACTTCAGTTGCTCATAGAATCTTGAGATTTGTAGCCTGATAAAATCTCTTGCTAAAGAGCTTTAGCATGTTGATCCGAACTAAAACACAGGATTTTTCCAGCAGAGAATTCTAAATGTCTCACCAAACTATAAATCCCAGGATTGCATAGAATGGAGCCATGAGACTTGAAGTGTTATCAAAGCACTGTGATTGTGCAGTTTGGGTTTTTTGGCTCCTCCTTGCATGGTTAATGAGGAAATGTGCAAGTAGGGAGACTTCCTTGCTGTGACACATCAAGACTGGGGAAGATATCAGCATTAAAGAAATCCTGCATATTTTCAAGATTGATATTTGCACTTTTGTGTACAAATGCAGAAAATTTACACAGACTTTGAAAGCATTGACACTGGATGGATTGTTTGCCTATTTTCAAACAGCTACTCATCACTTTGTGTTTGCTGTTTGCTTGTGTCACCATGTGTCATTGGCTAAAGAAAGCAAAAATGTGCTAGATTTGTACAGAGTTGTTTTGCACAATTCATTGAAATCATATCCTCCAACATTTCACAGGACACAAGTGACCAAGCAACATCAGAGTGTGGCCAAGATGGCAAAAAATATTGATGAGAAAGAATACACAATCCAGGAGAGGCTCTATCAGGAAACTGAGACTACAAAAATTATACATGATTCTAGCTTGTTGCTATTTCAATTTTTTTTTTGGTTAAGATATGTGTGGCTTTTTTAACAGAGGTAACAGATTAACTGAGAACTAACTAATGACTTCTCAATTTAAATAATAATATTCAGTAGTGACTAACAATTTTGATATGCTATATAGTTTGAAACAAACATAAGAACGTTTGAATTTAAATTAGTTAAGGAGTATAAATATATTGAGCAACAAATTTCTTACTGATTTTAGGTAATGATACTAAGTTAAGTATACTTATACAAATAGGAGCTGTTTGCAACAAGGGCAGGAACCACTTTTAATTAATTGTAGTTTTTGTAGTTTTTGTTTCTGTTGGTTAGTTCAGTCAATTTTTGTTGGCTTAGGTTAAATTTGTTTTCTGTTTTTTGTTTTATATTAGCAGGAATGTATACAATCTTTAGTTCAAATTTTTTTCTTTTTCATCTTTTGTTGTTGATGTATTGATTTGTGTGTGTTTTGTCTGTTTCTGTTAAAATTTTTAAAAATTTCTAATAATTTTTTAAAAATAAATCTAGGAGAGGCTGCAGCAGTTTGCTTTTGCCTGAACCAACTGAAAAGATCAAGCTTTCACCCCCTCCTCTTTTATCCCCTCACTAAGTTGAGTGCAAACAAATTTTGTACTTTGATCTCTTTTTGCCACAACTGAAGTAAGCTTAGGAGAAAGGGGGAAAATGGATGAAGGAAAGAGAAACTGGGACACCTGAGATGGTGGAAGGAGAGGGAATTAATCAAGACTGCCCCTGCCGATTTGGGACAATAGGAGAGTATGGGAGATGTGCTCCCATATTGGAGCCAAGAATTCTCACAGGGTTGGAGACTACTCAACAGGTTGTCATGGCATATAAAGAAAGCCTTTCTCAATTAAAAGCTCATCAAAGGCAAGTTTTATTTTTAATATCCCAAACGTTCCCTCCATTGCAGTGGGTGGAACAGCTCTTGGAGCGAAAGGAACTGTGTATACCAATTAGTACTCCTACATGCATAAGAAATGGTTAGTAGGAACGATGCACTAAAAACTGTAGAGAATAAAAGGAGCCACATCAACTTGTAAAATCTATGTACCAACTGAAACCATTTTTAAAAAGTATTTGTGTTTCCAGAAGAAGAGTTATTTTTGGACTACAGCTCCCAGAATCCCCATATTGCTTTGCAGATTCTGGGATTTATAATTAAAAAATAACTTTTTTAAAAAAATCTGCATATGGTAGAGAACTCCTTATGTAGTTACTACATTTATATTTTGGAAGAAATAAGAGAAGTGTACCAATTGTGTCTCTTGCCTAGCAACTGCTAGGAACCAAGCCCAATTGGGAATCATGCAATTCTCCATATGTTGTTCAATTGCAGTTTCCAGTAACCCTAACCAGTTTAGCCAATGGCGAGGAATGCTGACAGTTTCATGCCCTTCAACATGTCACAGATGAAAATTGGGACGTGTAAGGTCAAGCTCCTTCAGAGTGTGGTCAAGATGGCCAATGTGGAAGAACACACACACACAAGCTAGGAGAGGCTGCAGCAGTTTGCTTTTGTCAGAGTCTACTGGGAAGGGCAAGATTCTGCCCCCACCTCTCCTTTCTCCCCTGCTAAAAAATTGAGAGCTAGATATCTTTTACTTTGAGTTCAGTTTGCAGGGAGAAATTGGGAGGAAGAGAAAGAAACTAGGATATTTTAAAAGTAGCTGAAAAGTTGGGATGACCGCCCTGCCAAACTTGGACTGTTGGAAGGTATGGAGTTGCAGTTTCAGAGGTCTTCTTCTCTGGATGTCTTCAAAAAGAGGCTGGACAGCTATCTGCTGGGGTTGCTCTCACTGGAGACCCTGCATTGGGCAGGGGGTTGGATCTTATGGCCCACAAGGCTTCCTCCAGTTCTATGATTCTATGGAGCACCATACCTGGGGTCTTCTAGAGGAACTTTAGACATATCACACCATCTTTCACCCCAGGTATCTCAGTTAGGCCTACCTGCTTCTGGTTTACCATGCAGACACTTTTTTTTTTTTACACAGCCTTATGAGAGAAACTAGGTTAAGCAATCTGGTCCGAGGTCCAACATTCTAATCACTATATCATCCTGGATCTCACATAGTTGGCTCCATAGCCTCCTTGTTCAGGACAGCAGAAAACAGGTCTTACTCTAGATTCCATTTTATTGATCTCTAGGAATACAAAGTCAAAACCTGTTAAATGAGTTGTGACTTCAGAACAGTTATAATGTCTTTTCATGCCTTTAAGTGGGAAATGGGATATTTAACCCGATTTTTTTACATTATACAAGACGTTCCATAGCTTTCACTGGGAATATTTGAAATGGAAACTTGGAAATGTTCCTTTTTTGGACAGCAGATCCCAGAAACCATCTGCCAGCGGGGGTCACGTCTAGTTAATGAAGTTTCTACTGCATTGCTGAATGCATCAGTGTTCCTTATGTGTATTGGGGTGTATTGTGTATTTAGTACTTCCTTCTACTTATTTCCAACCAAAGAACTACAACCATCATCTTGAATAAATATTGTGAATTCAGCAGGACTTATTTCCAGGTATATTTCCAGGTATATAAGATTGTAGCTTATGTGGAACCAAACAGATATTACCAGTACATATTGGAAATTGTTGTTGTGATTTGCCATCAGGTTGGCCTTGATTGATGACCTCAATGATCTGAGGTCATTGAGAGTCTTGCAAACACAAATCTGTGGGCTTGATTGTTTGAGCCAATCCATCTCTAACGACTCCTTCAAGAGGTGTATCACTACTACCACCATCCAAGATATGGCTGCTTTAAAAAAAAATCCTAAAGTGAAAACCTGCTTTTCTTGCATGTTTTCTGTCCCTCTGTGAAACTGATCTTCCAACTTCATTAGAGTGCAAAGGAGTTGATATTAATACAATTGAGATGTTAAAAAAAAGTTTATATTTGGTGAGTGAAATATTGTACAGCAGTACAAAACAACATATGGTGGATGGCCTTGAAATATGAAAGGCCAAGATCCAAAGCAGAGAGGTATGAATATTCAGGAGAAGAAATACAAACCTTCTAACTGTCCAGATTGATCCTCCGTGATCTGACCTTTTCAGCTGACTTTAAAATGTCCCAGTTTCTCTTTCCTCTTCTCACTTTCCCCTTTTGTCCTCACCTTACTTCAGTTGCTGGAAAGTGAGTTCAAAGTGCAAAAATAGATTGCACTCAATTAATAGCAGGGGAGAGAAAGGGGGGAGTGAAATCCTGCTTTTCCCAGCAGGATCAGAGAAAAAATAAACTGCTGCAGCCTCTCCTAGCTTGTGTGTTCTTCTACATTTGCATGTTCGTCCTTGTTAATACCTTTTGCCATCTTGGTCACATTCTGATGTGGCCTTCTAGTCTTCATCTGTGAAATATTGGAGGGTATGGAAATACCCATACAAGTAAGTACTTGTTCGCTTTGCCCAAGAAATTCCCACTGCCAGAGAGACAATACCAATTTCTAAAAGCAATTGTCTCTTTGGCCATGGGAGTGACTGTGCATAAAACAATAAATGAAGCTCAGGATATGTGCCCATTTTTTCTCTGCATACACAGATTGGCTCCCTGCATCTTTACTAAAAAGTAGTTTCTGCATTACAGCAAAGTGTTCATGTTAAGCTTTTTTTTTTTTTTTTGAAGTGAAGCCTACTTCCAGAAACCCTAAAAATGGAGTCATTCACTTGTCTCACAGGTACACTTTGTCCCCATGTGTGCGCTTCAAATACAAGATCGTTGACCTATTTTCTGCTACCAGCTTTTGAGGGCATGACCTTGTGACAGCATTGCTTAAACCTCACATATTGAAGTTGGGAATGTTCTCACTAAGGACACTGAGGACGGAGGAGTGTTTTATGTTGCTGCAGTTATGGCACGGGTTGAATAAAAGTTGACTTTTTCAGCAAGCAATGCCATGTTGGAAAAGCCTTGCATAAGTGTACCACCAATGCGAGTATGACACACATCGTTCCCCAATTTGGAAGATGCAGTGAGTAGTAGTCCAAAATCCAATGTGCATTTCTGAGTTCAACACCAGCAGAACCGGGACTGTCCACCTTTCTGTTGCAGCCCTGAAAGGCACCAAAAACCTGCTCACAGTTCTCCGAATAGTGGTGTTATTCTGCTAGTTTGCATTGTCCACCCAAACCAGCTATTAACATTTGTCAAGTGTGCTGAACCACTTGCTGCGAGGACAGAGCACAAAAAGTTTCACTGCATCCTACCCTTCTACTGAGCACACTGTTACCCTACCCTACACCCCTATTCTATGGGATGTGCTTTTTCATATGGCTGGGAATACAAGAATCAAAGGCACATTGACTAGAAGAGCGTATTGCCAGGTCAAGCTGACCTGAGACATTGTCAGGCCATAAATTCAAAGGGGACTAGGCAGAAAACCCAGGCATAAGGGGTTCAAGCTAATCTTTTCCCTGATCCCAGATCTTTGCATTTCTAAACTGGCCCAGATAATACAATCAGAGACCATCCCTTTGATCTCACCCTATGGAGATCTTTCCTGCACTCCCTACCAGTCCAGACTTTAAGAGGTTATCATGATTCCCATAAATTTTATCGCATTGGTGTCAAAACAATCACTTATTCCAGAACCCTTTGTCAGTTCCACGAAAAAGTTTTAAGGCTTTGTCAGAACACCCTTTCAGGGTAGGAAGAAGGGTATATAAACCCTAACTTTGGCCCCAGCAACTTGTAGCATTTTGGGCATAATACATGATGCCCAGATTGCTGTTCCTTGGTACTACCCTCAGATGCTGTCTGAGCCTCTCCACTTCATCTTTCTTCTCCTGGATTGGTAACTATCACCCTCTTCCCCCAATTACACTCTATATCCAACCTTTCAGGTCTTAATTTCTGACACCCTTGTATGGTTCTTGGAGTATCTCGTTTCCTGTATTTGTAGATTCCATATAAAATACTTTGTTTATCTTTCACTGGGACACCTCTGCAGTTAGTACTGGTATATATAGGTGAAAAGATCCTGCTGTGACCCTCCTCTTGCAGGCCTTCTTTGAGCTATAATTCCCCCAAATTCTAATGAGATGCTGGCATTGTGGGCAGACTCTCAAAGTCCAACATCTTTTAGAGTAACAACACTTTTATTCCTTCCCAGCTGCCTTCTCCCACAAGAGCAGCAGCAAGCCACAAGCTTTCCCGAGTGGCCTCAGGTCAGTACCAGGGAAAGCTAAGGAAGAAGAGAAAAGGGAGTCAATTGTTACTTCACAGGCAGCCCCTACTGGAGAAGAAAATCAGGCAGGAAAGAAGAAAGGAGGGAGAGCAAGGGAGAGTGACAAACAGAGAAAGAGGGGGGAGGAAGGGTCATCCAGAGAGCACTTGCCCCCAATGCCTCCCCTCCCCTCGGTTACTGGCATGCACTCATCCACATACATTTTTCCACCGACAAATCATGCAACTGTTGAAAATTTTTGGCTAACATGTACACATTTTGACCTCCCAAAATTAGACAGAATTGGTTGCTAATTGTGTGCGTGTGTGCGTGTGTGCATGTGTGTGTGTGTGTGTGTGTGTTTTCTCAAAAATAGCATAAACTAACATTTTAAACACAGACATACACAAAAATTAAAACACTACACTAAAACAATCAATTAAAAACCCCCACTAAACACTAACTCACTAGCAGAGGTGTATCTAGGGTGGGGCAAGTACGGCATGTGCCCTGGATGCCAATGCCGGAGGGGCAAAAAAGCCCACACAGAAGATTTAGTAGAGGAGGAGGAGGAGGAGGAGAAGGAAACAGCCCTGGAGGCAGGGGTACAACTTCCATGCTTGCCCTAGGACCTGTTTACACTAGATATGCCTCTGCTCACTAGAATCTTAACTTAGTGACTGACTACACTAATATACTAAAACACAAAAGGACTCCGACCTCCCGTGACCAAACCGTAATGGGTAAAGGAAAACAAGAAAAAAAATGTTATTCTACCATTACAGATCCATCTCAACAAGTTACTAATAACCATAGACACAAATTATTGCATTGTTTGATTTCTTACTGCTCAAAAAGTCCATAAACGGTTTCCAATCTTTCTGGGGGGAAAAATCGTCAGCTGACTTATCCTTTAAAACTCGCATTAGTTGGGCCATTTGGGATACTTCAGCAACCATAACAACCCAATCTTCTGTTGCCAGTGGTTATTATTTATTTGTAATGACACCAATGCCTCCATAAGTAGGGTTTTTGGGGGTGGGGGATGAGGCAGCTAGTAGCTCCCATCTCATCGGAGCAGTGAATCTACTCTAGGCTCCAAACTGGAGCTGATTGGGAATAGTGTTCAACCTGTTGGATGGCTCCTTTAACATTCAGACTAAGCATCAGAGCAGATTCACCTCCTCGCTGAGAGCAGAGCCACCAGCCCTCACTCCAGGCAGGAGTGAAGAGGAATGCAAGATTGTCGATGCTGCCGGAAGCAGTGGGATCCAGGAGAAGTATACCATCAATTCCTGGCCATTGGATCTGGAAACACCGACAAAACGTTCGCCCTAAATTAAATTCAGAACTTATCCAGAAGTTTTCTCTACAGTTAAAATGTTCAAAGGACTATTAAAAAAAAAAAAAAGCTAACAAAGGTTGTGTGAATTGACTCCCAGGCGCCAGTGGTGCCTTTATGCCTAGCTTCCAAATCTTACAGCTGAATGGCCTTATCCTACAGAGTTTGAAAACTGCACGTTTAATACAACGAGAAATAAAAAGGTGAGATTTCGAACCTGAAAGAGACTTTCTAGGCAACCTACAGCCAAGACCATCCCCAGGGGGGAGATCTGGTGTCCCACACTTTAAAATATAAACAGGTAGTAAATCAAGGAGCAAATGCGTAAGGAACTGACAGATAAGGGACAAAAAAATTTGCAGAAGCTCAGCAAAAAGGGGCATGTGACTCAGTTTTCAGAATACATGAGAAGGCTGTTTGAAGAAGGAATTTCATATCAGTCTTGTGCCACCCACACCTGGTAACAAACTACATAGATAAGTATCATGAGAACACCAAATAAAATGGAGCATTTTAAGAAACAATGGCCAGATGGAGCTATATCTGAAGACATGGCAGCAGATCAAAGAAGGAGAAGAAATCTAACGCAAGAACTAGTAACCTGGGGGGACAATAAGGATTAACAACCAGCAAATTTGTATTTCAGGGTACATTTTCCGATGGACCTACTTTCATCTGATGTGTGGAATGGACTAAGAAATGTAAGCACACAATGATTGTCTTTCACTTCCCTTCCGTGCCCCAGTAAAACAATGCCACAACATAAACAGTTTCTGAGCCCAAGTTCCTTCTACTCTTTTTTCTAGGACCTGACAAGACCAGCATCTACCATGCAAAGGAATTAAAACAGCCAACACCGATGGGAGGGGAAGGATAAGCTATTGCAAAAGTATATGGGCAGACAAAGAGCAGAATCTTTGTGGTGATGCATATGCTTGGTTACACCCATGTAAGTATTTTTTTCAACTGTTGAGCAAGAAAGAATCCAGTACCTCCTTGCAGACCATCTTTGCCCCTGGATGTGCAGTAGCAGCTGGCATTTCTGTCTTCCAGCACAGATTGGTTGTGCAGATGGGCCTAGGCTGCCATTTTGGATGTGGGGCATAAGAACCAATTTCGATGCTTACCCAGACCACAACCCTAAATATTTAGGTGGAAGTTTACCCTCTGCTCTTGCCATAATGAGAACCAGCGTGTTGCAGTAGTTTGAGCATTGGACTATGACCCCGGAGACCAGGGTTGGATTCCCCCCTTGGCTGTGGAAACCCACTGGGGGACCTTGGGTGAGTCACACACTCTCAGACCCAGAAAACTCTGTGGTAGGTTCACTTTAGAGTTGCCATAAGTGAGCAACAACATCTGCCAAATAAGATGCTGGACGGTTCATGGGCAAAGCCGAGACATACTTAGCAAAGGAAGGCAGGAGTGAAATTGACCTTTGAAATAGGTTGCACAATTTCTTTTCTCCTTTTAAACAAGTTTTACCAAGAACAGTTATTGCTCTAAAAACTGACACTTTCTAATTATTCTTAAATGTTAAGTGTTTAAGGAATTTCAGAGGCATTTTGACAGGTATTTTTCAGCTTTTGTGTCATTCTCTTATCAATTCTAAATGTTTTTTTTTCCAGAAAAAAAAAAAACAGTAGTTAAAAGTAACAAGCAGTACAAGAGGTAATGCCCTGTGTTACTCTTTAATTTAAACACTGCAATAAGGAATGACAGCAAGTGGCTTTTTAAACCATACCACATGAAACAGAAACAAACTACATCCAGTCCTCCACATTTGCACTTCTTTTCTGGAGGAACCTTTCCTCTCTGCAGCTCTAATGAGGCCGCACAGCCTGCTGGTCCTCCTCCTCCACCAGCCACTGTCTAGCCAGCTAAGGATGGCTCACAGCCCAATTTCTCAGCACCACAAACCCTCTCCTGATGCCCTGCACACACCCAAGGAAGGAGATAGACAAGAGAGAGGAAGTATAGGGCCACTATGCTGACCCACCATGCTTTCCCACTCCTTTCCCTGACCTGGGCCATTTCTGCACTAGGCTGTTATAGCACAATGACTCCACTTTCAACCTCCTATGGAATCCTGGGGTTTGCAGTTTAGGGAGGGGCCGGCCAGCACAGAGACACACACAAACATATTGATATTTATAATTTTTCTACTTTTGCAAGGGTCCTGCACCCCTAGTCCTAGCAAATGTGGAAGGCCAATGCACTTTGCACTTTTACATACATGCGCTTTTACATACATTTTTTCTAAGCTCCACTGCTATTTTGGAAAAAGTACATCTTGAAAGGAAATCCAAAGTTATGCCCCTATCTCACTCCCATGCATTTGTACTTCCAATGTAAAAATCCGAAAGTATTACAAAAATCCAAAGCACAGTAAAACAAATTAAAACCATACACAAAACATATTAAACCCAGTAAAATAAAAAGGACAGTTTAAAAAAAAAAAGAGTATTTCACATTTAGTCTTTGAACACAGGACAACTGCCTATCCCAAAATGAACTTTCTTTACGATGAGTTCTCAGTGACTGGCTCTGTCAAAGAAGCTTGAGAGAAGCCATTCCTTTTCAGAAGCATCTGGTCTCAAGGCAGGAATGAGCATTTGCTTGATAAAATACAGCATGAAAAAGGCTCACCTCATCTTCAGTCTGTCTCCTCTAATGACTCATCAAACTGTGTCACGTAGTTTCCAAGAGCCACTGTACTCACCCTCTGCTGCTAGAATCATCCTGTTTAGACTTCTGTTTGGAATAACCAAAGAGTGGCAGGTCTTTTTTGTAGTTTAGTCCATGGATTAGAAGCTGCCTGTGTATTCCAGTGTCCCAGCTCTTGCCCCCATGCTAAAGCACTTGCATGTTTATTCAAGCATTGCAAAACACATTTTCGTTTTTCTGACCTGGTAGTTACATGAAGGGTAAACCACTCTCAGTAGGGCAACCGGTGGTAGGACAAGCGGCGTAATATTTTCTTTATTTATTTTCATTATTTAAATATTTTTAGGCCAACCTCTGTCTAAAGATCTTAGGGCAGTGTACAATAAAACCAACCAG
Organism: Cyclura pinguis; assembly: GCA_030412105.1. Lineage (NCBI taxonomy): Eukaryota > Metazoa > Chordata > Lepidosauria > Squamata > Iguanidae > Cyclura > Cyclura pinguis. The sequence goes on along the minus strand of CM059601.1, from coordinate 13,119,872 downwards.
ATGAATTAAAACAGTGTACCTCCCTATACAAGCCAGCACAAGCTTTGAGACCAGCAGCAGAAGATTTTCTCTCAAACCCACTGTCTTCACTGGCATATTTGGTGGGGATGTGGAAAAGAGTCTTGTCCATAGCTGCTGCCAGGCTGTGAAACTTCCTTCTACAGGATGTCTGGTGGGCCCCTTGCCTGCTATCTTTCCATCGACTGGTGAAGACTTTTTAATTCGCCCCCCCCCGAAACTGCAAACCCCAGGATTCCATAGGATGTTGGAAGTGGAATCATAGCGCTATAACAGTCTAGTGCGGAAACGGCCCAGGTCAGGGAAAGGAAAGGGAAAGAGGGTGGGTCAGCATAGTGGCCCTATACTTCCTCTCTCTTGCCCATCTCCTTCCTTGGGTGTGTGGAAGGCATCATGAGAGCGTTTGTGGTGCTGACAAATTGGGCTGCAAGCTGTCATTGCAGACCAGGCAATAGCTGATGGAGGAGGAGGAAGAGGAGGACCAGAGGCATGTTTTTAAAGGGCCATATTCCCTGATCAGGGCCACCAAGAGGAAAGGTTCCCCCAGAAAGGGAGCACCTGGGGGGGGGGGAGGTTGGAGAAACTCACAAATAATCAAATCCATGAAAGTGAAACCCATAAATGCAGAGGACTGTCTGTATTAGTAACTATGGCCATTTCCACACTGGGCTATTAAAACGGTGCAGAGCGACCTCTAACGGAGGTCTTCTGCACCGTAGAGTGGACTGGGGTGGACTACTTTCTGTAGTTGCATACCTCAGTCCACTCCGGAGCGACCAGAAGTGGTCGCGCCGCGTGGTTTTTAAAAACCTCTTTTTAGAGGTTTTTAAAAATCACAGAGCGCGCAACCCCGTGCCGCTCCGTCACCCGGCTCTGGAGCAGATTTGCAGGCGTGCACAAGTGCGTGCCTGCAGATCTGCCAGGGGCGGGCTTCCGGCTGGCGAGCTTCTCCGGTTGGTGGAGAGCCTCCACCAACCGGAAGCTGCCATGTGGCACGCTGGAGGACTGCAGAGCAGCGAACTCGCGCTGCTCCTCGTGGCGACGGACTCGGCCGGCCGGAAAACAAAACCAGTAAGCTCTGTTTTCGGCCATTTCCCCCCCCACATGCGGAAAGGGCCTATGTTTTAAATATCTTTTTAAATGCTTTAACCAAGGCTTTCAATATATTGTTACGTAGTTCTTTTTTTAACTTTTGTAAAATATAATTTTAATTTCATCTTGTGTTAAACTTCTGGAAGCCCCCTTGGATCCCATCCCAGGAGAAAGGTAGGGTATAAATTCAATACAGAAAGTCAGAGAGACTGTTCAAAGCTAAAAACCTATTACGCCTCAAGTTAAAAAGACAGATTTAAACTGCATCAGCTCTGGTTTCCAAATAAAGATGGAACTAAGCACGTTTACCTGCAAAGTATTTTGCAAATTTCTTACAGGCTATTGAATGCTTTGCACTTTTTTCTGTTAGACCGGAACTTAACAGACCTTTGACTAGGAATGGAAAAATATTTGCCATCATTCATTTCTGGGCTAAAAATATGGGTTTGTTGACATCCAAGAAGCTCAATCAGCAAGAAAAACACAGTGGTGCAGTCGTTTTCGAACTATTAAGTGGTGTGAGGCGAGGGTACAATAGTTGTTAAAGTGAGGCATGCAGGAAAAGTCAGAATGCAATTCAGGAAGTGTTAAAAAGAAGGGCAAGAGTGGGTGTGTCGGTGTGTCCATCCACGCACACCATTGAGGATTGACTGGTCTCTGCAAAAGAACAGCACAAAGCATCTTCTTCTGTTATGCTTTCCTCCAACCTCAGACATAGCACAGAGAAAGGCAGTTTTTCCGGTAAGGGAAGTGAAGAAAGGAGGCAGAGAGTGTGAGACCTCGGCCATTTCCACACTAGACTGTTATAGTGCTATGATTCCACTTTCAACATCCCATGGAATCCTGGGGTTTGCAGTTTCGGGAGGGGCTGGCCAGGATTCCCCAGGATTCCATGAGATGTCCATGGGAAACCCCAGGATTCCATGAGATGTTGAAAGTGGAATCATAGCGCTATAACAGTCTAGTGCGGAAACAGCCCTCATGTTAAGACAGCAGGGGTGTGTGGCACAACGGGCCTGTGTGAGAGAAAGGAGGGACAGGTGTAGGATAAGACATGGGGGTGATGTTGAGCAGGAGGGGGTGTAACATCCACATGTAGATGTAAAGGGAGTCATGGGGTAAAAAGATTGAGAACCACTCCACTAGTGAGAATTTTACAGAGGCCATTTCCGCCTTACACTGTTATAGTGCTATTATTCCACTTTCAACATCCTGTGGAATTCTGGGGTTTGTCATTTCCTGAGGCCAATGAGCTCTCTGGCTGAGAATTCTCAATACCCTCCCTAAACTGCAAACCCAGGATTCCATAGGATATTGAAAGTGGAATAATAGCACTACAACAGTGTAGAGTGGAAATGCCCAGGTTCCACTCATTATTTGCAGGTCCCAAAATGTTGCTGGAAATTATTCTACTTAGAAGAACACATGGGGTTTCTGTGCAAAAATCAGGGAAGAGTTGTCTGCCAAACACTGTTTCCACATAGCCATGGGAGGGTAATACAAATTGCTTATTTTTATTTACACACACACACACACACACACACCAATCTTGCACAAAGAACTCTCTATGTGGAAACAGCTTTTTGTTTATTTGTTTGTTTGCATTAAAAATCTGAAGGAAAAATAAAGCACTACTTCTTAATAGCCATTTGTATGGTTTTATGTAAAATTGCTGTTTATAAATGCAAAACCCAATAAGTTTACACAAAAATCATATATCTATTTGGAAAGTGCATTTTCATGAAAAATTTCCTTTTCAGACAAAACCCCAAATTCCTCATGCAAATCAAAGGGACTGTTTCCAGACAGCCACATAGGTGGAGGTTTTTTGCACAAAACATGCTTTTTTACACAAGAAAACACAATTGTTGCACTTAAAAACCACATAGAATAATTTTCCAAAACACTTCAGGATGTGTGAATACTGGGTGGGAACTGCACAGAAATATTTTCTCCCGTAGCAGGGAGAAAATTTCAAGGAAAAAATACTCAAATGTGAAAATTACCACCCTTGACTATATGCAAGAAGTTCCTCTGGTACCTCTGCAGATGCAGTGTCAGCAGAGTAGGATGATTTCTTCATGACCAACTCCACCACAGAATGGGCTTTGAACAAATATTTGATCTGACTTGCTTCAAGTTTTCCACTCTCAATTTATTTCCTGTCCTAGTTGTTTCTAAGGACACAATCATACACAGTAGAAAAACAGGGAAGTCATTTGATTCTTGTTGTTGTTGTGTGCCTTTGTAAGCCAATTTCTGACTTATGGAGACCCTGAGGTGAACTTATCATGGGGTTTTCTGGGGCTGAGAGTGTGTGATGTGCCCATGGTTACCCCGTGGGTTTCCATAGCTGAGTGAGGAATCAAACCAGGGTCATAGTTCAACACTCAAACCACTATACCATGCTGCTCACTCATTTGTCTCTGCTCAACGGGAAATGACCTCCAAGAGTGATCATGCCAACAATCAGATCCATTTCCCCATTCCTGACACCAGCTAGAACTTCAACAGAATCAGCTGACAAGGGCACAGAAAAATCTCCAAGAGGCATAATCAGAAAACCATCCAGATAGCTCAGGCCCCTCGGCTGATCATTGCAATCAGTCCCCTGCCTTCATACTCAGACTCTGAGTGCCAGTCTAAACTCCATCATGGAGTCATCTGCTCATGATAATGGAACTATAGGAGGTTTCTTCTAACCCAGATGACCATCATCCCATCCAACAGGGAAAACCAGGTCTATTCTCTCCTGTAGAATGAGTGTGGGGCAAGATATCAATTGTGATCCTCAGTTTCCATACTGATGCCATGAAGTCTAACATCAGTACTGAAGTCCCCCAGCACAAAAAGGTGAAGGAATTCCAGCACCCTCCTGGGACCACTCTGAGTAGCTCAGCCTGTTGGGTAGTAGGGCAGGTAATACCCCAGTATCATCCAAACATTGTCCATAGCACTGATCCTCAAGAGACATGCATTGAAAACTGGAAGATTGCAGGATGTGGCACTTAACAAAGGGGATGGGATCACAAGAAGACCACTGAAGCCCCACCTCCCCACCACCCCAGATCTTACCTGCTACATCACACAGAACCCAGGGAGACAAAACTGGGAAAACACACATACGCACGCCTGTCTCATCCGAGCAGTTTCTGTGATCCAAGCCAGGTCAGCCAAATCATCTGAGAGCAGGTCCTGGATGGCTGTTGTTTTCCCATTCATTCACCTGGCATTCAGCAGTAGTACTTTCAACCCAGGGGGCCTGGCTTATCAAGATGTTGATAATAACAACAAAAATATAAAAAAGGGGGACAAGATTAAGATATTCAACGAACAAGGACAGCAATCGCTTTTCCTGATGGGTGTTATTTCTTCCCTGCCTCCCCCCCCACCTTCCGCTCTTTTTCTTTCAAGCAGACGACAGGCAATCATTTACATGAGTCTCTCCATTATACGCCGAAATAACAGTGCAGTTTTCATTAACAAAAGAGACTGCCTCTCTCCTCTTGGTTTGTGTTGTCAAGATACTTTAGCTGAAATATACAGCGATTTCCAACACTTACCCTGCTTGTCACACTGAGAGTGAAATAATGGCTGACATTAGGAAGATTATTTCTCTGCAATAAAATTACCTTTCACAACATATTTCTATCTAAGTGGAAATGATAGAAATCATAGATTCTATTTTCAAATGGAGGGACAGGGTGGGGGGGAAGAGAGAAGAGCATAAAATCAACAGGATTCCCACTCGCACCCAGAGGCATCCAAGAAGGCAGAGTGGGCAAACCTGGCTACCTTCTGTCATCTGCCCAAACAGAATGTCACAAATTTTGCTAAAAATAAACTCAGGGGAGGCAACAAGCATTTTATGGCCATTTCCACACCGGGCTTCTGAAATGGTGCAGAGCGACCTCTGACGGAGGTCTTCTGCACCGTGGAGTGGACTGGCGTGGACTACTTTTTGTAGTTCCACACCAGAATCCACTCAGGAGCGGCCAGAACTAGCCAAGCAGCGTGTTTTCAACCTCTTTCAAGAGGTTTTTAAAAAGCACAGAGCGCACAGCCCCATGCCGCTCTGTTGCCCGACTGAGATGCAGATTTGCAGGCGCGCGCAAGTGCGTGCCTGCGGATCTGCCGGGGGCGGGCTTCCGGCTGGCGAGCTTCTCCGGTTGGTGGAGAGCCTCCACCAACTGGAAGCCGCCATTTGGGACGCCGGAGGACTGCGGAGCAGCGAGCTCGCGCTGCTCTGCATGGCGACGGACTTACCCGGCTTCAGGTAAGCTCCGTTTCCGGGCGTTTTCGCCCGTTCCCCCCCCCACACAAACACATGCGGAAAGGGCCTATATCTGGGCTGACAGATTCAAGCAAGAATTCCAACTTGTGTGCGGGGGTGGGGGAGTTTTGGGGCGGTTCTATGTAATGGAAATTGTGATTAGATGTGACAATGTGACTAGATCTCAGGACCTGGACCCTCTTCTGTGATCCTGAGGGCAGAGAGGAATCTCAGGGTGAGTGCACTGTCTTGAAAGCTGTATATTTTCCTAAAAGGTTAGACTTGGTGTCTTGTTTCCCCCAAATGTTACACTTTGTGTTACTGGGGGTGGTGCTTAATGCACTATCATTAATAACATCACCTAGAGCTGCTTTTATAACATCACCCTTGTAACATCACCAGGGATTGCTTTTGTGACATCATAAAGAGTTGTCCCTACATCTCAGACTTTGGCCATGAAATCTTAGGATCTGTGATGGTATTAACCTGGAGGTTCTAGTTTGGACATTTTAGGGTTCCCAGATCTCAGGGCCCGTTAACTGCTAAGTCACAATTGTTTCAAGGTAGCATGACCTTTATAAGGACAGATACTTTTAGTTGTTGTTGTGTGCCTTCAAGTCATTTCTCACTTATGGAATCCCTCAGGTGGACCTATCACAGGGTTTTCTGGGGCTGAGAGTGTGCAATGTGCCCAAGTTCACCCAGTGGGTTTTCGTGGCTGAACAGAGAACTGAACTCTGGTCTCCGGGGTTGTAGTCCAATGCTCAAACCACTACACCAGGCCAGCTCTTTTTTTCAAAAAAAAAAAGTATCAGTAAGCTTCTAGCCTGTGATAGAAAATACATACATAGTGGGTCGACACCCGCTTTGTAAATCCAGAGCGTGGAGAAGTTACTTTTTGATTACAACTCTCAGAACTGTCTGGAGATACTCAACATTGGTGTCCAAAATGTAATTTCATCAAATCCTTCCTGTAACTGTAAAAGTACCCATAATAAAACTAATAATAGTCACACTGCAAATTACTCATTACTTTATAATTGTAAAGCAACTCAGCAATTCCTTAGTTATTGCAAAAAGTAAATACACGTAACTCATTACTGGTAAAGCTACATGGTAATATTAGTGTGGTGTTGTAGTTAGACTGTTAGAAAGGAGCAGACTTGGGTTGAAATGCACTCTCAGGTTCTTTTTGCAGAACATTGTCATCCTGTCATAGGGATGGGAGAAGGATGGGACTACAGTGATGGTTACGCACAACGTCGTTGCAGTCCCGTCCTTCTCCCATCTCCAGGTGGCAGGATAGAAACAGGGAGGAAGATCACGTATGCCTCTTTGTGTACATTGAATTAGAAGCAGAATATAAATGCAACAAGTAGTCTACTGCCAAGTTTGCGTTGAATCTGCATGAATCAGAATTGATAGTTTGCTCTGTTTACAATTGGCCATTTTGCTAAGCTTCCTCTCTCCACCTGCTGCAGACATTTTTGCTACAAATTCTGGAAAGGCATCATTTTAAAAGCCGTGCAGTCCCACACCTCAAGGAAACCGATAGGAAGCTCCTTGCCTGCTCAAGTTCTCACCGTGTGTTAACTGCCCTCTCTTTAAATCCCTTCAGCTCTCTGCCTGCCACCAAAGCGACCCAGATCACATTAGATTCCCAAAGCAAAGGGAAAGGTTCTCATCTATCAGTCACCAAGGAGGCAGACAGGCTTGGGGAAACAACAAGCCATTTGTACCTGAGGAGGAGGACACTCCTGGGAAACAAACAGATGAGCCACCCCACGAATCCGAGCTATTCTCCACGGTAAACAGAACTGCATGAGAAACACACAAATTATCAGGGACATCTTGGTAATGCTCTCTTCCTTCGAGCTGTGGGTGAGGTGGGCTCAGAGCCTGAAATCCAACATTGTCCCAGCAGTCAAGTGTGTGAAAAAGTTAACCCTCTGAAAATCAAGGGGCTGAGGGGGGAGGAAGGGGAGGGGAGGCAGCCCCCACTTTTTGTGAAACCTAATGCCGTGTTTGTTCATTCACTCTGCAAGCAACACGTATGCTGAGCCGGTTCTTCTGAACCTGTGTGATGTGGCCACATGAGTTTGAGACTTGGGAGATGCACACACACGCACGCACCGGGGGGCGGAGGGGGTACATGAAGAAAGCAAAAGAGTTAAAAGGTAGAAAGGTTTCTGTGAGGGGAATCTTGGCAAAACTTCTGATCAGCTTCCCACAGAGGAAAGGGATTTCAGTCTCTGGCTACAGTGGGAGGGAGAGGGACCAGACTATACACAGTTGGCTCTCCACATTTGCTAGGATTCGGGGTACAGCACCCTCACAAAAGTGGAAAAACCACAAATATCAACAAGTGTCCATGTGTCTGTGGGAAGGGTGCCGAGGGATGGTGGGGGGAGCAGGCACCCAGCATCCAAACCAGGGCCATTTCCGCACTAGACTGTTATAGTGCTATTATTCCACTTGCAACATCCTATGAAATCCTGGGGTTTGCAGTTTCGGGAGGGGCCGGCTGGATTCCACAGGATGTTGCAAGTGGAATAATAGCACTATAACAGACTAGTGCGGAAATGGCCCAGGTCAGGTGGGTCAGCATAATGGCCCTCTGTCTTGGTTTTCTCCTTCCCTTGGGTGTGTGGGGGCACTGGGAAATTTGGTATTTGTGGTACTGAGAAATTAGACTGTGAGCTGCCCTTCTTTAGCTGGCCAGGCAGAGGCTGCTGGAGGAGGAGGAGGACCAGGGACAGGTTTTTAAAGGGCTGCACGGCCTAATTGGAGCCACCGAAAGGACGGTTCCTCCAGAAAAGAAGTGCTTGAGGTGTGGAGGGAGAAGAGGTTGGAGAAACTCACAAATATAGTAACCAAATCCATGAAAGTCAAACCTGCAAATGTGGAGAGCTGACTCTAATCACAATTGAAGCTGATAAACATTAAGGCCATTTCCACACTACACTTTTATACTGCTATTATTCCACTTTCAACATCCTATGGAATCCTGGGCTTTGCAGTTTAAGGAGGGGCATTCAGAATTCTCAGCCAAAGAGCTCTTTGGCCTCAGTAAACTAAAAACCCCAGAATTTCAGTGTAGTGCAGAAAGGCCCATAGTGCAGTTACTGTGTAAATATATATATCTTTAAGCCACGCGAGCATGAGGTTGGATCTTAGGCATCGATTCAAATTGGTGGTCCAATATCTTAAGTTACTTTGGTTTATTTTTAAAGAAATTCTAACGCACCTTTCACAGAAAATGTTTAAAATTAAGTTTTCAGTAAAATAATAAAAAAAAAAATTAAAAAAGGATAAAGAAAGAATGCAAACACAAAACCAAAGGAAGAATTTTCAGCTCTTGTGTGTGGATGCTACATTTTTGGCCAATGCTCAATAATGGTCAGAGCCTAACTGATTTAGGATGCCTGAGGCTAGAAGCAATTGTATAGTCAAAAGCAAGCAAGGGTTAAGAGTAGCAACCGATGTTCAAGGGAGCCAGTGCTGAAGCAAGTTGTGCCTCCAAACCACAAACAACTCCAGCTGAGGGAGCACGTCCTGAGTCTTTATAGGGCCTGGTGAACAGGGATTGGCTCTTGAGGTCAGCTGACTGAATACTTAAGTTAGTTCTAAAAGCATTAAGAAAACTTAGGCACTTTCAGCTCTTTACTTGCATCCCTCGACATCCTGGCGTCATCCTGGCAGTGCCTGTGCCAGGATGGCAGCATGTCAGGCGGATGGTAGCAGCCGACACTGAGGAAGGAAGCGCCTTGATAGCACTTCTGCCCTTTCTGTATGGCCCAGCTGGTGCGATCGTCACGTGAAAGGGGCCTATTGCCAGATTGTTTTCTGTTCATAGTATAATGTAGGATCATGACGGCTGGGGACGTGACAAGAATGGGACCGTGCCGATGTCATGTGATAGCACACATTGCGGACCAGCTTCAATGTGTCCCCGTGCTGGGATGGGGCCATAGTGTGGAAATGGCCTTAGTCTTTCAGGCTTGGGATGGACAGAGGACTGTTTCACATTGCACAATTATAGCACTCTGATACCACTTTAAAAGCCATGCTTCCATCCTGTGGAATCCTGGGATTTATAGGTTTGTGAGATATTTAGAATTCTCTGCCAGAGAGTACGCCACGAAACTGCAAATATCAGGGCTGTGCTGGATGCAGCAACGAAAGTTTAAGTGGAATCAAAGTGCTACAATTGTGTGGGAGGAAAGATGATGGAGAATTGGTGACAGAGGACATAAGGCTGTGAAGCCTGAGCAGTAATATGGTTTGAGATATACACACACACACACACACACAAAGTTATACACAGAGGCATCGGTGCTTTGCACTGTGAAAAAGAACAGAGTCATATTAACAGTTCAAAATCCCCAGCTCCTTTTTAAAATGTAAGGTTTATATGATGATATTATCTCAAGGCATTTGGTAGAGTGAGACAATAGAGACGGCTATTACAGATTCATCTTTCTGGAGTTGCTCCTATTTTATATAAATGGTGCAAACCTAAGGCCACAAAACCTATGACGTGATGAAACTGAAAGCAAAATATGCATGCACAATGAATCTTATGGCTTTACTTAAAATAAATGCTTGATCATCATGAAAGAAGGGCTAGCACAAGAATGGGCAGACTGACTTTTTTTTTTAAGATACACTGCACTGGTCAGGCATCAGGTAAAATATATATTTCGGGGTAGAATATGTCCAGTAGGAGGGTTGTCCAAACATATCTCTATGAGGGAAGGTAAAGTATGGACCAGTGGTTTTCAACCTTTTCTTTACTGCGGATCTCCTGTAAATACAATTTGTTGCCAGGAATCCCCAAGATTTAACTCAAGATTTAAATATTTAAATTTAGTTTTAAATATTCAAATATTTAAATAAATATTTAAATAAATAAATATTAAATAAGTATTTGAATAAATATTGTAATATTTATTTATTTATGTATTAAAGGCTTCTGGAGACTAAGGCCATTTCCTCACTAGATTGTTATAGTGCTATTATTCAAAGGCCCCTCCCTAACCTTGGGATTCCATAGGATGTTGAAAGTGGAATAATAGCGCTATAACTGTCTAGTGTAGAAATGGCCTAGGATTCAAATCCCCATTCAGACACTGGGTGACCTTGGGGAAGTCACATTTTCTCAGCCTCAGAGGAAGGCAAAGGCAAACCCGCTCTGAAAAAATCTTGCAGAAAAAAAGTGATAGGTTTGCTTTAGGATTGCCATAAGTAGGAAGTAACTTGAAGGCACACCACAATAAAGTGCTGCTGACAGGGAGAGGTTCTTTCTAGCCACCATGTTCTCTCCCTTTTGAAAACTGACTCAGTGGCAACCTTACAGTGAACCTCTCTCTCAAGAGTTTTCTTGGCAAGATCTGTTGCCTTTGCCTTTCTCTGAGGCTGAGAGACTCGCCTGAGGTGACCCAGTGGGTTTCCACGGGTGAATGAGGATTCAGACCCTGCTCTCCAGACTCATAGTTTGGGTGCGTGCACAGGCCTGCTGCCATGTCCCTGTCATCAGGGAGTATGTGTGTGCATGCCCAAACTGTCCCCTTGTTTGCAAATGACGGAGCAGTTTCAGCACCTACAGTCCCCCCCCCCCCATATCCCTGGTGCTGCCACTTCTTTTGGTGTCCTGCATCACGGCTTCACGGACCCCCTACGAGGGCTCCACAGACTCCCAGGGGTTCCCAGGTTCCAGGATAAGAACCACTGGTATAGACAATCCGCATGGCTTACAATGCCACTCCTTGTCCCCTGGGCTCCCAGCGTCTCAAACCCCTTGAACCTATACCCTCCAACTGCCTCAATTTGGCAGGGATTAATCCTCTGCTATCCCACTTTTTATCTGTTAAAAAAAAATCCCACTTTCTTTCTCCTCTGTCCACTTTTCTCCTTTGTCTTCAGCTTACCCCAGATGTTGCAAACTGAGGCCATTTCCGCACGAGGAGAGGGAATCGCTCCATGCCGTTATTTACCAGATCTTCTGGCTCCTCGGTCCGGTCCAGGGTGAATCGGAGCAGTGCGAGGTCTTAGACCCGCACTGCTCTGGCTTCCAAAATGGCGGCTTCTGGTTGCTCGCGGGTCCCGACCAACTGCTGAAGCTCGCCACGCCTAAAGCCCGCCCTCTGCAGATCGCAGGCTCACATTGGCGCGAGCCTGCAAATCTGCACAAGGGAGCAGGTACGCAATGGCGCGCTCCGGAAACATGAGAAACCTCTTTTTTCCGGTCTTTAAAAAGGGCACTGGAGGACCAGTTGGGGGCGTTTCGGAGCAGACTGAGGCATGGATCTCCAGTAAGTAGTCCAAACCTAGTCCACTCCAAGGTGCAGACGTCCTCCGTGGAGGACGCACTGTGCTGTTTTAATTCTGCCGTGTGGAAGTGGCCTGAGGCCATTCTGCCCTACACATAACTATTATTCCATTTTCAACGTCCTATGGAATCCTGGGGTTTGCATTTTAGGGAGGGGCCATTATAATTCTCAGCCAGAAAGCTCTTTGGCCTCAGTAAACTACAAACCCCAGAATTCCACAGGATGTCAAAAGTGGAATAATAGCACTATAAGTCCAATGCGGAAATGGCCTGAGATGAAAGTGCAAAAGCAGTTTGTCCTCAATTAACTAACTGGGAGCGGAGAGATGAAGAGGGGCAGAATCTTGCCCTTCCCAGTAGACCCAGGCAAAAAGAAACTGCTGCAGCCTGTCCTTGCTTGTGTATTTGTCCTCATTCTCGTTTGCCATCTTGACCAGACTCTGATGTTGCTTGCCCTCCTGTACCAATTTTTGTCTGTTGTAGACTATATAAATCCTTTCTAGAAATGTTGGCTCCAAAGTGGCAACACATACTTTCAGAAGACTCTGTAGAACATGATTTGCTATTTAGATGTAATTTGGTCCCATGGCCCAAAACCAGGCCCAGAAAAAAGAAAAAGAAAAAAAAACCTTTCTTGAACACCAAGTGATTGGAGAAGAATGGAGACCTGTTAATATGCAAGGAAGGGTGAAGAAAAAGGCCTCTGAACCCTCAGAAGTTATTCACCTCCTGATCTATATGAAACATTTGGTTAAAGTAATTAGGACAGAACTTGAGCTTAATTATATGCATTATTTTATTTTATAAAATCCTATGTGGTAAACATAATGTTTTCAGTTTCATCATTTTTACTCTGGGAACCTCTGAATAGTTTACACTTATGATTCACACTTGTTAACCTATCTTATAATTCAGTTTATGAGTGCAGTTTCCATGACACTTAGCAATTTTTGATACCGAATTACTGAATATACCCTGGTGAAACTAACGTGCCCCCTTCCCGCAATTAAGAGGATTTTCAGATCTTCTGTAATTCCACTTTGTCACCCTGCTAACATTAATAAAACTACACCAATTTCAACAGGGATGGAAAAGAGACCACATTTCTTGCCAGCATTCGTAAGAATGGAGACTGTGTCCGTGTTTGTTGGAAATCACTTTCACTTGGAGAGATTGGCACAGTGAACAGGGAATCAAAGTAGAAGTTTTGTGTTTCATTTTCTAATGATGGGGGGGGGGAGAGAGATTAAAAAGGGATGTTATTTCTCTGGTTACAGGTTAAGTCTGAACTCCTTAAGGCTTTCTTTGAAGCCACATTCTGCTGAAATCTCTTCTAAGTAAAACGGTAAAGATCAACATGCTTGCCAAAATTTGGTTCAACTCTCCTTCGTAGATTATTTGGGCTTTTTGAATGGCCAACCTTTCTGAATAGATTTCCTCTTTTTTTCCTTTCATGGATTTGATGATTCATGAATTTGATTACTATGTTCTCTTTAGGAATCTCTAGGTCCTTCAGTGTGATCTGCCAGAAGTTGACCATAGAGTCACACTGGAGGACCTAGAGGTTCCTAGAGAAATTTTCTCTCAGGTAAAGAAAAATTAGCATTCAGAATTTTTATTTACACTCATGGTTTTCCACTTCCATGGGGGTCTTACTCCCCTAACCCCCACCAAGGTAGAGTATCCACTGTATTAGACTCTGGGATCATCCACTGAAACAAAATGGTGGGAGATGCAAGACAAACAAAATAAAATACTTTGTCACACAGTAGACAATTAAACTGTGGCATTCACTGTCACAAGGTCTAGCAATGGTTGCCAACTTAAGTGCCTTAAAAGGAAGAATGGATAATTTGGGGAAGTAACTTTGGGAAGAAGTAACATTCCTCTCTCTATTATTTGCTGGGGAATGGAAGAGAGAAGATGCAGTTGCACTCAGTTCCTACTGATGGACTTCTTACTGACAACTAGTTGGGTGCTGTGTGAACAGAATATTGGACTAGATAGGTGTCTGGTTCAATCCAACATGGTTCCTTTTTTGTTCTTATGTTCTTGCAACTCCATCCTAAATACTGTACATACATACTGAGATATAGGTCATGCCAATAAGATGAGCTTTTATTCAGTGATAGGTAGTCTTTGTGCAATGGTGGCCCCTAGACCAAGAGAGGGGTGTCACCCAGAAATGGAGGGGAAGCTTTGTCTCTAATCAGTTCCTGAGGCTCCATACTAGAATCTTATCTACCAGAGGTCATGGTCATTCTCCAAAGCAGGCTATCATATTTCTGCCCCTTGCTGTGTAGCAATCACAGTCAAACCAGTGGGTAAGAAGAGGGAGTGGAAGTAGGACTAAGCTTCCCTCCCTCTACTTCTGTCTTCTCTCCCTGAAGTGGTTTTCCCAATCAAAACAGATCTAAGGCAAATTACAGCCCCAAAATGCCCTCAAACACCATCTAGGAAATGGAAGATATTTTTGCCACATTCCTTGTCCCTAGGGACATTTTACGTCCCAGGGAGGCCTTGTTCTAAAACAAAAAGTGCATACCCTCTATCTGTGCCAATTTGACAAGGACAATCCCAGTTAATTCTCTGTTGTCCCACTTTTTCAGCTACCTTTAAAATATGCCAGTTTCTCTCTCCTCCTCCCACTTTCTCCCTTTGTCCTCAGCTTACTTCAATTGCTGCAAACAGAGTTCAAAGTACAAAAGTAGCTCCCACTTTGTTAACTCAGCAGGAGGAGAGAGAGGGAAAGAATCTTGCTATTCCCAATAGATTCAGGCAAAAGGGAACTGTTGCAGCCTCTCTTAGCTTTTGTGTCCTTCCTCATTAATAATGTTTGCTATTTTGACCACACTCTGATGTTGTTTGGCCACACATATCTTGGCTTTCATCTGTGAAATACTGAAGGGTATATAAAAGCTGTGTGCTTCTAGCAATCACCGGCACATTAGTGGGTGGGAACAGGGAGGAGAAGCTGGGTTTGTTCCCCTTCCCTTTAAAAACTACTGTATTGAAAACTGGAGATGGCTCTTCTACCTTTAATTGTTGAACAAAACAGGGAATTTCAGCAGATGATGCTTGTGGTGCAATCAGATAACAAGCAATGCCTTTTGGGAAATTCCTATTTCTACACAACTAATAAAGTACAGGAGCCATTGCCAATTACCACTGTTTCTTCCCTAAGCTCAGGTTGCACTAGCTTATTGCACTCTGCCGGCATAAATGCCAAATATCTTTATACAATTCACTTTGGATCTGCACACAGAAGCTATTCCAGACATGCACACAGGGGAAACCAGCCCATGTTGGGTTGCCACTTTGCATTTGCAGAGCTATGAGAATCTTCAATATAGGGAAGCAGAAGCAAAGACATCAACTCATCTTGCCTCAGAATTATCTGGATAGCCAAAACATGTAGGTCTGGAATGGAACAGATGAACTCTGGAGTCTGGGTGGAGAGCAAAATAGGTTTATTCCTGTCTCCAGAACTCTTCAGGGAGAAATGAAATAAGTCTGCTTATTCCTTGGGAAGAAAGTCTCAACATCTAAGCAGTCATCCTTTTTTTATTAACCACAATTAGCTGCAGACTGCATATAACACAGAGGTACGTACGTAGACAGCTTAAAATCGACATCCTTCCCAAGCCCTGCTGCCAAATATCCTGTAACCATAAGAATAGAGAACCAAAAGATTCACATGCAGCTGGGCATCCCAGATCTCAGGGCCTGGCTCCTCTTCTCCAGTTCTCATGGCAAGGAATGTCAGGGGGAGCACACTGCCTTGAAAAGTGTGTGTATTTTCCTTATTACATGGACTTTTTAAAAAATTTGAATGGTACACTCAGTGACTGATGCTTAGTGCATCATGTTGAATGATTCTATCGTGTTGAATGAGTCAGTCTGGTGAAATAAAATGAATCTATGGAAGCTTACTCTTTTCTCTCATATACCTTGCAACTGTCCTGATTTGGCAGGGACAATCCTGATTGATCTTCTGTCTTCCTCCTTTTTTAGCTGTTCTTAAAATGTCCCAGTTTCCCTCTCATCTTCCCACTTTCCACCTTCATCTTGGTTTATTTCAATGGCTGCAAACTGAGTTCAAAGTGCAAAAGTGGTTTGCATTCACTTAACTCAAGCCATTTCTGCACTAGACTTTTATACCGCTATGATTCCACTTGAAACATCCTATGGAATCCTGGGGTTTGCAGTTTCGGGAGGGGCCGGCCCCTCTCGAAACTGCAAACCCCAGGATTCCATAGGATGTTTCAAGTGGAATCATAGCGCTATAAAAGTCTAGTATGGAAATGGCCTCAGTGGGGTGAAGAGGAGGGAAAGGAGCATAGTCTCACCCTTCCCAGTGGGCTCAAGCAAAAGCAAATCCCTGTGGGTTCTTCCTCATTATAATAACTTTTGCCATCTTGACCACACTCTGATGTTGCTTGGCCAAACATCTCTGGTTTTCATTTGTGAAAAGTTGGAGGGTTATGTTATCAGTTAGTTTCAAAGGTGCTACAATATCCCTTTGCATGTTGAATAAGGCTTCCTCTTTTAACCCCTCTTGAAACATCACTGGGGCCTCTTCCCCTGCCATCACAAGGGGTCATCTCAGGTTTACGCCCTGAAATCTCAAGACCTATGATAATCTTGACCTGGCCACCCTGCATGCAACATGCAAATTCTGTCCCAGAGTTGCACTTTGCCCTCCCTAACATACACACGATAAACTCTTCCAAGTTTTCCCCCCCTGTATTTATTGATCTCATCTCTGCTCTTTCTTTACACTGGGCTGTGGCTCATCCTGTGCCTTTGTTGCATGACTCCCAACAGAATTGTCTTTATAAAAACTGTTTGATTAAACAGAGTCTCAACAAACAGGAGGTGTGTACAACAAAACAGGACGAGGGCATTAATCGGGGGGTAATGTATGGAAACTATGCACAATAGGTGAACAGGGTGGTTCGTTTAGTCTTCTTTCAGTGTGGTGCATCTTCCTAAATCTGCCTTTCCTGTCTGAGTCAAGGTATTGTACCTGACGACAGTATTGTTTCTTTTACCTTCAAAAGCCAAGGTCAGGTTGAGGTAAAGCTCAGAAAAGATGTAAGGATAGGCAGCTCGGTTCTGTGATGGGAACTTTTGCTGCAAAGTATCACAGAGAGGTCACCAGTTTACACCCTCTATGACTTTCATAAGTTCCTTCATTAAAAATTGAGGGTTGACCACAGTACAAAACAGATTGGCAAGCTGGCTTGAAATTTCTATCAATAATGGATCAGTTCCTCTCTCCTGATTTCTTTCAAATACAGCCCTTTGTTATTTTTAGCACAAAAGAGAGTGTATCTAGATACTCAACTCTGCTGAAGGGATGGGGAGGAAGAAGACATCACTCATTGCTACAATCAGCTGAACTGTCTTCCACAGTTGCTGCCTGCAGTTGCCAAATATGCAGTCTTGAAGGCTTGGTCAGCTTAAAGACTGAACAGGGGGAGACGACCCCTCAACAGATTTCAGGGTGAGGTGCTTTCCCTGCTCCGTGAACTACTCTGAGGTCCAGACTCATGCAGCATGCTTCCATCTCTCTATTTAATTCAGATTGATTTCTTATTTTGGTTTCTGTGTCAGTTGGTATAGAATGCATAATCTGTCATCCAAGAGCATTTCCTGCATCTCAGAAAGGAGTTAAATACACAGGAGTGGGCCAATCTGTTTTTGTGGAAAATTGGCAATCTACGGTCTAGTTATTTTGGAACAACCACCTTTCAGGAACTATCCATTAACAGGAACACCAGGACCTGGTGACTTATATGGAACATTCACCTAGATGGGTAGAACAGCCATCGCTGACCAAACAGAAAAGATGGAGCCTCCTTATCTTCTCATTGCCCTTCAATATTTGAAATACATTGATTTTTCTCTAGTTTACATTTTCAGATTTTTCAAAAAAATGATGGGGCAAAAATATTTCCTGAAAACCACTTCTGTGTGAATGTCCATCCTTTTTCTGTCTTGTTCTCTGACATCTTTGCCCCTACCAGCAGCTGCTTTGGTGCCATTTTTATTTTTACATCTACTTCACTGGTTTCATTCTTCATCCCGGATTAGTTGCACAGACCATCTCAGCCAACTGGAGGTTGCACAGTGAAGGGGTTGGCATCACAATGTTATGTGGCCAATAGGACTTGCTTGCCAGATGATATCACTGAGGTAAAGTGATATCAGTGGAGACTGACCTCCAAAGGGAAGATGTTATTTAACACTGTTACAAATGTTCACAACAAATGTTGAGTAATTTCAGTTTAGACCTATCTCAGATATAATCTATTAATATAGAATCAGTTTAAAAGAGGACCTGTATTAAGCAGCAGTATGGGCACGTCCACACATTACACTTCTTACAGACATAATCAGTTCTGGATACATCTACAATGAAAGATAATGTGCCTTTTCTGAGTTATCACAGAAATCATTAATAAAGTCCTGCTTGGCAGGTGTACGAATATGGAAATATCAGATCAGTTAGAGAGCTTTCTTTCCCAGAAATAGAGTAACACTTGAGTCTGTTTTCTTGTTTAAGAAAGCTAATAGAATACACTGAGACAGAAGGAAGACAGAAATCTGAGTTCTGACTAACTAGGGAAAGTGAAGAGTTAGGGAGCCCTGCTGTTCCCTATCAAGTTGATCCTCCTTAGAGGATCAAGAGAAGCTTGAGAAGAAGTGGGAAAGTGACATCAGCAACCACAAGAGCATCAGTGTAGCTTAGAAGGAAGGTCAATATAGGTTGAGTAGCAACGATAAGAACAATCCAAGAAATCTGAGGAGCTTCATCTACTTCTTATGCAAACACATCTTGAGCATAAGTTGAGCTGTGTCTCAGTCACCCCCAACAAATATTTAGCAGTCCCTTCCGTTATTATATTCTAGGCAATAAACATGTGAAGGTTAGCTCAGTGAATGCAGCAACTGGTGTTTGTGTTTACATCTTGTTCCTTTGTTCAACTCTATTTATTGTTATTTGTATCCATGGTAGGGAAATAGTCATACATTGGGTGCAAAAAGAACCTTCAATTGACTTCGGAAACTTCACATACATTGGTGAATGGTCTTTGTGCTGCATGGAAATCTCAGGAACAGAAGTCTTTGTTTGTATAACTGACCCGTGGTTCACAGGTAAATGTTCAAAGAGTGGGCAGGGCTGCCTCTTGCTTTCTCTATATAATCCTTTGTTACTTTTCTCTTGTCGCTTGGTTTTTCTGACTTGGTTTCAGTCCATCTCTTCTTCAATTGTTCTGCTTCTCATGTCTGCTTCAGCCTGTTGCTTGACCTTTAGGCATGTACCTTGTTGTAATTCTGTGTTATTCACTGAGGGAAATGTTCTGCTTGTTCTGGTTGAATTTACGAACATGAGAAGGCACACTAGGTTAAAGAGTCATTCTCAAGAGTGTAGAAACTCAATCTTTAGAATTTCTCAACCTATAAAGGACAGGTGATGGTGGTGGAGGTAGTGGCAGGATGTTTGTAGCCTTGTTTACAACATTTTCTTTCAAGGATGCAATACAACAACATTCTTGCAAAGTTTATACTAATGCTATGGTACAATTGTACAAACATATTGAGTATTTAAACAGTGTATTTGATATTTTGACTTTTTCAGTATACAGATTTGAATTTGATTTCTCAGTCAGAAATCATTTGGGTCAAAACCAAACAGGATGGAAATTAGCCCAATTAATTCCTACGTTCCATGTTCATATAGGCCTTAGGCAGGCATTTGCATTCACTTAGGAACAGATGAAAAGTGGAACTAAATGAATCCAGCTTTCATTCTTGTGTTACCAAGTTTTCCAAACAGAAACACTTCAGCTTAACACTGACTGCAACATGTGAGACAGGCATATATAAGGCATGTCTCATGTCTTGTGAGTGTCCTGGATTCCCATGAGATTAACAATCTTATGTGAGCCGAAAACTCTCATGAAAGGTCGTCCACTCCTGACATTTGAGGAGGAAATGTATAATCTTGCCTCTGTAGCCACCAATGTTTGATAAATGAAAACCGAGACACACATGGCGAAGCCAACATCAGAATGTGGTTGAAATGTCAAAGGTGATTAATGAGAATGAACACACAAACTAGGACAGGCTGCAGCAGTTTGCTTTTGCCTGAGCCGACTGGGAAGGGCAAGATTCATCGCATTCCTCTCCCCTCCTGCCACCTGAGTTAATGAAGTACAAACTGCTTTTGCATTTGCAACTCATTTTGCAGCAATTGAAGTAAGCTGAGAATAAAGGAGGGGAAGTACGAGGAAGAGAGAGAAACTGGGACATTTTAAAAACAGCTGGAAAAGTGGGATTAATGCCAAATTGGGACATGCTGCCTCATGTGCCACTCACCTCAGTTCTCTGGGTATGGATACCTGAGACCAGGGAAGGCAGGCAACAGTCACACTCACAACATAGTGACACACACCCCTCACACAGCATTTAGTATGTGATTTGAGTCCATTGTATACCAAACACTTGGGGGTCAGAAAAGCACCTACTTTTCTGATTCACAAAAAAAAGGGGGTTGGAGTGTCTCCTATTGCCTCCATATGGGATACGATGTTCAGCCCCTAAATACTGGATGTCCTATATAAAAAAGGAAGTCTGGGAACCTTCATCAGTAGGGAAAATCTGCACTAGCCTTTTATAGTGCTATTATTCCACTTTCAACATCCTATGGAATCCTGGGGTTTGCAGTTTAGGAGGGGCCGGCTGGCTGGCTCCTCCCTAAACTGCAAACCCCAGGATTCCATAGGATGTTGAAAGCGGAATAATAGCACTATAACAGGCTAGTACGGAAATGTCCCAAGTCACGCATACCTGTTCATTCTGCTTGCTTAGCTCTTGCTGTTGAAGAACTTTAAATCAGACTGCAACTGAGCACCCTTTAAATAGATGATACCTTCAAGCAGAGGACTGTGCTTTGTAAAGTACAATATGCTACCACTCTATCCCTTAAGACCTTTTGAGGTGGGGTATTTTTGTGACATGCAGCACGATACTTCCACAGTGTAGCTGCCCGTCCCCAATGCATATTTTTGGAATCAGTTTCTTGCAGCAGAAATGGAGGGGCCTTTTTTTTTTTACGCATGAATATGTTTTAAATATTTATGACAAATAAACTGAACATATTTCAACATATTTCAAATATTTATGATGAAAAAGGATCACATGGACTTAATCACACACACATCCCAGTGGCACACAATGGGATGAATATTAGAAAAGGTGAACTTGAAATGTAAACTCCCTCATCCAAATAGGTCAGTATCAACAGTAGCGGGATGATCCAGACTCAGACAAGCTGGGTCCAACCCAAATTGGAGCTGAAAGTTTGCTTTCATTGCTGTCATGGGTTCTCTGCTGGTCAAGCCCCGCCCCAAAAAAGAAAAATATAACTTTGAGAAGGACAGCAGGAGGCAATGAAAGACTGACACAAGAGAGGATTCTGGAAGTGGGGGAAATTCATTGACACTCTTCTAATGCTTCTTGGCTACTGTTTGCCCTTTCTGTTCTCCCCCAGTGCTGTGGCACAAGGCCAAAAGCATGGTAGCATTGTTCCATAGCACTCTGGGAAAAGTACAATGGCAGTACTAGCTAGTGGAACAGTAAAAGGGGCAGAAAGAAATTTGGGAAGGGAAGGTTGACAATCTCGATAAAGTAGCATGTATGTACATGTCAGCACTTGACAGAAGAAAATACACTTTGACCATTCACAAGCAAGCAAGGTTTTTGAGAAATTTCCATGCAATAAACTTTGCAGAAAACAATGCGCATATTTTGCAGTGTGGAATGTGCATAATGAGAAAAATGTACTGAAACATACCTCAGTGAATGGAGAAAGCTACATGTATTAGGTAAATTAAAATTGCATCTATTAGATAAACTGCACAAATAAATATGCACATTAGGAAGAACACATTAACTGAATGTTAGAAGAAAACTGAAAGTCCTGCCATCTAAAATGAATGAAAGATGGGAAGTAAATGTAGGTGGGCATTCGGAGGAATCTCAATGAGATCAATCACCAGAGATTTTCACATCCCAAAACTATGGTGGTTTTTGTATTCCCTCAAACTCACTGAACTCACATTGCTCAAAACATGCCCTATTTATCCCAAATGCACTACAATGTTCCCATATAAAGGGTAGGGGGTGGATGATTGCTGTTATTGGCTAGCATCCTGTTAAGCAACTCATGATGCCATGAGCTAGACTAACAACCTCATAACTGTTTTGTATTTACATTTAAGATTGTAAAACCACTGCCACAACCTTAAATATCCAATTTTCCAATCAATGCCTTTATTACATTCAACAGACAATGAGGCAATAAAAAATTAAACACAACAATACCAAAAACAGCATATAACTATACAATTGTACAATACAACTATACAAATACACAGTATGCAGTTATTAAAATATATTAAAATTAGTAGTATCATTTTAATAGCAAACCATAATTAGTATAATCCTCCCTTTATTCTACCCCCCCCCCCGTCTCTTACTTGGAGATCTTATATTGTTGGTCCTTATCTCCTTATCCTTATCTTTATTCTTATCTATTCCCTGTCATATTATCAATTGTAATATAGCTCTATGAGTTTTGATAGAAGAGAAGATGAACTTTGCAACCTCTTCTGTTACCTTTCTTTTTTCCAGTAAAGTAAAGAGAAAAGTAAAGTATCTCTCTGCTAAGAGATACATCAAGTACTAATCCAGAAGTCTTCCCAAAAACTTATTTAGTATTGATGTTAGTAGCCTTGCTCTGTCAGCCTTAAATACCCCCAAAACCCTCCTTAAAAGCCAGACAACTGTACTGAGCAAAGGAGTTTTGTGATGCTGGCAAGTGGGGCACTGATGAGTGATGCTTCCAGCAACCTCTCACCAGTGAGCTACAGTTTAATGAGGGATTGTGACAGGACTACACAGAAGTCCCCGATTCAGCTTGTCTCACTGCTGCTTGCTGACAGGAGGGGGCTAGACACATCACCTTTCAGCACCCTGCTCACCCCCCCCCACTGCAGAATTCCCCACTTAATGTGGCTGCTTGGCTTTTAAAGTGGGTTTTAGGGGGTCACGAGTATAGTTAATAACACTGTAGCTATGGCCATTTCGTCACTAGCCTGTTATAGTGGTATTTTTCCACTTTCAATATCCTATGGAATCCTGGGGTTTGCAGTTTAGAGAGGGGCCTCAAAGGCCCTCCCTAAACTGCAAACCCCAGGATTCCATAGGATGTTGAAAGCGGAATAGCACCATTATAACAGGCTAATGCGGAAATGGCCTATGCGTCTCATGTAGGATCTTGGCCATCATTAATTTATATACTGCCATCAGGATGCATTGCGCTTCATGGAATAAAAGACAACCCTGCCAAAGGTATAGGATCTAATTTTTTAAAAAAAGAAAAAAAGGAATCTGGGAAGAAAGAAGTAATACATACACAAAACCATACAACTGTAAAACAGTCTATACAAACATAAAAAGCAATGCAAGGCAACGCAAAGCAAGCCAACATATAAACAAAATCCAAATTGAACTAAAATTCCAAAACTTTTAGAAAAGAGAGGGAAAAAAATTAAGATATTGCAAAATAGCAAGGAAAGAACGAGTCTGCAAATATTCAGGAAGACAATTTGGAGATTATGGAGCAGTAAGAGAAAAAAGGAGAAAGCCAAGCCAAAGAAGCCTTGGTTGGAGAAGACAATTAAATTCAGAGAATGAAGGTACTGAGCAGACTGGCAAAGAGAAAGGAGGGCTGAAAGACAGAGATATTGTAGAAAGGAACATGGGCCAGATCTAAGAGCAAATGATGGGACAGAGCCATAGGCAGAACTATACCAGGACCGAGCAAGATAACTGATGGATGTCCCATCGCCCTGAAAAGACATACTGCCCACCCACCCCCTCTCTGCCTCTCAGTGGCACATGCAGAGAAGAGCATTTACAAGCACAAAAGCAGATGCAAATGCAGATGTTGCAGTTAAGACATAATATATGACATGTTGGTTGTCTGCCAGGGATTTAATGAGGAGTTAAAATGCCTGAGGCATAGTTTTTGTGTGCACTGCACTTCACAACAGAACAGTTTTCCTTTACTTGCCCTTAGGATAAAAAGTCAGTAAAAGATTTTCTTTTCTTTTTTTCTTTTTAAAGAGGTAGTTAGCATTCTTTTTTTGTTTTTTTAACTGAGGCATTTGGCTTTCTTCATCTTTATTCTTAATTGGAAAAAGGGAGGTTGTATACATCTGTTTCATTTAGTGCTGAGAAGGAATAGGAGGGGGCATTTTTCAAGAACGTTTTAGATACCTGCAAAGAAGGAAGAGGAGGAGGAGGAGGAGAAGAAAGAAAGAAAGAAGGAAAGAAAGAAGGAAGGAAGGAAGGGAGGAAGGAAGGAAGGAAGGAAGGAAGGAAAGAAAGAAAGAAAGAAAGAAAGAAAGAAAGAAAGAAAGAAAGAAAGAAAGATCCTTAGTGAGTGATTCTGCCCCCTTTGTAAAGAGTGCAAAAGTATTCAGAAAGTTACAGATTTGTAGGTGTGAAGAGGGTGGAAGATGGAGAGGGAAAGTTCCCGAGGTCACTTTTAGTGAGGCAACCAAACTGAAACTCTGTGGTCCATTGTTATTTAGTTGATATCCTCCAACCATTCTGATTTGGCAGGGACACTTCTGGTCAATTCTCTGTCATCCCCCTTTTCAGGTAATTTTAAAACGTCCCAGTTTCTCCCTTCCTCCCCCATTTTCCCCTTCTATCCAAAGCTCACTTCACGGCACATCCAGGCTCATTAAAAAGACCAGAAAGTCTCAGATTTTGTTCCTGTGCTTTCTAGTTTTATTTTGGAGATCCCAGAATATTTATCCCAGAATATTTTCTGTTTGCTCCCAGTATGATCAAAGGCTTTTTATACCAGCTCCCCAAGATGGTTTATTTTAACTTAGTATAAAATTGGAAAGAACAGGAACAAGATCTGGGATTTATTGATCCGTTTGGATGTGCCCTCTGTTGCTGCAAATTTTGTTTAGAGTATAACAATAGTTTTTCTTCTGATAACTCAGAAGGAGAGAAGAGAGGAAGGAATGGAATCTCTCCCTTCCCAGTAGACTCAAGCAAAAGCAAACTCCAGCAGGATCTCTTAGCTTGTGTGTTCTTCCTCATCAATAACTTTAACCATGTTGACCGCACTTTAGTGTTGCTTGGCCACATGTACGGTTGCCATACAGAAATACACAGTTAACAGCAGTCCTGAAAGATGCCCATGCCACTTTTGTTTAAGGACCTCCAAAGAATGGCAGTCCACCACCATCTGCTCTACTGTTAAACAGAAAAGAGTAAAGTAAACAGCAAATAGTAAAGAAGTTCTTCCTAAAGGTATCCCTTTTCTTGTAACTTGAATCCCTTGGTTCTCATTCTAGTTTCTAGAGGAGCAGAAAAGAAGCAGAAAACATGACTGCCATCAAGCTATATGGTTTAACCTAGTTCCAGCTACCAGCCTTTGTTGTTGCAGGACTTGGTGTGCATCTGTATTATACAGGTATAGCATAAACCACTTTAACTGCCATGGTTATGGAAATCTGGGATTTGTGGTTTGATGAGGCAACTTGAATTCTCTTTTATGGAGCTCTAGTCCCTGTCTACAGAGGCCATTTCCACACTTAACATCCTGTGGAGTTCTGGAGGTTGTAGTTTGCTGAGGCCAAAGAGCTCTCTGGCTGAGAATTCTAAATGCTCCTCCCTAAACTGCAAGCCCCAGGATTCCATAGGATGTTGAAAGTGGAATAATAGCACTGTAACAGTGTAATGTGGAAATGGCCAGAGAATTCCAAGTACCTTACCAAACTACAAATCCCAGGATTCCGTAGGGCTGTACCATAACATTCAGAGTGGTATGAAAGTGATATATAACTATGCAGTGCAGACATGCCCCAGTGGTTTACTCTGGCTGTCAAAGAATATTGAGTGTTTGGGGTTTTTTTTTTTAAAAAAGAGCTTATTATGCACTGGGCAACCTTGACATTTAACACCAGAAAGTTGTCCCTGTTTCAGAGCATATGCCAAGATTTCTTGTGGTCAAGTGGGCAGCTTCTGACCCAAAGCAGCCTGCCATCCTTCCAGTGAATTTGGGAAGTAGACTTACACACACACACTCACTTTCTCTCTGAGTGTGATTTGACATCTTCCTTGGGTATCCCTGAAAAAAACATGAACAAATAACTAAGTGGTGCTATTAAACAACTTAACTGTTAACATTTTGTCTCCAAAGGAGAATTGAGTGAATCCAGAGAAGGAATGGGACTCTAATAACAAATCTTTGATAATCAAACAAACCATTCCTTTTGGGGACTGCCATCTGCTTTATCACTTACATGGTGTTAACGTTCTTTCCAAATAGGCAGATGGACCTCATTCAAGTTCTGACAGTAACTCTTTGTTATTGGTACAAATGGCTTCAGAGGTATTTAATTACCATTAGTAATCATCAGTTTGCTGCTAGCTGGTGACATTTGGAATAGTAAGCAGGCTGCATTCTTTGTGTCCAGTGAGTTCATAGAAAGTTAAACCTACTTTTGACAACAGCCTCAAGCTTAGCCACCACTAGCCCCTCTTCAGTTACAGGATGATGTGTTTGAACAGTATGAATGATTAATGAAGGCTAAATGGGCCCATTTCTTGCCTTAAAACCTTTTGTTGTTGGCAAAGGGCATGGGCAAACTGGCAAGGTGAACAGGAACCCAAGTGTTGGGGTCCAGGCTCACAAAGGAGATGTTAATTTAATTTTATGTTACTTGATGATTAAATGCAAGCAATACTGTTCCCTGGAATACCCATTTCCTCTTCTTTCCCTTCAGCCATCCCTGTCCATTCTTAGGGATCAACTTCTATCACCAAGGTGGATTTAGTGTAGTCTAGGCCTGTGGAAGGGGCAACTTGAAAAACTCCTCTCTCTATTCTTGAATTAATTGATTTGTTTTTGCTGAAAGATGCATGTCTTTCCAGGGTTCTGTTCCCTTACTCTTCCATCATTTTACTCTCTCCTGCCTTCCACTCCTCCAAACTTCAAGGTTAAACTGCATATGTTCCAACATTTCACAAATGAAAACCAGGGCCATTTCCACAGTACGTTGTTATAGTGCTATTATTCTACTTTCAACATCCTATGCAATCCTGGGGTTTGCAGTTTAGGGAGAGGCATTTAGAATTCTCAGCCAGAGAGCTCCTTGGCCTCAGTAAACTACAAGCCCCAGAATTCCACAGGATGTTGAAGGTGGAATAATAGCACTATAATTGTATGGTGGAAATGGCCCAGGACACATTTGCCCAAACAACATCAGTATATGGTTAAAATGGCAAGGGTTATTAATGAGGAAGAACACACAAGCTAGGAGAGTCTTAAGCAGTTTGCTTTTGCCTAACTCTGCTGGGAAGGGCAAGATTCCTCCCCTCTGCCCCTCCTCTCCTCTGCCCCTCCCCAAATTAACTGAGTGCAAACTACCGTATTTGCCAGTGTATAACACGCACCAGCATATAAGATACACCCCGTTAACATGCGGGCAAGTACTACTTCTGGGCATATAAGATGCAATGGCATATAAGACATATCCCATTTTCAAGCAGTATATTTCAGGGAAAAAAGTGAGTCTTATATGCCAGGAAATAGGGTACTTTTGCACTCTAAATTCAATTTGCAGCAGTTGGAGTAAGCTGAGGACAAAGGGGGAAAGTGGGAGGAGAGAAACTGGAACATTTTAATAGCAGCTGAAAAAAAATGGGATGACAGAGAAATAACTGGGACCATTCCTGCCAAACTGGGACTGTTGGGGGATATGTAGCTAGAGGAAATTCAGAAATGGGGATATAAATATACTTCCAGAATTGGAGTCTGTGCACTCTGATACATGATTCAGTTATTTGTTCTTGTCATGCGCCTTCAAGTCAACTCTGACTTATGAAAACCCTTTTCTTGGATTTTTTGGGCAAGATTTATCCAAACTCTCCCAGAGCCCCAGTCCTGCTCTCAGACCACTACACTATGCTGGCTCCTTATGGCTCTTTATATCCCCATTTCCCTGTTACCTGGGCATATAAGTACCTTTAATAAACAATGCACACAAAAGGGGACAAATTTGATGAAAGTAAACACATTGTTTCATCAATATCTTTTTCTGTGCTGTCCCCCACAGCAATTAATTGGCGTTGCCATGTCTTTGCTGGTTTACAGAAGTGTTTTATCAAGGTATCACATATCAGTGATGAAGAAAGAGGGAGACAACAAGCTGAAGGCAGAATAGCAGGAACGTGGGATGTGTAAAATTGTCCCTTGCATTTACTGAAAACATATCTCTTTCTCCAGCCTTTTGTTTCTCAGATTAAGTAAGGGAGTTGTAGTCCAACACATACAAAGAGTACAAAGTTGGAGAAGACTAGTCACACTTGCCTTAGCACCAGCATGGTGTAATGATTTGAGTGTTGGGCTTGGGTTCGAATCACTGCTTGGCCATGGAAAGCCACTGTGTGATCTTAGGCAAGTCACACTCTCTTAGCTTCACAGAAGGGCAATGTTAAACGCTTACTGAGCAAATCTTACCAAGAAAACCCTGTGATAGGTTCTCCTTAGGATCACCATAACTTAGAAAGACTTGAAGGCATACAACAACAACTCACTTGCAACGTTGTTGTTTCCCTGTCACCACTCTTCAAAAGGCACTGCACACAACAGTTGTGCTATTGTGTTGGGCTAGCAAATGTTTTTCATTAGGTCAGCTCCCCTGTGGGTAAGAATGCATAACACTACTTAGGCCCTTTTCACATGTGGGGGGGGAAACGGGCGAAAACACGCTAAAACGGAGCTTACCTGCAGCCAGGTAAGTCCGTCACCACGCGGAGCAGCGCTCGCTCGCTGCTCCACACTCCTCCGGCGTCGCAGATGGCAGCTTCCGGTTGGTGGAGGCTCTCTACCAACCGGAGAAGCTCGCCAGCCGGAAGCCCGCCCCCGGCAGATCTGCAGGCACTCACTTGCGCGCGCCTGCAGATCCACTTTAGAGCCGGGCAACGGAGCGACACGGGGCTGCGTGCTCCATGCTTTTTGAAAACCTCGAAAAAGAGGTTTTTAAAAAACACGCAGCCCAGCTAGTTCCGGCCGCTCCTGAGTGGATTCTGGTGTGGAACTACGAAAAGTAGTCCATGCCAGTCCACTCTATGGTGTAGAAGACCTCCGTTAGAGGTCGCTCTACACCGTTTTAGAAGCCCGGTATGGAAATAGCCTTACTGGGAGCTGACCTTAAGGTAGACCTCTGCACCATAAGTTAGTTTCTCTTTTACTTCTCTTTTCTTCTGCTGTGTTTGCAGCCTGATTTACATATCCAGCTGCTAATTCTTTTCTTATGGCCAAAGTAGGCATAAGTAGAACTATGTTGGATCAAACCAAAGGTCTGTCCAATCCAGCATTTTGCACGTCATTGGCTAGTCAGTTGCAAGCAGGAAGTCCCCGGGCATCAACATGGATTGATCTGCAACAGTAAACATAACTCTAAGCCGGTCATGAGAAGTACTGTTTCTTTAAATTACTAATAGCTGCCTGAGGGGATCATTTTCATCACCATGGTGGAAGTGCATAATCCTTTCCTTCCCACTGCAATCCCAGTGAAAATGCTCCCTGTAGAAGTCCCCAAAAGCAAGACCTTATAGTACCTCTGGGAGTCATGGTTGCCAAGGATTCTTTCTGGATGACAGTGGAATAGGAAATATGTCTTCAACCTGTGTGCATTGTTCATGATAAAAATCCAGAAATGGAGAGCACTCAAGCTGTTAACAATGAAAGCCCTGAACATGATGATTTGAATGATACAGTTAGGGCTGACTAAAATATACCCATTGAATCAAGGCTATTTATCTTAGACCATTTCCGCGCTACACTGTTATAGTGCAGTTTGCAATTTAGTGCAGTTTGTTATATTTGCAGTTTGGGGAGAGGCATTTAGAATTCTCAGCCAGAGAGCTCTTTGGCTCAGTAAACTATAAACCCCAGAATTCCACAGGATGTTGAAAGTGGAATAATAGCACTACAACATTGTAGGGCAGAAATGACCTGTGTTTGCCATAAATTTGACTGAAACTGCCAGGTTTGCCTGGTTCCTATGACAGCCCCTCTCCAAAATCATCAAAAGGAGCTGAGATATTTTTAGAGGTCCCGCAGCCCACTCCTTGATGACTCTTCCAAAACATTTCTCCATTTTCTCACAGTTTTCAATATGTGCATGGAAATGTAAAGATATATTTCAACATTTGAAATAATTCTTCTGATAGGAATGACTCAACTCAACCCAAGCACATTTTTTAATCCCCAAAGAGACAGTAGGATATTAATTAGCTTCATGTCCATTACTCAACAAATACACAGGCTGTAATTGCACCTATGTTGTATTTTGCTCTCTGTCACAGGATCTTGCTTTTATTAATGCCAGTCATTTAAGGTTCTGTGTAGCTGTAGCAGCAGTGCATGAATACCAGGGCTCCAGTGAGTCATTCACCCGTGCAGAGCTGTCAAGACAATTTGCCAGTCCAGGTGCAAAACCTACTCACCCATCATGATAAAGATGAGGGGATTATTATTTTTTTTTAAAAGGAAGATATTTGTCAAGGGAAATAAGAATTATTTGCTTCAGACAAGTGGATGAGTATGATTTGGCTGAAGAAATGGCTACAGTAATTTTCAACTGATTTCTGAAAACAACTTGTTCTGATGCTGTCTACATTTCCCACCACCTGGTCCAGCCCTCCTTAATCTTTAGTTCCATTTCCTGCTTGGGAGATTTCTCCTCTTCCTCCTCTCCGCTTGCCTTCTGTGCAGTTTGCTCCAGGAACACAACACTGTCTTTTTTCCCCCCCTTTTCCTTTCTTGATCTGTACAACCTCTGATTGTTTTGCCATAGCTTTATAATTCTTATAATGAAGTACTGCAGTTGGGGGAGTCTGGCACTTGTAGTCCAACAAGAGCAACATTTCCAAGTACCATCCAGCATTTGTGTTTAGTAAGCAACAAGGTCTGGGGATGGGGACAAGCCTGGTTGGTTTGGGACCCACCAAGCCAAATGCAGCCCATCACTATGTGTGGCAGCTCACCAGAGGCTCAAGAAATTTGCTCTTGAGCTATCTGATATCTTTGCAAAAGGAGAGGAGAGCTGGGGATGGATGAGTCAGACTGAAGTGAATGACTGGAGAGTTGCCTTGTCTTCTCCAACTCAGTGAGCTGCAAGTTCTGCCACTCTAGGATAAGTTGCAAACCACTGGTGTGCCTCCTTGCCTCAGAGGAACAGGCACTGCATGGTTACAGCCATTTACTATTGTTATAGTATTTACAGAATCCTGGTATTTGTACTTAGAATTACCTTCTGGGGGCTCTAGCACCCTTGGCTGAATTCCATCACAACAACTCTTTAGGATGGAATTCCGAATACCTTAACCAAACTACAAATCCCAGGTTTCTATGGCAATTTCCGCATGACACTCTTATAGCGCAGTTATTCCACTTTCAACATCCTATGGAATCCTGGGGCTTGCAGTTTAGGGAGGGGCTGGCCGGCTACCCATTGAATCTGGCCAGCCCCTTCCTAAACTGCAAACCCCAGGACTCCATACAATGTTGAAAGTGGAATAATCGCGCTATAAGAGTGTGATGTGGAAATGGCCTATAAGAGGAATCCATAGCAATTAAAATGATATCTGATTGCTACAGCTATGTAGTTTACAACAATCTAAATGTTTTTTCAATGGATTGAGCTAAAATGTACAACAACATTGGTTAAACAAGTGATTATGTATGCACGTGCATGTGCACACACAGAAACACTTTTCCTTATGCATGCAGTAGTACTTTTTTTGGTTATTGTACAATGGATGCATTCAACTCTTGATTGTGTCAGTGGAGTCCCACTCGCATGACCATTTCATATGAGCCTAAACCCTATTGTTGATCCCAAATAGAGCAGAGCCATTAAATCAATTGGATTTCACTATGTGTTGACTCACCATTCTGCCATTGATTCAGTCGGTCTACTCTAGCTGTAACTAACCAACAGGATTCGAGCCATGCAGTTGCATATTCTTGGATGGTGATTATTTGCCTTCTACCTTATTCACTGAGATTGCAGAAAGAGGCACTGTGCGTTCCTCTTTGCCAGAGGTCAGTAAGCATGCACAGGGGCAGATATACAATCCATTGTACAATGTTACTATCTAGCAGAAGGGTGGTATAGTCCAACCATTGTGTACCCCAATAATTATAGAGGATCTCACCTTCTGTTTTGATGGCCCATAAGATTCTAGTGACCAAAATAGTTTTTGCAAACCTAGCCTAGCCTGTATGTTTTATACTAATTTTAGCTAATCAGGGGCCACACAGTTAATGTCACCATGTCACAACCTCAAATAGCCAATGAGATATGACCATGTGCTAAAGTCATTGACGGCAAACCAGTCCATTCAGGAGGAAGATAGTATTTTCTGGATTAGTCAAGTCATGAGTGTGATCCTACACTAACGAAGAGTCATCCAGTGACTGTTCTATACCCCCCAACATTTCAGAGAAGTTGCCAACAACATCAGAGAGTAGCAGGATGGCAAAATTTACTAATGTGCAAGAACACATAAGGTAGGAGAAGTTGCAGCAGTGTGCTTTTGCCCAAGTCTACAGGGAAGGAGATGACTGTGCCTCTTCCCCTCCTCTCCCTCAGCCTTGATGAGTTAATGGAGAGCACTTTTCATTTTGAACTCAGTTTACAGCATTTGAAATAAACTGAGGACAAAGGGGGAAAGTAGAAGGAAGAGAGGGAATCTGGGACATTTGAAAAAGCAGCTGAAAAAATGGGATGAAGGATAGTTAATTAGGACTTGCCCTGACAAGTTGGAAGGTATGATGTTTTGATGCCACATCACTACCCAGCCAGTCACATCTAGCTACCTGGTAACATCACTAGAAGCAAATCAAATGAGTAGACCATTTTAAAAAAGGAACAGACCTTTGTTCTAAAATGGAGTTGATTTTTGAAGCCAGAAACTGTCACAAAATCAGTGAGTATTTTCAGCATAGAACTGGAAAACACAGAATCAGTGAGGCTGGATCACAGACAACCAAGGGGCAGTCTGTTTAACAAGCAAGATCAAGTGATAAACCTTTTCTTGGAATGTCACATTTTTGGTCGCGATCTGAGCATTCTCTCATCTGAAAACAGCAAGGAAAAGAGAAAACATAGCATGTCTGGAATTAAGCTTTGGGATCTTGGTATTTCACTTTAGAAAAACATTCCCAAATGCAAACCTCCAAAATGGTGCAGCCCATTAAAAGTTTATTCAGAAGAATGAAGCATCCTCACTAGATTAATACAGCCCCTAAATACGGATGAACAGAGTGGCTGAAGGTCAAGGATTACGGGCCAGCTTGAGACTGCCTGAGCGCTCCAGGAAGACTCTTCATGGAGGACCAAGTAAAAGGCAGTGCAACAAATTGCATGGGTGGGGTGGGGTGTGCGCATATACCTTCAAGTTGCCTGTTGACTTATGGGAACACCATAAATGTCATAGGGTTTTCTCAGGCAAAGAGTATGCAGAAGTGGTTTTGCTAGTTTTCTAGAGTAAGGTTAACCTCAAAGAAAGTCATTCTGTTGAGACAGGATCTGGAGAAGCAGCAGCCTGACAAATAGGTAGGTGTAGTGTTTTGAGTGTTGGACTATGACCCTGGAGAGCAGGGTTCAATTCTCCACTCTGCCATGAAAACCCATTAGGTGACCCTGGGTGAATCAGAGGCCATTTCCTCACTAGACTGTTATAGCGCTATCATTCCACTTTCAATATTGTATGGAATCCGGGGGTTTGCAGTTCAGGGAGGGGCCAGCCGGCCCCTCCCTCAACTGCAAACCCCAGGATTCCATAGGATGTTGAAAGTGGAATGATAGCACTATAACAGTCTAGTGCGGAAATGGTCATAGACTCTCAGTCCCAGAAACCCCCATGATAGGTTGACCTTATGATCGCTTTAAGTTAGAAACACTGTGAAGGCATACAACAGATAACAAAGCTTTGGAAAGGGGAGTAGACAGATTATTATTGTTATTATTTTATTCATTAATATCTTTCCGTTCTTCTAATAAGGGGGGCTCAAGGCAGCTAACAACAGATTGGAGACAAAATTCAGAAAGGAACAGAGAGAGCAAGGCAGGTCAGACTAAATGTTCCAAATACCAAATCTGAACAGGAAGGACTTATATCCAGAACTGTCGAGGAAGGACTGATAGCGAGTGGTGACCGGTAGTTTCCATATCAGTGAAATGCTGAATCTGCTTTGAGTGTTCGTCCAAACTTTATAGGAGCTATCTAAGGTGTTGAATCCTGTCCTCAACATCTGTTCAGCATTTTGAAGAATAACTGTAATGTTCATACTAAAACCCAGAGTGGATTTACAATTCCAGTGACATGGGAGGTACCGGCGCCCACTGATAATGGCTGGGTTGGAGATGGCTTGGATATCACAGTAGAGGAGAATACAGCCTCTTTCCCCTATGTGTGGTCACCTGAAATGGTTCCTCAAAATCACAGTTGAAAGCAGCCTTCTCCAAATATTTTGTACCACAGTGACTATCACACAGCAGGGTCAGGGATGGGGATGTGATGCGCAATTGGAATCCAAAGCACCACAAAAGACTAGCATGTTCAAGGTGACTGGTCTAGAGAACTCGTCTGACATTGACCAAAACCAAACCAAGAAGCAAATTAGAAAGACAAGAGACAAAATAAAGTCTATGGAAGAGCATACAGCCTTAATGTAAGAACTAGAAATCTGATCTGAAAGAGATCAAATAATCTTAGCAGATCACAAGCTAAGCATGAGTGAACAGTGTGAGGCAGCAGCTAAAAAAGCCAATGCAATTCTAGGCTGCACCAAGAACAGTATAATGTGTAGGTCAAGGGAAGTAATAATACCACTCTATTCTGCTTTCGTCAACTCTTACCTGAAATACTGTATCCAGTTCTGGACTCCACAATCCAAGAAGGACATTGAGAAGCTGGAACGTGTCCGAAGGAGGGAGACCAAAATGGTAAAAGACCTGGAAGCCATGCCATATGAGGAGCAGCTTAGGGAGCTGGGCATGTTTAGCCTGGAGAAGAGAAGGTTAAGAGGTAACTTGATAGTTTTGCTTAAATATTTGAAGGGATGTCATACGGAGTATAGAACAAGCTTGTTTTCTGCTGCTCCAGAGATGGACATGGTGCAATGGCTTCAACCTTCAGGAAAAGAGATTCTACCTAAACATTAAGAAGAACTTCCTGCCATTAAGAGCAATTCAACAGTGTATTATTGTGCCTTAAAGTGTGGGGCCTTTTCCTCGGAGATTTTTAAACAAAGGCCGGATGGCCATCAGTCAGGAGTGCTTTGACTGTGGTTTCCTGCATGGCAAGGGTTGGACTTGATGGCCCTTGTGATCTCTTCCAACACTATGATTTAATGATTCTATGACTGTATGTTACTGCAGAATCATTGCAGAGACTTGAGATGAGGTGAGGCATGATTCCGTAAGACAGAAAAGATAGTAGGGTGGCCATGTGTCCCATTTTATGGAGGATTTCTCTGTTTCACAGTGCCATGTGTATGAAGGGATGTTCTGTCCATGTGATTTCAAGATGAAAGATGACCAGGGGAAAGAGCAGAGTCCTTACATTTGTCCATAAAAAATGGCAACAGGGTAGCAGACGTACCCAGGTCCCTTGGTCACAAATTTTCTCCACTAGGGCAAAAAGTATTGGATTTCTATTTATATTCTAGTTACTGTCTCTGAATTTATATCTCTATTTATAAATGAGCACAAACAAGTTTTATGCAAATCTCTGGTCTCTTTTTTTTTTGGTGGTACATAAGTGGTTTAGCAGAGATGTTAAGAGGGTGACACAGTTGGTAAAGGTCAGGAAGGGCATCTCTGCAAGGCCAGTAGAAAGAATTATACCATTAAAGATCTTTTAAAATATTCCCCCTCCATGACACTTTATAGTGGAGGCACGTGGTTCTTATGTGAACAGGCTGGTGAATTCACTCTGGCCTTCTGTCAGAATTGTAAAAAAAGATATCAAAAGTGCCAAGCCTATTTTGTGGTGTGGGGTTCAGCTCCTTAGGTAACTCCTTTAATGGAAGGGCTAAAACCCAGAGCAGATTCATACACCTGGAGAAGTGCACACATATATCCTCCACACACTGATACACCGATATATCACAGCTACCATCCTTCACCGCTCCTTTGCAACAACACACCTTTGTCAACTCTCCCTTGCCTCTCCCTGAATCAGTAGTGCAAAAATTAATATCTACAAGCATTTCTGTTGCTTCTTCTCCTCAGGAAACCCTTACAACTTTAGCTCTGTGAGAAAATTCTAGGGATTTCTATATAGAATTCTTTCATCACCTCACCAAATGACATTTCCTAGGATTCTTTAGGACCAACCACGACACTTAAACTGTTACAGAAGCAATATTCATTGGGAGTACAGAACGGCCTCCAGGACGTGCCCCCCAACTGTTCTGATTTGGCAGGGACAGTCCTAAATAATCTTCTGTTGTCCCACTTTTTCTGCGGCTTTTCAAATGTCTCAGTTTCTTTCTGCTATTTTCCCTTTCCTCCTTTATCATCAGCTTCCTTCAATTGCTGCAAACTCAACTAATTCAGAGAGGAGGGAGAGGAGAGGAGGGACAAAATCTTACCCCTCCCAGTAGGCTCAAGCAAAAGCAATTTCATGCAAGCTTGTGCATTCTTCCTCATTCATCGCTTTTGCCATCTTGGTTGAACTGTGATGTTGTTTGACCACACCGTCCTGGTTTTCATCTGTGAAATCTTGGAAGGTATGCAAAGACAATGCTGCCCTGGAGGTTTTTCAGCGACATGTGAGCTGTGTACCACACTACACAGTTTAGCACTATATTCCACTCTAACTGCCATGGCAACATCCTATGGAATCCTGGGATTGGCAGTTTAGCGGGGGTCATTTAGAATTCTCAGCCAGATGGGCCTCACTAAACTACAAACCCCAGAATTCCACCAGATGTTGTAGTGAAAGTAGAATATAGCGCTATAACAATATAGTGTGATAAGGATATGAGTTTGTATGTGTATGCTTGGGAGAAGGGCACACGAGTTTGCAAGAAGATGATGTGGGACTTGACCCTGACATAAACATGAGATCAAAAATTAAGAGAGCCATAAATAACACACTTGTATGCCAGTGAGACAGGTGATGAGAGTGGGCAGATGGACACAACCATTTGACAGTAATAGCTGTGAAAAATCAATGAATTATGAATTCTCCCTTCAGCCTGTTCCGTTTCAAACATAGCTAGAGGCCTCAGGTAGAAATGCTTTATGAGTTTGTAAGGTGACAAAAATACAAGGAAGCTTTCAGATAGAGAAGTAGTAGCCTCCAGCCATGAGCATGGGTGAGGACAGGCCACCCGGGGTGGGAGGATGAAGAGAGACTGGTGTGTGTTCATAATGAAGTCATTTACACAGTTCTGAAACATGAAGTGTCCAAAAAATCCTGCAGTGGAAGGATATTTTGATTGTGCTATTTATAAGCGATAGGAATGTGACGGCTGCCTGCTCAAACGATAAAGAATAATTACTGCAAGCACCTCCCGGCACCAGAGAAACGCACGCAGATGCATGTGGATATGAAATCCAGGCAGAGGGGAAAATGCCCCCTTGTTGTGCAGAAGGAATGGATGATCATATGTTCAGGAACTCACAGAGACCCTTATTCAACTAAAGCACAGCGGCAGTCACCACCTGCAGACACGGCTGGTGGCACACAAGGGAACGGGTATGTCTCTTACTTAGCAGCTGTCCTTCGCTGAAGCAAATGACAACATCCTCCTCTTCACAACGCAACCAGCAGTTGGCTTTCTTATACTCCTGATCCCGGGCATAATTACTCAGAAGGAGATCCCATTCATTTCAATGGAACATGGTTCAAGGGAAGCATGTTTTAGATCTTAGCAACCGTCTGACAAGTAGGTACTTTGAAACAAGCCAAAACAAGTCTGACTTAAGCAGATTCTAGAAAATATCTTTATTTATTTATTTTTAGTTGTGAGCTTTCTTGCTTACAGACTATGATAACAGAATATATTATTTGTTTTACACACACACACACATCATAAATAGAGTTGCCAGATCTCAAGCTGGCCTTTCTTCTGCAATCCACAGGGCAATGGGAAGGAATCTCATGGGAAGACCACTGTCTTTAAAAGCATCCGTATGTTTGCTTTCCTCATTTGTTAGACTTGATGTTTTTTTATGGGATACACTGTGTAGTTGTGGTGGATGCCCAATGTATCATGATTCGTGAATTCACCAGGCCGGACCCTTCAAACATCACCTTTGTAACATCAGCGTGGCCATTTCCGCACGAGACTGTTATAGCGCGGTGATTCCACTTTCAACCTCCTATGGAATCCTGGGGTTTGCAGTTTCGGGAGGGGCCGGCTAGCCCCTCCTGAAACTGCAAACCTCAGGATTCCATAGGAGGTTGAAAGTGGAATCATCGCGCTATAATAGACTCATGCGGAAGTGGCCCATGGCCCACCTCTTATGACACCATGAGGAGTCAGCCATCCCAGGAGTCAGCCATCCACCTTCAGAAAGTGGAAGTCTTGCCCAAATGAGAGGATTTTAAAAGAACAGAAACTTGCACCAAAAAAA
Organism: Cyclura pinguis; assembly: GCA_030412105.1. Classification (NCBI taxonomy): domain Eukaryota; kingdom Metazoa; phylum Chordata; class Lepidosauria; order Squamata; family Iguanidae; genus Cyclura; species Cyclura pinguis. The sequence continues at coordinate 13,081,387 of CM059601.1, read as the reverse complement.
AATACAATAAGTAAATTATGAATGCAAAAAGGGAGAGGTTTTGAGAAGCATATAGCTAATAGCATCAAGACTGACAATAAAGCTTTAAATACCTAAGCAGCGAGAAGCATGTTAGGCAACTGGTCCATAAGATAACAGTGAAATTTAAGGTGTTCTGAAGAAGGATAATGAGATTGCGGATGAATTCTTTGAATTCTTTTCATCTGTCTTCACTGCTGAAGATATAGGGGAAACACCATGCCCAAACTAATGTTTCCAGAAGGTGAGGGAGAGTGAAGACTTAAGATTAAAGAAAAAGAAAACAAAGTCTAAAAAGAATCCTTAAATATAATTTTAAAACAAACAATTAAAACAGAAAAGGCATTTTCAAATATGAATTTACATGCAGAACGCAGTTTAGCTGCCCACTGGAAGCTCAAAAGAGATTGAGCCTGGCTTCCTTTGGCAGGGAATTCCATAAGATGCAGCAACAGAAGAGGCCCTGCTACGTGTGCATACCAACCTAAATTTGTGAGACTTTGGGACATGCAACAGGGGCCATTTTCACACTAGACTAATATAGTGCTATTATTCCACTTTCAACATCCTATGGAATCCTGGGGTTTGGAGTTTAGGGAGGGGCCTCAAAGGAATAATAGTGCTATAACAGTCTAGTGCAGAAATGGCCAGGGTCTCTGATGAGAACCTCAAATTTCAGGCTGGTTCATAACATATATGTTGAACGGAGCAGGGGAGGGGGGCCAAAACCTATTTCAAAGGTGAATCACTGCTTGGATGCTTCCAGTAGGGGGAACTCGTGTTTTGGGGAGGGGGGTGTCAGCAAAAAAAGATCCAGGGATTTTAGAGCTGTTGAGGGCCACAAAAACAGCGCTGGGGTTGCACTGGACCCCAGGGCCACATTTTGCCCACGCCTCTTTTCCAAATTTATAAACCTCTTTCCATTATAGATATATGCCTTTTTTGCATGTACTATGGCAGGGGTTAATGGATTTTCAAAGGAACGCTTTGGCTTTTCCCAATTTGTGATGGAGATGAGGGAGGAAAGAGGGCAGAAATTACACTTCATTGAAAATAGCCCTGCCTCTGTGTTTGCTCCTTCACCTGAACAAACACCCATTCAGCCTCTCATATAATCTGCTGATTTAGAAATATAAAGATCTACGTTTAGTCAAACACAATTACAGCTTATGAAGCTAATGATGACCAGAAAAAGACTGACATTTACTCTGCAGTGTGAACCATAATCATTTAAAATGATCTAACAGAATATCCAAGCAGCAATAATGGCTTGCAGGGATGGAAATTTCCTTGCACAGCTGCAACATATGCTCCAACATTTCACAGATGAAAACTGGGACTACTTGTGCCAAGCAGCATCAGAGTGTGATTGAGACAGCATAGGTTATTAACAAAGAACAACACACTCATTAGGAGGAGTTGCAGCAGCTTGCTTTTGCCTGAGCCTTCTGGGCAAGACTGGCCATTTCTGCACTGCACTGTAATAGTGCTTTTATTCTACTTTCAACATCCTATAGAATCCTGGGGTTTGCCAAAGAGCAAGACCTTATAGCACCTCTAGGAGTCATGGTTGCCAAGGATTCTTTCTGGATGACAGAGGAACAGGAAACGTGTCTTCAACCTGTGTGCACTGGATCCAGAAATGGAGCGCACTCAAGCTATTAACAATGAAAGTCCTGAACATAATGGTTTGAATGATTTTTAGTTAGGGCTGACTAGAATATACCCATGGAATCAAGGTGATTTATCTTAGGGCCATTGCCGCACTACACTGTTATAGTGCTATTATTCCACTTTCTACATCTTATGGAATCCTGTGGTTTGTGGTTTAGGAAGGGGAATTTAGAATTCTCAGCCAGAGAGCTCTTTGGCCTCAGTAAACTGCAAACCCCAGAATTCTGCAGGATGTTGAAAGTGGAATAATAACACTATAACAGTGTAGTGTGGAAATGGCCTCTGTCCCCCTTCCCTTCTCACCTCCCCTCTCCTGAGTTAACAGCATGCAAACCGCTTTTGCATTTTGAACTCAGTTTGCAGCAACTGAAGTTAAACTGAGGACAGGAGAGAAAACTTGGACATTTTAAAGGTAGCTGAAAAAATGGGATAGCAGAGGATTAACTGGTACAGTCCCAGCCAAACTGGGACAGTTAGGGGGTACGTCACACTTTTCTGCCCCTGCCTTCCAACATTCTCTTGCTCCTTCTAGATAGAGAATCATCATCATAGCCAGTACACCTCAGAATAAGGGAACAGTATGAGATTTACTGGCTGATGATAAAGAGTTCACAAAGGAAATCAGTGGAAATGGAAGACAGCTCAATAATTCTCTGGTGACAACAAATTTCATTTTATGTTAACTTGGAACTATTTAGACAGATTGAAGAAAAAAAGGCAACAACCAGGATGATTAGGTCAGAAGCAAAATGCTGATTGCTGCTTCTTTGTTATTGCATTTTATCATATGTATTAAAAAGCCAACAAAATATTCTCACTACAAAAGAAAAGAAATGCAGCATGCTTAGCCAGTTGCAGTTGGATCCAGCTCATGTGGATACAGTGGTGCTGAGCCTTGAAACTGTGCAGGTGACATTTTGTGGCTTGAAACAAACCCTGACAATGCAAAGTTGCAAAGTGAAAGAAAGGAGACCTTATTTTGAGAGAAGAAGTGTCCCCCCCCTCCTTTCACTGATCCTTTTAAGGAAATGAAGCAAGAACACCCAGTGTTCCCCGAGAACAACAGAACGGTGCCCCAGATTTGCCGAATTGCTGAGCGCTTGGAAGAGGTTAATTGGAGAAAGCCTGGCTGCAACGGGGCGATGAAGGCAGCCGCTTCCCCTACATGCTAGCTGGCTTCTCCCATCCCCAGAGCAGCCTGTGTCATTGCTGTCGCCAGCACCCTGGCTGTGAGTCCACTCCCTAGCCTTGCTGGCTCCTCATTTCTACACGCTTCACTTTCCCGGGCCACTCTGAGTTGGCGTCATCCATCTAGTCACAGCTCTCTAAGTTTGCCATGTGCACTGACCCTGCACTGACCCCGAACCATGATACAAACTATGGGATTGTAATTAATCTCTAATTACCCACAATACCTCACTCTGTCCTCACCGGCCTGCTCTTCGGGTATTTCCCTGACCACTTCCAGTCACTAATGGAGCGTTCAAATCTCTGTGGCACTCAGTGCTTGGACAAACAAGACAGCCAGTGTGAAGTCAGCAAGAATTTTGGATGATTTCAGACAACCTGTTTTTCTCCCCATGATCACTGTGGTCATGGAGTGACATTCAGCACATACAGGCCAAGACACTATATCACGCTTGTTTAGTGTGTGTATTTCTTGTTGTGTGCCTTCAATCATTTTTGATTTATGGCAAACCTAAGGCGAACCTATCATGGGGTTTTCTGGGGCTGAGAGTATATGACACCTAGTGGGTTTCTTTTTTTCCCCCCCCATTCTATTTTTTATTGAACCATTTTTAAATTGTATTATTTACATTGATAAGGTTAACAACCACTAGTGAGGATCAACCCTCAAATCGGCAAATCATCATTTCTTCATCATTTCTTCATTGTTTCGATCTTTTCTTCATTCCTGTTTCTTCTTCTAACGTCAACAGAGTTTCTATTGTTGTCTTCTCATTCATATTAGTTTCGTAGTTCATAATTGTATATATTACACACAAAAATTTTTTTTTCATACATTTGCGTAGTTTTTGCGTATATTTACTTTTACATTTACTTAAAACTAATTAGCAATAGCGAACCAACAAAACACACACACAAAAATAAAGATAGGAATAAAAATAAAAATAAAAATACTCACTTCCTTTAGTTACGAATCCCTTTGCTTGACATAACGATCCTATACCTTTTACTTATACTTCCTTCTCGTGTTTCTTTCAACAGAAATCTCTGTCTTCCCTGTATCATTCCTCCTGCTTATATAGTCTCCATTATCTCTCATTATAACCTTCTACAATCACTTTGTCATGGATTTTCAAAATTCTATCCCCATCTTATTTTTATGTATACTCTTACATATAAGTATACGTATATATATGTACCCATATTTATATATCTCTGCTAGAGTGTCTTGAGCATTAATTCTTATATTACTTCCTATCCTATACCTTATTTTTACCATAATTCTATTTTTGATTTCGGAGTCAAATATATCAGACTTATACATTATTCAATAAGTATTCTGCCCCATTTCCTTCGGAGAAACCTTGTTATTGGGTCCCACTCCCTGATTGTTTCCTCAGATTTCTCCTTAATTTTTGCAGTTAATTGATCACTTTCTTTCATTTCTAATATTTTTATCATCCACTGTTCTATTGTGGGGATTTCTGTGTTTTTCCAATCTTTCGCAATTATTATTCTAGCTGCAGTGATAAGGTATAGTAGCACCCTCCAATATTTCTTTGATATCTTTGAGTCTACCATTTGAACCATATTCAGCAAGTATATTTCTGGTTTTAAAGGTATTTGCATTTCAAATGTTTCTGAGAGAGTTTTATTTAACTCTTCCCAGAACTTATTGATTTTTTGACAGCTCCACCACATGTGTATGAAGGTTCCTGTTTTCTCCAGACACTTCCAACATTTATTTTGGTTTGTTTTGTACATTTTTTCCAACTTGGAGGGTGTTATATACCATTTGTAAAACATTTTTATGTAATTCTCTTTCAGATTTTGCGATGACGCGAATTTATGTGTTAGATACCATGATGTTTCCCATTGTTCCAATTGAATTGTATGTCCTATTAATACTGCCCACGATACCATTGTGTCTTTTATTACTTCGTCCTTTAGTTTGCCATGTAAGAGATAACCATAGAATTTTGCTGTATGATGGTCTACCTGATCAAATATGATTTTCTCCAATTTATTCAGTAGTCGTCTCAGGTCAAATCCTTCTAATTTTAAATCTATTTTGTATCTTTCATGTAACTGTCTGTATGGGAACCATTCTAACCTATGCCCCATTTGTTCTAACTTTTCTCTTGTTCTTAATTGTGGTGTTGTTGATTCTCCTACGTCCAATAGATCTTTATATGTTAGCTATCCTTTCTGTGTTGTTACCCATCTCCCAAAGAATGCTTCTTGGGGAGATATCCATGTCGGAATTTTATTGTATAGCTTTTTCTTTATTTGCATCCATATTCTTATTAAGGATCCTCTTATGAAATGGTTTTTGAACTCCTTGTCTATTTTTGCTTTATTGTACCAGAGATAGGCATGCCAGCCTATCCTGTTATCAGCTTCCTCCAACATTAATACTCTGGAGTTCTGTACTTTAATCCAATCTGTAATCCATGTTAAACCTGCCGCATAGTAATATAATTTGAAGTCTGGCAAATTGCACCCGCCACTCTCTTTTAGATCTATAAGATTTATCCATTTTATCCGCGAGTTTTTTCCTTCCCAAATGAATGTCGTTAGGTCCTTGTGCCACTGTTTAAATGGTTTGTCATTTTTTATAATCGGTAGATTTTGAAATAGGAATACCATTTTGGGAAGGGTATTCATTTTAACAGTTGTGATTCTCCCAAGGAGAGACAGATGCAATTTATTCCATTTTTCTAAGTCTTTTTTTATTTCTGCCCATGCTTTTTTGTAATTATTCTTGAACAGTTCTGTGTTTTGTTTCGTTATCCAAATACCTAGATATTTCAATTTTTTTTGGATTTGAAAGTTAGATTTTTTAACCAGTTGTTCTTCTTTGCTTGAACTCAGATTTTTTTGTTAAAATTCCCATTTTTTCTGTATTTATTTTAAAACCTGCATTCTTTCCAAATTCATTGATAGTCTCTATAAGCTTATCAATGCTTTCTAGCAGTTCTTGCAAAAATATTACTAAATCTTCCGCATATGCTTGGAGCTTATATGTTTGATCTTTTATTTTTACTACTTTTATATCTGGGTCTTTTCCAATCTTGTTGTTTAATATTTCTAAAATCAAAATGAATAAAAGAGGCAAAATAGGACAGCCCTGTCGGGTTCCCTTTTCGATTTTTACCTCTTTGGTTCTTTCTCCATTCACTATAACTCTGGCAGTTTGTTGTGAGTATATTTCTTGAATCCATCTTATGAAATTTTTTCCGAAGCTCATTCTTTCCAAAATTGCTATCAAAAATTTTCATTTAACCTTGTCAAAAGCTTTTTCAGCATCTAGAAAGATTATTGCTAAATCTTTCTCTTTGTGTCTCTCAAAATACTCTATTATGTTAATCACTGTTCTTACATTGTTTCTCAGATGTCTTTTTTGGCAGGAACCCATTCTGATCCTCATGTATTATAGTTTGCAACACTTTTTTCAATCTCTCTGCTAGTATATTCGTAAATATTTTATAATCTATGTTTAATAATGAGATTTGCCTATAGTTGTTAGGTGATGTTAAGTCTTTCCCTTCTTTTGGTATTAAGGCAATATTCGCTTCTGTCCAGGTTTTTGGGATTCCTTCTGTAGTTATATGGTTGAACATGATATGTAAAGGTTGCAACAGCTCTTGCTCGAATATTTTATAATACTTTGCTGTATAGCCGTCTGGCCCTGGTGCTTTTGATGTTTTTAAATTTTTAATAGCAATGGAAATCTCTTCTGTCCTGATTGGTTCATTTAGTATTAGTTTGTGTTCTTCTGTTAACATTTCCTGATTGTCCAAGTAAGATTGTATTTGATGGTCCTCATTTTTGTACCTTGTATCTTCTTTGTATAGTTCTGTGTAGTATTTATAAAATATTTCTTTAATTGAGTCTGGATTAGTGTGAGTTTTCCCAGCTACATTCAATTGAATAATTTGCTTTTTCTCTTTAATTTTTCTCAATTTGTAGGCGAGCCATTTTCCTGGCTTATTGAAGTTTTTGAAGTACTTTAACTTGCAGTTCTTTATCTTCTTTTCTATCTCTTAAGAATGTGTATTTTTTAGCTGTTCTTGTAGCAATTTGATTTCATCTTTTAGTTTTTTGTTCTTAGGATCCCTTTCTAGATCTTTTTCTTTCTGTGTAAGTTCATTATAAATCCTCATGATTCTTTCAGTTTTTTGCTTCTTGTTTATGTGTCCTATTTTTATAAGATGCCCTCTCAAAACTGCTTTGCTGGTGTCCCAAATCATTTTCAGGGTTATTTCTTCGTTGTCGTTCTCTGTAAAGTACCTTTTCAAAATCTCCCTTAGTTCTTCTGTGTATTGTGTATTTGTTAACAGTGAGTCATTTAGTTTCCATGCAAATTCTTTGTGTCTTGTTTTCAACCTTAACTTGATTAAGTTAAGATCTGAATATGTTTTTGGTTGAACCTCCATATCCTGTATTTCTGCATGCAAACTCTTTGACAAAAGAAATAAATCGATTCGTGACATAGATTGATGTCTATCTGAGTAGAATGTATAGCCTCTCTCATCGGGATGTTTAAATTTCCACACGTCTATTAGACTGAGGTTGTCCATTATTTCGAAAAAGCTCCTCGGAAGTTTCCCTTGGTTTTTCTTTATCTGTTTCTCTGATTTTCTATCTTCCAAGGGATTAATCACAGCATTCATGTCCCCCATGATCAATATATTTTCTTGACATCTCTCATTAAGGTACTTGTTTATTTTCTGCTGTATTTCTCTAAAAAAATTCTCCTTATTTTCTTGTGGTGTGTAAACACCTACTGTGAGTAGTTTATAATTTGGTAAAGTAATTTCCAGTCCAATATATTGTTCATTTAGGTCCGCAAATAGTTTTTCAGCCTTGTAGGTCAGTTTTATATATATATTACTACTCCCCTTTTCTTTTTATGATATCCTGCAGTAAAGCTTTTACCCAATTTTGGATTCTTTAAATATTTGCTATCTTTTTCTCAAATTCTCGTTTCTTGTAAAGTTATTATGTCTGCTTTAAATTTCTCTAGGTGGTGGAATACTTGTCGACACTTATATTCAGAATTTAGTCCTTTTACATTCCAGGATATTATTTTTAGAGACATTTTGTTTTGTTGTGTTTATTAATTTATTTGTTTATGTATATTATTTTTTCCCCTTTCTCCCAACGTTAATGGTTGTTGTTTTTTTTCTAGTGGGTTTCCATGGCCAAGTGAACCCTGAAATCGAACTCTTGTCTCCAAGGTCATAATCCAGTGCTCAAATCCAGCATTCAAACCACTGCACCATGCTGGCTCTCAATGTAAATGTATACTCATATAATAAGGCAATGGTTGTACTACACCCTTTTTTTTTTTTTTTTGAAGAACATAGAAACTATGCAACCAATTGTACATTGGCCAGTGTGCCTGCTTAATGACTTATTGTGCAATGGGAAATTGCCAGTGCCTCATCTTCAGTCCCAGTGAACAGAACGGTAAACTGAATGCACTGAGAAATAGGCCATTTCCGTCCTACACTGTTATAGTCCTATTACTCCACTTTCAACCATCCCGTGGAATTCTGGAGATTTTATAGTTTACTCAGGCCATAGACCTCTCTGGCTAAGAATTTTAAATGCCCCTCCCTAAACTGCAAACCCCAGGATTCCATGGGATGTTGAAAGTGGAGCAATAGCACTATAACAGCATAGTACAGAAATGGCCTTAGTTATGTACCTTCCAAGAATGTGCAATTGCATGACTGGAATCTTGTGGTTCATCCCAACTAGAGGAGACCTATTGAATCAATTCTTGAATGATCAATCATGATGTATGTAAACTGATTCTATGGCTCTACTCTAATTATGACTAATAACATCCCCTCCAACTGTCCCAATTTGACAGGGACAGTCCTGATTAATCCTCAGCCAGCTCACTTTTTCACCTGCTTTCCAAATGTCCCAGTTTCTTTCTCATGTAGCCACTTTCCTCTTTTGTCCTCAGTTTAATTTCAATTGCAGCAAACTGAGTTCCAAGCGCAAAAGTAGTTTGAACTCCGTTAATTCAGGAGGGAGGAGACAAGAGGACTATTACTTCCCTTGTCTTGGACACTATGGTTCTATTAATGCAGACTAAGATGCTGGGCAAGATGGCTTTCAGTGCCCCTTCCCCAACCCCTCGCCTTCCCACCCCACCTGCCTTGGCAATGGTGGTGGCAGGGCAACATTCTTACTCTTCTTCACTGGGTAGGCCAGAGGTGAGCAAAGTAAAGCCTGAGGGCTGCATATGGCATCCAAGGACGCTTTGTATAAAATAAAACCATAAAAGAAAGCTCTCAATTCCTCCAGAGTCACAGGCCTGCCTTTTTTCTTGCTAGGGAAAAAAAAGAGTCAATTGCTTCTTTGGGAAGCTTCTAGAAATCACCTTTGAAATAGGATGCAAGCCCTTTCCCCTTACACTATTTACATTTTTCCCCCCAAACTGCAGGGAGACCTTTGGCCACTTCCACTCTGGCTTTCTTCTCTCTCTCTCTATTTTTTTTTTTTTTAGTGTGGTTTGGCATTTTTGGTAGGCCATGTGGCCCCCAGAGGGTGCAGAGGGCAGAAAATTGGCTCTGGGATTCACTACACAGTATTCCACCCCAAAGGATGATTTTCCTTCTCTTTTAACAATAAAAGAAACTTGTGTTAAGTGCGGTTGGCTGTTTCCTCAAGTCTTGTGAGGGCTTTTTTCAGACTGATCCAAAGAGGCATGAATTCTTGTGATATAGCTCCTTCGGTTTTGCCAGTTGTTGTCATCCCCACACACACACTTGTTCCGTTCTTTCAGGGGGCTGTTTCTAGTGATTTCTTGGCTCTGCATGTGGGCCCTTCAAGATTTTTTTTTTAAAAAAAAATCTGGAGCATGTTTTGCTGAGGTGGTCTAAGGTTTGCAGGGCAAATGTTCTCCTCTCATTTTAACTTTTTTTCCCCAGAGTTTTAGACTTATAGTCCAAAAATGTTATTTCACTGATGCATTATAGCACTAAATTGGAAGGTGGAGTTAAAAAGAAAGAAAGGAGGAGAAGAGAAGGGAACATATTGCTCTGTTATGTCTCGAAATCCACTTGAGGATGGGAATAAAGTGCTGCAGCCGGTGCTGGGAATTGCCAGAATATAATACAGAAAAACAGAAATGTCAATTGGATAATTTCTTCAAACCCATAGAGCTACAGTAACAAATCCTGCAACCACATAAAATATTTGCCTTGTCTGGGAGAGTGTTACCCCAAAACATGGGTGACTCAGGAGTCTACCCATGATACCAGTACCTCCACAAAATGGTGGGGAATATTATTTCAAAGAGAAGGCTTGCGGGGGGGGGGGTAACCTTACAAGACCTTTTACACCTATGTCTACCAGTACTAATGCAGGGAAGAACCAGCCAGAGATCCAAAAGTAAGCTTAATTGTTTCATTGGGGCATTGCAATCATACACACAAGATCCAAGCAGTCACACAATCACCCGAGGCTAACTGAAGGAAAAGGGAAGAAAGTTTTGGATAGCGAGATTTTTAGGGAGAAGTGGGTGATACATACCAATCCAGAAGAGCAATGAAGAAGTGCTGGGCTTAGACACAAGTCAAAGGACAGTATGCAAACGGAAATTGGAGCAGCAGAGTGAAGACCAGCAATCGGTGTACTGTGAGTTGACTGGCCAAAGAGTGGCGTTTAAATACTCTTTTTCTATCTGGAGGGTAAAAGTGTTAATGGCTCTCTGGCAGATTAAACAATGGAGTCCAGAGAGTGAAAAATGAGGTCTAGAATGAGCTAATGGTCTTAGCATTAGGTGACAAAGGGCTGATGGTAGCCTTGAGAGCTCTTTAATCGTCACACAGGTGTGGGGACAAAAGGGAAGTTTGCTTGGTCAGAGGGAGAGAAGCTAAGACAATTAGCCGTCCTGTGGGAACATCTCGGACACAATTGTCTTGTCGAGGTTGAGTAACTTTAGGTCCCTTATTGCTAGAGTTTCTTGCTGATTTCCTGACTATGACCTGGCTATGCCTTGAGATCTCTTCTGACTTGATCTTGTAATGCATGTGTGCAGCCAGCTTTTCCTCTTACCCAGCATGGCCATGCAGCCACGGAAGGGTATGTTTTATATTTATGCCAATTAATATATTTTGCCAATTAAACCATATCAAAGTGTGGGGATGTATGGCCTACTAACAAGAGTCCCATGGAGTAATGAGCTAAACCAATCCAACACTGCCTGGCAGCAGAAAGCTGGTGTAGCATGACCACTGTGTAACTACATGAGGGTACAGTACAGGATCTCAGCTGATATCTCATTGCCACACCAACAGCTTTATTGGCCACACATGTATCTGACAGCATCTGATGTGTCCAGTTTGCTCACATCACAAGACATGGGGACATACTTTGATTCAAAATGCAGGTCAGATACAGCCTCAGCTGGCTGGTTGTCTAGCTGCTCTATGGCTTTCAAAATACTTTCTACCCTCCAACATTTCACAAATGAAAACTGGACACATGTGACCAAACAACATCAGAGCATGGTCAAGATAGCAAAAGTTATTAATGAGGAAGAGCATGCAAGCTGGGAGAGGCTGTATTGGTTTGCTTTTGCCTGAGTCTGTTCAGAAGGAACTGAAGTAAGAGGAAGACAAAGAATGAAAGTGGGAGAAGGAGAGACAAACTGGGACATTTTAAAAGCAGCTGAAACACTGGGATGACAGAGAATTAATCAAGACTATCTCTGATAAACATGGACAGTTGGAAGGTATGGAACCTCACTCTGCAAGTGACCAGTACTTCTATTAGGAGGTAACATTTTAACTCATTGGACCTCAGAACCATGGACATATGCCCTGAGGGCCAAGTGGTCTCACTGGACCTAAAATTAAGCTTAAATTAGCTTATATTTCAGCAGTGTACTGAGTATTTGGTTAGGCCTCAAAGAGAATGAAACTCTTCCTTCTTTGAATATTCAATAAGAGTATAGTGTAGTGTACAGTAGAGTATAGTGTTTAGGTCAAGGGAAGTGATGATACCACTATTCTCCTTTGGTCAGACCCCACGTGGAATGATGTGTCCAGTTCTGGGCGTCACCTTTCAGGAAGGATATTGACAAGCTGGAACGTGTCCAGTGGAGGGTGACTAAAATGGTAGAAAGCTTGGAAACCATGTCCTATAATGAGCAGCTTAGGGAGCCAGGTATGGTTAGCCTGGAAGTTAAGAGGCAACATGATCACTATGTTTAAATATTTGAAGAGATGTCATATGCAGGACAAAGCAATCCTGTTTTTTGCTGCTCCAGAGACTAGGACACAGAGCAATGGCTTCAAACTTCAGGAAAAGAGATTCCATCTAAACATTGGGAAGGACTTCCTGGAGGTAAGAGCAGTTTGACAGTGGAATATCTTGCCTGGGAATGTGGTGGAGTCTCCTTCTTCGAAGGTTTTTAAACAGAGGTTGGATGGCCTTCTGTTGGGAATGCTTTGATGGAGTATTCCTGCATGGCAGAATGGGGTTGGACTGGATGACCTTCATGATCTCTTCCAACTCTATGATTCTATGAATGTTTTTTAGCACTGTCATGGAGTGGGTTTTGCCATATATGCAGCCTCGGTAGAGAAGATGTCAAGACAGAGCAGGTAGGAAAAAGGCAAAGCTGTTGTTTAATACCAAAACAAGCAGTAGCAGCCACATTTGAGGAGAGCAGTGTGCTAGTTGAGGCTGAAGTTGAGAATGCAAACAGCAGGCCTCAATCTATTACAAATCAAAAGAACCACAAAGGTTTTCCAGGAGCTAGCTATTGGATGCATAGGGAGCAAGGATCTCTTATTGAAGAGGAAGAAGGAAGAACATTTGCAAGGGGTATGTGGAGAAAGCTAGTACCTACGAGTTAATGTTAAAGACAGTCAAAGGAGAAATACATCTTTTTTCCATGTTTTGGTTTTGTGACTTGGCACAAGGATATAGCAGATGTACTATATCCATACCCCAATTTTGGATGAAGCCCCAAAACATGTGCTGAAGGCTATTCCTTAGTGGGCTAAAGGCTACTCCTTACCCTTGTTTAAAAAGAAAGAAAGATAAAACTCTCTTGCCTACAGCTACATTGTACAACACAGAGAACTTCCAGCATACTTTCTCCTTCGGGTGCACTCCTTCTTTGAATGGCTACCAGACGAAAGTTCATTGTACGGAGGCATCTTCTGTTTGAAAGAGTGACCAGTCTTTCTGGCCTAGGAGGTAGAAATAAGAAGTCCTTGGTAAGGCCAGGAGTTCCCTGGAAATACTTTGGGGTGAAGAAAATGTCATGTGGAGCTCCAAAACAAAATTGATTTTGTACAGGAACAAAACCTGGGAATTCCAAAGATGTTTTACCCATCTGTGACCTGAGAGGTTCTTGCTGCAAATCAGGTACTCTGCCACTGAAGTGTGGTTGCTTCCTATATCCATGAATGTGTGTATAACAAGGAGAAAGTTGCTCCTTCATTCCTGTTCTCACTCTCTTACACACCTGCAGAGGGCAGAATCCTGTTTGTTTCTTGCCCATGCATAAGTTCCCCCATGGAAGTGGGTGGACATTTTGTCCCATGTGCAACATCTGCATTCAGTTCAAGGTCACAAAAGTAAAGTTGCACATGTGGATACATATTCATGGTCAACATGTACCTATCTATCCTCCATTCCTAATACTGGTAGTAGTATATGCATTCCATCATGCATTCACTAGCATATTTGATTGCACATGTTGAGGCTGCCATTCAACAAAAAGGTTGCATAACACAACCAATAGGTAATTCCACATGTTTAAACTGATGCTGCCCAACTCTAGTGCAGGAAGTTGGTCAGAGTGACAGTACATTTTTTTGTGCTTATGGTTACAAATGCCTATGCACTGACTACAACCAGGGATGTGCAAAGCCTGGCCTGTGAGCCATGTGTGGCACCTGGGCCCTACCTTTGTGGCCCCAAAAGCTAACCACAGTTCCCCTAGAGCTGTCCCATTTTTTTAAAAAAAGATTCAGCATTCTTTTGGGGTAATTAGTGCCACCGAACCATGCAGAAAGCCTCCTAAATGAATGAAAACATGCAAAAATACCCGCACCATGCCCCCACAAGCATCTCAGTACCCTGTACTACTCTTGAATACCTGTGTATTAAGACCAGTCCATCTCAAAATGGTGACCGGAAGTAAGGTAATGTCACTTCCTGTCTCCATTTTGAGAAGAGCTACAGAGGAAAATAGAGGTAATTGGGTATTTGTGGGGGTGCAACCTATGTAGGGCTCTGGGAATTGCCCCCCACCCCCACACATTACCCACCCCTACGATAGATAGAGACCCTCTCAATGCCCGAAACATGCAAACGAACATACAGGCATTGGGAATGGCCCTGACAATGAATCAGGATGCAAGGGAAGAATGAAAGCAGTAGCCCAAATGCATTTCAGGAATGTTTGTCTCCGGACAAACTGAAGACCTTCTGTTTTAAAAATTATGTTTTGTGTCCATTTTTTTTCCCTGTCAGCTGGGCTGCCCAGGCTGTCTGCCTCGGAAACTGAAAAATATTCTGTATTTGCTTTTGGAAAGGTTGCTTCAACCAGTGGTGGCCAACTGGCAAATTTCCCCCAGGAACATAGGAGAGAAAGAACCTCTTTGTGTTTTGTTTTGATTTGGGGAGCATCTCCCTTCCCCCTCCAAGCCTGCTTCTCCTAAGAGCTGAGCGATATTGTCTTGCCTTCAATCATTCTGGAGACCATCATACAGCTATTGAAAGGCCCTTTTTCAGCCATATTTTTCTCTCCTCCACCCCTTTATTGATTCCCCCCCTTAAGACTTTAATTTGCTCTTCTACACTTGCCACAGATGAGAGAAGAAATTCTGCAGATCACGTAGAGATAACATCCTACCCAAGAACGGGTCATTCACATCTCACATAAGAACATGAGCTTTCTGCAGACACCTACCCCTTTTCTGCTTTTTAAAACTCTTTTTGGTCTGCATTTTCTCCTATCTATCTATCTATCTATCTGTCTGTCTGTCTGTCTGTCTGTCTGTCTGTCTGTCTGTCTGTCTATCTATCTATCTATCTATCTATCTATCTATCTATCTATCTACCTATCTATCCATCTGCCAAGAGTGAGAGAGAGAGACTACTCTGTTTCTTTCTTCACATTTGGCTCTCAAATCTTCCTTCAGTTTTGATTCTTCACACTGTGCTATCTGAAATATACCGATAATTGCTGCTACAAAAATTCTGTTTGAGCCTCTTCTTTTCCTTTCTTACTCCTTTCTTCATTAATGTACACTGAAGCAGCCAATGTTTAAAAATATAATGCTTGCCATTTTTAGCTCTTGGATGAATAAATCATGGTTCTGAGTTGTTTCACACTTGGAGCCATGGTTTCCGGTGTTTACCGTGACCATGCTGGCTTTTCCCACAGTTAAGGCTCACACATATCCTGAAGAAAATATTAAAGGCTGACACCTCTTACATACACTTTTCTTACATACAGAATATGGGGAACGGCAGCCAATCATAGTTTCCTGACAGGCATTCCTGAATGTTCCAAGAAAGAGCACTTTGGCAGACAGGGAGAAAAACCTTTCACGGCTAAAAATATACAGTCAAATCCACAGGTTCCAAATTAAGAAGCTTTATTAAGATTATGGATGAGAGAGAAATGAGATGAGTAGCATGGGGAGGAGGTGGTTTACTTTCTAAACAGACTCTACACACTATACAGCCTTAAAGAAGAAATTTGGTTTATTGGTATGTAGCAAGGATCACTCATGACTATGGCTATTTCTGCACTACACTGTTCTAGTGCTATTATTCTGTTTTCAACAGCCGATGGAATCCTGTGGGTTGTAGTTTAGGGAGGAGCATGTACAATTGTCAGCCACAGAGCTCTTCAGCCTCAGTAAACTACAAACTCTAGAATTCCACAGGATGTTGAAAGTGAAATAATAGCACTATATATATGGCGGAAATGGCCATTCTCAGATGACAAAAGGAGAGTTCATGAGGGATCAGCCCTGTTTTTATCCAGGTAGCAGCATCAGGAGAACCATAGTTGTGTAGTGGTTAGAGTATTGGATTAGGACTCCAGGAGATGAGGGTTCGAATCCCCACTCAGTTATGCAAAGCCACGGGGGAACCTTGCGCAGGTCACACTCTCTCAACAGAAAATTGTATAAAGATTATGTTCATCCTGTGGTATCAGTCCATTACATGCTCGGTGTCATGCCCTGCTTCCAGAGCATGGACTCTGACTCAGAGTCTGAAGCAGTCTGCTTCAGAGGGCATGCCATAGGCTGAAACAGGGGGCATGTCAGGGCATGCTGTGCAGGGAGAGGTTACAGTGCCGGAAACAGAACAGGGGATGGTGCCAGCCCCAACAGAGAGTCCTGCCTGGGTCCAGGTAAGTGTTCTTCAGATACAGAAGAACACTTACCTGGACCCAGCTTCGCACAGCACAGGCAGCAAAGAGAGATCCAGCGTTGATCTCTCAGAATTTATAACCAGCATCAATCAATCAAGGCACAGCTGCACTAGGCTTTGGGTCTATTTAACTGGGGTCCTTCCCCTCCAGGAGTTGTCAGAACTTATCTGACCTGCTACCTTGCTGGATGCCTTAGCAAATGCTTGGATTGACCATGTACACTCCCTTGCCATGAAACCCTGCTGGACTTTGTTTATGTTGAGCTTTATTTATGACTCCTTGCTTACTGCCTGGAAGTAAGTACAAGCTGGGAGATATTCAGTTTGTTTGGTTTGATTTATCAGCTGTGCCAGGACTGAGATAGAACACTCAGCTTCTCTCCCGGGCTATTTTCTTCTGCAGCATCAACTGCAATATTTTATATTCACCCTCAAATGGGTTTCATTTTAATTCCAAAGTGTATGCTCCATTCTCTTCCTCTTTTTTTTTATTTTTTTAGTTATAATTCTATACAGCAGCAGTGAAATAGCACTTTTGCACTATAACTGAAAAAAAAAAAGCTATCAGGGAGGATAAATCTTGCCTTTCAAACCATAGGATTTGTCCAGCAAGCCATGCCCCAGTTTAAAAAAAAAAAAAAACTTGGAAGAGCCTTCACCTAGATACCAGGAATTGCTACAACTACTGCTCCAAAAAAAAGAATGGAATGAATGGATTTGGACACAGCAACCACTGGCAAAATCCAATGACTTTATTATGAGAATTCTTGGCTCTTTAGACCAACCTCAAAGAAGCCTTAGTCTGTGTTTGCTACATACAAATATATAGTGAATTGCCCTGGGGAACTAAACAGAAGGATGACCTCTGTTTTGCCATTGACCAGTAGACCAAGGGCCATGGGGGTGGGGGGTGGATCTCCTTCCTCCCTCTTACTCAAGGAAGAGCAAAATGGAAAGGCGGAAACTAGTCTGTCCCAATCCATTGGCCAAGGAAGAAGCCACTCCAGCAAGCTGTTACCACCCCCTTACAACCCCTCGCCCATTCTGCAGGATGGCACAATTAGCAAAAAAAATAGCATTTTATAAAAACTAAGCACATATGACTGTAAAACCATGTGGAAGCCAGACACTGGCTGTAAGCATGGGCTAGATCAGGTTATAAGTTCAAAAGGATTAGATGGAAACCCCTGACATTAATGGGTTTGGGATAATCCTCTCAATGAGTTTGGAATTCTAGTTTAACATTGTTTTATAATCTTTTCTATTTTGGTTTTGTATATTTGTCAGTTTGCTTTATATTATATTGTATTTTTTGTTATTTTATCTAGATAATTTGTTATACAATAGTATGGTATATGTTTATTATTCCTTCCTTCCTTCTGTATGTACATGTGTGTGTGTGCATGCTGTTTTTGGTTAATTGTAAAGAGCCATGTACATGATGATGATGATGATGATGATGATGATGATGATGATATCTGATGCAGGATCTCAGCCCCAAGTGTATGTTTTTAATTTAAACCAGTTAAATTAACTATCAGATTAAAATAGCACTGAATGAAGTACGGTTTCAGTGCATTTAAAACATAATGCATGAGTAAAATGAACAGCACAAACACATACAAAATGCAATAAAAATCCTTTCACAACAGCTAGTTAAGGGCCAAAGCCTATCTAAGTAAAGAAGTCTTTGCCTGCCCATAGAAGGAAAGCAGAGAAGGGAGCTGCCTAGCCTCCTTTGGGACAGAGTCCTTTGGCCTGGGAGCAGCCAACAAAAAGGTCTCCTCCCATGTCCTCATCAAACAGGACTTGCACCGGGTCCTGTGACAGTGGTGGGACCAAGACAAAACCTTCCCCCCCAGGATCTCAAAACTCTGCTTTTTGCACCAAGTCCTTGATTTTCTTGGCAGGGTAGGATGTGATTCTTGCTTTCTTCAAAAGTAACTGCATTGACCTAACAGAGAACTAGAATGCTGGAGGGCTGCATAGCCTCTACTGGAACAGCCAGTGTTAACAAACAGAAAGGTCACACAGCTGCTCCAGCACAAGAACTTTTGCCAGCCTGATCTAAGTGACTGATGTCAATGAGTACAAAGCCTTTGTAACTAACAGGAACATCAAGCCTCACAAACTCTGGGCTGGCAGTACAAAATTGTAACAGCCAACAGCTCCTACGGCTCGAGAATACGCACATATTTAAGAAGCAAAGTGTCAGTCATAATTTATTCACTCAAGGTTACAGACACGGCATTTCTTGCTGAGCTAAGACTGGCCTTGACAACCACAAAGGGAACAGCACAGAACATAATCCTAGTCCCACATAAAAATAATACCCAAACCCTCTCATCTTATAAAGATGTACAGTGGCCAGCAACCTCTGCATTCACCATTCAGCTAAGGCTGTGCAACAGACTGGACGCAGAGAGTAAGCTACAGTGGTGAACAATCTCCCTATCACCCATGGCAAGAAAGATGACATTGAATGCTGCTCTCAGTATGGCGTACATCCCTAGTATTGGTTTCCCTGCCTTGATTGGCACCGGGCTTATTCACACTTGTGACTTACCCTTGAGAATAGGCAGGTCTGTTGTGTGAGGAGGATTTCATTTATACATGTCTGGCTTGACAAGAACCCTGTATCAATTATTATTATCCAAGCTGGTTGGAGAGCCAATTGTGAGGCATTCATTAAAAAAATGATCCCTGCCTGAGATTTATTTCCTGCTCATCTGAGATGACCTAACCTACCACTTGTTGAAGCCCTGCTGCAGTGTGCTAATTAGAGGTGAACATGCCTTCCTCTTCCAGCGTGGCTTTCATCCTCAAGCTCTGACTGAGGCAAAAGTTCCCTACAGAGTTTCTATGGGAATTTTGCCTGGATCTCCTCCATGTCGGGTCCTGCATCCGTGTATAGTAGGCCAAATTCCAGTCTTACTGATATAACATACTATTGTTGATGTCGCTGCATGGTAGTTAATGAGCAGACTGTCTAGCTGTTTTGTTATGAGGTGCCAATAACCCTGATCCAATCAGACATGATCCATTTATGTTGATAAATGTGAAAGCCTGTACAAAAAGGGGAGTGCAGTGTCTTCCACAAATTCCAGCCCCTCTTCAAGCCATCAAAAATGGTTTAAAAAATGGTGCTGGCGCTTGGGGAGGTTGAAGATGATGGAGAAAGATCAGAGTTCTGTAGAGGACATGGACTGTACACATGTTACATGTGTACATCTTTCTAGGTTCCATGGCGCCAATTATAAATGAATATTACAAAGATGATCACAGTTTAAAGCCCCTCACCAAAATTACAGTAAACTATATAATAAATTGAACACATTATCTACAATCCCTAAGTTCCATGTAGCCAGTGAGGTGCCAAAGCTGGACTTGACTATAGGACTCTTCCGTATGATGCTCAGCTATATTGTAAGCTTGGATCTAAACCAGAGCTTTCAAAACTTTTCATGTTGGTGACACACTTTTTAAAAATGCATTATTTTGCGACACAGTAATTCAGTTTTACTAGCAAACCAGAGGTTAAACTAATCCCTTATAAGAGATACGGACACATATGTATGCGGACACAACATATCTCATGAAAACCTTTCATATATTTTTAAAAATATATGATTTATAAATAATGACATACTTTTCCAAGATTGTGACACACCTACACACTTCAGGCGACACACTAACGCGTCACGGCACACCGTTTGGAAAGCCCTGATCTAAACCTTAAAGCCCTATATAAAGAATACAAAATTGCTGCAAACTTAAAATATAAATTCCACTGTAAGAAATTTATCCTTTTAACTCTCCAAAATAAATAACTGAAGGTTTTTCTACGTAATTCAGGTGAAAAGGGACTAATCTTTAGCCTGGGCAACTGCAGTTCCCCTCCAGCTCTCCTGTCTTTATGAACTCCACTAGTAAGAACAGCCCTTTTTTCAGGTTTCCCAACCACTGAGACGAAGCAATAATTTATAGTCTACGTTTACATATTCTGGTGTAAAGCCAGCTTCATTTAGGGACACATTTTTTTTTTCCTCATGTGCAAGAATAATTTCCAAAATTTTCTCCCTGCTGGGTGAGATTGTGCAATTTTCATTGATCTTTCTCATTTGGGAGCTTTTTTATTTTTTTGTATATTTTTTATTAAAATCATTTGGGAGCTTTTTTGAGGGGGGGGGAGAAAATCACACACACACACACACACACACACTCTTTTGTACAGAAAACAGGTCAGGGAACACCTTTTTCTGCATGGAAAATTCTGTGTAGAAAATGCTGTATCCTGCAGAGAAAATTGTCTTTTCTGTGTCAAACAACTACATGCAAATTTTGTGCAGAATAAGACCCAAGTTGTGAACTGTGAAGATTCTCATCAAGGTTTCTTGATACTCAAAGAACCCCACATTTTTCAACTTTCCAAAAATATTTTTGAATATTCTTTCCATTCTAAGGGGTGAAATGAGAAGTCATCTTCCTCTGCTCTTCATCATCTGAATTTAAAAGCAGCCACACTACGGTCTCCAAAAGTGGTTTAGTGACCCTCAACCTCTCCGGACTCCCTGAACTGTCCTTTTATTGGCCAAAGGAAGAGAAGCAGGAAGCAAAAGAAGAGGAAAAGAAAGAGGAAGGGGTTCCCTTACCCAGGATCCATCAGCAGAGGTGATATATTTGAAACAGGTTGCAGGGCTTCCCTACAGTGCTTAACAAAAAATAAAAAATAAAAAAATTCCTGTTTTGGAAACCAAAAGGGGACTTATGGCTACTTCCAGATTTCAGCCATTTCTGCATGGCATCACAGCCCTACCATGGGGACACCGTGGCAGCTTTTGCATGATGCCATGGTGGTCCCATAGCCAATGAGCCCCCATGCATTGCAACTGTGGGATATTTGCTTAATGGAAAATTCCATTAAGTACCAGTGATCACACAAACATTCCCATCACCCCCAGCTATGCAGAAGAGGCAGAAGCGTGATCACACACTTACGTCCCCAGCACAGCATGGGAAAAGGGCCAGCTGAGCTGTGGAAGTCAGGTGCATGTCACTCGTGCTCCCTTCCACAGGGAGCCAGCTGGGTGTAGAGAGAAGCATTCCTATCATGATCCTATCCCAGCAAAGGTGGTGCCGAGATTGCAACAGGATGTTGGCAGGAACTGGCGAGGTGCAGAAATGGCCTTCCTTCCTTCCTTCCTTCCTTCCTTCCTTCCTTCCTTCCTTCCTTCCTTCCTTCCTTCCTTCCTTCCTTCCTTTCTGTTTCTGCTTTTTTTTTTTTGGAAGTTTGTGCAGCTCATAAAGGTTCCAAGGGGGGGAAAAATGGCTCTCAGGCCCTTACGGCTATTCATCCCTGTGATCTAATTCCATGGGTCTTGATAAGACAAACAAGCTGAGGCTCATTCCAGAGAAGATGGAAGAGGCTTAAGGATAGGAGAAGATCAGCTGGGGGAGAAAAAAAAAATCCAAAATTCACATACATACTGATTCTGAGCTGGCAGTGACTGATGAAGAAAGGGGTGCTAGAGTTGTGGTAGAAAGTTAAATGAAAATGTTTATCCAATATTCTTTTAAAAAGGGGAACTTCTATGTTGGGCATAATTAGAAAAATAATTGAAAATGAAACAGCCAATATCCTACTTCCCTGATAGAAATCAAAGTATCATGACATCTGAAAGACTCTATAGTTCTGATCACTGGACCTGAAAAGGGATATTGTAGAGCTGGGAAAGAATCAGAAAAGATGAACAAGGGACTGGACCACCTCCCTGGGAGAACCAGAACAGAACTTGGAGTTAGCCATGGGAGCTAAATGGGATAAGATTCAGGACAGATGCTACATACAGTGCTTAATTAATATGTGGAACACAGTGCCGTAGAATGTGGTTATGACTGCCAACTTGGATGGCTTTAAAAGAGGCTTGGATAAATTCATGGAGTAGGGAATCATGAATGGCTCTAGGAAGGATAGCTACAAATCTTATCACTTGTTTTGATAAACTTACAAGTTTGGTAGATCAGGGGAGCCATGAATGTAATATATCTTGACTTCTAAGTCTGGTGTTGTTTAATTTTTTATAAATGACTTAGATGATGGAATAGAAGGCATGCTTATCAAATTTATAGATGACACTAAATGAGAGTGTGGTGATAATATTCCAGAGGGCAGGATCAAAAATCAAAATGACTTTGACAGATTGGAGAACTAGGCTAAAACTAAGAAAATAAATTTCAGCATGGATAAATGAAAGGCACTGCATCTAGGCAGGAAAAATGAAATGTCCAAATGTAGGATGAGTGACACCTAGCTTGAAAGCAGTACATGTGAAATGGATCTAGGGGTGTTAGTAGACCACAAACTAAACATGAGTCAATGGTGTGATGCAACAGGAAAGGAAAAGCCAATATAATTCTGGCCTGCATCAACAGGAGTACAGCATCCCGATCAAGAGAAGTATTAGTGCCACTTTATTGTGCTCTGGTCAGACTTCACTGAAATACCGAATACAGACTGAAAATACTATGTCCAGCTCTGGGCGCCAGAGTTCAAGAAGGATATTGACAAGCTGGAATGTGCCCAGTAAAAGGCAACCAAGATAATCAAAGGTCTGGAAACCAACCCTTATGAAAAATGAGTTAGGGAACTGGATATGTTTAGCTTGGAGAAGTGAAAATTGAAAGGTGACATGATAACTATCTTTAAATATCTGAGGGGATGTCATGTAGAAAATTGAGCAAGCATATTTTCTGCTGCTTCTGAGACTAGAACATGAACCAATGGATTCAAGAAAAGAGATTGCACCTAATCATTAGGAAGATTTTTTTAAAAAAATTGTAAGAGCAATTTGACAGTGGAATATATTGCCTCAGAGGGTAGTGAATTCTCCTTCTTTGGAGGTCTTTAAACAGAGTTTGGATGGACTTCTTTTAGGAGTGTTGTAGTTGTGTATTCCTGCATGGCAGTGGGTTGGACTAGATGGTCCTTTTGGTCCCTTCCAATTCTAACAGTCTATTCTGTGGAAGGGTAGCTGGACACATATCTCCAATATAAAAGGCAGAATGGCTATGTATATCATTTACTGGACAGAATGAGATGGATAGTACAGCTGCATCCATAACCTACTGGTGGGCTTCCCATAGACTACTGACTGACTACTGTTCAGATAGATTGTTGAACTAGTTGGGCCTTAGGTCTGATCCAGCATGGCTCTTCTTATAACATTAAGAGTCATGGGTGTGGGTGAAGAGATTTTGCTCAGGATGCAGGTATGCCATTGGGCTACCCTTCCCTCTGAGGAGTCAGTCATACATTCTGGGACTCCACCTGAGCTCAGCATTAGTTACGGAGGTATCAATGGGTTAGAAGAGATTTCAATCAGAAGACAAGATTTGCAATCATATATAAAGGCTCAGGGTTAGTTCACAAAAGAACATCACAGTTTAGGAGCATTAGTTGTGGTTACTTTTTACATTGTACTTATAAGAGCAATCAGAAGTGGTCAAATTGTTGCTTGCTTTATAAGCGAAGGGATACCTATGTGCCTTTTACACATGTACATAATTCGCAGGTCCGCATAGAATTTGTGAAAGTTGGCTTTTGAACTACAAGTGCTAGAATCCCCTTGTTGGTTGAGGGTATCTGGGATTTGTTGTCCACAAATCTTCCAAGGTATGGGCCCATGGAAGTACTAAATACAGTACAATAGGTATTAAGGGCCATACTAGGCATGACTTGAGATAATCGTGTTGTATCTCTCAGCCTGTTCTTTTAAAATAATGGCAGGGCACAGGAAGGAAGGGTTTCTGAATCTGGTTGGAGCTCTGAACAAAGAAAGGTATATTTAATTCTTTTCTTGCAGGGACTTGGTCCCAGGGTATATTCTTAATGTCTCAGGGTAGCTCTTCTCCCATTGGAAGGATTCACAGGTGGAAACCTCTCCATGACATATGATTCTGACATTTGAATTCAAAGTCTTTCTTAAAGAGGAGGAGGAGGAGGAGGAGGAAGTTGTTAATACAAAGCTGTAAATACATTTATATATATCAGTATCCTTGCAATTTTTATTGTCCTGCCTACCACCAGCATACCTGCATTAAAAAGAAGAAAAATCCCTAGAAGTCATATCAAACCCGAGAAAAATTGGTTCAAAATCCACAATGGATCTGGGATGGCACAAAATATATATTTGGGGATTATTTTTACTTTCGGTTTGTAGTAGCATGTAGAAGGCATTGAAACAGGGTTCACTGATTAAATTGTAGGTGTCTGTCTCCAATAAGCGTCTAAAAGATAAGCTGTGATATCCACTTTGACATAATTATTATGCCTTCCTTGGTCCAGTAAAAGTCACTGTCTCAAAGCTGCTTCTATGAGAAAAGACTTGTGGCTATGAGATCTTTCTCCCTTTGGATAAGAAAACAGCATAGGGAAGACAATTTTTGATTAGGAAAAAACGCATCCTGTAAGAAAAGGAACATGGACCTTCTCTAGGGATGTGTAAGAGTTTTGTTTCAGTTCATTTACCAAAATTTTTGATATGTTACATATTCAGGATGGAAAGACTGTGAAATTTAAAACAACTTAATGTTTTACATACTGATATTAACAGATTTGTCTGTTCAAGACAAGGGCCTGGAGTATGTAACTCTGAAAAGTCTGGGTTTGAATCCCTGTGTATTCAGCCATTCTTGGTATCTTGAAGCATGGTTACCACCTCTTTTCCCCAAGAGGCTCCTTATCCTTCAACACCTAGGAGCAGCTATTTCCAAGATGGAGAGGACAGACAAGGACAACATGGTCCTCTCCACTTTGGAAACAGCTGTTCCAACTGTATCTGGCCAAGGCAAAGGGGAGGAGAATTTAATGTCAGTTCACCTTTGAAGACTCAACCATAATTGCACATTAAGGATGGAAAGAACTCAATGAGATTGTTAAATGTACACACACACATCTTCTTCTTAGGGGGAGGCCCTCATCTTAACCCATTTCCACACTAGGCTGTTATAGTGCTATGATTGCACTTTCAACCTCCTATGGAATCCTGGGGTTTGCAGTTTCGGGAGGGGCCACCCTGCCCCTCCCAAAACTGCAATCCCCAGGATTCCATAGGAGGTTGAAAGTGCAATCACAGCGCTATAACAGCCTAGTGCGGAAATGGCCCTGGTCTCACCACCTTCATAGGCATGTTTAATGGGAACACAAGCATGGGCTTTCCTAGTAGTTGCTCCCAAGCTTAGGAACTGCCTCCATGGGGAAGCTAGGATGGCTCCCTCCTTCCTTTCTTTTACTGATAAGTGAAAGCTTCTCTATTCTGGCAGGCTTTTAGAACTGCTTTAAATAATGTGCTAATCTATTGATTTTTATCTGTTGACATTGTGTGCCTTCAAGTCATTTCTGATTTATGGTGATCCTAAGGCAAACCTATCATCGGGTTTTCTGGGGCTGAGAGTGTTTGACATGCCCAGGATCACTCAGTGGGTTTCCATGGCTGAGCAGGGAATCGAACCCTGGTCTCCAGGGTCATCATCCCATGCTCGGACCACTACAACACACACACACTCTCTATGGCCATTTCCACATAGCATTGCAGTCTTGCTATGTGGACAGGATGGCAGCACTCCGCAGGTTGTGCTTTCACACGACGTCATTGCCGTCCCACTGCCATCCCATCCCCATGTGTCACCACTGTGGGATATTCACTTAATGGATTAAATCCATTAAGCACCCGTGATCGCATGACGTTCCTGTACTTACCTGCCATGCATGAGGGCAGGAAGTGTGATCACATGCTTCCTTCCCCACTGCAACATGGGAAGAAGGCTGGCTGCAGTATAGAAAGAAAGAGTATGTCCCTCACGCTCTCTTCTGCAGGCAGTCGGCCGGGTGCAGAGGGCAGCATTCCTATTATGTTTCCGTCCTGGCAAAGGCGCTGCCAGGATTGCAACAGGAAAATGTGGCAGAGTCATTGGGTGGAAATGAGGTGTGTGTGTGTGTGTCTCTCTCTCATATAATATTTTTATCTACTGTCTTTTTAATGTTTTAAAAGTGGTTCTTAACCTTTTCTTTATCATGGACTGCCCTTAAATAACTTTTGTTGCCACAAATCACCAAGAATTAACTCAACTCAAAACCCTAAGTGGATGAAATATTTATTTAAAGTGGCTCATCAAATATTTTCAAATTGGGAAAGAAGGGGTAAATAAGTAAATTTTCATAACTTTTTATAACTTTTCACACCTTTTGAATAGTCTGAGATATTGTAATGAAACTTTCTACAAATGATGTCTATCACCAGCAAAAGACTCCTGCTCTTTGAGATCAGTGCATGATCGTCCATCTTCTGTCTGTCTATCCGCCTTCCTTCCTTCTTTCATTTCTATTTTAACTATAAACGTTAATAACAGTTCTTCAAGCCTTCGCAGACCCCAAGTGAGGTCATCACAGCCCCCCACCCGGGACTTGCAGACCACAGGTTAAGAACTGCTATTTTAAATGGTTTTAATTTGATTGATAGTTTAGATGCATACTAACAATAACCATTTCTATGTTTTTACTTAGATCTTTATATGTGCTTTTATCTATACTTGTTTTAATTTTTGTAAGCTACTCTGAATCCTAGTTTTAGGGAAAATTTGGGATATAAATTATTGTTGTTTTTATTAGTGACACTGACAAATTCTCCCATTAGTAACCCTTACCTTCCTAACCGTGGCTCTGATCAAATCTGGACCTTTCCCACAGCCAAAACAGAGACACTTCAGATATCCTGATGTCTTATATCCTTCGGCCTGCTGTGTATAAACCAGTGAATTAGACAGAAAGATATGTTCCCCTGTTCTTTGCCTCACACAGCCTCTGTCAGTCAACACAGAAGCTCCTAACATTTCAAGAGCTGTACCCACTGAAGAATTTACATGGGGTGTGCCTGACAGAGAGGGATTTAGCATGTGGGGATGTGTGTTTCTTCAACTGTCGGTGTTAATGTTTAATGTTTCCACCAGGTGGTCTATGTGGTTGTTGTTACTGCTCTAATATTATTGTTTTTTAAGTCCACGACATCTTTTACAAAGCAAAAAGCACACCAGGTACCGCATAGTAAGGGGTTTTAGAGATCCAGCTGAAAGCTTATCATCTCTCCAGATGTGAGAGGTGGGGAGCCGTGGTGGGCTTTGCTAATGCAGGTGTAAAAATAACATGACTGAAGTTCTAAGTGGACATGACAGGGCTACACCTTTTCTGAATAAAGGAGCACAGGGTGCAACCCCATTTCTTTTATATGTTTTTTGAAAGCCTATGGGGATAATTTGAACCATATTTTATTTTGATGCTGCTCCTTAAAATTTCCCATCCAGCTGGCATAGTGCAGTAATGTTTGTAACCATTTAAAGCTGGGCTTCTCAACAATGCCTGTCCCCTCAAAGAAGAGATGGGGGAAGAGGAGAGAAACCAAGGAGAGACTGGGGCTGAGAGATTTTCCTGCAACACCATGAGTGTGACAGCACGTACATAAGTGGAAAGACATTGGACTGAAGGTAACAACTAGCCCAGCTTCACTAGATCCACCCAGTGAATGGAACTTAACTAAGAGCCTTATCACACTATACCTTGATACCATGTTGTTCTGTTGGAATCCCACTGTAGCCATTCTCCTGATGGTATCAGGTTATTAACACTCTCTATTACATCTTTTTGACATCTGTGAATGAGTAGCGTCATTCACGCTGTTCTTCCCTCCACATTACAGCATCATTGTTGAGTGCTTTTCCCTGTTCCACACCTCCTGATTGGTCTGGAGGTTATTGGGCAGAGATCTCCTTGGGAATAGCTGAGGGAGGGAGTAGGTGGGAATGCCCACACCATTGCCCGCTACTGGATCAGCTACGGAAAGAAGCACTATGAGGAAACTGCACTCCCACAGCTAATAGCGGGAAAGGGGATCATTAACGGATTATTTACAGCATGAAAAAAGAGCACATTTCAAGTGGATTGCAATGCAATAGCTGCTGGTGAGCAAAGATGTCATGCAACAGGACTAATCCTGAACCAGGAATAAAGCATTGCTCTGATGGTATGACACTTTGGTGTGATAAGGCCCTGAGTGTACACTCGAAGAGTCTTCAGGAGAGGTGCTTTATCAGCTGTGTCTTTCCACTTCTAGAATGCCCTCCCCTTGGAGGCCAACCTGTTTAAAAAATATTTATTTATTTATTTATTTATTTATTTTGTGAGCATTGGGTCAAGACATGGCTTTTTTTTTAGGCCTTTGGGGTCTAATTTGCTTGTAAACATGTGCCTTTTTTGAAAGCTCTTGTAGCTTTTTAAAGCTGTTTTGACACGTCTGAACATTTAATGTGTCTTTTTAAAAAGTTATACCAATTTTAATTTGGAATTGTCTAAACTGTTTATATTGTTTTATCTGTTTGCCACCCTAAGATCTCACGATAAAAGGGTGGGGTAAAAATATTTTTATCAGTACATAAATATTTCATTTGGGCTAGCAATTGGATTTAGCCCAATAGCAACAGAAAGGTGGAAGGCCTGGAAATTCAGTCCTAAGTAGTCATGAGTTGCCACTCTTCTGTTCCTGTTCTGGATAAGCCATTCTGTTCCATTTCCAGATTTGAAAATACTCTTTCTTTATTTTCAAATGTTCTGGGGGAAAAAATCACATTTAAATAATTATTTTTAAACCCATGGGTTGAGATCTACTGATATCCTTCTCCTAGATTCCTCTGCTTCAGCCAGAATGAGATTTTACACATTCAGCCCCTACAACCTATCATCTATCTTTAAAACCTGCTCCAGAGGTCTAGAAAATACTCTGAAGCAGTTTTTGGCTTCATGGCGGGCTAGAAGGGGATAGTGGTAATCCATTTTCTAGATACCAGAGTACAGTCTTAGATTTTGACAATTATCCCTCAAAATGTGTCTTTGCAAACATTTACACCAACATCCTACATAGTGCTTTATGTAGTATAAATCTACATAGTTACATGGCAGTTGAATTACACCATCCTTCTGCTGAATGTCAACATTATTCAACGTCTTTGTGTATCTGTCAATGTACCGACTTATTGTCCCACTGCATAATGGAAATGCAAAGTGGTTGCTTCTACAATCCCAAGGAATAAAGTAGTCCACTAAAGGCACTAAGGGACAGTTACATATCATCTAAGAATGCATGACTGGAATCCAGTTTGTTAGTCCCATCTACAGCTGGGACATTTAATCAATTGTTGAATGGAAGTCAACACATAGGTAAATCCAATTGGTTCAATGGTTCTACTACAATCAGGACTAACAACAGAATTTAGGCCCATGTGAAATGGTTGCATTTTGAAAATCCACTTATGCAACGTATGATCTGAATTATATCCATTGCAGAGTTGCAAAAAGATAAAAAAAAAATACAACTGCATATGTCAGGGAACTTACCAGTGTGACTGACACCAATAGGATTCCAGACATATACTCTCAAAGTATACCTTTCTGAATCTACTTTCCTCTTTATAAAAACACACCTGGCATCCTGTTGAGAAGTTTTGTCATCGTAAACCAATTTACAATAGCCTAAACTTGAATTGTGCCATTGGCCAGCGTTCATATTCTCAGGAAGGCAGCAAAGACATAATTAAGCCATAAAGACCATTGTGCAAGCAGAGTCAGGAGCATCTCCACTGTGCCACAGTCACAACACATAATTTGTCTCCAATGCACAATGTGTCTGATGGTGCAATGGGAGCCCTAAGCTGCACAACAGGACAATTCGCACAGTGCCTTGTTGTTCATCACCACAATTCCCTAGCGCGGCTATGCATCATGTTAGCAACATAGCTCTGTTGTAATGTTACCCTGATTTCTGGGGTCCCTTGGGGGACACCTCAATGTGCTCCAAATAATGGGGAATGAGAATTAGCCAGAGCACAAGCTGTAGCAATGCAAGAGGCAGGGCAACTTAGCGAGATCTTAAACCCAATGTTTACGGGGTCAGGCCGAGTCAAAACCAAGCAAAAGTAAATTGTAATTGTTTTCTTTATTTAAAAGACAGTCATCGCGCACTTACGCACTCACTCACGCAGACCTAAGAAAGTAAAGGAAGGAAATTTGATAGGGGATTTTGAGAAGGATTTTTCAGGGGGAATACTACACCTGATCCTGTAGCCCAGGTAGCCAGAAGAAAGTCAGCTGGAGCAGAGATTCTCAGCACGTGGAAGCTGAGGGGAAGGCTTGGCAAACGGAGCGGCAGCAAGGCGGGATGGAAGCCAAGAGCAATGTGAAGAAGCGCTCAAAACCAGGGGTTCTTATAGGGAGAAATGTGCCTGTAGGGCAGTCCGTTCCTGGGGAAAACAATGGGTTTCGGGTTGGAGACAAAGCCTCCAAAAGGTCAGTACTTTAAATGATTGGATTTTGACGGAGTTGTCAATAGCGCAGACAGTATGCAAATGGAGAGTGCTTGACAGTTGAGTAGTCAGAAGCGCTAATCTCGTCAAGCTGCCTGTTCGGGGCAGAGAATCTTTTGTATGCTCGATGCATACGTAACTTAGGTGTAAAGTGTACTTGCCTGGAGGTCTCCTGAAGCTGCATGCCGGAAAATTACTGGCCTGCCTGGATTTGTCTTGTATTTTTCAGCCTGTTCGGCTGTGTCCGTGTGCGTGCTTGTCCAGGGCCCTTGCAAGCACGTGGAGGGGAGCAGTTTGGAATGGCCAATCTTTTGATATCAAATTATATTTAGTAGACTTCAGGCTCGGACTATACACCACAGTAACAGTAAGTTATGTGGCACAGCCTTTGATACAAGATCTCAGCCACATATTTCTGAATGTATTTTAAGAGGCAGATTTTCTTTGGATTTTTCAGGAAATGTGAATGTTCCAGTCTCAG
Source organism: Cyclura pinguis (assembly GCA_030412105.1). Taxonomy (NCBI): domain Eukaryota; kingdom Metazoa; phylum Chordata; class Lepidosauria; order Squamata; family Iguanidae; genus Cyclura; species Cyclura pinguis. The sequence continues at coordinate 13,050,186 of CM059601.1, read as the reverse complement.
TGATGGTACCTTGTCACTAGACATCAATTTGGCAATAAGAGCATGGAATAACTTTTCCAGCTGGAGCTCTTCCTGGGCAGAGGTAGCCTAAGCACAATTCATGTTCTAGCAGCATTGCTGTTATACCGTTGTAATGTACTTTGTGTGAGGCTTTGTGAAGATTGCCTGGAGGTTCCATCTTGTCCGCAATGTGGCTGTGCAAATGTTGACTGGTTGTGTATTCACCAAGCCCAGATCAAAGTACTGACTTTAAAATATGAAGTCCTGAAAGACCTAGAGTGTGACTACCTTCAGGAGGCCTTTTTGGTTATGCCATCATGTAACAAAATCTTGGTGTATGGATAGAGTCTTCTTGGTGGTGGCAAACCAGCTGTCAAATACTTTTTAACCCCTGAAGTTTGACCACCGTCAGTACTGATCAGCTTTTTGCAGCAGGTTAGGATAATATTTTTTAACAGGACATTTGATTAGATTGTGACACTCTGTTAGAAGATGCATGGCCCACTCTGGTAGGTCAAGGTTGCTCCCCTGGGATGTTCCAGGAACCCCATGGACTGCCAAAAATGACAACAACAAAAACCTCAAAAGTGAAAGAAGCGGGGGCTGTGACCTATGTAAAAAGGTGGATTGCAATTTACTCTCTCTCTCTCTCTCTCTCTCTTCTTGTTGGCCAGAAATGGGTGGTGGTGGTGGTGGTCAAGGAGTTAGTTGTGTTATGCACCACAAGAACAGCTGTGGGGCACATGGGGCCCTAGGGCCGTTCTTTGCCCACCCCTGTGATAGATCAACAGAGTTGATAGGTGGTTTATTTGGAAATATTGATATGGATTGTTGTGATTTTTTCAAAAAATTGGCTTTAAAATAATATAATGCATCCTGTAACCCATGCCAAAATAGTTGTATGATGAAAAAGAGGATATAAATGAGGTAATTAGAAGGAAGGAGTGGGAGAGAGAGATCTGAAGGACTCCCTGTACGAGCCTTTTAGAGCTCTAAGATGTTCAGGAGAAGCTCTTCTCTCCGTTTCACTGCCATCTCAGGCTTGTTCGGCAGGAATTAAAAACGGAAACTGTTCCCAGAGAAGCTAGGATGGCTCCCTCCTCACTTTCCTTCTGCCAGCAAGTGAAACTTTCCCATTCCATCAAGCTTTTAGGAATTTACTGTGATCAGCTTTTAGTAGTGTGCCATGCTGTTTCATTCCTTTTTAAAAAAATATTGTCTTTTAATGAATTTTAAATGGTTTTAATACTACAGATGGTTTAATCATTTTTAAAATAACTTTTATATTTATTTTTTGTTACCAATGTTTTTGCATGGTTTTAATCTATACTAGAATTTGTAAAATGCCTTGAGTCCCATTATTGGGGAAGAAGCTGGAGATAAATGAATAACAATGGTAATAATATTGAAGGCTGGCATTCTGCATTGTAGTTACAGATTCATAACCTAGAATTACAGATCTATAACTGTTCCATGTTCAGTAAGACCATGTAGTCTTACTGTAAGGCTAAGTAAAGACCCTCAGCCCACCTTAACAGCCAGCAGCTGGAATGGGTGACAGAGGTCTGTTCAGCTGCTGATTAAGGTACAAGGAGGATGATATTTCCAACCACCTCCCACTAGTGATTGAGACTGAGATAAGGAGCAGTGGCAAGAATTTTGCTGTTGATTGTTGCAGCCTCACTCACTTGGGAGGGAGCTGGAATCCTCCTTGTGCCCCAACTGGCAACTGGACAGACCTCCTTCACCTGATGAGGCTGCCAGCTGTGGGCTTGGAAGGTCGGAGCAAGAACATTACTGATATTTTACATTAATTCTTTAGTTACTTATGCATAACAAGGTAAATACAGTTGGCACTCCACATTTGTGAGTTTAACTTTCATGGATTTAATTATTTGCAGGTTTCTCCAATCCCTGCCCCACACCTCAAGTGCCTCTTTTCCAGGGTAACCTTCCCTCTCAGCTGCTCCAATCAGGCTGCACAGCTCTGAAAAAACCCACCTCTGATCTTCCTCCTTCTCCATCACTGCCTGGGCAGCTAAGGATGGCTCACACCACAATCACACCACAATTTCTCAGTACCAAAAATCCTCTCCTGATGCTCCCCCATGCCCAAGGAAAGCGACAGGCAAGAACCATCCCGACCCACCACTTTTCCTGACCTGGTGTGGACCCTGGGTGCCCACTCTCCCCACCACGTCTCTGCCCACTTCGCACAGATACAAGCACATATACATTTTGATGTTTGCCACTTTTGCAGGGGTCCAGAGCCCAGCAAATGGGGAGACCCAGTTGTTGTTGTTGTTGTTGTTGTTAACATAAATAGATTGATAGACATGGCAAGCCCAGCCAATATCACTAGCAGCATGAACACATCCTAAGGCCTCAGATGGTCACTACTGTTAAGGATGTTCCATGTTTTCTACCAGCATGTAGTAGTGACTTAATATGAGTCCCACTATTTCTTTTCTAACTGAATGAATTCTCAACAAGAAGCCTCCTGGCAGCTTTATAGCGAGTTCAAAAAAAAGCTAGCTGACACCTTACTCTGAATTTTCTGCAGAAGGAGTTTTTTACATGGCCATATTTGTTGGTTCTCTCTTCATTCTTTCTGTCTGTCTTTTCTCCCCGACTCCCACCCCTCATCCCTCCCGTGTGCACTGCAAGGTCTTTCTCAACAGCGAGAGAGGTCGCCCCTCCATGAGGCACTTTTCTCCTCAAGCACAAGAAAAGAAATCCCCAGGAAGGAGCAAGAAAATGTGTCCGGGTAACAGGAGGTAACTTGTCAGTCTTCAAGTTGCTAGAAAATGATCACGGAAGCCTTTTGTTAAAGAAGCTTATAATGGCACTATTGCCTGGCGATTGTGGGCCATAGCTGCAAATAGCCTCAAATGGGAGGGGAGACAAGGGATTAGGGGAAATTGGAAAGCAGGGGCCAGAGGTGCTTAAATAGTGCATCGCTGTTCTTGAAGGCTGTCTAGGTCAAAACTCAGCCACCATCCGTATCCAGTGATGGTGTTTTCACAAACAAATTGACCTTGAAAAACAAGGTCCTACTGGTTATGTCTCTTCTTTCTTCCTTTTCCAAGACCTCTGTGACTGCATCTCTCATCATGCTCCCGCAATTGGGATAGCGCTTGGGCATCATTTTTCAGTGTCCTTATCAGCAGCACCTCTGAAATTCTTTGACTGGCAAGCTGCCTTGCTGGAAAGGTAGGTTTTTAGGGTCACATCCAGTAATTAATGAATGTAAACATGAATGCGAAAAGTTACAGGATTATAAGTCCAGCTTATGATCTCATAACTACTGAACAAGATGCCAGCTAAGAATGTAGATCAGTACACCATTGCAATAGTACATCATTACAACAATAACCCATTCATTCATTTCAGTAATACTAGCATGTTACCTTTTTAATACAGTCATCCCTCCACATTCACTAGGGTTAGGAGCACAGGACCCCCATGAAAGTGGAAATACCATAAGTAGCTCTAGGCCTTCCCAAACCATATTTAACACACACACAAAAAAGTATGATCAGCATATTCAACCCTCTGTGGATTCCTTTGAGACATCAGGGTTGCTTCACAAGGCAGAAGTGGGTGGGTGGTGGGGCTTACTGCCACCTCCACTGATGCCCCACAACATTTTTGGTAGGGACTTACAAGCCTTGTTCATAGTTTCTCAGTCTCACGAGGCTTGCAGTTCTGATTAAAAATGGCATATAGAGGCAGCAGATGTGACAGGAAATAATCCACGAATAATCAAATCTGCAATAGTGAAACCCACAAATGTGGAGGGCTGACTGTATTCAGTTATTGGATTGAAGCAGTCAACTGAAACAACCAATTCTAAGTTATTTGCTAGGGATGGGTGAAAATTTCATTCCATTTTTGGTAACAATTCGTTAACATTCACAATTTTCTTCATATTCCAGATAAACAGAATTTGATTTAAGAAGGAAAAAAACTGAATGTGAGCGAAACCAAGGTCAGGATCCTATATGTAATACTCAGTCAGGATAGTTATTATACAGAAGACTCGTATGCTGATAAGGCTCCAAAGAGAACGAGTTTGATTTATTGCTTCACAAGCACTGGTGAGAACATCAACAAGAGATCAGGCAAAGAAGAACCTCAGCTCATTGGCAATTTCCGCATGGGGTATTTAAAACGGTGCAGTCCATCCTCCAGGGAGGACGTCTGCACCTGGGAGCAGAGTGGGTCCAGACTATTTAACGTAGATCCACACCTCAGCCCGCTCCGGAATGACCCCAAGTGGTCGTCCAGCATGCTTTTGAAAAACCTGTTTCTTTCGGTCTTTCAAAAGCACGGAGCGCACCAGTGCGAGCCTGCTCCCTTGTGCAGATTTGCAGGCTCGCACCAATGCGAGCCTCGACGAGCACGCACTGCCCTGGAGCAGCCTGGACCGGACCAGGGAGCCATAAGACCCGGTAAGTAGCAGCACAGGGCAATTCCCTCGCCCCGTGCAGAAATGGCCTATATCTACTTTGTAGCTGCAGTAAAGAGAGATCACGACACTATACGTGTATGTACCTTCAGGTCACCTGTTGATTTATGGTGACCCCATGAATTTCATAGGGTTTTCTTAGGCAAGGAGTACCCAGAGGTGGTTTTGCCAATTCCTTCCTCTGAAATATAGCCTACAGCACCTGGTATTAATTGGCAGTCTCCCATCCAAGTACTAACCAGAACTGATCCCTACTTAGTTTCCAAGGTCACAAGGGATCTGGTGCCTTCACAGTATTTAGGTCACAGTATCACACTATATTATTGTTGTGTGCCTTCAAGTCATTTCCAACTTATGATGACCCTAAGGCAAATCTATCAGGGTTTTTCTGGGGCTGAGATTGTGTGACATGCCCAAGGTTTCCAGTGAGTTTCCATGGCCAAGTAAGGAATCAAACCCTGGTCTCCAGGGTTGTAATCCAACGCTCAAACCTCTACACTACACTGGCTCTCTACCACACTGTTAGACCATACCATATGAAGATGAGAGAGTGTAGCTTTACACTCACACAGTTAGGTGATGATTGTGCATTAGGGATTTGCAACATTGAACAACTGAGTGTGCAAGCAAATGTGAAATGGACAATTGCAATAAGCAGTGTGGATCTACATGTGAAATGCAGAGTGGCATGACATGTGAAACTCTGCTTTCCACAACCTTCAACTGAATACAGACTTGTGCAGCAAACAAAAATGTCCAATCACTTCCGTAGGGGAACTTATACATGCATAAGTCAAGCAGGATACCAGCCCCAAATGGCCAAACTCATCTATCCAGTCCCAGGTTTTTGAATGTGTGACATTTGAAAGTTTTAAATCTCTTATATTCAACAAATCTTGAGCTGTATATTGCCCAATGTTATTTCTAAATTAATGAATGTTGTCACTTCTTTTTTACTTTCCCCATGCCCTAGAGCAGGGATGTCAAACTCAATTTCATCTTGGGCCGCATCAGCATTATGGCTGCCCTCAAAGGGCCAGTCGTATCTGTAAGACTATATAAATGTATCTACTCTTTTATCATATTAAATAATTGCCTCTGCATTCGATTATTACTGGTTTTTAAACTGTCTTTCCTCTGCATAAACTTTATTTGTCTTGGACATTTGGGGACTATTTCATCATAGTTTATGGTCCCTGTACCTCTGTAAAGTAACATAGAATTGGTCAGTATATCCAAAGTGTGCCTCGTTCTGCCCCCAGGCTCGCCAGACGGGGGGAGTGCCACTGCTGCAGCAAAGGTGCAAGGGCCACATGAAATGGCCTGGTGGGCCAGATTTGGCCCGCGGGCCTTGTGTTTGACACCTGTGCCCTAGAGGATGAGAGCACCTATTCCAGCAGCCCATGTACTAGATTCCTGGCTGACAAATATGTGCTAAGGATCAGAATGTAAAAAATTATAGAGTGGGTCTTAGTTTTGCAAAGTGGAAGCATCATTCTTGTTTCCAAGAGAAATGGCTTAAAAAGGAGGAGCAGGAAAAGATTAGGAAACTGTGAAGCAGAACAGCTGAAAAAAGAAGGTTGGCCAAGAAGACGAAAGGAAGAAAATAAAGTACTATGGGGTAGTCCTTGCCAATGGCAAAAGACAATTCTGGTCTTATTGATACCAGGTGCAGCCCTGGAAATTGTCCCAGATACATATTCATTCCCGCTTCCCCACCCGAACCATCTAAATCTGACCTTGCAGATTAAAAAGCTGGTAGTCACATGCCAAGTCACATGTACTGGTAGCAAACATTTTCTTTTGAGTATATTAATCATTCTCATCATTCATTTCTGCTTTGATCTTATACCACAGTTGAAAAGGCTAACATTCAAGAGATCCACATGCACACACACACCCAAATCGGAGACAATAAGACCAAAAAACCCAAAAAATCTGAGTTGAAGATGAAGAGAGTCTAAGGTCATGTACTTCAAACAACGAAGGGCTGATCTACACATGTAGATAAATCACATGGTACCGGGACCACCTCTGAGTATTCCTTGTTTCAGAAAACTATGAAATTCATGGGGTCACCATAAGTCAGCAGGTGACTTGAAGGCACATACACAGAGAGAGAAGCCAGTTTTATACAACTATATGTTTCATGTCTAAACATCTTCCCCATACACAGCGGATAACTACAGTGTCAGGGAGGATGATAACTTACTGCGAGGTATGCAAACTGTAAAATCTGGAGGATCATACCACCCAATTTTCAGTTGCAGTTCTCTCTTGTGGCAGCTGTTTTGGGAAACAGGAAATGACATTGGCTGGCATCCTCTTAGTGACATATGCCTGGATAAGTTCACCTTATGCCTCTGTATGTCTTTTTTCTTGGTTGCTGAGAGGGTTGGTATTCTCTTCTATCCCCTGTGATGACCAAAGCAATTCATTGTTGCATTGTTACAGCACCCCCACCACCACCACTCCATTGCTGATGGTGAGTGGAGGGGATTGGAAAGTCATCTCACTATGTGTTAGTTTGGTTTTGGTTGATTGATTGATTAATTTATATCCAACCTTTCTCCTAAATAGGACTCAAAGCAGTTTAAAATTGCCAGACAGACTGATGACATCATCTGCTGAGACCTCCAGAAGACCTTGGTAGATCTTCATGGAAGATGTCCTCAGTCTGCATCTGACTATAACTCTCCCACTCTCCACCATCAATGGAATGGCCATGGGAGAGTTATCACAGTCCTGGGGATAGTGACAACAGAGACTTAGGCCATTTCTGCACTACACTGTTATAGTGCTATTATTACACTTTCAACATTCTGTGGAATCCTGGGGTTTGCAGTTTAGGGGGAGGCATTTAAAATTCTCAGCCAGAAAGCTCTTTGGCCTCCATGACCTACAAACCCCAGAATTCCACAGGATATTGAAAGTGGAATAAAAGCACTATAACAACATAGTGCAGAAATGGCCATAGAGGAGTTCTGCATGCAGACCTCTTATACTGTTCTTGGCCATGTAGAATTTCACCCAATATGTCAGTCCCAGTCACGATGGGGCCTAAGAGCTTCTTCAGGGTGCTCCCCCAGCATTCAGCTTTCTGCTTTTTTGGTGGTGGAAGTATAGGTTTGTTTGTTTTTTTCAGCCAAAGTTTTATGTTTTGAGAGCTGCAAGAGGGCCTTGTGAAGCCCATGCACTGCACAGTCCTCACCCCTGCTGCCAAGTGAGGCCTTTTAGAATAGTTTGTGGCTGCCTCACCAGATAACAGCTTGCAGAGAGAAAATAAGCAATTGGTGATCCTTGAACTCAAACTGATGTTGCTTTTGGCACATAAAAATGACCACAAACTATGGACAGAGAACTCTGGGAACAGCCTGCTTAACTAGTCGTGGACAGTTAGTGTTCTTTGAAATAATAACTGCCTGCCAAACAGAAGCCCTGCATGTGCTCCCATGCACATGTGGAGCTGTTGAATCCAGAGATTTCTCTATTCACTTGAACGGAAGTATGTCTTTTCCCCCATGAAGCTAGCTCCTCCACTGAAGTGAATGGGAAACTCCTTGTGAGTGGGTCAGCTATAGAATGCGGCATAGATAATTCCATTCTCTCTTTCTTTGCTAGAATACCAACTAGTGCTTCTTTTGAGCATCTACTTGGCCACCATACCCACAGACCTATCGCTGGCAGAAGCTGCTCTCCTCATTTGTTTCAGTACGACCGCCCTTCCCTTTCACAGCTGCCAGAAGGAAAGAACAGCCACCTTTGCCTTTCGACTAAACCCCTCCAGCAATATATGAAAGATTCCACATACGGACACCTGCTGCCTTTCAGACTTCCCGTTAAACACCTGTTCTGGGGTTGGGGCCCCTGCTTCCAATTTCTCACTCAAGATCTTGAATCTAGCTGAAGGGGATAAGTGCTGTAATTGAAGACCACTAATTTGGAGAAGTCTGTTCTTCTTCTTGGCAAGTTTGAGTTCTGACAGAATCGTATTTGAGGACAGAAAGATCCCCACCCAGTTATGCAACCCAGAGCATTCCCCCTTTGCCCCCTCTTGCCGTCGACAAAGGATCTCCCAGGTAGCTGTGAGACTTTTTTCCCCTTCAATTTCATGCCTTCAAAAGGCAGCTCTTGCCAGCAGCTAGCTAATTTAATATTTCACTGAGCAGACTGGTCTGACCGTTTGTTGCAAACTCTTTCTGCTGCATTTTCCCCCTCCCATGCTTGGAGGAACAGGCTTGGCATTCAAGCCCAATTTCAAAGAGGGCCAAATTTGGCTGGTTCAAAAGAATCTGTGGCTGTTTTCCTACAAGCCTAGAATCTGAGGACACAAACAAAAGGATCTTTCAATACAGGATTCATTTTCCCATATAAACTTTAAAAAAAAACCCAGCCTCTCTCAGCATACAGAGAGGGTTGTGCTTGGTGTCATGTTCTGCAGCTTCATGTCCAGCTGCAATATCATCTACCTCACGGCCAGTTCACACAGCCCTGATGCTCATGAGAAGCTTGTTTTAAAGATATCCTCTTTTCAACCTCTCTGGTGTTCAGCAGAGTTTAGGAAGGTTGCTCTTAACACACCCTATGCCCAAGATAAACTGTGTGCGTATATATATGTCTTCAAGCTACCTGTTGACTTATGGGAACCCCATTAATTTCACAGGGTTTACCTAGGCAAGGAATCCTCAGGGACTGTTTTGCCAGTCCCTTCCTCTGCAATATCGCCAACAGCACCTAGTATTCATTGCTGATCTCTCATCCAAGTACTAACCAGGGCTGACCCTGCTTAGCTTCCAAAATCAGATGGGATCTCGTGCCTTTAGAATATTTAGGCTTGGGGAAAAGATAGAGTAGACATGGTGATGGTGATGGTGATGGTGATGGTGGTGAACGGGAGAAAAAAACTTTGGATGAACTAAAGGGGGACATGACAAGAGTATTACCTCCTTGAGTCTACATGCATAAGGGCAATCATGTTGCTATTCCCATTGATTTGTTCCAAGGTGTTGAGTCCAAAACAACCATTAACATAGCTCATTTTGTTCATCTGTCTTCTAGTCCTTCTTTGGCCACTTATGCCAGTAATATGAGTGGACTTTCCCTGCTCTGAACTGGAAGTTCAAAGAGATTACCAAATACTGATCTCTTCCTCACTGGTGAAGTGCACATAGCCTAGTGTCATCTGTGACAGTGCCAAGAGGAGGATTCTCTTTCAAGTGCATCTCTTTGAGCTCATCTGACTTCTCAGATCCCTGGAGAGGGCTTTCTCTCAGTCTACCTGCTGTCACAGATCTGTCTGGTGAAGGCATGTATGAGGACCTTCTTGGTGACTGCTCCTTAGGCTGTGGAATTCTTTCCCATAGAAAACGGGGGCCATTTCTGCACTACACTGTTACGGTGCTATTATTCCACTTTCAACATCTTATGGAATCCTGGGGTTTGCAGTTTAGGGAGGAACCTTTAGAATTCCACAGGAGGCTAAGTGGAATAATAGCACTACAACAGTGTAGTGCAGAAAGGCCCTAGGTTTCCACAGGAAGCTAGCTTGTTCCCCTCTCTGCTCTCCTTGTAATGGTAGCTAAGGATATTTTTATTTAAACAAGTATCTGACTATTAACTAGCTTGCAAGAGGAGCTATTAAATGGAAGGGTGCTTTAATGGAATTGATTGTTAAATTGTATTTTAATTTATTTATTGTCATTTTTTTCCCCTCTGTACTTTGTCTTAATCTGGGTTTTAAATGAGTCAGTGTGGTTTAGTGGTTTGAAAGGAGTGATGAAAGCAGATAATGTCATCATCCTAGCTAATCAAAATGCCTCAACACTAACCCTGCAGGCCCTGGTTCCATTACACCACTGAACCATATCCCCAGCCTCCTACTCTGCCACGAATCAGGGATCCTCTGGTTTTTTCACTTTAGGATGTGACACGGCTGGGCCCAAGCTAGGGCAAAATTCTATTCAAGAAGGACCGTACCAAGCATGGTTTGTTAGCCACAACTGCTGCCTGACTTTTGGTCATCAACCAAGGAACAGGCTAAAGGGCCTTCTGGACACAAAGAGATATTTAAGTTGCCTTTAACAGAATCCCTAGCTGAATAAAATCTTTTGATTCCACTTTGTCAACTCCACATCTGTGGGAGATTTCTTTCCCCTTTTCCTTCTCTGGCTTGCCCTGGTTTCCTTGACCTACCGAATTTCCCAGACTCATTTATCTTCTCACTTCCGTTCTGCTGCACTTGTTAGTTTAAAGTTGTTCTATTATTTCCATGTTTGAACCTTTAAGGGGAGGGGGAAGAAAGCTAACAGGCCTGGCTGACTTTCAAAGCCTATCAGAAGGAAATTATCTCTTTGTGTGGCTATTTGCATACAAAACATAACTCCATTCCATTTTAAAGCAGTACCGTTGGGTTAAAAAAAAAATGACCTACATTTCATTTGGGGCTAGGCCTTAAGAAGATAGAATTTCACTTAGAATCGTACAAATTAGTTTTGAGAAAGTTGGGAGGGAGGGAAGTGTTCAGGAACATCTCAAGTCTCAAAAATTGACGGCTAATTGTTCCCCCCAAAATTTTCAATTGTCTCTTTCTATTAGATTAGGTAATCATTCAGAGAAATCTGTTTTTTTTTCCCTTCCCTGTTGAGATTTTCTTCTTACAAGATAATTGAACCCTTGCAGACTATTACAGCTTGACTCAGAGAGAAGTAAAAATAAATGGCATCTTATAGGTTTATAAAATAATTGCCATTTTAGAGAAAGCATCTTAACACTTTCCTGGAGAAGTAATATAGAGGAAGCAATATATGGATCAAAGACAGTGCAGAAAGGGAGGCTATGACAGCCACATGTGACAAATTTGGTCAGCAGTCAGAAATGGATTGCTATGACAGTTAATGTGTTTGAAAATTTAACATGTGAAAGTATTTTTAAAAAATGTGAAACGAAGGGCCCTTGTTCAATGGTAGAAGTGGCTTCATTTCAAAAAGATACATCTATTTGCTCAGCCTGGCATGAAAACATCACTTGTTATTAATATATGTTGCATGTCTGTCAGGGTTCTCAATCACACATTGACTGGGTTCCAGTTTGTGGTTAAGCATATGTAAGTTCCCTTATGGAGGCGGCTGGACTTTTCTGGCCATTGAGTAACATTTGCATTCATTTCACAGTTGCATAAACAGAGTTCTGCAAGTACAATTAGTTGTGAATTCATGCAGTTGTGAATTCTTGGATGGTGCATTGATCAGTGATTTCATTGTACCACTTGATTCTCTAGAACTGTAGACATAGCACTGCGCATTCCCCATTCCACAATGGGACAATAAGCTAGCAAACTGGCAGATAGACAGTCAGTTGGTTGCACAATGTCAGCATTCAGCAGACGGATGGGTGTAGTGCAACCAATACTAAATATTTTGAGTGTAGATTTACACTGCAGCTAGTATGGTGGAGTGGTTTGAGCACTGGACTATGGGCCTTTCCACACTACACTGTTATAGTGCCACTATTCCAGTTTCAACATCCTGTGGAATCCTGGGGTTTGCAGTTTAGGGAGGGGCATTTACAGTTCTCAGCTAGAGAGCTCTTTAGCCTCAATATACTACAAACCCCAGAACTCCACAGGATGTTGAAAGTAGAATGATACCACTATAACAGTGTAGTGCGGAAAGACCCTATGACTTTAGAGATCAGGGTTTGAATCCCCACTTAGCCGTGGAAGCCCAATAGTTGACCTTGGGCAAGTCACACGCTCTCAGCCTCAGAGGAAGGCAAAGGCAAACCCCCCTCTGAACAAATCTTACTAAGAAAACTCTGTGATAGGGTTGCCATAAACTGGAAACAACTTGAAGGCACACAGCAACAAGACTTGCGTTATGCAAGCAAAATGTAGGCCCTCAACTATGGTGTTCCAGATGTATTCAATGGAACCCCCATAGAACATGACTTTAGACCATGCTGTTCACCATAATGGGTAGAGCTGTCCCTGAGCTAGTTGTGGTTGGTGACTTCCATTTCAGGACTGCAATAAATCGGTGCTGAGTTTTCTTCTTAGGGGAGCTCCCCAAGGTGCTGAATTGTATCTCCAAAATAGGCTCATCAGTTTGGATAGTTCCTCTGAAGTTTAGACTAAACATTGCTGTGTGTCACAAGGGGAGAAATGTGAGGTCTAGGATTTTGTCAGCGAGATGGTGTGAGAAACATACACAGATCTTTCCCTCAAATGTTAAATGCTCCTCCATTCCCCCTGCCAAATGTTTGTGAAATGTAGAGCTCATCAGCTGGGAGGGGGGTGCATGTTTCCTGTTAAAAATCATACCACCACAGTGCCTTAGAACTCCAAGGACAGAATGGACTGTTCCTTTCACTCTTGTTCGCTTTTGGAGCCCTTCTTTCAGTCCCACTAACTTCACAAGCATGGCTAGTTGGGATGTGAAATAGGGCCTTCTCAGGGGCTGCCCCTAGCTTCTGGAAGTCCCTACCAAAGGAGGACAGAATAGCTTCCCCCTTGCTTTCCTTCCATTGGCAGGCAATTTTCTTTATTCCAACAGGATTTTGGAACTGAAGATTTTTAAAGAAAGAATTTATAAGAAAGTGCTGTATTATTATTACGGGCTGGCATTCAGTATTGCAGTTACAGATTCATAGTCTAGAATTACAGATCTATAACTGCTCTGTACTCAGTATGACTACACAGTTTTACTGGAAGAGTATGCAAATGCCACCCCAGCCCACCTTAAAAGCCAACTATTGAATCAGGTGGAAAAGATCCATTCTGCTTGTGACTGGAGTGTAAGGAGGAGGATGTTTTCACACCCTCCCATTTGTGACAAAGGCTGCAACAATCAGAGTTGCGACCCTGTTGCAAGTCCTTTTTGCAGCATCACTTACTGGTGGAAGCATCATTCTCTTTCTGCCCTGAACAGCAGCTGTATGGATCTCCTTCTTACAGTGCAGCTGCTGGCTCTCAAGATGGGCTGGGAGAGGTCAAGCCAGGAGACAATACTTAGCTACACAGACATAAGAAAGTAGCAAACGTAGAATATACACAAATGTTTTAAAAATGATTATTATTATTTTAATTGTATTTTAAAAATTGTCAATAGTTGTAAATAGTTTAATTCTCTCTCAGTCTTGATCTTCTGTATGTTTTTAGCGATAACACTTTTAGCTATAATACTATAATACTTTAGTTTGTAAGCCATCCCAAGTCCTTGTTTTGGGGGGAAAGTACGATATAAATAAGGACCAATATACTATATCAGCGACATTTTGTGGCCCAACCCTCCCCCTGAAACCTGACGGAAGTATCCTTCACCCACGCAGTGGCGGGGGGCAGTAAGCAGGTGTGGGGGATGGTGAGCAGGCATGGGGGGACGCAGGGGGCTGCGAACGAGCACGGGGGCATGGGGTGGTGAGCAGGCATAAGGGGATGGCGGGCGGGCACAGAGGGGCGTGGCGAGCGGGTGCAGGGGGTGGCAGCCTTTGCTTTCCTCAGGGAATGGCACCCAGGGCACGCATCCCAGTTGCCCCACCCTAGATACATTTCTGCACCCATGTTCTACTGGCTGGCAGAACAGACCTCATTCTCCGTGCGCAGCTGATGCCCAGTAAAGTAGGCTGGGGCAAGAGAGTCAGAACTGGGACTAAGTAGTTATCATGAATACAAAACAGTTACTTAGATTTACCAATCTGTAACTGTTCCATATTCATAAGCTCTGCCTAGTCACAATTTTGACACTAACATCATGATCATAGCTCTACCCGCCCAACCCTGCTTTATTGACCATCAGCTACAAGGGGGAGAAGGAGGTCTATTCTGCCACTGATTGGAGCATGGATGAAGAGGTTTCCATCAGATTTGAAGGGCCGGGCCAGAAGAGATTACTTAGTTAAACTGGGTAGCTGATATAGAATATTGTCCAAAGTGGTAGTGGTTGATGTTGTTCCTACTGTCTGTTTTGTGATGAAAGAACATAATGTACCATTCTGTGAATGCAGGCATCTTATTTTCTCTAGACCTTTTTTTCCCCCCTTTTTAAAAATGTGGCACTATTTCCCTTTTTACTTTCCGTCTTGTCCAGCCATAGATTCTTTCTGCTCCAGCATCCGTTCTGATGCAAGCCATATGAATTGCAAAAATTTGAAGAATAAAGTAGAGGGTTTTTTTAAGTGTATCAGAAAGGGTGTTGTAATTCCACTATAGAGGCAAAGTTAAGTATCCATCTGTGTATCTGGGAATTTTATGAATCTATATATCATTTCAAAATGTTGACATATATAAGTTCAATTTTCTTAAAAAACCCCACATACATTCTTTTGGGGAAATCTCTCCAGAAGGCATAGTATGGTGATATACTGTTAGTGTCCTGAACATGTGCTGAACACATGGGTTTATGGCCCCATCTGTTCCTTATGTTTATTTTTAAAGGTACATCCAAAGGGGCTAGTACCTCACATTGCAACTAATCAGGCCCTTTAGGCTTCTTTATCCCTTACACCACAGCTTGGGGGATTACTTTTAAAAGTAATTAGTTGCCATTATATTTCTGCAGGCCTTAAATAGTAATGTGTTATCCTTATTACTGCAAGTTATAGCTGCTAGCCTAGAGAAGAGAAGGTTAAGATACAACATGATAACCATGTCTAAATATTTGAAGGGATGTCATATGGAGCAAGCTTATTTTCTGCTGCTCTAGAGACTAGGACACAGAGCAATGGTTTCAAGCTACAGGGAAAGAGATTCCACCAAGACATCTGGAAGAAATTCCTGATGGTAAGAACAGTTTGAGGGTGGAAAACACTGCCCTGGAGTGTGGTGGAGTCTCCTTCTTCAGAGGCTTTTAAAAAGAGGTTGGATGGCCATCTGTCAGGAATGCTTTGATTGTGTATTCCTATATGGCAGCAGGTTGGACTTCATGGCCCTTGGAGTCTCTCTCCAGTTCTATGATTCTATGAAGTTTTTTTCCCCTATGAAATGGGTCTTTAAAAAAAAAAAGCTCAAAGATTTCTCAAAGATATTTAAAATAGTTATTTTTTTAAAGATCTGAATGTTACAATTTGCTGGCTAAGAGAACAAAGCATACTTTTTTTCCCTTCCCTCTTGTAGTCTGAACACTCAACAGAGCAAGAGACAGCAGCCTGAGGCACAGTGTGAATTAGTATGTGAACCGTGTGATATTTATCTATTTATTTATATCCCATCTTTCTCCCATTGACGACTCAAAGTGGCTTAGAGCATATGTTAAAACCGTACAGTTAAAACAATCCAAATCACAAACATTTAAAACGGATTATACACAACCCATTTGAAACCATCAATTTAATACAGTTCAAAACACATTAAACCCTCTACAATCAAGAACCAGCATGCCTGTTGCACCACCGCAACCAGCGAAAAGCTGAAGGCCTATTTAAATAAGACCCTTGCCTGCTGGTAAAAAGAGAGCAAGGAGCAGGACAATCATGGCTCCCTTGGCCAAGAGTTCCTTAGCCTGGGAGCAGCCACCAAGAAGGCTGTCACTCAGCCCCTCGCCAACTGTACCTGGAATGATGATGGGACAAACCAGGGCAAATCAAGCCTCATCTGTCACTAGAAGTGAGGATGACTAAACTAAACCACCAAGTGCCATGCTGAGGATCAACAGCACCTAGGGCAAGCACTGAAGTTGCATCCCTAGATGCTGCTGCCACTGACCCCCCACCACACCAGGCCAAGAAGGGCCCTGGCAGGGGTGGGGTGAGTGGCAGCAGGGCAAGTGGCAGTGGGGTGAGCAGCAACAGGGTGAGCAGTGGCAGGGTGAGCAGGGGTGGGACTGTCAAGGTCAGAGACCCAGGCGGCAAGCCAGTCTGGAGAAGGGAGAGGGAGAGATAGCAGAGTCCCACCACGAGGAGTCAAAGTAAGCAATTACTCATAGGGAGTCCATTTACATAAGCCTGAGCGACAAGCAAAAGCCATAGTCAGAGTCCAAAATCCAGGGGCCAGGAGATCAATCCAAGGTATCAGGAGCCAGGTGCTGGAAGCAAGGAGAGGGCTTGTAGAAAGTTTGCCACAAGCAAAGGAAAGCCTCCAGGCAGGCAGTTATATAGCCCAGGCACAGGTGTGGCCGGTCACCGCTTCTTGAACTTAATCAAGGAAGCCTCCCTTTGCTCAGTTCTCTTGAGTCTCCGCCTTGTTTGTGGGCTGATTGGCGCAGGCTCCAGGGCATCTTCAGAATCGGATCCCTGTTGCCCTAAAGGAGCAGGCAGAGGAACGTCCGCGCCTGCTTGGTCCATGGCAGCAGGGGGAGCTCTTGAGCTGCAGGACTCACCTCCAGCCAGAGCCACAGGGACCAGCAGCTGCTGCTCGTCATCAGCAGCTCCGACAGGGGCTTCAGTTACCACAGGGGCAAGTGCTGAGGCGCTGGGGGTGGAATGAGCAGCGGCAGGGTGAGTGGGGGGGGGTCGAGCAGCCGGGGGCAGGGACAGCAAGCGAGAGGGCCAGATGGGGGGGTCCTTTTTTTTTAACCTCACGAGCATTGGCACCCAGGGCATGCGCCCCAGTTGCCCCACCCTAAATACACCTCTGAAATCACCCATCAACCTGTGAACGATCCATACAACAAATTCGCTTTCTTGACACTACTGTGCAACTGCACAATGCAAGCACCACCCTCTGTCAAAAAAACACTGAGTACTGCACATACATACATGCCTCCAGTTTTCACCCAGGACACACTACCAAATCTATTGTTTACAGCCAAGCCCTCTGCTATAGCCACATCTCCTCAGACCCACAAAACAGAGCTTCAGAATTCCTCAAACTACAATACCCACCTAAGGAGCTGAAGAAACAAATTGATAAGGCACGATTGATATCCAGGAACCATTTACTAAGACAAACTAAAAAAATGCAAAATGACAGAACCATTTTATTCCATCTGAGCAACTGTGCTTGACGACTAATATATTTTGCTCAGTGACAACACCAAGTTCCATTGTGACATCACCAAAGTTTCCTAGGTCTCAGATTTTTGGTTCTGAAATCTTAGGGCCCGGAAATCTTCCTGACCTGGCAGTCCTAGTTACAAGTCTTCCCATTACGGTCAAATGTTGTCTTTGCAGCATCAGTTTCCAAATTTGTTGAAATTGTTTGCCATCTCTACCAACAAGATAACTGTTCTATTTCTAAGGATATTCCACATTCCAAACTAAAAGAAGCCTTGATCTATCCTGAAATTGATTAACTGAGTTCCTTAATAACAATGCATTATTGTGAAATATCCCTGTTGTAATCCAATTCTGGGCGGCTTGGGCCATTTCCACACTAGACTGTTATGGTGCTATTATTCCACTTTCAAAGGACCCTCCTGAAACTGCAAACCCCAGGATTCCATAGGATGTTGAAAGTGGAATAACAGCACTATAACAGCCTAGTGCAGAAATGGCCTCAGTCAAGAGTGAACAAGATCTGTTAAGTTTACAAAATTTCAGCTGTTGATGGAGATAGAAACTGCGTTGTTTTTTTTTTATTTATTTTATTTATTTTAAAAGAGGAGGGAGATCAAACTGGATTTTTGGACTCTCTTTGGATTTGTTGCTATCAGAACTGTCAGGATGAGTGCTTACCCATCACAATTTATCAATATATGACTGCTTACAATGGAGTAAAATCCACCTGTAAGTTCTTCTGAGAAATCAGTGCTGAAGTGGACATGGTTCCCATTTGTTTTACTCTGGCATGTGAGCAAGATTTGCCTCGTGGATTATACCCATTTTGCTGATCAATCGAGCATCTGCCACTTTGTTGCCTTTTCATAAACAGCGTACAAAACTTGCTTGATACCTGGTAGAGTTGGTTTTGCTCCATTCAGCTCCTCTGATTCTGCGCTCCAAACATGCTAATTAGTTTGCCTGAAGAAATTGGGAATACAGCCCCTTCTGGTAACAAGTTTAGGAACTATCTTTTTACAGACTGTACTGCTTAGAACTATACAGTACTATTAATAGTTTTCCTTTCCACATAACCAGCATACCTTGAGACTGGTTTGTTCATAACACTCTCAAGTTTTATTTGAATTTTTTTCCCCTTCAAATGTTGTTTTTTTTTTCAAAAATGCAAAAGGACACCAAGCAAGCTACAAGGTAATTATAGAGTTCTCATCTCCTTCATGGCCTGTCAGAAGTCTGCTATCACTTATGAAGCCATTACAGCATGTACTTAATGTCAGCTTGATAGAAGAAACACTTTCATAGGTTCCCTTTGACTGACACATTTGAAATGACATCAGTTTCTTGCTTTAAAACCTATTGTTATTGGGTCTCTGTTGCTATTTATGTTAGGAATATGCACGTGGATGTCAAAACAGTATATCAACTTTGCTGATTGGCTGCACCCACATCCAGTTTCCAAGGCAACTGTGCAATTGCTTTTAATCTTCTTTTCCCCCAAATTGCTTCATTTCATTTGTTTCTTTACACAGGCAAAGTTTCAGGGTTTTAATCACTTTCCCCCAGTAGCAATCAGGTATCTGTGCATAATGCATACCAGTAAATAAATTATGCTTCCCAAAGTGCATAGAATTACCAACTTTGCAACTGGCCTCTAGTAGTTGTGCCTCTAACAACAGCCTGTTATGGCTGCATCAGCATAGCTGATAGAATTTATATCTGTGTGGTCTGGAAGGTCCTACCTGCCGATGCCTGGAGATTTCAGCTGCCCTTAAGGACAAACAAAGAGATCAGACTGGACTATGCTTGGATTTGCTGGAAATCCTCAGAGGCACCACAACAGCGGAGTGCAGCTCAGATAGGGTTGCAAGTTGAGGGTCTTCTCAGATGTGGAAGTTTCCAGGCCAACGCCTGCGACCTAGGGATGGTCCCTGGTGATATCATTAAAGATCATGCATTATGTACCAACCTAACCAGATCTGTTAGGTCTAACAAGGTCTGTTCAGAGGGGGTTGCCTTCACCTTCTTCTGAGGCTGAGAGAGTGTGACTTGCCCAAGGTCACCCACTGGGATTTCCATAGCTGAGCAGGGTCTCTAATCCAGTCTCCAGAGTCCTGGTCCAGTGCTCAAACCGCTACACCATGCTGGGTCTCATCACCTTTGGAAGGCCAACTTCTAATTGTAGAATGGTGTTTGCAATACATCTGGACACCTGGAAGGTGACTCTCAAGAATTTGGATTGTACAACCTCCAGGTGGGAAAAATCAGGTGCAGCTGTGTGCCATATAAAATAATACAGGTCCAGTTGTATGCCATATAAAAGGTGATTTAATGATTTGGCCTCAAACAACTTAGTTGCTGCTGCTACGTAATGGCCCCCTCTGGTGCAAAAATAGGTCAATATAGCAGAACAACCTCTATGAGCTCTCTGGCTGGCATAGATATCCTCCATCTTTTTATTCTTATGAGTGAAGATGGGAAGCCAGTGTCAGGAGACGTGCTTACAGAGGTGACAGGTGGAATAAGAGAATGGATGCTTTTGTAGAATATTTCTGCAGTGATGTACCCCTGATGGGATGACTCGTCTGAGAAAAGATCAGCAAAAGCAAACAGTGGCTCACCAAGTTCTGAGAAAGATAGCACATATACAGGGGAGGGGGAAGAAGTGGGCAGGGATATTCCCCAGGGTAGTACCAGAGGACTCGCATTTCAAGGGATCATTTTTTGCTTTCCCAAAGAGCTCTTTGATGTCCCTGAGTCATTGTTTCATACGATCATCTTTTTCAAATCGTTTTGGAATCACTTGTCAAGTGCTGATATACGCTGAGATGGAAAGGCACCCATCACAACCTCAGGTGAATGAGTCAACAAAATATCCATACCAAAAGCACAAGAAGGCTTGGGGTATAATTTTGCTCCTAAAAAAACAGTAAGGGACATTTCAGACCCCACAAAGAAAAAAAACCCTGGGTTTGCCATCAAATGTATCCTTGACAGACAGTCACTGATAATCAGATGTACTTGTACGATGCATCTTTAAATACACATGTTTGTGACATTCATGCATTGCATTTTGATTTTAGGCTTACATTTCATGGATGTGGGAAAGTATGGCAAGTTGTTGGACTACACCTCCCAGCAGCCCTAGTTGGTAGAAGATGCTGGAGGCCAGAGTCTCACAAATCTGCATTTTGCCCACCCTGGCTTAAAACATGTTAGGTGTAGAAATATAAGCTGTAAAATAGTCCTGCAGAAAATGGCAGGAGATATTGTACGTACCGTTGAAATGCAAAACCTACCGTATTTCTGAGGTGAAGGGAAAAGTCAGAGGTTGACCATAGCATCAAAATAAGGTAGAGCCGTGAGAAAATAAATAAATAAATAAAGTTTTCCCTTTAGACCTTGCAGAATTATTAAACTCTTAGGAATCTCAAAGAAAAGTAGATTAAGCATTACCAGAGCATTCTGACCTCATCATAGACTAACTGGCACTTTCTACTAATAATAATAACAATCTAAAATGTAAGGGAATAGTTTTCACTTGGTGCTTGCTCAGTAATTTTCTGCCGTGGCATGATGACTGCTGTTTCATGATTGGATAATATATCTGCAGTATCTTCCTATGAGGAGAGCCACCATGGTGTAGTGGTTTGAACACTGGACTACGATCTTGGAGACCGGGGTTTGATTCCTCACTTGGCCAAAGAAACCCATTGTGTGATCTTGGGCATGTCACATACTCTCAGTTCTGGAAAAACCCATGGTAGGTTTGCTCTAGGCCCACCATAAGTTGGAAATGACCTGAAGGCACACAACAGCAGCAATCCCCCTATGATTTGCAATACGTTGTTGGATGCTCTTGCCGGATCGATTTTACAAAACTTTTATAAATGGTGAGGTGTATATTTGCTTGAGTGAAATATTGCTTACTAGGAAGACTGATATCTGGAACAGTGCTGTGTCATTAAATATACTGCCATCTTCACTTCTCTTTACCCCTATTCTTGAACCACAATGTGGGGAAGTTTCGCTTTCAGAGGCTCAAGGAAGAAGTGGGGAAAAAGAGCTACACCTTATTTTGATAAAGCAAAATGGCTTTTCCCCCTTTTTCCTTACTTGTATGGCCATCTATAAGTTATCTAGCTTTCGTCTGTTCTCTAAGCTACACTAGCTCTTCAAAGAAGAGTGACTCCCAGATCCCAAATTCACATAATATTTAAAGTGGTTTTTAATCATCCTGCTCAAAACGGGTTGAGCAAAAATAGCTGTGGGACAGGATGGTGGCAATCTGGGTAGGACCATGACAAAGGCAGGGAGGGTTTTAACTCTTTCCTTCTCATGGTGTTTCCCTACCCAAAATCTTATCCTGAAACTGCTACTTGAAATAACAGCTTCATGCATGAGACATCACTACTCATAAGGCAATTATTTCTTTATTTCTGGGAGATAAAGTAATTAGGTAACTATTCGGGATGGAAAGAATATTCACAAATATTCTTTTTGGCCAATGGCATACTAGCTGGAAATTTCTGGGGATTGTAATCCAGAAAAGCAACTTTTCCAACCTCTGGCTGTAGTTATACTCCTGATGAAATCAAGCACACAATTTGAAGGTGTTCCTGGAACAGGGATAGTGAGGTGGTGAATCCATCCTGGAATTTACTCTGAGCTTTAAATGAGCTATCCAAGGAGCTGAATCCCATTACCAAAATAGCTTCCAAGCACGTTAGGTTGTTCCTTAAAATCCAGGGTGAACCCCAGAACTGCTGCATTGCTGTACTGACATAGAGGACATCCACTACCATTATCTCGAGCTATTCCTTCACAATGGAGGACAGGTCAGTGAACAGAATTGCTTTCTATCAGCTTTGGCGACTTCACCAACTGTTGTCCTGGCTAGAGACAGTGGGCCCTGAACATGGCACATGCTCAGGTTCCATTCCCAGCTACAGAGAGCTCAGCATGAGGCTCCCTTTGATGATGGTTTGAACATTGTGATATGGAAAGAATGAAGTAACCATTACATTTGCAGGGGCCAAACAAATAGACCATAGTACATCCATACTGTACCTTGTTATGCTGGGCCTCATCCAACTCCAAATTAAAGTGTCAGTTTTAGCCTCTTGAGCATTAATTATCTGGGATATGGCTATATGAAAGACAACCTACACATGTATGAGCTTGCTTGGACATTCAAATCAACATCTGAGCCCTTCCTCTATGTCCAGCATTGAAAGACATATGGATGTAGATTTATTGATGTCAGGGCAAGGTTTGTTGGTGGTAGTCCCAGATTAATGGGATTCATTTCCTCTGAAAAGCTATCACAGTATTGTGCACCCTGGCAGGCATTAAATTTTATGGTTTCATACAGGAGTTTTCCTATTTCCAAATGGCAGAGATTGAATCTGGGTCCTCCCTGAGTAAAATTTGTGCCTTTATCACTGAGCTATAGTCCTTTCCCCACAACTGATAAGAGCTGATGTCCTGCCCAAGTTCATTGACAGTTTGCATTGTTTTGTTCTGTGCCTTGAAGTAATTTATATGGCAACCCTAAGGGGAACCTATCACAAAGTTTTCATGGCAAGATTTGTTCAGAGGCGATTTGCCTTTGCCTTACCTCTGAAGCTGGGAGAATATGACTTCCTCAAGATCACCCAGTGGATTTCCATGGCTGAGCAGAGTTCAAACTCTGGTCGCCAGAGTCCTAGTCTAACAGTCAAGCCACACTGGATCTCTTAGAGTTTGAAACCCATATTTAAATTCCCAATGAGTAAAAAGTTCTTTGGATGGCCTGCGCTGAGTCATAGCTGATTCTGGAGATACTAAAGATACCATTTTGAACTTTTTTGGAGAAACATTGAGATGCAATTAGAATGAATAAAACTAAATATCTTTAGATATACCTGACCTCAGTCTTCACCATCCTGGGCAAGCATTGACTTGCTATGCAATGCAACTTTCTTGTCATGTCAGTAAATGCAACAGCCATGAAAAGTGGTACAACCTGAAACCTTTCATGTTTCCACATTAATCCAAACTGGCACATTATAACTTTCATTTTACAACAATGGAGAAAATATCAAGCATAACACGTTAACACGCACCAACCACAGTCTGAAATAACTCAACCTCATATGGTCCTTCTCAGAAGTTTATCCAAGAAAAGTTACACAATGTCACACACACAAAGACACACATACACGTAGAGAGAAAATGTGAGTGTGTGTGGGGGGTGTATATGGAGGAGACCCTGAAAAACATTTCTACTTTTTTCAAAGTATTCAGTCACCAGAAAAACATGCATGCAAAGAATTATTAGGTTGCATCACAATTTTAAAAAACAAAACTTGGTCTTCAAAATTAACTAAGGCCATTTCTTCACTACACTGCTTTAGTGCTATTATTCCACTTTCAACATTCGACTGGCGTTTCCAGTTTAGGGAGGGTCATTTAGAATTCTCAACCAGTGAGCTTTGTGAGTTCAGTAAACTACAAACCCCAGAATTCCATAGGATGTTGAAAGTGAAATAATAACACTATAACAGTGTAGTGCAAAAATGGCCTTAATCACTTTACATATTTTTTTTAAAAAAAGCTCATCTAAGTACTACAAAGTGCTGCTTTGTGATACAAAATACACTGTCCTCCCAGCTATCCAAGCATCACTTCACACCCTGTACAAAAGAGCGAGAGGTGGCAACACGAGAAATTGGGCCAGGAGTAATAAGTGCTAATAAGCCTTCCAGGTCTTGTTGACCTACAACTCTTAGAAGTCCATAGCAAGTAGCCAAGTCCAGGCAGCTGTATTCAGGGACAGAGTTTGGTGGTGATGGCAAGCAGGGAGCTAAAAAATAATGCTTCCGGCCCTTTCTTACCATCAAACAGTACTGAAACAAACAGACGCAAGGACCTCTATGGGGACCTGTGTTAACTCCTTGTCACATCACCACTTGCAGGTGGAAGGGGGGCTGGATGCATCTTTCTTCAGTGTCCTGCTCACCTATGCCACAGAACAGCTGCCTGGATTTTAAGGTGGGGTGGGATGGAGTCAGACCAGTAAACAGAGAATGTACACAACATAATAGCTAGGTGTCTAATGCAGGACGCAGGCCTCTATTCACATCCCGCCTTCCTCTTGATGTAGGACCCAAAATAGCCCAACATGAGACCCAAGATTAAAATTCAGCTAAAAATCTGGCACAATTAAAAAACAAACAAACCTAAATTAGCTATGATGTCAAAATACCATGTTTAAAACATAATATAAAAATGTACTGTAACACAACATTCTGTAAGAAATATTTGCTCCATGGTGCACAAGAGAGACCACTGTGAAATAAGAGTAGTACATGCTTTGTTTAAAGGTGCTGATTATCACCTCATTGCAAATTTGTATCTTTTTCTTAGTACTGTATATGCTATAACTTGTGAAAGGCGTGGAAAATTTACTTTTTGACAGTGACTTGTGTTTATGTTTCAGATCTGTGTTGGAGAGGTTGCTGTTGGTGTCATAAGCTTCCTCCACTTTGGCTTGATTTCAGGCATTAACTTTAAGTTCAGTGATTTCCACCTTGGAAAAGTTAGGGGGGTTGGACTACATCACCCAGAAATCCCCAGCCACCATGTCCAGTCACTTCTGGAGGTTGTAGGCCAAAAAGTACAATTTTCAGGCTCTGACTCCCCACCACCGTACCTGCAAAAAGAATGAGCTTCCTACCCTTTTGCCCATTGACCTGAAGGAAAGGAAGAAAAATACATTGTTATGAATATTACAAACAGTTGCCTTGGCTTCTTGTCAGCTAGCTCACAATTTCGAACTCTTGTTTTGCTCCAGTGCAACAGTAATTAAAAGCGAACATTTCACCTTCTGTGTGTTGCCATATATATGCAATAGGTGAGCAACTTAAAAGTATACAGAGGAGTTATATCTTGATACCCATGGTGACGTAATAGAATGAGAGTGAGGATGGTGGTGATAGCAGCAGTATGCCTGGTAGTTTACAGGATAAACTGGGACAGGTCCCTGCCCTGAAGAGCTTGCAATTTAAAATTTGAAACAAAGAAAGTATATGAGCCAGATGTGAAGTTTCTAGTTCTCTCTTCCTTCTCCTCCTCCTCATTGTTGTTGTTAATTTCTGTCAAGTTGGCTTCAACTTATGGTAACCATGGGCTGTGACTTCCTTGATTGAGTCTATCCATCTGTAATGCAGTTTTCCTCTTTTCCTACTGCCTTCTACCTTGCCCAGCATTATTGTCTTTTCTAATGAGTCAAGTCTTCTCATGTCCAAAGGAGGACAGTCTCAGTTAAGTTGTCTTGACTTCTAGGAAGAGTTCAGGGTTAATTTGCTCTTGGATCCACTTATTTGTCTTTTTTGGCTGTCCAGCCTATCTTCTCCAACACTGTATTTCAAATGAACTGATTTTGTTCTTGTCAACTTTCTTCACTGTCTAGCTTTTACAACCGTACATAGACAGTGGAAATACAATGGCATGGACAATTATGATTTTAATATTCCATGAGATATCTGTACACTAAGTCTAGTTCTTTCATGGCTACCCTTCCAAGTTGTAGGGCAGAGCTTTCCAAACTTTTCATTTTGATGACACCCTTTTTAGACATGCATCATTTCACAACACAGTAATTCAGTAAGTAGTCAGTAAGCTACAGAAGAGGCAGCCCCTCCACCTGGACCTGGCCCACTGCCACCGTCCTCTCCAGGGTCTTCCTCAGCCCTGGGCAGTGGCTGCGGGAGAGGCAGCACCTCCATCCGTTATGTTTGTGTGACACACCTACACACTGCAGCCAACACACTGACATGTCGCAATACACAGTTTGGAAAGCTCTGTCCTAGGGCCTTTCTGTACCACACTATTATAGTGCTATTATTTCACTTTCAACAACCTATGGAATCCTGGGATTTGCAGTTTAGGGAGGAGCATTTAGAATTCTCAGCCAGAAAGCTCACTGGCCTCAGTAAACTACAAACTCCAGAATTCCACAGGATGTTGAAAATGCAATATAGTACTATAACAGTGTAGTGCAGAAAGGGCCCTAGTCTTTTCTAATTTCTTGTCCGCGCTCTGCATGCTAATATATGACTGAGCCAAGGTTTGGAAAATCTTTAACTGTTTCAATGTCTTCTTTTTCTACTATGAAGTTCTTTAAATCATTTGTGGTCATCTCACCTTCTTACCCACTGGCAAATTAGTCAAAAGATTCACAAGCACTTCCCTGTGTCAAGCTACAAACAGCTAGCGACAGACCGCAGGTTTGCTACTCTTAACTTTCCCCAAACTCCCTGAGGAGAACTGACATCTGTCTTCCTAGCTGTTATTTGGAATGATTCTGTCTGAAAAACTAACACTGAAAAGAAAACATGACACCATTTTAAACACAGAAATACATTGGATTATATTACCAAGGCTGGCCCTACCATTAGGCAAAGTGGGGCGATCCCCTCAGTCAGCACAGATGCTGGAGTGGGGGTGAGGAGGTCAGGGACAATAACCGACCACCCAGTCCCCTCTGTGGGAGGAACGAGCTGTTGTGTTTTGGGCAGCCTGCTACGAAACTAGCATTCCGCCCTCAGGAGAGATAGAGAGCGGTGCCCCATTTGTCAAAGTAAAATTTGGCTGTCAGCCTGGCTGGCTTCTGGAGGTGTAAAAGATGTAGGTGCTCCAATACTTCCATAGGCTGCTGGTCTGTTTCCAGGCACAATTCAAAGTGCTGGTTATGACATATGAAGCCCTATATGGTTTAAGTCCGAGCTATCTGCCCAGCTTTATCTCCGCGTATGAGCCTACCTGGGCTCTAAAATCCTTTAGAGTGACCTTTCCCTCAGGCTGACTACCTTCACAGGCACGGCTGCTATGGTTGCAGAATAGGGGCTTTTGGTTGGCTGCCCCTAGGCTTTGGAAAGTCCGTCTCAAAGAAAATAGAATGGCCATCTTCTTAATTTCCTTCTGTAAGTAGGCAAAGCCCTTTTTTGTTTTTTATTCCAACAGGCTTTTGAGTATTGAACATTTTTAAAGAAAAGGCTTTAAAGGGTGCTATATATTGTTTGTCATTGTACTGGGTCATTAAACTGCTTTTTATCATTTCTAAGTGTGATGTTTTAAAATTGTTTTTTAAGCATTGCTGGTAGTTTAATTCCAAATTAATGTTGATCTTTTTATGTTTTAAATTATGATGTATTTCAGTTTATAAGTCACACTGAGGCCCTTTCTGCACCTTACCTTCTTGCGTGGTCCTCCAGTAATAATTCCAAATTAATGTTGATCTTTTTATGTTTTAAATTATGATGTATTTCAGTTTATAAGTCACACTGAGGCCCTTTCTGCACCTTACCTTCTTGCGTGGTCCTCCAGTAATAATCCCAGCAGTGGCTCTGCCTGGAAAGAAGCACAACGGGAGTGGTCCCCTCCACACCAGACCAGCTTCTCTGTGGAAGAGAGCATGACGGACATACCTCTTCCTTCCTCAGTGCAGCTGGGAACTTTCCTAGGCTGCGCTGGGGCTAGAAGGGCTTCCATTGTGCTTCCAGGCCATCCGCAGGACAGGTAAGTATGGGATGGTGGTGCAATCAACGGGTCATTGACGGGGAAACCTCATCAATGATTTCATCCTCAATCACGTTGCCTGGGGATGGGAGAGGAGTGGGACCAAAATGACATCATGCAGAAGCTTCATCGCAGTTCTGCTCCTCTCCCATCCCCATGCTGGGATGGAAAGCTACTGCGGAAAGGGCCAGAGTCCTGGTTTTGGGGAAAAGACAAGATATTTGTTGTTGCTGTTAGCCAAGATCCTTTATCATAGACTTAGTTACAAATGCATTCCTATGTATCATCCCCTAACCTGACCTCCAGAATCCACCTTAACAGCCAACAGTTGCACTGAACAAAGGAGATCTGGTCTGCTGACAATCAGCACACAGCAAGATGATGTTTCCAGCCCGCTCTTGCTAGCAATCTCTGGAGTGACAAGGGTCCTGCTTCTTATTGTCACACTGGAGACTGCTAGCAGAAGCGGTCTGGAAACATTGTCCTGCTGTGTCTCGATTGCCAGCAGAACCTCTGTCACTTGGTGCGGCTGCTGACTATTGAAGTAGGTTCGAGGAAGGGCATCTCTGATCATGGCAATAATGTCACAACTGCAAAACATTAACAGTGACCAGTGATGAATGCTGGCTTGTGCATTTCTAACTGCTCAACAGGATACCAGTTGTTGTTGTTGTTGTTGTTGTTGCTGCTGCTGCTGCTACTGCTGTTGTTTTGTTTTACTCCTGAGCAGCAAAATATCTTGTAACCGCCCTGTGTGCAACATGATCTTTGAACTCCATCTCGTATTCTATGGCATGGTTGGGACAGTTATTCCTACCAAATCTCAGCCTAGTCGTTCCTTCTGGACAAAGGATACAGATTCTAGATATTTGAGCACTGGTCTCCAGTTGGATACTTTCTCCACTAGGGACACAGGTAATCTGTGACATGAAAAAGTGTGACAGTCAAGTGCTAAGCTTCATTGACATCAGTGAAGTGTCACCAGTTCTGTTGTTCACACTACTTTGAGGATTCATAACATCTTAGACTTAGCTGAACCAACAGGGCTCTATTTACATGTTACTAAGAGGGCAATAGGAGTTGTTTCCTCCCCACTGCCAGGTTCTGCATTCCAAAGATACAAACATAGATTAGGGTTCTTAGTTCAGAAGGGCTGACCCCTACTCTGCTCCTCAGTGTCAGGGGAGGCATCTCAGGGTGAGAGTGATGCCTTGAGAAGTATGTGTATGTGAGTATATTCCTAATTTCTTAAACTTGTTTGTTTCTATCACCTACTTTTCCAACTGCTTGTTCCTTAATGTATCATTCTTAATGACATCACTGGGACTGTCCCTTGTTACATCACTAGGCATCACCCCCTATGACATTGCAATGAAGTTGCTTTGGGAGTCAGCCGTTCAGAATGCCTGTGCAACTTGACAGTGGGTTGCTAGGCAACAGGAATAGCATCTCAAGAATGAAACCCAGCACAATAGTGTGCATGGGAGGGGCTTATGTATGAGAGGGATTCTATATAAGACAAAGTTTATGTGTGTCTTGGGCCTTCTGTGAGACCTATGCCAGAGACAATGACTGAGCCGTGGTTAAGCAGCTGTGGAAAAAGCACAGAGCACTAGTGTCTAAAGCTGGAAGTTACTGTCAGAGTCTGTCAGAAATTTGAACAGTTTTAATGTATCAACACTGTACTATACATGAACTCTAACAAGATATGCTATTTCCAGTGTTATTGTAATAAATGTTACAGTTTGTTTTATAACGACTGAGTCAGCCTGTGTCATCTAAAGTCACTAATAACAAAAAAGAACATGCTACCATAAATAACTTATTTGGTTCTGAGGTTTTACACAAAACTTGTGGTTAAAGGGTAGACCTAGGGCTAAGTGTTAATGTCAGAGCACCTTATTAGGTTGGAGCTGCCAAACAAATCTGAGGAAAAAATAAAGGCCTTTCACACTTAGGTTTCGGTTTTTGGCTTTGAAGCCTCGGGGCTTGGCATACTGCTGACAGGCAACCTTAAACCAATAAGGAATTATCATGATGAGTATGGCCATTTCCGCACGAGACTGTTATAGCGCTATGATTCCACTTTCAACATCCTATGGAATCCTGGGGTTTGCAGTTTCGGGAGGGGCCAGGCCCCTCCCGAAACTGCAAACCCCAGGATTCCATAGGATGTTGAAAGTGGAATCATAGCGCTATAACAGTCTCGTGCGGAAATGGCCTATGTGCGTGCAGTGTTGTGTGTGCATGTGTATATGTGTGAAATTTTGGGAGTTGCTTTGTTAACCAGTCATCCGAAAGAAGGATACACATGTCAAAATAAATACCTTTTTTTTTAAAAAAAATTACCAATGGTTTATATAATCTTAGAAGCATACTGTGTTTATATAATCTTAGAAGCGTACTGGAAACTCTGGTTAAAGTAACCAAATCAAGTACAACTTCTGCTCTTACAAAAAGGAAGCTTTGTAGATTAAATAGCTTCTGTGTTCAGTTTGTATTAGTTGTTGGTTTCATTTTTGTTTTATATGAAAACTAGAATTTCCACAACACAGCCTTTCTGCCAGCTTGTTCCTCAGCAAAGCAACTGTTTCCCCCTGAGGCGACTCATTCAACAATTCATTTGAATTATGGAGAAGGAAGATCAACTTGGAAGATGTGTGTGTGTGTGTGTGTGTGTGTGTGTGTGTGTGGAACACAGAGGGACACTTTGATCTTAGCTCAGATAACAGGTGCTATACCTGAGAGAATTTCTGAGTTGATATATCCTTCAGCCCAGGTAGGCCTCAGGGGAGGTGTCTGGTTGACCTCAAAGTAAAGTCCAGGTACCTGATACCTGAGGGAGGCTCTTTGAATGGGCAAGAGAACCTGGCATCAGCATTTTATCATTCTGTCAGTCTTACATTTCTGGCTAGACACATCGAATGCAGGAAAGGAAAATCCAACAGGGATATGGGAGTTGAACTTTGTTGCCTCTCCCTCCTTTCCTTCCCCATCACTGTAAAAATCAATGGCAGAAAATGGCAAAATGGCATGATTAGATTATGACTGCTCTATCATGTTCTCCCTCTCATTCACCCGCAGGTACACAGAGGCCTGTTTCAATGTCATAATCTTAAGTCTTTAAAATGCAAGCATATGACACTATGGAAGAAATAAAGGGAAGGCAAGGGAGGTAATGAGAGCCAGTGTGACATAGCAGTTTGAATGTTGGACTATAATTCTGGGGACCAGTGTTCAGATCCCCATTCCAGAGAGGGCTTTCTCTCAGTCCAGCTGCTGTCACAGGTTTGTCTAGTGAAGACTCACAAGTGGACCTTCTTGGTGCCTGCTCCCTAGGCTATGGAATTCTTTTTCACAGGAAACCAGGTTTCCACAGGAAACTAAGTTGTTCCCCCTCTTTTGCTCTCCTTCCACTGGTAGGTAAGGACACTTTTATTTAAATAAGCATCTGGCTATTAACTAGCTTGCAGAAGGCTCTTTTAATAGAAGAGTATTTTAATGGAATTGATTATCTAATTGTATTTTAAAAATTTTTGTTAACAGGGTTTTTTCCTTTGTATTTTGTCTTAATCCGTGCTTTAAATGAGCCAGTATGGTTTAGTGGTTTGAGTGCCGGGCTATACAACTCTGGAGATCAGAGTTCAAATCCTTGCTCAGCCATGGAAACCCATTGGGTAACCTTGGGCAAGTCACATTCTCTCAGCCTCAAAGGAAGGCAATGGCAATGGCAATGGCAATGGCAATGGCAATGGCAATGTAGCCACAGCCCAAGTCATGAACTGCTAAGCTTACTCTCAGTAAGACCGATCAGATGGATAGATGACTGAAGTTGAATTTGGAAGTTTACGAGTTCAAGTGGTACTTCTCCAATCAGATTCTTTTTGCAGCCTTGGGCAAGTCAGTTATCTCTCAGCCTCACCATGGGTCTTTCTTTGGCCCTGGATATTCCCAAATTATGTCTCCAGCTCTTATCCTGTCTCATACCTGTTTGTGGATGTCTGTTCCAAGTCTTTCCATTCTTTCTTCTTGTGACATCAATACCTCCACTTGGTCCTTTCTGAATAGGATCAACCAAGTGTGCACTTAGAGTCCTCCCACCTTTGAGCAGAAGGAGGACTGTTTCATATCTAAACATTCTCACCAGCTTCTCCAACTCATATTTAGACATCAAAATGGCCTTTTTCAAAATTTTTAATCCCAGTGAGCTACTTTTTGTGGGGTGCAAAAATATCTAAATGGCAAAATGCAATTTACTTGTTGGGATAATTTTGGTCCCAGTTGTTTCTGTATATTAAAAAAATCTGTACATGGCAGGTGGCTGAAATTTGGGGACATTTTTAAAAACTCTGGCGGTGACAATGTAGTAGAATACCACCTTGTAGCTCTAGTTCGGTGTGAATTCTTCCCCAGAACATGATTCTGGGACACCAAAATACCCCCACTGCCAGGATGAGGCTTAAGTCCTATTTCAGTAAGTTTACTCTGTGCTGGCTATGTCTATGGATCCAACCGTAACCACTGACCATCCCAAATAACACCCATTGTTCATCTGGCAAGAGGTTTCCTCTCACGAAACCTTTGTTTGTTAGAATATAAACCAAAGAGGTGGTGAAGAGAGGTTTTTTTGGCTCTAAATAATTTAGGTGAATAAGTTACCCCTAGGCCAGGTGCTCAATTTATGCAAAGAGCAAAAATAAATTATTCAAAAAGGGGAGACTGGTAAAAACAGATGGGAAAGGCAGCCAGAGCAAGACACCCAGAGGGTACCTGCTTTGCTGTTCTCAAAGCTCACCTAGGAGTTTGGTCTTGGTGTTAAAAGGAGAATATTATCTTACAGAATAGCAAGAGGCCCACCAAATGGTGGAAATATTTGTAATGAGCAAGCTGTATGTCTGAGCCCAGAAGATTCAAACATGCAAATAGGGGAAGGGATAGAGGGACAAGAACGGTCTACACGCTGCTGATGTCATAAAGCTTCTCTCTTCACTCTCTGCCTATGCCTCTGTGTGCATTTTTCATGCACCTGTGTATAGGCTGGTAAAACAAAATCTTGGTTCTTCAGCTTGCATCATGTATCATTTTTTCAAAGACACATGATAATGCAGAGTGGGCCATCTGAAGCTACCTACTGAACAGCAGAGAGAAATTTTTAACTTAGGGCTACCCCAAGAGATTTTGCTGTCGGGGACAGGATACCTAATAATATCCCTGGCCCACCCAATTCAAAGTGCATAGTATCCAAAGCCTGTCATGTTATTTTGCCATAGGAGACAGATAATACCCATCTCTCTCCTCATCCCTGGCAGTAAAATTTTAACAATAACGAATTAAATAGCAGAGTGTGCTGCCCTTTCATGACACTAAAAAAAAAAAAAAAAAAATCTGCTATCTGAAGCAATTGCCTCATTCTACCTAATGACAGGACTGGCCCTGCTCAATCTTGAGTTGTGCCTACATTACACCAGAATGGCCACTCTTTCCTCACTAACTTTTTACAGGGTCATTATGAAATGTCATTATCACATCATGGTTGCCCTCAGTTTTCCCTCTTGCTTCTCCTTCTTCTTTTGAGAACTCACAAAATCCGACTCTAACAAACATAAACAGAAAAGGAAGGGCAGCAAATTGGCAGTTCCTTACAGTTTTGCTGCTAGGGATGGGGACAGAGGCACACACGGGGTGATTTGACTCATGTCTGACTGCTGCACTAGGACTCTGCTAGATCAGGCTTCAAATCCCTGCTTAGCCACAGTAATTCACTGAGTGATCTTGGAGAAGTCAAACTCTCAGCCTACAAGAAAAATTACATCTGAGGCCATTTCTGCACTAGACTGTTATAGCGCTATTATCCCACATTGAACATCCTATGGAATCCTGGGGTCTACAGTTTCGGGAGGGGCCAGAGGCCTAAGTCTACATCTAAGAGGATGCAAGCATCTCCTTGTACTTGCAAGCTTTTATTTTTTCTTTGACCCAATCAATGCAACACAGGAAAATAAAAAAGGGGGGGGAAAGTAGTTCAGTGGTAGAGATGGTAGAGAGACCTGCTCACTTATTAGAGATATTTGAAAAAGAAACAATGGTATTTCATAAGATGGCTGCCATCTAAACATGAGAGAGCACAGTGTAGTGGTTTGAGTGTTGGAGTAGGACTCCAAAAGACCAGGTTTGAATTCCAGCTGACCCGTGGAAACTCTCTGGGTGACTCTGGGCAAGTCACACTCTCAGCTTTAGAGTGGACCAGAGGCATACCTCCTCTGAAGAAATCTTGCTACAAAGAACCTTAGCATAAGGTCACATATGTCAGAGTCAACTTGAAGGCATATGACAACAAAAACCTAACTTGGCTGGCTTTGGGCATAACGTTCCTTGACTTGGGTGAGTGGAGAGAGGGTGCCATTTGCATATCTGCCTCAGGCATGAACCACTTTTGAGCTGGCTGAGCGTCCACAGGTGTAGATGGACACAGCACTCCTATCAGACTCTAGCTCTGAGGTCATTGGAGTGGTGAATCCACACTGAGTTTTAGTCTGAACATTAAAAGAGCCATTCAAGATGCTAAGCCCCAGATTTAACAACTTAGATAGCTCCTTCGAAGTCTGGCCTAATACTTAGAGAGGATTTTGGGGCTGGTACCCACCACTGTTTTCTTTTGTTTGTTGTTTGTTTTCATAGAATCAAAGAGTTGGAAGAGACCACAATGGGCAGCAAGTCCAACCCCACCCCTGCCATGCAGGAACACATTCTCAAAGCACCCCCAGCAAATGGCCATTCAGCCTCTATTTAAAAACCTCCAAAGAAGGTGACTCCACCACACTCTGAGACAACATATTCCATGGTCAAATAG
Source organism: Cyclura pinguis (assembly GCA_030412105.1). Taxonomy (NCBI): domain Eukaryota; kingdom Metazoa; phylum Chordata; class Lepidosauria; order Squamata; family Iguanidae; genus Cyclura; species Cyclura pinguis. The sequence continues at coordinate 13,015,375 of CM059601.1, read as the reverse complement.
CTCTTACCATCAAAAAGTTCTTCCTAATATTTAGATGGATTCTCTTTTCCTATAGTTTGAATCCATTGCTCGGTGTGTTAGTCTCTGAAGCAGCAGAAAGCAAGCTTGCTCAATCCTCAACATGACATCCCTTCAAATATGTCAACATGGCTATCATGTCACCTCTTAACCTCCTTTTCATTAAGCTAAACATACTAAGCTCCCTAAGCTGTTGCTCATAGGGTATGGTTTCCAGACCCTTCACCATTTTGGTCACCCTCCTTTGGACACATTCCAGCTTGTCAACATCCTTCTTGAACTGTGGTGCCCGGAACTGGACATAGCATTCCAGATGAGGTCTCACCAAGAGACACAGTAGTGATGCATGCCTTCACACTTCCCTTTCTACTTGTTTGAAATGAGGTGCTGGAGAAGAGTTCTACAGATATCATGGAGTGCTCAAAAGACAAATAAGTGGATCCAAGAGCAAATCAAGTCTGATCTCTCTCTAGAAGTCAAGTTGACTAAAGTGAGGCTGCCATACTTTGGACATATCATGAGAAGACCTGACTCATTGGGAAAAGGTGACAATGCTTGGTAAAGTGGAAGGCAGGTAGGAAAAGAAGATGATCACATTGCAGGTGGATTGACTAACAAAGGAAGCTGCAGCCCTGATTTTCCAAGACTTGAGCATGGCAACTGATGACGAGGACTCTTGGAGATCTCTCACTCATACAATTACCATAAATCATAGTCAGCTTGGCAGCAAATAACAACAACAACAACATATTTTTTCATCAGTCTTTTACATTTGTGCAAAAATGTCTTTTCTCTGCCCATTTTTCAACCGCTGGCACCATAAAGGCTAAATGAAATCATTGTAGTGCTTTAAAAATTGTCAAAAATAAGCAGACCGCCTTGCACCTGCTTGTACTACTTTAGCAGCATGGTTCTCTCTTTTCCCTTGCCTTTTCCAATTTTTAATCAGCAGTAAAACACTGCTTTAGTCTTGCGGCCCTCGAACACACTGGAGAAGTCAAAAAAATTATTCTTGCCTTTGAAAGTTATACCTCATCTTGCTCTGACAGTGAAGCCTAAATCCCAAGTTTTGATATCAGCTTAATGCTACACAATTGAACATGACATCATACATTAATTTTCAGTGCATAGACAGGAAGCAAGGAGGGATAGAGGAACAAAGGATTGTTAAGTGAGAAGGGAAATGTGATAGGAATCCTATGAAAGGTAAAACAGAGCAATATTGTCTCGACAAAGCAAAGCCATGGTCAAAATTCACTACGAAAGTCAAAACTACCAAATTTTGAGACTAAACCCAAAAACATTCATTTAATTGGTTGTACGGAAATAACAACCAATTAAATTAATATTTTTAAGTTTAGTCCCCAAAATGCACTTAGACTGGACTTTCATTCTGAATTTCAGTTGGCTGTAAGTAAGTAAAGAAGGAGCAGGGTGGTATAGCAGTTTGAATGTTGGACTAGGACTCCACGAGACCAGGGTTCAAATCCTTGCTCAGCCATTGAAATCTGCTGGGTGAGTTTGGGAAAATGACAGGTTAAACTTACCGTGAAGGCGACCGGAAGTTGCCGTTGTGCTTTGAGCTCTCTCACTGCTTTTACTTTGCTGCACTTTACCGTCCAGTAAGTTTGCAGCCCTGCTCTTAAGTTTAAATTTTTCTTTACTGAGCTTCTTTGAATCGGAGCCTTTACCTTAGCAGCCTTTGATCCTTTAGAAACTTTAAGTTTTGTCTTAGAGTGATGCATAGGAGACCTCCCTTCTGCCTTGCTCTCACTCAACGCTAAAAATATTTTTCTTTAAATCACGCCACCATTTCCCTGATCTACTGTCAACCTGTCCAGGTCGACCTGACCATCTGAGACTTCTCTAGACATTTCCACTCGCTCTTTTTCCAACAGTCCTGCCGGAATTTGAGCGGCATTATTTCCTTTCCTTTCCTTTCTACGTTAGTTCGGAAGCGGTAAACTATCGTCCTGCTCTTGCAACTCCACATTTCTCTTTCTCTTCCCATTTTCATCAACTGGCTCCTGCATTTTACACTCTAAATCCTAATAAAATTGCTATTAAACTCAGTAAATAATCAGAGCAGTTATTTTGTCTTGGCAAGGCAGGAGAACAAAAACTGAATCAGAGTCAGAGAGGCAACGTTATTAACGGTCTTGGAACGTTTGTCTCCTGCCTCAATCAGCTGGCGTGAGGGGATAACCCAATACATTGTGGATTGTTCCTGAAGCCCTTCCTGAGAATCACACTCTCTCAGCCTTAGGAGGGAAGGCAATGGCCAAGAAAACCCTAAGAGATGAGTGCCACAAGTCGGAATTGGCTTGAAGGCACATAACAAAAAAGTACAAATAATCCAAAATGTTCTCAACTAGGTCCAAGCCATTCCTCTCATTTGACTTAGCTCTGAGGATCCTTCTCTCCACTTCTAGGAACCAGCCGTTCAAGCTCCCTCCATCTTCCATCACTGCTGCCACTTGCCATTACAGCTTCTCCTTATGGCTATTGCTAATGCTGGGGATGATTAAACAGCTTGAAGCTCAAGGGCATGCATCCAACACCTGCAGAGGTTTCGAATACTACAGCTAATTTGCTGGTCTAGAGGAAGTGCCTGAAAAAAGCAAGACATTCTTGTTGCCAACAATTGGGATTACTCTCCCATGATTTAACCAAATCTTGATTATGTAGCATCATAGAATCACTGAGTCATAGGCCATTTCCGCACTAGGTTGTTATAGTGCTATTATTCCACATTCAACATCCTAAGGAATCCTGGGGTTTGCAGTTTAGGGAGGGGCATTTAGAATTCTTAGCCATAGAGCTCTTTGGCCTCAGAAAACTACAAACACCAGAATTCCACAGAATGTTGAAAGTGGAATAATAGCACTGTAACAACCTAGTGCGGAAATGGCCATAAAGTCATATAATCATAGAGTTGAAAGGAGCCTCGTGGGCCATTAAGTCCAACCTCCTGCTCACTGCAGGATCTCCGGCTAAAGTGTCCCCAGCAGGTAGCTATCCAGCCTCTTTTTGAAGGCATTCAGGGAAGAAGACCCCAACACCTCTCTAAGCAATTGGCTACTGTCAAGAAGTTCCTTTCAAGGTTCAATCAAAACGTTCTTTCCTAAAACTTCAAACCATTACCTGGTCTTACTCCCTGAGGCAGCAGAGAACAGGCCTGGTTCTTCCCCTCTGCAACAGTCCTTGAGGTATTTAAAGAATGCAATCATGTCATTTCTCAGTATTCCCTTCACCAAGTTGAACATGCCCAGGTCTTTCATCCTTTCTTCATATGTTTTGTTTTCCATATCTCTTATCATCCTCATTGCCCTTCTCTGAACCTGCTCCAAATTATCTAGATCCTTCTTAAAATTAGGCACCCAGAATTGAACATAGTACTGCAGATGAGGCCTGAACAGTACAGACCATAGTGGAACTATTACTTCTCTTGACTTGGAAACTATATTTCTATTAATGAAGACTAAAACAGCATTTTCCTTTTTTTGCTGCAGCATCACATTGCTGGCTCATATTCAGTTCAGCAAATTCAGATTCAGAATCATATTCAGATTCATGATCAGCAATAATCCCAAGGTCCTTTCTTCATGTAGTATTGCTCAGCCTTGTATCCTCCACTGTATACTTGTACATTTGGACCTTTGGGGCCTGACTGTGGAATTTTGCATTTGTCACTATAGAATTCCATTTTCTTAATTTTCTGCCCAGTTATCTAGGTACTTTTGAACTCTGTTCCTATCTTCCAATGTCTTAGATACCTCTGCCAGTTACGTATCATCTGCAAACTTGATAAAGGCTCCCTCCATCCCATCGTATAAATTATTGATAAAAATGTTAAAGAATAATGGCCGTAGGATATAACGCTGAGCCACTTCAGTTGAGACCTCCTTCCAGTCTGAAGCACAGCCGTTGACGATGACCCTTTGAACATGGTTTTCCAAACAGTTACGGATCCATCTGACAGTGTTCCTACCTACGCTAAAGCATTACGGAAGACCTTATCAGTCATTTTGCTGAAACCCAGAGACATGACATCCACAGAACTGGTGAAATCAGATACATGACATCCATGGATATGAGATTAGCTTGGCAGGATTTGTTCAAGAAAATCCTACTGGCTCCTACTGATCACTGCACTGTCTTCAAGATGCTTGCAGACAGACTCCTGCATAATCTGTTCTAATAATCTTCCTGGTATTGAATTCAGGCTGACTGGTTTGTAATCTCCTGGATCTTCTTTTTTGCCTCTTTTTGAACAGAGAGTCAATGTTCGCCCTTCTCCAGTCCTGTGGCACCCCACCTGTTCTCTAAGATTTCTCAAAAATGATGGCAAATGGTTCAGAGAATACATCAGCAAGTTTCTTCAGTACTTTAGGATGTAGTTCATCGGAACCTACAGATCTGAACTTGTTTAGGTTAGCTTGGTGATTCCTTACTAACCTCCTATCAATCTTGATTTGAAAACCAGATCCTTTGAGAAAGTCTCAAGTAAAAACGATCTAAAAAAAAATCAGTGAAATACCATGTAAATAGTATGTAAAATAGCATGTAAAATACCATGTAAATATGATCTTTTGAAGTTTCTGGTACTCTATAATACAAAGCCATATCACAAAATACTTCATTTTGGGCTGGTTTTGGTAGCATTGTAAGCAATATAGCATTTCTCACAATGCTAGCAAAACCAGCCTGCAATGAAGCATTTTGTAATATTACTAATTTTTTAAACCAGATGCAATGGGTAACAAACTATTTTAACTCATGTATGTAAAAGGGCATTATAACAATCTATCTTACAGGTAAATCACAGGAATATTATACAAGATTACAGGGCAAAGGAAAACCAAGCCATAACCATACTAGCCTAACCCAATGGCTCAGCCCATCTGACTAATAATTTACTTTACATGCAAGATAAAACATGACCAACACAGTAAGATTAAAATAAGCTCAAGAAACACACATGACTCAGAGCAACAAGTATAGTCCCGTTGAGAGACTTCAAGATGGATGTAGAAGAACATTTTAAACTAATATTTGACCTATGAATTATTGACACATACAAATACAGCAAAATTGACAGGACAACTATTTTTAGGATATCCCTGCTGATGGCCTCATTTCTCTGGGTGACTGAAATGATAAATTTTCACTAGTGGGAAACTAGAGGCTTCATCACATGAGTCAAGTAAATTGCAATTACAGCAGGATAATAATGTCTTCTGCTAGGACTTGTCACATCATCTCAGTCCTCTTCTGTTGTTCTCCAGGTAGGAGACCATTTGGAAAGTATTTCTTTTACAGAGGAGGTCATTAACAGATGTGTGTGTGTGTGTGTGCATGTGTGTGTTAATAAACACATTTCGAACATTTTCCCACCAGAAGAACAACAGAAGAGAAGCAATGTATATTGTGTGATACGTCCCAGCCAAAGATGCTGTTCTGCTGTAATAGTGATTTACCTGCCTTGTCTGATAAAGCCTTATAAATTTGCCTTTTTATTTTACCAAAGCGTCAACCAAGGCATGAAGCAATGAATCCACTCCTGTGTACTACAGCAGTTGATCTCTCTAGCAGAGAATTCCAAGTACTCCAGCAAAACTATGAATCCCAGGGTTCCAGAGGGAGAAACCAGGACAGTTAGAGTGGCATCAAGTTTCTATAACTGTGTAGTGTAAATAAGATCTCTTGACCATTACCACAGAACCCTTTTAATATTGTTGCCGCAAACCCCCAAGACTTAACTCAAAGAAGCTTCTGGCTATATGTGTGGTATGGGCAAGAAATGTCACATGCTTTCTCTCAGCCACTCAGCGTCATTCACTTGCATGTTCTCACTGCATGAAGAAGCAGCAAGTACTAAGTACATTTTTGCTGTCAAACAGTTTCATAACTTTTAGACAGTTGGAGATATTGCAATGAAAATTTGTACAAATGATGTCTGTCACTGGCGAACGACTCTTGCTCTTTGAGATCAATGTGTGACAGTCCATCTGTCTGTCCATCTATCTTTCTTTCTTCCTTCCTTTCCCGTAGTCTTCTGTAAGTGCAGGAGGCCCAAACAGTGCCACATATGGGAGGCACAGACAAAACATTCCACACAGAAGGATTTCTGAGCTTCTGGGAAAACATTTCTGCATGTGCACTACATGGTTGTGCTCAGTACCAGCCCTGAAAACAACTGAACTTCCAGGACTCAACAAGATTCAGGGGATTTGGAAGCGACAGAGACGAGGTATAAGAGGAGGCAACTATAGAAAGAGGTGTGCTTTGTAGTTACCAAGTAGTAAATATCGGGGAGGGAGGATGAAGGTGCAGGGAGTAAGCCTCCTCCTCTCCACTTCTCTAGAACCACTGCTTCTGATAGAAGGATTTATTTAAAATTAGCAATATTTTTAATATAAAAACACTGCAAATAATATAGTACATTACCCACACATTGCAAAAGAGCCCTGTATTCTGGCTGCTCTTTAAAAAAGGAAAGAAAAGATAATTTGAGTCTCATTTTCTTCAGAGGGCAAAGGTCAGGTAGTTTCATAATTAGGGTCAGCTGAATGTGGAGGCCAGGGTTGTGGGAGAAGACTGCTATCTGATTAGCGAGCAAATTGCGGGAAGAGCTGTCAATCACACTCAGAGAGCACGAAGGGCATAAAAATAATCATTTTTCCCCCTCTAGTCCAACCATCACAAGCCATCGTAACCCTACACAACATCCAAGGGCTCGTTTTGGGGAATGTGGTAGCCGTACAGCCTTCACTGAAAGAGAGTAACCATTTCAATCCTGCAATCTCATTCTCTATGGAGAAGAGTCATTTCCTTTCCTGGGCTTCAACTCTGACATGGTTGGTACAGAGAGTGGCTCAGGTCCAGCCGAGAACAGCCAAAATTGTACACTGTAGTGGGGCAAAATCCAACAGCCATGTGATTTCCATTCTAGTGTATTGCATAATAGCTTTTGCTATCATTAGCATTAGATAATTCAGTGTGGTTGTTTTATAAATATAGCTATAGAACTGTAACTACGACTATAATATTTCAAATGTAGAAACCCCTTACTCCTGGTGTATTACATTCTAGTTTTTACTCTCCTTAGCATTAGATACTTCAGTGTTGCCAAGCATCTTCTGGTTCTAGATTTGTAATTAAATTACAATTTGTAATTTGTATTAGTTGTTAATTGTTCTTAGCCTTTCTGAGGAGCTAAGTTTATATTGCCTTGTCTAGTATAAGGGACAGTTTTCATAATTTTAGCTTTTTTTATTTCTAGCCTTTCTGTATTGCTATTTTGATTAACAATCTTGCTTACTGATGTTTGTTTTAAATGTAAATTGATGCTATGTTCTTTTTTTTTTTTCTTTTTTTTGTGATGTCTGCAAGATCCTGCTGGGTTCTACATAATGAAATTTCATTTCATACTTCAGTGGGGTTCTTTTACAAATATAGCTATGTAACACTATATATAAAATACTTTAAACATTGAAAGCCCTTATTCCTCACCCCAATTTGCTGCTGTTTTTTTTTTTCTCCTTCTGCTCCTCCCCAGAAACACTCCTTTTCTTTTCCCATGATTCCTTTTCCCTCTCTCCTCAGGTCCTCACTCAGCCTTTCCTTCCACCCATGCTTTTCCCTACTCTGCTTACCAAACGGCAGCACCTTTCCTTACATATCAGTCGATCTAGTCCTTGTATTATTGGTCCTTTGGTATATTGTGTTGCCTTTCTTCCACTCAGGTATTTTTGTATATATCACTTTGATTCATACATTAATCGTCCAGATAGTTTCTTTAGAACTAGTTAGATTCTGACTGTTACCGCTTCCCCGCTTTTGAAGCACCACCACCTGTTTCTGCCCCCCCCCCCCCGGCCCCTCCGTGGTGTTGTCTGTGATGTTCAGTGTTTTGTTTTTAACCTCCAGGAAAGAATTCTTAGCGCTGTCATTATAAGCAAGCATGGCATCTGTTTAATATAACAGTGCAAATATGCCAGAACATGTCGAAACCATTATTTTCCTTTGGAATATCCCGACAAACCCCAGGAAGAATAGCGCCCATCTGTTGGATGACAGCGCTGTTTTTCACATCAGCTGGATCTGGGCAGGAGGGATTACAAGAATCAAGGTTTATCTCCAAGCAGAGCGACTTAGGAGGGACGTAGTGTGCATTACCCTGGGAAGAATTGGTGCTGTTAGAAGCACTCTATTGTGTTCCCAGATCTGTGGAGCAAAACGCCCAATAAAATTAATCCTTTGACTCTGGAAGGGCTGTGCATATTGCCATTGCAGATGTTCTGAAGCAGAAACGCTTACCTATAAAGGCACCCAGTTCACGTACTTTTCCATTTCCTGCCTTGACTTACCTGAGAGTAGTGACGAGGTGGGGACTTGTTGATGGAGCTCTCTCTGACAGCTGAGTATTCTCAAGGAGGCTAGGGATATTTGCACAGAAGTCTGGAGAAGGCTGTGGGGAATAGAATGCTCAGTATCTTTCTCCATCCAAGATAATCTAAGCATCACTGTGCATCTGGTGATATCTTGTTTTGTGATGACTCACGACTAGAGATGGGCCAACACAGACTGGGAATGGCAAGGCTCCTGGCCTGCAAGCCAAAGAGGGCCACTAGAAGCCACCTGTCCCCAGGGGTGTAGCTACAGGGGAGGGCAAAATGAGGAAACTGGCCCCCAATAGAAACACCCTGGTGCCCAAATGAAATTTTCCTCTGGTCCTCAAATTTCTAGCATTGCAGAAAATGAGACATTGAAAAATCACACACTCCTAGAATTCTTCTGTCTGCTTTGGTCACTTTGCCTGCCCCTTTTCTTTGGATGTCTAAACTGTTTTTCTAAATGCACAACTGACATTTTAAGGTACTGCAATCCTACACATTTGCATATAGAAGAAAGTTTCATTCTGCTCCCCCCTAAATTTTTTTATTTGAAGAAGAACCTTTATTTTACCCTTCCCCCAACCCCCTACCTATTCCCTGCCCATCATCATATGGATTCAAGCTGCAGGAAAGGAGATTCCACTTGAACCTCAGGAAGAACTTCCTGACAGTCAGGGCTGTCCGGCAGCGGAATATGCTGCCTCGGAGTGTGGTGGAGTCTCCTTCTTTGGACGTTTTTAAGCAGAGGCTGGATGGCCATCTGTCGGGAGTGCTTTGAGGGTGTTCCTGCATGGCAGGGGGTTGGACTGGATGGCCCGTGTGGTCCCTTCCAACTCTACATTTCTATGATTCTATGATTCTATGATCCCTACCATGAAAGGAGGAAGATGGGAGACTGAGGAACACGGCGGCGGCAGCAGCATCTCTGATAGGCCTTGCATGCCAAGAGAGAAGGACTTGGCTGGTGCCATCTTCTCTCTTCTCCCCTCCATGACAAAGAAAGTGGTGAGGTAGAAATATACATATATGGAAATTTCCTCATGTGCAGGCATGCATGTACTCATGGAGAGTTTCACCACTGAAGAGTACCCATAACACCTGCCCTTTGAAAAAAAAGATCATGTCCTCTAGGGATGGCAGAGTGGCAATGGAGGATGTGGGTGCTCTAGTTCTACTTTTTGACTCTGGACTGCTTACCACTTCTCTCAGACTCTCCTGGGAGTAATTCACCTACCAACCCATACATCAGAAACTATTCAGATGTCTTCTGAATTAGTCCAGAGTCTGGAGAAATCTAAGCTGGAAATGAATACTGGAAATGATTGGGGGGGAGGGAGGGAGGGAGGTGTATAATTAATTAATTAATTGTTTGGACTAAAATTTCCAGAATCCATTCACCTCCGAGCCAGAGAGTGGCTAAAGGCTATCTTGCTTTTGATGAGAGTCTAGGCAAGACTGGCCATCTCAGCCCAATAAGACTGTACCTTGAACATTCTAGTGATGGGTGGCTTCCATTCTAGTGGGGCAGTGAACCTCCTCCAGATTTTTTACTGGATTTTAAAGGAGCTATCCAAGGTTCTGAACAGTATAGTTGTTGGTTTTGTTGGTTTTGTTGCTGTTGACATTGTGCACCTTCAAGTCACTTCTGACTTAAAGCAACACAAAGGTGAGCTTGTTCTAGGGTTTTCTTGGCAAAAAAATTGTTTAGAGGGTGTTCCTTTGCTTTCCTCTGACGATGTGGTTTGCCCAATGTCACCCAGGGTTTTCATGGCTGAATAAGGACTTGAACCCTGGTCTGCTGGAGTCCCCATCCAGCACTCTAACCACTATACCACACTGGCTGTGAACTCTACATCCCCTCAGATGTTCCACACCTTGGATACCTCCTTAAAATCTGGACTAAGATTCAGGCAATTCAGCAACTAGCTGCTACTCCCTGAAAAGTCACCAATCTCTTTGAGAGAACTTGCATTTGGCACAAGACCAAGATGCCACATGAGGAAAGGTTTGTGGTCTTCACTTCCAGAATGTTCAAAAAATATGCTATGTATAAACCACAAATCTGGTGCTTTTCTTTTTCTGTGTGAAGCTGATTTCCACACATACAAATAAAGATCAAACATAACAGGAAAGCTCGAGTGATCACAAAGATAGACACTGCTCAACCCCTCCTACTACATTTACTACATGGCAGCTGTCAGTGCTGTGCACTTTACAGAAATGCACAAAAACCATTCACAAAAATGTGCAAATTTCATCTGAAGTGCACAAGAAGAAAAGCCTGTTGTCTCACTTTACAGGAGATTATTTTTCTCATTTACCATGCAGGAATGAAACAAGTCAGAATTAACATCGCTACCAGAGGGTCTTCCCAATTCCTTCCTTAGAGGAATCCAGTGTTCATTTCAGAATTTCTCTGGCATCTCTATTCAAACTACAACTGTGTCTAGTTATACAACAGGATGAACTGGTTGGCTCCTAAATCAAAAGAAGAGATTGTGGTATTTCAGACTTGATGTGAGGTATTCTAGTTTTGAAAGCACCCGTATTATTTTTTTTAAATGCAGTTCCCTGCAAATTGAAACTTTGCATAATAGCAAGAAAGGATCCAGCTCTACTTTTTGCCTGATAAGTGGGGATGGAAAGAAATTCATAAATTTCTTCTTGTCTGGGATAGAAAGAACCTGAGGTTTAAAGAGCCAGTGGGAGAAAGTGAAGCCTACCGATTTTTCCCATCCCTGCTATTGATTTCGCACCTATCAGCCTGAAAAGGTACCATCCACTCAACCACAGCAGAATTCCACTACTTCATTCTTCCAGATGCAAAGACTAGCCCATGACCCTGATATATACATATAGGTTGGGGTTGATAAAGCACAGTAGAATGGCAGACAGCAGGGTTTCCAGGTCATTCTGAGAGCTTTAGTCCAAAAAGCATCTTTCCCCAGCTTTGATGCAAACTAGGTGGGTTCTTCCACCTCACTGTGCAAATAAGCACCTGTGTGAACCCAGATTTCCACATGAATACAAGATTGCCAAGAATAAGATGATGTGTAAGATACTTGCTGTACCACTGAAAAGCCAATGTTTCATTTGTGCAATCAGCTTTTTCCTTTTGGACACTAGAAAAAAAACAGAATGGTGACCACTCACTTATTTATAGGTTGCTGTGGGTTTTCCGGGCTTTGAGGCCGTGTTCTATTAGTATTTTCTGCTGACGTTTTGCCTGCATCTGTGGCTGGCATCTTCAGAGATCTTCTGAAGACGCCAGCCACAGGTGCAGGTGAAAGGAGAAAATACTAATAAAACATGGCCTCAAAGCCCGGAAAACATGGCCTCAAAGCCACAACAACCTATGGATTCCGGCTGTGAAAGCCTTCGACTTTACATCACCCACTTATTTCTTCCCTAGTTATATTGCTCTCTAGTGTTTGTCTGCATGAAATTAAACCTAATGGTCTCTTCTAAATTCTAGATGGTTGTATGCACTTGCTGGCATTTGCTTTAATTCTGCCATCCAAACTATTTCCCTCTGTGTATGAGGGAGAGGGAATAGGAGGGAAGAATAGGGTACAAAACACAGAAGTACAAAAAAGCTGCAGCCAGAGCAGCTTGACGGAAACATAGAAACAAGCTAATTTAAAAGTGTGCCTTAAAGACCAAGGGAAGAATCATGTTGGCGCAGCTTCAGCACTTTTAAAAAAGGTTACATAAGAATCAGATGGTGTTTAAAGAATGGGAAAATGAGCTTCAGAAATTTGCAAAAAACCAAGAATAAGATTTAAAGTATTACAGGATGCAAAAGAGCGAGGAGGGTTGGAAGTGCCGTCCTTGAAGACGTATTATGCAAATTGTTTGGATTAGATTAAAGATTGGTTTATATTAGAGAAATCTACTTTAAAAGATCTGGAAGAAAATGATAATAGATTTAGATGGCATGGTTACCTATGCTATAACAAAGTAGTGGTGAACAAAGGTTTTAATAATCATTGCATCCAGAAAACTTTATTAAAGATCTGGCTCCAAATAAAACAGAAATATTATATAAAACTCCCAACTTGGACATCCCCTCAAAAACCTTATAAGATTGCACCGACAAAACAAGGAAAGTTATTGACTTATCAAGATATATTAAAATGGGAAAGAAACAATCCAAAAATGAAGTCAATAGAAGAGTTAAAAGCTGAAGGTCATGAATTAAACTGGTTCCCTTGGTATCAGTTGAAAGAAAGGTACAAAATAGACCAAAAATTATATGGATTTGAAAGACAAGCAAATGAACTAGATCAACTGTTGAAAGAATATCAAAAGAAGAGAATCTCGAAGCTTTACAAACTATTACTAAAAAGGGATTTTGAATCTGAGTCAATAAAAGAGTCAATGATTAAGTGGGCTCAAAATATAGGTTGTCAAATAGAGTTAGATGCATGGGAAAAAGAATGGAAAATAGACATAAAATTTACCCCAAATTTAAATTTAAGAGAAAATTACCGCAAAATGTTACATAGGTGGTATATGACTCCAGAAAGACTTCAAAAAATACCCAAAAATGGAGATGCAAAGTGTTGGAAATGTGGGGAAAAGGTGGGGACTTTTTTTCATATGTGGTGGACTTGTTCTAAGGCTAAGAAATTTTGGAAGGGAATTTATGATGAAATTCAAAAAATTTGCAAAGTTAATTCTGAAATGGTACCAGAATTTTATTTATTGAAGATATTAGGCCAGAACCGGGAGATTAGAAAACAGTAGAAGATATTATTGTATTTGATTACAGCAGCATGGCTGATCTATGCACAACACTGGAAAGATAAAACAGACATTCAAGTAGATGAATGGAAATTAAAAATGTTAGACATGGTAGAGACTGAAAAATTAGCTAACTCCCTTAAGAATAAAATGGTTCAAAATTTTGAAAGAGAATGGAAAAGGGTAATGCTCTGGCTAAACTTGTAAATGTCTGTGGATCGAGTATGTTGGTATTTGGCAAGATATGTATAAGGAAGAAGAAGGATTCAACTGGAAAATTTTTGATATACTAAGGCTGGGAGGGGGGAATGGAAGAATTGTAATGATATACATATTTGTGTTCATATATGTTTTTATGTATTATGAAAATAATAAATATTTCTTAAAAAAATAAACAAAAAAGGTTACATAAGGAGATATCCAGTATCTCCTTTTGCAACTCCTTTGCCCCAAATGCACAGGAGCAGCCAGAGCTTCCCAGGCACACCTCTAACCCCTGCCACTGATGTGCCAAGACACCATCCTTCCCTCCTTGTACACCAGGGAAAGAAGACTTCTCCTTCCTGGATGTCAAGCACAACCACATAATACCCAGGTACCTTCCTCCAGCCAAGCAGTGACAGGGACAGAGTTGCAATAGGGAGTTTCTGTCTGTCCCTGTGTTCCTGGGAAGAAGAAGCAGACAGCATAACCTCAAAGTACCACCATAAGAATGCTGGCAGAGATTTATGCTTTCTCTATGGGTCAACTGGATCTTCACCTAAGGATGCTTCCAGACAGTCCACCACTTCTCTTGCAATCATCACCTTTCCAAAGCCTTGGAAATTTTTTTGTTCCTTTTTTGGACTTCAGCTGCAAAAATCACCCAGAGGAGACTGTGTCAGGCCAGGATTGTTTTCATTGTGTATCTTCAAGTCATTTCCAACTTACAGTGACTCTAAGGCAAACATACCATGCAAAGTAAGCTTTTTCACTCACCCATCCCATTTTAAATATCTAAAAGAGTCAAGCCATTCAATTCCCTCTACTCCCTTTCCTAAATTCCTCCCCCTACCCTCCTCCTCCTCCTCCTCGTTGTTGTTATGCTGCTGAAACCTAATATTAGTAACAGCATGTACAGAGAGGATCTGGACCATGAATTAATAATGAGGGATTTGTCATGGAAGACATGTGAGCATCCTGTCCTTCTCTTTGGCAAGCGTCCGGCCAGACTGTGGTTTGCTCATCCTTGCACGGGGACGAAATCGCTCGTTCCACTAAATAATCAGAAAACAAAGAGTTTCTGATTCGGCTCTTCCCTCTGATGGTCCTCAGCCAAAATTAATGAACAAAGAAGCCATGAATGGGGGAATTCACAATCTGAAGTTTCAGGGCTTTCAAATCTGTCTTTGGGGCATTTACGGGGTGCCCACTCACTTATTCTTAAAGAGCTCCCATTCCCAAGGCATAGACCAGGATGGAGAGGACACCAGCCGAGGGACAAGGGACTCTCCTCCTCCCCTCTTTCACAGTTTGCTGCTTAATGAGGCAAATACATGAAAAGAAGCCTCCCAGGGACTGTAGTGGCTGCCAGACCCCAAAGCAACTAGAGGCAGATGCCTCTGGGAAGTCTAAAGGATGAAAGAGCTAGATGCCATTTCCTCACCTCATGCTTTTGGCAGCCGTTACTCTCTTTTCTTTCCGCAGTGCAGTGGGTCATTTTTACTAGAAGCAACAAGGAGCTGAGGCAGAGATCTCCTTGTTCCCCCCACTCGCAAAAAGAAAACAAAAACAGTGAGACATTAGCCCCATTCAGATGTTCTACACATGCCTGGTGGAGAAGATCCTGAACACCTGACTTCCACACACTGATAATAACTAAGAGCCTCATCCTTCCCCATAGAACAGAACATGTCTCCCATGTCTCCATGTAATACCTAACAGAGGCCACTATATTTCTGACAGGAAAAGTTGGCAGAGTTAGAAATTATCTCCTTGCTCAAAGTCTTCTCCCAAGAAGAGTTGGAAAAGGGCTTCAAGACATCCTAGGGTTTAGGGAACCAGCAGCCACTACAGTTGCTGGGAGGCTTCTCATGAGACCTGCTGCCCACAGGACCGATCCAGTTTATTCAGACAGCATAAAAAGGAACCAGAATCCCATACATTTGTTGAACACCTCGAGATGTGTAACATTTAACAAGGACCTGCATGTGTGAGCATCTCGCTTCATAGGAAGAAAATGTTTAATGAGAAGCCATCTCAAACACAATGTTCTCAAGTAGTGAACATGCTCTGTTGTAAGGGCAGAAATACCTAAGGGTATACAGGTGGTATGGCAATATGGAAGGGCCAAAGAGATTAAATGTACTGTCTGGATTGTCCTGTGAGATGATGCTTAGGCTACGTGTTCAGGATCATCCCAAGCTCTGGGTTTTCTAGGCCAAAACCTGAAGCTCAGGAATGGCCCCTGGTGATGTCATTAAGCTGTATGCATTAAATACCAACCACAGCAGCCCCCTGAAGGCACCCCATCCTATCTGATCTTAGAAGCTAATCACGGTCAGCCCTGGTTAGTATTTTGATGGGAGATTGCCAGTGAATACCAGGTGCTGTAGGCTGTATTTCAGAGAAAGGAACTGGCAGAACCACCTCTGTGTATTCCTTGCCTAAGAAAACCCTATGAAATCCATGGGGTTGCCATAAGTTGACAAGCTTATGGCAACCCCATAAGGCACTTTAAGGCACATATGCAAACACATCGCTCCCATGAATTCATTGCACTGTCTTTTATTTGTAGCCCTAGCCAGCTGCTGGCTACTGCTGTTGAGCAATGTTCTTCATTAACATCATGAGCCTACTATCTTTCACCATCACCATAATCAAGAACTGATTTGCATCCAGCTCCCTTGCATGCTCAACCATGTAACTGAATGTAGTGGTCTATTCACTGAAGTATGTCCACCCACCTAGACTGGCTACAGAATTCTCTCAAAGGGCTTCCTGTTCTAGCAGAACCTTGACTAAGTGACCTTGGATTCCTGACCTCTGGTGAACTCCTGCAATTCTGGCCATTAGTTGATCTTGCTTTCTGATCCCAGTTTATGGTTTGGTTCTTGACCTTAGGGGTATATCTACACTGCACAATTATAGCAGTTTGATACCACTTTAACAGAATTGCCCTGAACCATAGCAGTTGAGCTTTACAGCAGTGAAACAGCTTATACCAAATCAGATTTTTGACCATCTAGCTCAGTGCTGTATATCCTGACCAGAGCTTCGGAAAGTGATCTTTTGTCACTACAGCTCCCAGAATCCCCCAGACAGCATGAACACAATGGAGTTATAGTTCAAAAAAATAAATACCTTCCAAGGCTGGGAAAATGTGTTGATGGACCTCAAGCCCCATCATATCTCATCACTGGCTATGCTGACTAGAGCTGATGGGAATTGTAGTCCAACAACATTTGGAGGGTCATACACATTTCTCATGCCTGTTTGTATTGAATTCATTCTGTGGATGCATGAATGAGCCAGCTCAGAAATGGTCCCTTTTTGAATCAATGTCCACACATACTCACATTAATGGTCATACATTCTCCATTTATCGAAGCAGATGAAAGGCCCTCCATCCATCCCAACTCCCACTGCCCTGGCCTCAGAGGGAGAGAAGAAGAGGCAGGCACAGCTCCATTATGCCTGGGTCTAGAAGCAGATGATAGGCGATCCCTCCATACCAGCTGGCAGTGCTGTGGCTTTGGAGGGTGACAAGAACCAGCAGCATTGGCTGGACTTAATCCCCTCTCACACTGCCATCTCCTTTCTTTTTGCTTCATGTCTTACACTGTAAGCCTGAGGGGACATGAAACTTTTGTTGTTCTTTTATTTGTAAAATTCCATGTACAGTGAAAATAATAATAATGGAAAGGAAATGCCTTATGGTAAGGGTGGATAATCTTGGGACTTGAGGCTGAATGGATCCTCCTGGGTCACCCTCCAATCCCTCTGTGTGTATGCACATGTGCGCATGCATGCACACACCTTCAAGATGCCTGGACTTCTGATGACCCCATGAATTTCTTAGGGGTTTCTTAGGCAAGGAATACTCAGAGGTGGTTTTGCTAGTTCCTTCTTGTGGGCTTCCCCAAACAGCCATGCACATTTCTTCATAGCAACATAATTTTGTGACATGACAGAACCCTAGCTTACTTCCTATTCCCATACTTTAGTTTCTGCACCCCTTTTTAACCGTTCCTTAGAAACCAAGGAAAATAAAGATATCAGTATATTGGCATGTGCATCACTGTATCTCTATAGCTTCATATCTGTGGCCCAGTAAGTTCCCTAACAGAATAGGATCAGGGAGTGAATCAACATCAAAAAACTAAAAAGAGCATATGTCAACACTTTAAACACATTATCAGGTTGGTTCATTCCCTTAGTCCACCTACCTACCTTTGCATCCTTTCTTAACCTTTTCCCAAATGCACACATCACTCTTTCTCAGCTCCTTCCCCCCCAGCTGGCCAGAATACTAACTCAGGTTGCCATATTGAAACCTGGAGAGGTGCCTGTAGCTTAAATAGTAGTGCAGAAGAAGAAATTTCAGCAAGTGTTTCTTGTCATACAACCAAGTGGCAAGCAACACCTAATGAAATTCCCTCTTCTACACAACCATTAAAGGTACAAGAGCCCTCTCCACTTTTCACCCTGGCAACCCTACCCTCTTCTCTGATAGGTCCTTAATTATTTCTGGCATGTTCTCAGTGACCTAAACGTGAACTAACCTGGAGTACTGAGTCCAGTACTGAGCACCACAGTTCAGGAAGGATATTGACGAGCTGGAACATCTCCAGAGAGGAGCGACCAAAATGGTAAAAGGCCTGGAAATCATGCCCTATGAGCAGCTTTGGGAGCTGGGAATGTTCAGCCTGGATAAGAGAAGGTTAAGAAGGGACGTGATAGCAGTGTTTAAATATTTGGAAGGATGTCATATGGAAGACAGGGCAAGCTTGTTTTCTACTGCTCCAGAGACTGGGACATGGAGCAATGCATTCAAATTACAGGAAAAGAGATTTCACCTAACCATTAGGAAGAACTTATTGACAGTGAGAGCAGTTCAACAATGGAATACGCTGCCTGTGAAGGTGATGAAGTCTCCTTCTTTGGAGGTTTTTAAACAGAGGCTGGAAGACCATCTGTTGGAAGTGCTTTGATTGTGTATTCTTGCACGGCAGGGATTGGACTGGATGGCCCTTGTGGTCTCTTCCATCTCTATGATTCTATGATTTTGTTAATAATGGTTAAAATTGTTTGTTACTCCTGCCTCTTCTCTACAGAACATTCTGTGGGCTGTGACTGGTTATTATGGAGAGGGCAGGTCCCAGCCTTGTCCATCAGAAGTACTTCCAATATTTGCACACAGTTTTTCTCATTCCAAAGGGCCGAAATGCATCTCCCAAACTTAGTTAGAGTTTGAAGCTAAAAGTTATTCAGTCCCACCGTTTCTGGCTTTGGACTCACTCACCACTGGAATGTGGCTGGCCAGATATTCTGGGACTGAATGTGGCCCTTGAGTTTAAAGAGATTCCTCACTCTTCCTATATGAAGTATAAACAAATGCGGAGTAGTGGAAAATATGTTTCAGGATAAAACTGCCACATCCTTCAGTCCTGTCCTAAGTTATTCCACACTTAATATGTCCTTTTTATTTGTATATCACTTGGTCCTTAGACAAGGTAAATGCCAACCAATTTCTGGCAAAAGCCAATAATCTTTTTCAGCCTTCTGAAAAACCAAACAAAAATTGACTTGCTTTGAAACTTTAGCAGTGTGATAACATCACCTACTCTTATCCTTTCAGACAAACCCAGCATACTGATTTCAGAAGGGAATTTGGGTGGCAAAACCATGCTACAATTCGATCAAAATTTGATTGAAGAGAAAGAGGGGGAGCTCTTTCAAGGCACAGGGCACTGGACGATTTCAGAGGGCAAGGGTAGAGGGGAGGGATCCAATTACCTAATTTTTGATGCAAGAAATAACTTTGCCCAATGCACCTGCACAGAGGTAAGCTGGCGGGGGCAGGGGAGGGAATATATCAACAGGACTTGCTTGAACCATCAATCTGTGGTACCTAAGCGCTCGGTCTGAAAGCAAAGGTGAAACGGAATACGAAAATTGCAGAGCAGCAGATGAGGAGTCAACTATCTGAGGGCCCCTTCTGAAATCCCATCTTTCAGGTAGAGTTTCGTGTGCGTTTTCATGTTTTGGTCACCTGACGGCAGCTCACTCGTCTAATTGGCCTCGGAGTTTACAGACTAAGTAATGATGTAACCAGAGTGTGTGGGAACCAGAACTATGTGACAGATACAATTTTTCCCAGTCATTTATTAGGCTTGGATACTAATTCTGCCTGCTTTACCTGGTTCTCCTTCTGGCTATCAGGAAATTTGAACTCCTTTAAGGACATAATGAGGCCAGCTATACTCGGGCTGAACTCGGTCACACGAATGAAGCAGCAGGTGGGGGCGGGAGAGAGGACTGGAGGTAGAATATGTGTCTTTGCACAGATCACATTATTTGGTAATTAAGAGCTGAGAGAGGCGGCATCTTTTTAATATAAATGAGTGGGGCCTCCTCTCTTGCTGCAGTAATTTAACAAGGAAACAGGCTCAAAGAGGCAGCATATTTATTATGGTGTTCTGCACATTTTTCTTAATTTCTTCTACTGTTCTTACTGTTGCTCTATTGCTGCTTGTACTTGTGGCAAAATGCCTTTTTTTTTTGTGGCCGGAGCCAAAAGATCAATTGATAGGTGACAGACAGATTCTCGGGAATGAGACGTTTGTGCTAGTATTCTACAAGTGCTGCTGTTTTCAAATAGAAGATAATTTAGGAAATATGGTTCCCATGGTAAATCTGCTCTGGATTTTGGTCTGAATTTTCATGGAGCTATCCAGGGTGTTGAGCTCTATCCCAAAACCAGATGCTGGGAGCAGATTCACTATCCTACTAATATGGAAGCCTCCAGTCATCACTAGTGATATCCCAGCCTGTCAGGTCAGCTTTACTCTCCCTGCCATGCTATCTAACGTAATTCATGTACTGCCACGCTATGTTATGCCACACCATGTAGTGCTTTGATATTTGAAGAAAGGTGGAAGGGAATGATGAAACTGAGCGAGAAACAGCATGCTGGGAAAAAAGGGAATGTTATTTTAACAATCTTTGATAAGAGGCAACAGGCACAGTTGCAAAAGTTGTGCAGTTGGTAGGTGGGATGAGAGCCTGGGAAATGTGCCAGCGCAGCCTGGGAGGAGGTTGCTTGACAACTAGAATAGCACCTCAGGAGAGAAACCCAGCCCAGTAGTGTGTAGGAGGGGCTTGTGGCTGAGAGAAAAAGTTACCGTATATAAAGTCAGTTACCATATATAAAGCCTGTAGATATTTGGATTCTGAGAGCCTAGCAAGAAGCTGGAGAGTCCCTAAGTCAGTCAGAGAATGTGACTTTTTGGGGAGATTTAGCTCATTTCTGCACTAGCCTGTTCTAGCGCTATGATTCCACTTTCAACATCCTACGGAATCCTGGGGTTTGCAGCTTCGGGAGGGGCCATCCGGCCCCTCCCAAAGCTGCAAACCCCAGGATTCCATAGGATGTTGAAAGTGGAGTCATAACGCTAGAACAGGCTAGTGCAGAAATGGGCTTAGTTCCCTGTGTTCTCTTCCAGCTGTATGATTCTATGAAATATCTGTCAAATAGAATGCTTGTGCACGCAAATTTGTAAGCACGCAGCTTATAAGGTACCACATCCAGTCTACAGCATGCAATGAGTAGGGTGTCCAAAAAGAAAAGGGGATGAGGGCATTGCCCTTTTAAAAGGCAAGTGTCCTTTAACTGCCCCATCCCTTCATGACAAGCTCCCCTGTCATAATTGCCAGTTCTGCACATTTGTTGATCAAAATCCATGCTGCTCTAAGGGATAATTTTGAAGTAAAAGAAGATCCAGTACACTGTACCTAGGAGTTTACAGTCCAAATCTGGGCAGAATGGGAAGCTGTGCTAAGGTCAGGGAATGGAGGTGGAAGAAAGGAAATTGGCTATTAAAATGCTGTAGTGCATACTTGGGGTTGTTTTGTCTGGACAAAAAGGTTTAGCCAGAAGTCTTGCATTTTAAAGAAGCAGGTTTTACTCTAGGGTCCAAAAAAAGGGAGGGATGATAAAGAGACAGGATCCACCACTCCCTTGGCCCTGAAGAGGTCAAGAATATTGTGAACGTGCTAGAAAAGTGGTGTAATGCAGTCACTCAGTGCACATCCTTGACAGCGAAGGCTAGCCTAACTAACACAGAGAAGTTGAAAGGATTTAGTCATCAACCTCAGCTGTGTTCCAGGTCTCTCTCTCTGCTTTTTCCAGGAGACAAACAGGTAAACTAGCATTCACATCAACAAGGGCTATGGTGCCGGGGAATTCTGGGAATCATAATCCAGAAAAATCACATTCTGGTTGATTCTATTCTGGTACAGCCTCCTACCATTCAAAGAGGGAATCAAGGACACAGATGGAATGTTCTCCCTTCTCATCCCAAAAGTGAGTTGGAGAGAACCTTCTCTGTTACGCCAGTCCAATTGTTGAATGCCCTCCCCTTGGACAGCAGATTGTCACCGATGCTGGCTTCATTCTGGTGCCATTCGTCCAAATCTACATATACATGATTTGAATCTGCTTTAA
Organism: Cyclura pinguis; assembly: GCA_030412105.1. NCBI lineage: Eukaryota > Metazoa > Chordata > Lepidosauria > Squamata > Iguanidae > Cyclura > Cyclura pinguis. Next base: position 12,993,505 of record CM059601.1, on the reverse strand, counting down.
CTTGTCAAATTGTTGAATAGGCTTTTAGTCTCTTTTAATTGCCTTTTCCTGTTTAAACTTTAACTGGTTTTTAATTTTTTTAAATTGATTTGTACACTATCCTGAGATGATGCAGAGTGGGATTTCAATATCTTAATCAATAAATGTACAATGAGACCTTGGTATCCACCAGGGTTTGATTCCAGGATCCCCTGTGGATACCAAAATATATGGGTGCTGAAATCCCATTATATACAATGATGCAGTAAAATGATGTCCCTTATATAAAATGGCAAAATCAAAGTTTGCTTTTTGGATCTTTTTTTGGGGGGGAGATATTTTTGAGCTGCAGTTGGTTGAATCCATGGATGCGGAATCCGTGGATATGGAGGGCTGACTGTATAAGTACTGATCATGTTGAGAAGAAGGGAAATCACGTGGTAAACACGAAGGTGAGAAGGTTTCACCACAGTTCCTGTCCCCACACAGGCAGGGGTATATTAATGGAGGGATTCAAAATGAGGGTGTTTCCAAACTCAGATAAGCATTGCAGAGAGTGAGATACTGAAAATCATTCACACATAGCACCCTTCTCTTTGGCTGCAAATTCTAAATGACCCTCCCTAAAATCCCAAGATTCCATAGAATGGAGCCATAGCAGTTAAAGTGGAATTCTAGTGCTATAATTGTTTAGTGTAAAAAGGCCCAGGTAGCAAAAGCTCTCTGCCATAAAGGAAAGCCAGGCCTGCTTAAACAGACTAAATTTTACCTCACAGCCATTTTTGTTGGAAGTTAGTTCCAGGGTGTTAGCCCTTTGGGGAATTCTATGAAAGCTAAAGCTGTAAGGAATTAGCCTTCTTTTAGCTGAGTTGCAGGAAAAGCATGTTCCAATCTCTGTGTGTCTTCCCTGAACTGGAGGCTGACTTGAAAGCAAAAACAAGGCAGGCAGTTTCAGGTTACAAACTTAAAAGATTTACTAATAAATTTTATAATTACATATCCAGTAGAGAAACTAGATCCTAATTAACTAACAAAAGAATTTGGGAACATAGTATCTTCATTTTAAACTAGCCAACTTCTTGGTGAAGAGGCTAGCATAGAGAAAGAAGTTGCTAGAAGCAAGATTGATAAAAGGAAAGGGAGAGGCGTGGCCTTCTAAGTATGACCAGTAACTGACACCAGAATGTATCCTAGGTCACCTTGTCTGGATACCATAGCCAATCATTTTAAAATAACACAGAGCAACAGTTGAGACTTTAGCTGTGAGGCCAAGAGGGGCTTCTACATTCAAAAGAAAATTAACCCTATCCTATCTAAACCCCATCTGTCCTAGAACAAGGGGGGGGGGGAAGAATGCTAGAATTTTCCAACAATTTTCTCCATTACTGCTTTGTTAAGCACCATGGCTCCTTTTTTTGTTGTTGTTGTTAACCAATAAACCCAGACTCCCACAAAATATGACCTGAGTAAATTTCACAGAGTGAATGCACTCGAACTGTCCCAGTGTGGCAGGCACAGTCCCAATTAATCCTCTGTCAACCCAGTTTTTCCATCTGGTTTGCAAATGTCCCAAATGTCAAATGTTTTTCTCTCCTTCTCCCACCTTCCCTCTTTGTGTTGGGCTTAACTCAGTCGCTATACACTAAGTTCAAAGTGTAAAAATAGTTTGTACTCAATTAGCTTAGTAGGGGAAAAGAGGAGAGCAGGAGGCATAATTTGCCCTTCCCAGTAGGCTCAGGCAAAAGCAAAGTGCTGCAGCCACTCCTTGGCTGCTGATAAATTGCTATCTGGACTGCACTCTGATATTGCTTGGTCACATGTGCCCCAGTTTTTATCTGGGAAATGTTGGAAAGCATGCATAATGCCCCAACGTGACCCTATGCCTGAGGCACTGTGGGAAATCTAAAACATAGGCAATTTCAAAGCCAGCCACCTGACATGACCTCAACAGATTGTCCATTAAACAGAATGGGGATATTCTATGCTAAGAACTATGTGATGTCTCTGGAAAAATGAGGAGCTCAGAAAAGTTGTTGTCATCATTGTTACTGGATTAGAACTATTAGAATCCGAGCTGGTACGAATTCTGGGAGCTATAGTCCAAAACAGTAACTTTTCTGAGCTTTGGCAAAATATTATCTCAGTTTGGTTCAAGCAGAGTTATGATAGAGCACCCCAACGCCTTCGGAGGTTCTCTTTTTTCTCATTTGTAATTCCTCCCCTGCACCATCATCTCTTTTCACCTCCCTCTGTCATACACCCATTAAAAATCTTATAAAATTAATTAAAAGTAATCATCAGTCATCATTAAATCAGGCAATCCATTCAAATATTATGCACAACAGTCCATTAAATCCTGAGAGTCACTCATTGCCTGGGTTCACCAAATCCAATCAATCCATTAAAGTGCAGTATTGACTACTGACAATCACTACAGCAGTTAATGAAAAATTAACCTCATTTTTGCAGCAAATGTAGCCTTATGACACATAAAATAAACTGCAAAGTAGTAATTATATAGGAGCGCGGATGTTACAGTAGCAATAAAATGTCAGATAGGAGTTCACGGTGGCTTGCTATTAATATCTGAATTGACTAATATATAGCCTACAATATGCCATTGGGAGGAATGAGGCAAGTACCTCAGGCAGCAAATGTTAGGAGGAAGTAGTGATAGGTTCCGAGTCACCTGGTCCCTCCCTTCTAGGCCACATGACCAATGCTGTACCCCCTAAACAAGCCTGCTGCCCTAAGGCAGTAGGAATTACTGCCCCACTGCGAGTGTTAAATATTCTTAACTGCCATACCTATTTGCCAGTGATGTATTTAAGTCTTTTACTCTAAGTCTCAAGTCAAGTCTCAAGTCTCTACCTTCAAGTCTCAAGTCCTTACAAGATACTTTCAAGTCAAGTCTCGATTCAAGTCTCAAGCCTGGGAGCCAACTTTGTACCCCAACCGGTATTCCAGAATTTCTGGACTGAGTCAAATAAAGTCAGTTTTAACAATTTAAGTAGAGTCGGCCTACCGCTTTTGTGAGTTTGCCATATGCAGCTTCAGAAGTGAAGAACAGGATCCTTCTTACTTCCCATTTGCAATGCTGGGGGCTTTTTCAGAAGCAGGGAATAGTTTCCTTTTTATTCCCCATTATTGAAGTTTCAAGAGCTTTAGAATGAAGGATCCTTCCTCCTTAAGCCTGTTGCCTAACACATTTTATGTTCCCCTCTGGGATACATGCCCTGCACTCTGGGCACAAATCTGGCCTTCTACTCTTAGGAAAAGTTTTAGAAAGCTATCCTATATGTAGTGGGACAGGCTGCTGAGCAGACCTCAAGCCCAGCTCAAGCCCATTGCCTAACCCATTTGCTGGCCCCTCTGAGAAATGCGTCCATACCTTGGACCTGAGACAGATTGTCATGTGACCAGTAAGCTGTAAGGTTTCTGGATGAATGTGTTACGTTACTGAACTAAGGGCAGTAAGTCAGTCACTAAAAATATACAAGTCTCAAGTTGAGTCGATTCAGTATGTAATTTTTGCTGAATCAAGTCCGAGTAGAATCTCTGAAGTAGCTTAAGTCTAACCTGAGTCCAAGTCAACCAACTCGAGTCTACATCACTGCTATTTTACTTCTAAGTATAGAATGGAAAGATCTCCAGCTCATCCTTCTTGCATGCCCATAAAAGTCCTGTTCCCTTTTGTGCCCCATAAGAACACTACAGTTGCCATTACTTTATGGACAGACAGTGATGAAAGGCTTCTGTGTTCTCCACCCACTCCCCTCTCCCAAAAACCACTTTATACCATCAAGTAGCTGAAAACTCTCAACCTGCCATTGAAGGCATTTTGCTGTCACCTCAATGTAAACCTAACATGTAAATTTTATTAACAGTTATGAGGTCCCTGTCAATCTCATCTTCCAGGTGAAATAGCGATTAAGCTAAATGAAAACTAAAAATGCAATAAAAGAAGTATACATTCCATAGTGAAATGCAATGCCAGCATCAAAAATCAAAACACATACGTGAAATGGTAATCCTATAATGTTTTAGGATTGTATATGTAGAAGCAAACACTGCCAAATGAAAGCAAAGATGTATGAAGCTCTGCCCAGAAGCTGCATGTGGCCCCCAAAGGCTATCCTTTGTGGTCCTTGGCTCCAGACTACTTGGCCTCAAAAGAGGATGGCTCTCCTAGAAACATCCAAAAGAAAATTCACCCTTTAAATAGGTAGCAGTCTCTTTTAAACTTTTTTTTAATTAAAAAAAAACCTTTTTTTTTTTCAAAATTGGAAATAGATTTTTGGACACTTCTGATTTTGTATGTACAAAGATATACATACAGATGCACATTATTGGCAGTCCACAAGGTTAAATTTGCCTCCCCTCCCAGATCTGCCAGGTAGAGCTCCCAGGTCAGAACTATCCCAGTACTTAAGATTTCTGCACCCAAACCAAGGCCCTTATCCTTACAAGGATAAGGATTTTGACTTCACCAGGTACAAAAAAGACCACAAAGGTTGAGTCAGGTAAGCCTTTTAGGGAGGGGCTTCCAAAATCACTGTGTGACCACCAAAAGGGCCATTTCTCCACCCGACTTCGTCTCATTTGGCAAGGAGCGCTCAGAGTACAGCCTGTGAAGGGAAAGTTAACATCTGAGGAGCGTGAAATCTTTTAGGTAATTCGGATAAACACAGATGCACATTTAGAACTGAGCTTGGAAAAATGACATGTTGTACTAAACTTCCCAGAACCCCCCGCCCACACTGGCTGGGTATGACAGAGTTCTGGAGGTGTGGCTCTCTGAAGGGCCAGTGCAGCCTGGAAGCAGGTTTCTTGGCAACTAGAATAGCACCTCAGGAGAGAAACCCAGCCCAGCAGTGTGTAGGAGGGTCTTGTGGCTGAGAGACAAAGTTACTGTATATAAAGTCAAGTGCCTGTAGGTATTTGGATTCTGAGAGCCTAGCAAGAAGTTGGGGAGTAAAGTCCCCAAGTTAGTTAGAGAGTGTGGGAAGGTCTCAGTAAAAGCCTAGTGAGAGGCAAAAGAGTAATTAAACCCTAGTAGGATCTGTCAGAAAGTGTGACCTAGATTGGGGGGTTAATGCTTTGGTGGAAGTTTAGCCAAAGGGCTATTATATGATACTTGCGTCTTACGTGAAAGTCTAAAGATATAACTGAACTGTTTCTAAGCCTGGAGTTACCTGTTATATCGTCTAAAAAGTGCGCTAAGGAAATGTGTCTACTTTGACCTGCATATTAGCGCTGACATACTACTTTATTCTTACTGTTATCTTAATAAAAGTTGCAATTTATTTTTATAAGCACTGACTCAGTTTGAGTTGTGTTCAAAGTAACACAGGAAACACTCTACCACAAAATTATTAAGTGGTTCTAAATAAACACTGAAAACCCTCATCCTTGTACACAAAGTGGGGAAGGCAGAGCTGTGTGGTAAAGACAGGGCAGCTTAGCAGATTGGGACACACCAATCTGTAGCCATTTCCACACTAAACTGTTATAGTGCTATTATTCCACTTTCAACATCCTATGGAATCCTGGAGTTTGCAGTCTAGGGAGGGGCCTTTGTGGCCCCTCCCTAAACTGCAAACCCAGGATTCCATAGGATGTTGAAAGTGGAATAATAGCACTATGACAATCTAGTGCGGAAATGGCCTGGGAGAAGTTAGGGCCTGTCACACCAGGGGATTCCAATTGTTGTTGCCCCAAAAGTAATTTTTTCTAAATGCTGATATAAAAATAAAGAAAATGTGCTTTTCCCTCTGCCCCCGCCCCCAAACAGGCCTGCATAATGGTGACTCACTGTATGGAATGGAGCCACACTGATTTGCTGATGCACTCAATAAACATCCTGCTTTTTCTGCCTGCGTGGGAATGCCAAACCAGGGGAGGATTGTCCAGCACTTGGCATATTATACAATACGTGATTTGTGGTCTGCACTGGCTCAGTAGGTCACAGGGTGAGCAGTACTAACTATATTTAAGAAAACACTGAAAATTTGAGAAGAAAGATTCTGAGTCAACTGTTGGAGAAAACTAGAGGGGGGAGACATCCGTCTAAAGAAACGGGTGGGCTAAAGTTTTTTATTTCTTATGAAAAGAAAACCCTTAAAGATAAAAGCTGGGAGAAACAATAGGCACATAGCAGCAGTTTGCGTATGCACAAAGCATCTAATCCAGTGAGTAAACATGGTGGTGATGCCGATTACTCTCTTTGAAGTAGCTATGATGCCTGACTAATATGCAATAGATCTGGAGCTTGACATCCATTTCAACTCCTTGGGAGCTATATCAAACATTAATGGGGATTAGTGTTAGAAGTGGTGTAAACACTGCAAACAATCCTCAGCAGCGAGGGTATGCTCACATTTCCATACGGTATGGAGGTAAATGGAGCCATCAAAGAGGAGGAAGGCGAAAACACTAGATGGGGGGCTTTCCTGTACTATATTTGGTTAAGAGCAAATGCAATCAGATGGGGTGAATTTAAGGTAGGCAGTGGGGTCAGCTCAGGAACACATCAGAATGGTACTTTCAGGCAGTGACATTGGCATTTCCTGTTGAGGAAGAGCAATCTTTCAACCCCCTGCTAGCATCTTCTACTCTAATTACTAGAAGCGGTGTAAACACCGTGAGTGGACTGTTAGTTATAAGGGTAAGCTCACATTTCTACAGGGAACAGGACAGAGGTAAGAGGATCCTCTAAACAGGACTCAGGTCCTGGGCAAACAGTACTACAGTGTCAGTTTCCTTCACACATGGCTTGTGATGGTGGCAAACAGCCCCACTTTCTGTACACTAGGGAAGGAAAGAATATTGGGAGAAAATGATAAGAAAATGTCTTTCTCTAGCATTGAAAATTCTGACAAAGATAAGAATCGTTGCAGTTTGGGACTTCTGTGAAAATTTGCACATTTGTTTTGCACAGAAAACAGTATTTTCTACATAGGATGCTTCATGTTCTGCACTGAAAATAATATTTCTGGACAGAAAAATGTGTAAAAAAGGCCATTTCCTGGGCAGAAAAGGTTGTTTTCTGTGCAACAATACCATGTGCCAACTTTGGGCGGAACAAATCCCAAATGGCAATTAGTCTTTGAAATTTTGGAGTTTTCAAAGACTTCCTTGCAGCAGAAAGAAAACAGCTGAAGTTATTTGCTGCTTCTTTTGAGAATGAAATTAGCAGAGAATTGTGTTCAACACAAGCATGCAACAATGGTTATATGGCCATGGCTTACCATAGGATGCACGTGGGCCTTGGAGTCATGAAAGCACGAACTCAGATTCTCGTTTTTAGCCTGAACTTTAAAGGAGTTATCTAAAAATTGGACTCTATGGTATAAATAGATGTACTTGGAAGTACCATCCTTAACGTTCAGACTAAAACTCAGAGCAGGTTCACCACTTTAATTGGCATGGGAAACACCTGTCACCACTAAAAACACTGTCACAGTGGCACTTGACCACCAATGTAATGGAATGTTCTTCTCCTCCTTCCTGAAGCCCTCCACATCAGCCAAAAAGTCACTCCAAAAGTATTTCCAACCCTCTGCAGCAGGTTTTGCAGTGTATGAGGAGCTATGTGTGGGTGGGTAGAAGTCAACAGTTTCCATTGACAGAAAGAGATCCATTGGCAGAACCACCTCTTGCCTGAGCAGCCTTTCTTGAAGAAGACCCCCAGTGTTCTGTACAGTTTCTTTCCTCCTCTTGTCCTCAGAGATCTTCACAAAGCAGAATACATGCTTGTTAATAAACAAAGTATTTGTTATTTGCCAACAAGCTGGCTTTAACTTATGAATGACAGACTTCTAAGAGCCCCGGTTATCAACAACTCTGTTCAGGTTTTGCAAACTCAAGGTCATGACTTCTGTTGTTGAATCAAGCCATTTGTAACAGTCTTCCCCCTTTTTCTACTGCCTTATCTTTTCCAGTGAGTCATGTCATCTCTCGAAGTGCCCAACATATGATCAGACTGGTCATTTTAGTTTCTAGTAGGAGTTCAGGCTTGATATGTTCTTGGTCCCATTTATTTGTCTTTTTGGTGGTCCATTGTACGGACACAACTCTCCATTAGCACTACCTTTCAAACAAGTTGTACACTCCTTTGGCAGACAATGTGCACAATTTGCTTAATTTATTAAGTTATCCAAAAGGCAAAATCGTAAGTCTTTTCATGTGAGATTCAGCTCTTTCTTTTTCTTTCTTTTTCTTTCTTTCTTTCTTTCTTTCTTTCTTTCTTTCTTTCTTTCTTTCTTTTTTGTTAGCTTTGTGATGTGAATGTCTGCATGTCTATCTATCCACCATCTTAAGACTGCCAGACTGATAATGGGAAATGGCTCCTGTACCTTTAATGATTGCGTAGAAGGGGGAATTTCAGCAGATGTTGCTTATCACACAACCACATAACAAGCCATGCCTGCTGAAATTACCTCTTCTACACAACCACTAAAGTTACAGACAGAGGTGTATCTAGGGTGTGGAAAGTAGGGCAAATGCCCCAGGTGCCAATGCCGGGGGGGTGTAAAAAGCTGTGCATATAAGGGTGGGGGCACAACTTCCACATTTGCCCTAGGCACTGTTTACACTAGATAGGCCACTGGTTACAAAAGCTATATCCAGTTTTCACTCAGGCAACCCTAACCTTAGGTATGAGCAATAGGGGCCCTGATAACCATACTGAGTTCTGAGCTAAGAAGTGCATCCAAAAGAGCGATCTAACACAAGTGGTCAAGAATACAGTTAAGCAGACAGGGAAGCTAGCAGACTAAGAAGGGAAAAAGAAACAGCGCTTTAAAATAAGATTGCTGTATTCTGACAGACTGTGGCTTCTAAAATAGATCATGGCTACAATAGATCCATTCAATCAGTGGGATTTATCTATGTTTTGACCCATTCATCAATTGATTCAGTGGACCTTCTTTGGTTGGGACTAACCAACAGGAAGCCAGCCAGAGTCTGATGGAGTAAACTGTCTAATAGGGTCCAGGCTTTTACTCAAAGGGAAAACCAGGTTGAGCCAAAAAGAAAGCTGAAGCTGGAGGATAACAAAGGGGCTGCCTGTATCTTTATGGAGTACAACTCAACAAATCCACCAGTCTGGGAGACTTACAGAAGTCTAGCTTCCCCACCATCACCAAGTATGTTTTCCAAGGTCTGTGCCAGAGCCAACAGCGTATGTTCCAACTGTCCCAATTAGCAGGAGCAGTCCTCTTTACTCCTCTGTTGCCCCACTTTCCCAGCTGCTTTAAAATGCCCCAGTTTCTCTCTCCTCACCCCTGTTTGACTTCAGCTTACTCCAATTGCTGCAAAGTGAGTTCAAAGGGCTAAAGTAGTTTCCACTCAGTTAACAGTGGGTTGGCAGGATTTGGCTCCTCTGAGCATGAGCAGAGTGCTATCTGTGAAGCAAGGCTTCGCCACAGCAGAGAGTCCCAATGAAGCAGAAAAAATTCCAGAGGCTCATTAAGTAAGACTTAGAGTACTAATTTATTGCCGCACTCTAAGATAAGGCTTAGCAAAAACATGCTTGCTTTCCAGCAATTAGACAAAGACGAAAAACAGAGGATAATGGAGAAAAATCGGGCAGCATCTCCCCTTACAAACAGTATACTGCCACTGGCGTGGCAGGTCCATCTAACTGGCAGCTGATCAAGGCAAACACAAGCCTTTTTATGCTACCTTGTCACCCTGGAACAAGTGGGGTGACCCAATCAGTGCTCTGGCATGTGGCCTTCTCTAATACACAAGACATAGCCATAACAATCCTTCTGGCCTTGCACCTGGCTGTCTGGCCACACTGCCTCTTCTCTCTGCTGTCCACTCATAAGAAAACTTTGCCTGCCCGGCAACAACGTTGACACACTCAATTAACAGTGAAGCAGAGGGGGTGCAATCTTGCCTTCCTAGTACATTTAGGCAAAAGGAATTGCTGCAGCATCTCCTAGTTTATCTGTTCTTCCTCAACAATAACTTTTGCCACCATGACCACACTCTCATGCTGCTTGTCTGCAAGTGTCCTGCTTTCCGTCTTGAAATGTTGGCATATAGGCAGTAATGTGAAATGTTGGGAGCTTCTCAGACTCCTTTCTTTCAATGGCATGAGCATGAGGTCATACCACAGCAAATTTGTGCTTCAGAACCTGGTTGGGCCTAGTATGCTTTCTGAAACTGCAAGTTGGCAGAGAGGAGAAGAAGCTTTTTTGGACTCACCAGATCTAGAATGCTTTTCTCAGGAGTGGATCATCTCAGCTAGCTCTCATAGGCCTGAAGAATTAAGATGGAGGATTACTGGCTGGAAAACTGGCTTCCAAACCTCAGGAACATCCTCTTACAAATTATACACTGTGACCAGAGTGCAGTTATTTCACAATGGGAGCACCCCTGAACTGGTAAAACTCAGGTTTCAGGAGATGTTGTTTCCTAGTAAAGTACTGACTTAAAAAAAATGATTTAGTGCTGCCAGGTGTGTGCTTCAGTTCTTGGCAGGCAAAAATTTCATTCCAGGTGTGTTTCCTCCAAAGGAAAAAAAAATGACAAGGAGGAGGTGAGGAAACTTACCCAATCCCTTTGTTGTCAAAAGTGGATAAAATCATCAAGTTAGAAAAAGTAAAATAAAAATGTAAAATCGAAAGTTATGTGGGGAAGAAAGCCTCCCTTCTCAGGAGAAACACTAGTACGTAAGGTAATGTCCCAATTATTAAAGTAAACATAGTGTGTTTCTGGGCAACATTTCAAAAGAAGGAAATCTTCAGCATGCATGAGCATATAGAGGCACGACATTTTCCAGGTGGGAGGTATGGGGTGGGGTTGCCCCAGATGAAGCCAATGTTTGACTCACAGCTCTTCACATACGGTGTGTGTGACAAAGCCTGAAGTTACCCACACTCTCCAACTGGGTTGATTGGATAGCTGGAGTATTTGTATCCAAGAGTTAGCTGTATCCAGGAATAATAAATGTGTGCTATCCCCTTCAGCAAAAAAAGAGTTTCATGCATGCTGAAGAGTTCTCTCTTTCCCTCAGTTCTCCAGACCTAGGAAAAATACTGCTGCAGGATTGTGTTAGGAGCCCTGCCGGTGATCTCCTTGTATCTTTGTAAATAAGTTGTCAGCAGCATCTACATGGAGTTTATAATCCATAAGATTTAATAGACAACACATAGTTACTAATTTCTTAGGAAAGCTTTTATTATTATTTTATTACTATTCATTTATATTCTCCCTTTCTCCCAATAATTGGATTCAAGGTAGCTTACAACAATACAGATTAAAAACTATACCACAACTTCAGCAAAAGTATAAATTTAAAAGTTACTGAAAAGACAATTAAACAATTCATGAAGTTGAAATTGATTGAAAGAATATATATATACGTAAAGCAGCACAGCACACAATTAAAAGCCTATCCCAGTAGTTTCAAAAATGCTTTTACTTTTCGGAGGAAGAAGCGCAAGGACAGAACCAACCTGACTTCACCAGGAGGGAATTCCAAAGTCTGAGATAGTCACTGAGGAGGCCCTATTCCTTGTTTCTATCAAATAAGTCCAAGAGGGTGGTAAAATAGAGACAAGGCCCTCAACTGAAGAGCTTAGAGCTCTAACCAGTTCATAAAAAGAGATACAGTCCTTCATATAGCATGTACCCAAGCAATAATAGGACTTTATTAGTCATCACCAAGTTATTACCTAAAAACAACTGAGGGGCTTGTTCTGCACTGCCAGAAACCCATCACCAAAAGAGGACAAAGATTTGTGTTAAATTTTCATAGGTTAATTTATATGTGAAGACGAAAATTTTGACATCAGTCATGTAATTCAAATAGAAATCCAATACATGTCTCCATAAAGACATTGTGGTTGCTCAGTCTACCGTCCAGATCTTAACTGTTGATGGTCACCTTAATAGCACCTGCTCTCCCTTCTTCTGGTTCTTCATATTTTATTTATTTACTTACTTATTCAAATATTTGTATCTTCTTCCCCATCTAAAATGTTCATGTTAGCATACAATAAAACTGGTGCCCAAGTTTACTTTTGTCTGGCTGTGAAACTTTCTTTATAACTATACATATACAAAACGTATGGAAGTGGGCTTGGAAGTACATGGGCTAAGCTTAGTGAAATTCAGAAGTCAGAGGAGTTACTAAGTAACACTTCCCCTATGCTGATCCCCAGGTCTAATAGAAGCTCATTAACCTATGCATACCTCCAACTGTCCCAACGTGGCATGGATAATCCTGATCAGTTCTATGTCATTGCAGTTTTCAAACTACAATCAGCCTTCCATTTTTGCAGGGATTAGGGGCTCAAGACCCCCCCATGAAAATTGAAAAACTGCAAATAAAATTAAAATTGCAAACACTATTTTCTTCCCTGAGAACACTTTTCTAGGAATCTCTAGGTCCACCAGCATAATTCTATGGTTACCTTCTGATGAAAGTGGGCCATAGAATCATGCTGGAGCACCTAGAGATTCCTAGACAAAACACATTTTTTCTGGGACAGGGAAAAATACAGTAAGATTCTTTTAAATTAAATAACTGGTGAATAATCAAATCCACAAATGCTGAACCTGAAAAAGTGGGGGGGCTGACTGTACTTTTAAAACGTCCCAGTTTCTTTCTCCTCCTCCCACTTTGTCCCCTTGTCTTCAGCTTACTTCAATTCTTGAAAAGTGTGCACAAAGTGCAAAAGTAGTTTGCGCTCAATTAATTCAGCAGGGGTGAGAAGAAAAGAGAAGAATCTTGCCCTTCCCTGGAGGCTCAGGCAAAAGCAAACTGCTGTCTCTTCTAGCTTGGATATTCTTCCTCAATGATAACTTCTGTCCTCTTTACTACAATCTGATGTTGCTGGCCACACGTGTCGCCCATTTTCATCCACGAAATGTTGGAGGATATGAGCCATGCGATACTGTGGCAGGATTTTTTATTTACTTATTTATTGGCATGAAGAATATGTTTGATGAAAGACAACACTTCTCAACACACTATTATGTTTATGTACTATTTGATCAAACTCGGAGCATTAGAAAAGACAGAGCAATGTAGCTGTTGCACATAGGTATTTGCAATCTCTAAGCAGCAAAACACAACTGAAAACATTATTAGGGCTGTTAAAGCAATTTTGCTGAGAAAGAAGGGAAAACAGGTGTTATGCGATATTGTTATTCTGTAACATAATGTGTGTTGATGTTTTTGACACATTTTTTTATAGAGCTTATATTTATACGATCGTTTTATGGACAACTATGTACTGAGTGCTTTTAAATCCTTCAAGAGCTTGTTTTTATATTTCCATATGTTCGGACAAAATGGCCATTAATGTTAGTGAAAGCTTATGAGTCTAATAACAGCTCTTACATACATGCACCGGGTGTCATATCCTGCGGGTGCAGTTACCACTACATTAATATTCTCCAGATCAACATGATTTAAAAACATATATTATCCAGGCATTATTTAGTGTGAGGGGCAGTTTTTCAAAGCGTGAGCTTTAGTGCCAAAGGAAACTTCCTTCTTGTTCACAGGAGCCAATGGGCAAAGGTGAGAGGGACCTCCAGAGTAGCTCATTATTTCCATGACAGGTTTAAAATAACAAATCAAAGAACCGTGCCTTAAAACTTCTGCAAAAACTAGTTAATGAAATGATACATCAAGTAAAACTAGATGAGTCATTGACAAACATTTCTTTGAGTGACTGCTCTCGTGTTCTTCTATGGATATGATGCAGTGTATGATTAAATGAAATGAAAATCTCAGAATAGATTTCTTGGCCATAGAAAAAGTTAAAGCTACATCTGTGAGTAGGGTTGCCAAACTGAAAACTAAAGTGGTCTCCTCAGCCCTTTAATGGCTGTGTAGAAGAGGGAATTATAGCAAGTGTTGTTGTTGAAATTCCCTCTACAAAATCACTAAAGGTACAGGGACTATCACCAGTTTTCACTCTGGCAACTTTGTCTCTTGGTATCCACTGAAATCTGGCTACCACATACTTTCCAACACTTCACAGATGAAAACTAGGACATGTGCAGTAATGTAATACCAGAGTGTGGTCAAGATGGCAAAAGTTATTAATGAAGAAGATCACACAAGCTGCAAGGGTCTGCAACAATTTGTTTCTTTCTGAGCCTACTGGGAAGGTAACAGTTTTGCCCCTTTTCTCCTCTCCCCATTGTTGAGTTAATTGAATGCAAGCTGCTTTTGCACTTTGAACTCAGTTTGTAGTAATGGAAGTAAGCTGAGTACAAAGGAGGAAAGGGAGGGAAGGAGAGAGAAACTGGGATATTTTAAAAGCAGTTGAAAAAGTGGGACAACAGATGATTAATGGGGAATATCGCTGCCAAATTGGGATAGTTGGAGGGTATGCTATCAGCATCCACATGGAGATGTCTGACAAAGGGGAACATAAATACACACATACGCATGCATGTATGCATATGCACATACAGTTAGTGATCCATAACATTTGTTTGGGATTGTCAACCTAATGGCCAGCCTAAGATATTTTGCTGCCTTGGGTGAAGGACAACAGCACATTTCTCCATCATTCTAACATACAGAAGGTGACTAGACTGCTAGCTAAAACTTAATTCAATAGTGGTTGGCGATGGATTATCCTCTACCCTATCCGTGGCAGCGGATCAGTTTAGGAGATTTCTATGTGGAACATCTGGAAGGCTAAGGAAGAAGAGGGGCTCCTGTCGCCCTTCATCTTCTTGTTTATGTATTTTAATTTATCTATTATCTCACCTTTCTTCTGTGTGTGACCAAAGTCAGCTTACAGTATAGATCTAAAGTGGCTTATAAGTGGCTCTCATAACCACCAGTTGCTGCACTCTCTGCCTAATAGTAGACAAAACATTCATGTAGGCATGGCATGGTAGCATTGCCAGATTTTGCACATTAATTATATAAACAATGCCTGTGGCTGCCTCTTAGTTTTCCTTTTTATTCACATCACAGAAGATTTCGACTTAACAGTGCTATCACAGCTACCCATGGACCATCTGAATGGATGTCAACCTGTTTGCATAGATGGACAAGGTTAACAAGTTTTAGAAACTACAATCTGAAAAATGTCCTTGGGCATGTTTACTTCACCATGAGCTAAGTCCTCCATATCTGTACAGTGTGGCCCTAGCTTCCACAACATAAACGAAAGATCACACTTAGATAAATACATTTATTTTGGACTCGTCTCTATTTTATGCAAGTTTTTGTACTACTTAAGTGGCAACTACTCCAAGTCCTAAACAAAAAGCCTCATAGATAGCTTGCAACTGGGTCTTAGCTTACTGAAACTCCTAAAGCTTTGAGGACAACTAGATAAGTTGGTGGTACCACCTGTCTCTAAGAACTTGCGTCAAGCTGCCCAGCTATAAAGCAGAATGTCTGTGGCATTTAAATCTCAGAATGGCCACTGATCACAGCAGAAAAAGGATGAGTGGAAAGGGTTGGCTTGTTCTTAAAGAGTTTTGCAGCACTTGGCCCATGTACTAGCAGAGGTCACCCAGGATGCAAAGCTAATCAACCAGCCAGGGTATAAGCTTGCGCTGATGTTGCCTAGCAACTGAATGGGGCCTAGAAGGTTCTTTCACTTCTGCCTCCTGCATAAAGTAAGGGTTAAGAACTCCATTTCTTCAGTGGTTATTGTTGTACCTCCTTATGTGTGTTCACAGCTAGGTAAAGGTTTGTCTTCCAGCCTATAGTTTGGACCTAGTCTTTTGGAAGTTCATACTAACATGATATGCTCTCCAAATCCCTCTCTTTGAGTACTTGTCTCCTGGGCAAAACTATGACATAAGGTGGAGGAAGAGGATACAATACACATGAAACACACAACCATAGAAAAAGAGAGAGAAACAATGTTCCATTCAAACTGGGTTCTCAGCAGATGTAGAGACAGATCAGAGTAACAACTGGAGTCCACCTTTCTTCCTGCAACTGACCTCACGCTTTAAACTTCTACACAGTAAATGATACCAACATGTCTACTTCGATCCTTTGTGTGCTCACAGGTCTCTTTCAAACACAGTAGAGAAACAGCATTAGCCCCTGCAGTTGCATGGGCAGTCCATGGTTTTAGTGGGAAAATGCACCTCACCCTGAAATTTTATAATGAGATGCACACATATTCCCTCACTTGCATGAAACTTCTGGACTAGCCAGAGGCCCCTTTACGATATGCAGTTATAGTCCTATAATTCTACTCCAGAAGTTTGCTAGCAGAGGATATTATGTGTCTCGCCAATTACAAATCCCAGAATTCTTTAAGACAAAATGATAGCAGTTAAAGTGCTATCAAACTGTTATAATTGTGTAGGTTGGCTACACCTATGAGCCTTAGGAAAGGCATTTCCACTTGTATAAACGGGAAAGAAAACCTCTTCTAAAGCTGGATGACCACCCAATGGTAGAAAAGGGGGCATGGTCCTTTGGGGAAGTACAGATGGTGACAGTAGGACCCGGGGCCTACAGTCTCCCATCCTATCACAACAAGTAGTGAATGCAATGAAGAGCAGTAAGATATGGAATGTTCTGGCCCACTCACATATTCTATGTTTAAGGAAGTGTTTCTGCATACATGTTACTGACTCTCAGAATGGGAGATCTTTTACATTATCCAATTAAAGCATTATTATTCCACATTAACTGTCATAGTTCTATCCAATGGAATCTCGGAATCTGCAATTTTGTCGTTCTTGTGCACCTTCAAATAGTTTCTGATTTGAGACAACCCTAAAGCAGACTTATCATGGTGTTTTCTTGGCACAATTTGTTCAGAAAGGGTTTGCCTTTGCCTTCCTCTGAGGCTGAGAGAGTGTGATTCACCCAAGGTCACTCAGTGAGCTTCCATGGCCAACTGGAGATTCAAACCCTGCTCTCCCAGTGTTCAAGATTCAAACCACTGCACCGTGGAGGCTCATTTGCAATTCAGGGAAGGGTATGAAAAATTTTCAGCCAGAGAGTTCTAGTGTCTCACCCAGCTACAAACTCCACGATTCCATAGGAGATTGCCATGGCAAATAAAATGGAATCATAGTGCTGTAACTGTACAGTGCAAAAGAACCCTGGATGTTGACTGGCTCTTCATGTAATAATGGCAAGGAGCCAGTGCTTGGGTTTATTCAAATTTCGGGAAAACACAAAAAGCAAAGTAGGCCAGCATTTGTAACAGAAGCAAGATTGTCTTACTTTCCACTATAATATAGACTTTATGTTAATAAGCTGACCAAGTCTGCAACTGAATAAATACATTTATACAAACCTCTTTCCAATACTGTTTTTTTACAAATTGACCTGATTAGTATACAAAATTGTATCAATGTTAGAAATACAAACAAAAAAGCTGATCTTAAAGTAATTATATGCTTTGGTAACTGGTAACCTCTCTTTTAAATGCGTTTGTAGGTTCTCTTTCTTTTCTTGTTAATTCTTAACCCATCAGCAAAACACCATGTTTAAAAAGACATGTGTAAGAAAATTGAACCAAAAGAATATTCTTAATTTTGCAAAGAATTTGGTTATGTACTATGACGAAAAAGCAAAAGGTTTCATGGTGAACTCAAAATGCAGTTCGTTCTTATCCATCTAGAGACTTTTATGCATACTCAGAGAGAGTGTCATTTTGCCAAAACCTGTTGCACTCAACACGGAAAATTTAAACAATGAGGCACTTTGGCTGCTGGCTAATTTCATGTGCAAACAGATAAATTGGAGCCCTTTCTAAGATACAGAGGTTCAGTTGTTGGTGGAAAGCTCACACGGTGATTAGAATTAGGTCACGGAAGATGTCCTTAATTATAGGTGACTGGTTTTCCCCTCAGAGGACAGCTCAGGTCCCCCCCCAGCCCTCCCCACTGCCTGCCCCCTTCCCTTGTTCCTCCCCCCAGCTCATCTTAAACTGTTGTCTAACCTTTCCCTTAATCCATCTCAACTTGAGTTGATGGGAACGGCTTTCATTCCACCTCTTGTGGAGGTAATGAAACAGTTCTGTTGTTCGCTGGGCTCTTCTGAGCCAGTGCCACACAACAGAGGAGGGAAAAACCCGAAGGCCCTGATTAATGGCTACTAATTAGCAATGTTAATGACCAGGTGTCCAAGAGCATGGCTAGCTCCTCTCAGCATGGAGTGAGTCTCTCAATGCAGCCCTTACAAATCCATCACCAGTGACCCTTCGCCTCAGCTGCCTATAATGAAGTCGAACTCCCTCATTACACCCAGGGAGAAAGGATCAGGGGAGGCCTAAGTCTGGGAGCCAAATCTTTTTCTTTGGCTCTAGTGGATCTTCTGTTAATTAAGGTCAGCATTTTGGGCCTTCTTTTCCCCCTCTTCCTCTCCCCCCCCCCCGCAGTTTTCTTCTGCCCCAAAACAATTCAAAGGTGAAGATGCAGAGGGAAAGGAACCGGAGAGCAACCTCCAGTTTTAGGTCTTCATTACAGTAAAGGTACTTTTTAAGACGTGCAATGATACTGCAGAAAGATTTTTATTTCCCTCAGTCCCTTTTATTTGGTACAAATACAGCTAGAATATCCACAGATAGTAGATAACATGCTCTATTTATTCAGATCCACTGCCCAATATAAAAGGGCAGAGAAAGGGAGGGGATAATTACTATCTTGAACGTCTTTAGACATATAAAATTAGGTCTTGTAAAATAGAATCATTCCTTTCTGCCAATAATGCCACCAGTTTATCCTCAAATGTCAAACCCCACTCAAACGGCAGAAGTGTTATATCTTCCAACGCTTTTAGGATGCAATCATCTCATCATTAAAATAATACCAAGTAAACCCCCAGAATACCTCAAAAGTAACTTTCTCAAGCTCTGGTAGCCTGCCAATGATTTATTTTGGTTCATGTTGCAATCAGCTCTTTGCCATATCAAGAAAATTGTGATCAGAGAGCTCATTTTATAACAGACGTTAAAACTAAATTGTGTTATTGATGCAGACCACCCAAACTTTCATGGTACCCTTCTGGTACACATTTTCTTCATAGACTTTTATAAAAGTAACCATGGGCTCTTTCACATTGTACAACTGCACCACCATAACTACTTTAACTGCTATGGCAACTATGAAATGCTGGGTTTTGTAGTTGTCATGGCAGTTAAAGTGAAATATTGCAGTGTGAAGGGGCCCCAGGTTCCCAGCTGTTCTTTGTGGTCTGAGTCCATGATCATTGTGTCAATGGACCTGCATCTTACAATGCAGATTTGGAATGTGATACTTTCTTGATAATAGAGAAATCAAGGCTGTTGTGAAAGACAACAATATGGAAACCAAGTATTTAAAAAAAAATAGGGCACAGAAACCAGTTCAAGATCACCTTCTAAAATT
The DNA here is from genome assembly GCA_030412105.1 of Cyclura pinguis. Taxonomy (NCBI): domain Eukaryota; kingdom Metazoa; phylum Chordata; class Lepidosauria; order Squamata; family Iguanidae; genus Cyclura; species Cyclura pinguis. Next base: position 12,974,182 of record CM059601.1, on the reverse strand, counting down.
TAGCTAGCCATCATCACTGTTAATGAATACTAAAGTTGATCACCAATATTCTACATCAGTTAGAGAAGTAACTGATTAATGTCTCCTGGCCCCAACACTCATTCCAGCCCACCTTAATAGCCAGGGTGGTGTCCACTCAGTGTTGACTTTGTCATTTTTCAAGCATTTAAGTCTTTGGGATAAAACGTCTGTCGCTTTCATTTCCAAAAGATTATAAAGCCATTGCGCTTTAGTTGATTTAGTTTTATAGATGGGGAACAATTTTAGCTTGTGTCGTCTTAAATGTGGTTGAAATGATTCTACTTTGAAAACTTTCTGAAATGTAGAAAACAGCCACTGAAGCTGCAATATCAGACAGAAGTCTCATGCAAGGGTCAGGAATTTTTTAACCAGTGTCTTTGCCAGTCAGGGGTAAAAAGTGTGAATCTTGTCTGTCTCTGTGGCAGCTTCCTGTTTAAAAATGTAAAGCTTGTAACCTGTTAAAAATAAGGAATTAATTGTCATGAATTCCTTCTTGCAATAATGAAAGTATAACTAAGTTACATTGCAAATTTAACATACTAAGGGATAAATTCACATTTTTGGCAATATAACTGTAACTTTTAATTACTTCAATGGTAACAGGGATGTGATCTTGCTAAACGGCAGAGGAGGATTATCACATTGTTAAAATGCTGGCTTGCACTGTTACATTCAGGTTTTTTTAAAAAAGTAAAAACAATACCTATTTTTATTATATTTGTGAAACAGAGAAGTGAAGAGTTAACTTTTTAAAAATTGTTAGGATTAAGAAGCCCTTCTCCCACTGTCCCTCTCCTGTTTTTCCTCTTCAAAATAAAGCTTCAGAAGCTGAAGTGTATGTTTCTTCAAATGTCTGAAGCAACACTGGATTGTACGTATCTCATTCTTCCACCTCCGTACTATGCCAGAAAAGTTGTTATTCCCTATTATTTTAGTGAATCTCAGCTAGTTGAAAAAGGGATTTCCTGGGAATCCTCCTACACTGAAAATCTTTGCTGTCAGGATTTTTCCATAGCAAAAAGTCCATATGGGTTTGTGCACCTAAAAAAGAAAGGAAAAGAATTTTCTGTGCAGAAATGGATAGTCTTCGCTCCCTTATCTTCCACGTTGACATATGCAGGAATTATTTTTCTGCACAGAAAACAAAGTCCCTCATGGAAAATGGAATGACGTTTTTGTGCAGAAAAGTCCCAAAGTACAAATAGTCTGCAAAAATTGCAGTTTTCAAGCACTTTCTCACAGTGGGAAGAAAATTGCTAAAATTACTCATTGCTTCATTTGGGAACAACATTATAAAGATTTACATCTCTAATTTAAACCCAGGTGGGAAACCTTAATGGTTGGACAAGAACCTGGGAAATTCTGGGCACAGAGCAAGAAGCACAGAACAAAGCACAGAGACAAGAAAATTTTAGATTCATACAACTCATTACTGAGAGATCTTCCATGTTTAAACTGAATGGCAAAGATTGGAACTTTGGTTTTTGATGCTTGTCAATCACAGCTGTTCATCATTGTTTTATACAGGCAGTGCTTACCTTGCCCAAAGGAATCAGATTATTGTCAGTTTTTCTATTTACTCCTTAGATTTAGGCCATTTCTGTACTAGAGGCCATTAGTGCATTATACTGTTACAATGGAGGCATCGACATTTGTGTGATGCCGTCAGGTTAGGAACTCTGCTCTCTGTACCCTTCCCCCTTAAGCAGATGGGTAGTGGTATTGCCACGGGTGTTCCTTCCGCATGACAGAGTCCTTGGCTATTCCTTTTTCCTGCCTTCACCTTGCCCCACCACTCCGATTGGGTGGTGATTTTTTGTGGGGGGGGGGCGGTTGGAAGCTGTACTAACACAGCAATGTTGTAACAGCATGACATGCCAGTACACTATTGCACTTTTGCCCTATACTGTTGAAAAATGTGTTTTAAAAAATAAAAAGTTCCAACTCAAGAGAGACATTTAAAATAAACAGGGAGAGGTGATAGAAAGTTACCACGCCATGGCAGTCACCGAGGGAGGGACAAACTGGGCTGCCGGATCGGCCATAACAGGAAGCGCTATGAAGCACTTGGTACCACACTACGATGGCTGACGGGACCGAAGCACTACAGGAGGCTCTTAATGGATTTTTTCTGGAAATGGAATATGGTAATTTGGTGACTCTTGAGGATGAGATAGCAGCTGGATAGCGATGTTGTGCAGAAGCACGGCTCCTGGACCGGTAACAACCCACTGCTATAGTGTTATAGTGACGTTGTGTACAAATGGCCATAGTTAGGTCTTCAGTTAAAAATCAGTGGGGATAGGAGAGATGTTAGGGAGAGAAGTGGAAATTGACAATTCACTCAAATATTAAAGGTTTATCATGACTATCCTGAGGAGAGAATATAGGTGCTTTAAAAAGACTACTTTGCTTAGCTTTATGAGGTTGTTTCTAGAAGCAAAAGGATGCCTCAGATTCAGAGCTAGCAGCCAGCTCCAAATACAAACCCTCTAGCCTTATATGATAAAGGAGGGGAGGATGTCAAAAAGGAGAGAAGAGAGGAATCACAGAAACCTCAAAATTGGGGGCCAAAAGGCCTGTCTATTCCAGCCTCTGCCATGCAGGATTACACAACTAATGCACTCCTGATAGATGCCCATCCAATCTCTCTTTAATGACCTCCAAAGATCAAGAATCCACTACCTTCTGAGGCAGTCTATCCCACTGTCAAACAGCCATTACAGTACAAAAAAGATTTTTCTTTAAGTTTGGTTGGAATCTCTTTTCTGGTAATTTGAATCCATTGCTTTGTTTTCTAGTCTCTGCAGCAGCAGAAAACAAGCTTCCTCTGTCTTCTAGATGACATCCCTTCAGAGATTTAAAGATCACTATCATGCCACTTCTCTGTCTTGTCTTTTCCAAGCTAAACACACCCAGCTACCTAAGTTGTTCCTCATAAGACTTGGTGTCCAGACTACTGATCATCTTGGTCGCCCTTCTCTGAACATGTTCCAGTTGTCAATAGCCTTTTTGAACTGTGGTACCAGAACTGGACACAGCATTCCAGGTGAGGTCTGGCCAAAGCAGAACAGAGTAGCACTAATATTTCCACAATTTGGACACCATGTTCCTGTTGATGCAGGCCAGATTTGCCTTGGCTATTTTTTAGCTTTTGGTTCGTCACACTGTTGACTCAAGTTCAGCCTGTGGTCTACTAATACCCATAGATCCTTTTCACATGTCCTACTTTCAAGCCGGGTGTCACTCATCATATACTTGTACATTTCATTTTTCCTTTCAGGATGTAGTCTTTTACATTTATATCTGTTGAAACTCATGTTGTTAGTTTTGGCCCAGCTCTCCAATCTGTCAAGATCATTTAGAATTCTCTTCCTGTCCTGTGGGGTATTAGCTACCCTCCTGTTTCTTTCTAGCAAGGAACAGTAGCTTAGACTTACTAAATCACACTTTGTACTACCTTTCCTTCAGGATTTCACAAGTGAGGCTAATCTAGCCATCATGAAATGATGACATTCAGCTCATGAGATAACCTAAACCAGCCCAACATACTTTAGATGTTGTACAAGGGATTACCAGCAGAGCTTCCTCCTTTTCACTCCCTCTCCACTAAAAGAGGACTATGCATATAATGTCCATACAATATAAAGGCCTGGAAGAGGCCAATTACCTCCTAATCATTTTTGTCACCACTGGCAGCACTACCAGCATTATCAGTGATAGTCCAAAATTCCAGTGAGTAACATCTAGTGGTCTGTCAAACCAATGAAGACAACAAAAACAAAAACAACATTTCAAGCTATATAGTCAAGATCATTTATGCCATAGTTTCTATATGGAAGTTAAAACTTGACAGTGAAGAAACCTGAAAGGAAAAATCAATTCATTTGAAATATAGTGCTAAAGCTGAATTCTGCAGATATCCTGTACTGCCAAAAAGACAAATAGGTCCCATAGCAAATTGAGCCTCAGTTTTCACTAGAAGCCCAAACAACTAAACTGGGGGCTATTGTAGTTTAGATTTATTATGAGGTGACATGGCTCATTGGAAAAGTTGATAATGCTTGCTAAAGTAGAAGACAGGAAGTAAAGAGGAAAACTGCACTACAGGTGGATTGAGTCAATCAAAGCAGCCATGACTCTGAAGCCATTTCCGCACTAGACTGTTATAGCGCTATGATTTCACTTTCAACATCCTATGGAATCCTGGGGTTTGCAGTTTCAGGAGGGGCCAGCTGGAAATGGCCTGAGTTTGCAAGACCTGAGCCGGGGCGTTAATGACTGAGTCTGTTGAACATCTCTCATTCACAGGGCCACCATAAGTCAAAGCCAACCTGACAAGATAATAGCAACAAAGCCATAGACATTTATACAGATGGCTCCCAACACTAGAACAGTGGAACTAGTAATATGCTCTTGTGGTCATATTGTGCCTACATGCCACAATCTCAGTGTGGTTGAACTAAATGACACATAATTTCAATACCGAGTGGTAGGGGTGGAGATTATTTATTCTCCTTGATAATAGGACTCAAGGCAGCTTACAAAATTAGAACAAATTCAGATTAAACCACATACAAAAGCATCAATAAAAATATATAAAATTATTGTTAAAATGCAAACAGTTGTATACCCTTTTGTAAATAATGTATGTATTTCTAATAGTAGCTAGTTCGCTTGAGCAAAAAATCTTGAACCAGAATTAATGTTCCTTGACCTTGTTGTATTTTCCTGGTGCTGGATCCAAGAAGGTTTCTGGCACAATAGCCTCAGTGAGTCCTATTAACCTGGCATAATATGCAAACTGAGAATTCTCTTAGGTGACGTATATCTTTGGACTGTTACGGCACTAGATCTCCAATGGCTAGTGTAGGAGATAGAGCAAATGCCTAAACTTGCCACCTTGTAAAACTGGGGAAAAAATTCTTTTCTTTCTCTACAGCTTTCAGAATCCCTTGAGGTGTCTTTTTGGCCTTCTAAAAAATTTTAAAAAAGGAATATGGGAGCTTTGGAGTGGCACAAAAAATCCAGGGTCTGTATAATTTCTACTAGTAGTTGGGGGTGCTATTCCTGAAAAGAAGTATTGTGAGGAAGTGAGTCACTGACTTGGTTGGGGATGGAGCTAGTAGCCATTGGTTGTATTGCTGTCTTCAGTCCCTCTGTGGTCATGAGGATGAGTCCATGCACAGGAAAGGTAAATAGGGGTATTCTGTATAAACATTTAGTGGTGGAGTTCGAGGAAAATCTACAAAAACAGCATATCAGCTTTGAGAGGATTCTGAGGGAAGCTAACCTACCTAAGACAAAGAGACATGAATGGTGAAGGACATGCTGCAGTGATCTGCAAAGAGGGGGAAAAAACCATTTGAGGTCCATCTATCTACACTTTGGCTCACCAGAGAAGATGAGCTTTGGGACAGAGCAGAGCAAACACTCATGGAAGAGTGACAAGTGAAGCATGACAATGAATAGAATATGAGAAATAAATAAGAGGAACTTGAACTTTTGACATAGGACGGCATTACTGAAACTTAATAGAATGAGACTCATGACTAGAATTAGCAAATGACAAATATAACCTACTCAAAAGGAACAAGTTAAATGGGAAGGTAGGAGAAGAAGCATTATGTGCCAAGGAGTGTATACCTGGAAGATCCATGATGTGAAGCAGGAGATTGTGGATGCTGTCAGGTTGTTTTCAATTTATGGCAACCTTATCAGTAATCTCCAAAAGATCTCAAGGTTTAACATCTTTCTTAAGTCTTACAAAACTAGGGCCATGACATCCTTTCTTGAGTCATGCTATCTGTTGTGTTGTCTTCCACTTTTTAATTTAGTTAGTTAGTTATTGTCTCCATTTATATCCCACCTTTTTCCCAACATGAGACCTAAGCCAGCTTACAAGAAAGTTAAACATGACACTTTAAAAAAACACCTTAGTGTCAAAATATTTTTAAAGTAAAGTAAATTTGTAAAGTAAATTATATTAAAAACATCAATAATTTAAAAGTATAAATTATTTAAGAACATAATAAGGATATATAGCACACAGCCTCCAGTAAAAGACTCTTTTGCACAGTTCATCACTAAATAGGTCTCTTTCTACTGGCAGAAGGAAAGTGGATAAGGAACCAGCCTAGGCTCCAATGAGAGGAAATTCCACAACCTTGGAGCAGCCACTGAGAAGGCCCTCTCAGGTGTCCTCAGCAATCCAGACTGTAACAATGATGGGATAGAGAGAAACTGTTAAAACCCCTGGAGGGGTAGGCTCAAAGGGAGAAACAGTCTTTCAAGTAGTCTGTATCTAAACCATGTTAGGCTTTATAGGTCATAACCTACACTTTGAAATACGCCTGGAAATGAACTTGTAGCCAGTAAAGCTTTTTCAAAAAGAGAGTTGCATGTTCGCTGGTCAGTATTCTACCTGCAGAATTCTATACCTCTGTAGTTTCTGAGCTATTTTAATAAAGTATCCTATGTAGAGTGGATTACAGTAATGCAAATGGTATGTAATCAAAACATGTGTCACTGTAGCCAGATCTGAAATCTCCAGGACCTGGACTTTTTTAAAAATGGTGCAAATACACCACTGAAACTGGGTATCCAGGCTCAAAGTTGAGTCCAGTACACTCAAGCTATGAACTTGAGATTTCTGGGGAAGAGTATCCCTATCCAGCACAGACCAACCACCTGTTCCCTCATCTGACCTTTCACTGACCAGGAGCACTTTGAATGAATTAAGCTTCAATTTGTTCACCCCTACCCAGTCAGTTATGGACAGCAGGCACTCCTGGAATTCAGTGGAAAGAAGAAAGAGATGAGTTTCTCAGCATACTATTAGCACAGAACCTCCAACCTCAGGATAACATTTCCCAAGCGTTTCACAGAACTGAATACTGGGGGATCCCACAGGTCAAGACCCAGCTGATTGAACAGGAATTCATGAAGGACTGGTACCACTGTAAAACAGTGTACCCAAGTTCAATCCTAGAGAGGTAGCTCAGAAGGATACCATGGTCAATGATAACAAAAGTCACCCAGAGGTCCAGCAGAACCAACAGGGGCATAATCTTCCTGTGCAGTTTCCAGTGCAGATCATCCATCAAGGTGACTAAAGGTGGAAGCCAGACTGCTTGGGACTACTCCTCTCATCTACTCAATCAGTCCCCACTTCCCACAGTTGCTTTTATGAGTGAAGAAGAGCACAGGTCCAACACACATGGTGCCTCTCACCTTTCCAAAGTGAAGTGTCTTCCTACTGCTTTCAACTTCCCACAGCATCATTGTATTTTCCAGTGAGCTGTGTTTCCTTAGGATGCGTCCAAGGTACAATAAACTTAATTTTGTCATTTCAGCTTCTAGAGAAAATTCACTAGCCTGCCTATGACTATCCTGTTTTCTTAATCCTGGGTCTATTCCCAACTAACAAGATAAGGCCTGCCTTCTGCCTCCCATATGCACTGTAATTTCCATTGCCTTACGTACATATTTTCCAAATTCACCACACAGTCTTGATCCATATAGTCTCATGCAACACCAGCCCGCTGTATTTTCTTGCTGCTCATCAGTAATATACTACCTCCTAACACCTCAGCCCTGAACAAAGAGTACAGAAAGAGATGGGAAAAGAAAGAACAAAGTCTTATTCTGATGTGATCCCACTCACTGTGGGCTTCTTTTAAAAAGAAATAAGCATGTCCACAAATGAGCAGCATGGAGAACAGGGGATGGGAATGTTAAGAAATCAGAGTGAAGCTGCAAAGTGCACGGGCAAACTTTGGTTATCAGTTTTGGGAGGGACAATCCTTTTTTGAAAGTTGAAGAGAACCAGTGTGGTGTAGTGGTTTGAGCATTGGACTACAACCCTTGTGACCAGGATTCAAATCCCTGCTCAGTCATGGAAACCCATTGGGTGACCTTGGGTGTGTTACACACTCTCAGCCTCCAGACAGCCCCATGATAGATTCACCTTAGGGTCACCATAAGTTGGAAAAGACTTGAAGGCACACAACAACATATGCACTTTTAGATATCTTTGCAAGGTTCTACCAGTATGCTGAAACACTGGTGAGAGTTACTTTTTGGACTATAGTTCTCAGAATCCATACTGGCTCTGGGATTCTGGAACTTGTACCCCAAAAAGAGTATTTTCAGAGAGCAGTACTGAAATCTACTTTTTTGTTTGCGAATGGCTATTTTTCTTCCAAAGTGATTGGCAGCATTCAACTGCCCAACTTTGCTATTAGAGGGAATGACAGCTGCCTTGTGATGCTCACCTTCCTTTGCATCACTATCTATATCTCTCCCTTTATTCCTCCCATCATAGTTTTGTGGGTTAAGATATCGAGCCAACGATGAAGGTGATGTGTGAAAGTGTGTTTTTATTCTTTAAAAAAAATGAAAGAAAGAAATTCTTGCTAATAAAAAGTATCCTTTGGAGCTTTTTCCACAACAGGGCTGCAGAATCCTGAATATAATTTCTGAGACCTCATGGGAAAGCCTGCACAGTGACCAGCTGAGTGTGATGAGGGGCTGAGGGAGGGAAAGAGAGGGAAGTTGCATTCTGGCCCAGGAACATGCAAATACGGCACATTCTTCAGTTTTCTCATGATGGATTGTTTCAGAGCCAAGCTGCTGAAATGTTAATGAGGGGGACGCATCAATGAGCCATGTCATCTTGGGAGCTTCACAAGGGGACAGATTTGGGAAAGGAGGAGTGTACGAAAAGGAAGAAAAGAGGGAAAGCAAGGGGTGGCCACAAGGAGGGGGCAGGCAGGCTATGAAATCAGGAAGGTGTTGCACGCTGCACATTAAATGAAGAGAAGGATAAAATGGGAGCTGCTGCGAGGACCTCTGGCAAACATGTCCCTTTTGGCTCATAACGTTAAAAGTCTGGGAGCCAACTGCCTATGTCTATGAGAGTGAAAACTCTCCCAGGATCTGCAGATCTCCCCCCTTCTACCACCACCCGCTTCTTACTCTGCTCTTTTTTTCCTTACTGGCTTGCTCAACACATCAATTCTAGGAAAGCGAACTGATGGGGAGAAGAAGGAGAGAAATCAAGCATTTCTATTTTTTTTTTAAAAAATTGCTAGGTTGAAGGATTGTACTGTTGCATTGGGAAATGGCTTTGAAAACTATGAGGAATAAGATAGCCATGCTTACTGAGGACTGCAAATAACTTCATGTGCTTTTCTTTTGAAAAAAGGAACCTCAACAACCTCCAATAGGATCCTTCCAGACTGGGACAAAGGATATTAAAATGGCGAACATGGTTCAGTTGAAACAGTGTAAAACAATGCACATTGGGGTAAAATTAATTAGATAAATAACCTATTAAAATATTTTAAATCTAATTTTAACATTTCATTACATTACATTAACTCTAGGTCCTTTTGCACTACACACTACATAGTTATAGCACTATGATTCCACTTTTTTTTAATTCTTTTTTTCCTAAAAAAAGGTATACAGATGTTACACAGAGATATATATAGGGGAAAAAAGATAGTATGATTCCACTTTAACTGCCATGACTACATCCTGTGGAATCCTGGGCCATTTCCGCACTGGACTGTTATAGTGCTATTATCCATCTGGAGGGGCCTCAAAGGCCCCTCCCTAAACTGCAAACCCCATGATTCCATAGGAGGTTGGAAGTGGAATAATAGTGCTACAACGGTCTAGTGCAGAAATGGCCCTGGAGTTTGTAGGTTGGGGAGGCACCAGAGCTCTCTTGCAGAGAATTCTAAATGACCTTCCCTGCAAATCAAAAGATTTCACAGGATGTTGCCATGACAGTTAAAATGGAATCATAGCACTATAACTGTGCTGCGTGAAAAAGTCCTCAGACTCCATATATGCAGATTAGGTCTAAACTGGTGATTGACCAGGAAAGGAGGGGCAGCTCAGTGAAAATGCCAATCCAGTGCTCAGCTCCTTTGGAAACAGCAAATTCCATATTGGGCAATAATTGAGGAAAGATTAAAAAAAATAGAACCACCAGTATCATCCTGCCTTTATAGAAACCTGTGGAACAATCACACTTGGAATACAATGTTCATATGGAACTGGAAGAGATGCAGAAAAGAGCAGTCAAAATAATCAAGGAGCAGAAGCAATTTTGGGGCTATTTACTAAAGGGAAAAAAGTGACTCAAAGAATTAAAGACTACCTAAAAGATAAATAAATGGGATTGAGAGGAAATCAAGTATTCACGATCCGGAGAAAACGGGTAGGGGGGAGTTATTAGCCCTCTTCACATGTTCTGAAAAACATACAATCCTCAAAGCAGACAGAGATGGGGTAGGCTTGCTGGCCATGCCCCCTCGTCTCTATGCTATGCATGCTAGTATAGGGAGGTATATACAGGCGTTCCATTCATGTTAGGCTGAATGCGAGCACAACATACATACATATATATACATATACATACATACATACATATATATGTATATATATATATATATATATATATATATATAAAATTATATAATTGGGGACCCTGAAAAAAAACAGAGCATTACACTCACATTCAGTTGAGATCAGGATATGAATATATGTGAGCACAGGAATTTTGGGGTTTTTTTTTAATCCTCCTGCACCGTCCATGATGTGCGAACACAGTCAGTCTCTCTCTCTCTCTCTCTCTCTCTCTCTCTCATTATTCTAAACCTCATGCACTCTCCAGAATGTGTGAACAGGGCTTTTTCCTCTCATTCTAAAACCTAAGCTTATCAGATGAAGCTGAATGGTGGAAGCTTCAGAAGATATAAATGGAAGAAGTCAGGATCATCCAATCCATTGAATATTCAATTTCTATGTAGGGATATGAACTCTGGACAGTAAAGAAAGCTGACACTCAACTCATCTGAATTGTGGTGCTGGAGGAGGGTTCTATGAGTATCCCAAACTACCTAAAAGATTAATAAATGAGTTTGGGAGGTCACGCCTGAACTCTCCTTAGAAAACCAAATGACTAAACTGAGGTTGTCATGCTCTGGAGATACCATGATTTAATATGATTCATTTGAAAAGACTATAATCTAGTATATAAAAGTTAATGTTCGCCTGCATGTCTGTCTGTCTGTCTGAGTCAGCATATGATTGGCTGTGTGAGGTGAGAAGACCTCATATGATTGGCAGGTTGTGAAGATTCTATGGAATCCTGGGGTTGGCGGTTTAGGGAGGGGCCTTTAGAATTCTCAGGCAGAGAGCTCTTGGGCCTCAGGCCGGTTGCTATGGAGATGAGGCCTACCATCAATAAGGATGCCAGAAAACTTTTGGGAGGCATATGAGAGAAAAATTAAAGTGACATACAGAACATAGTAACAAGGTCTTCTCGCCTCACACGGTAGATTGTACGGGTTCCATACATGAGGAATCTTAAAGTTGAAATTTCAAAACAAAAAATGCTTCCAGAAAAATGTAAAGCCATTGCACAAGTTCAACAGAAAGCAAAAAAATCAAAAGCTAATACATCAGCGTTGCCAGAGAACACAGATTGGATTGGGGACTATGGGGAAAAGTTACAGGTACTGGAATATGCCGGTGCTATGGAGATGTTGTCTAGCAGCAAGAAGGAGGACAATGTATTCCCGCAGGAACCCAACCTTTGTATCTTAACCACTCTGAATAAAGATTGGATTGGGGAATATTGGGAAAATTTACAGGTACAGGAATAGGCCAGTTGCTATGGACATGAGGCCGAGCAGCAAGGAAGAGGACAGGGTACTCCCTCAGGAACTTAAACTGTGTATGTAAATAACTCTGAATATAGATTGCACTGGGAAATATGGAACAAAATAACAGGAAATGGAGCAGACAGTTTGGTGAGTTCTTAAGAGGAAAATAAAAACCCCGGACAATGCTTAGTAAAGTATCTGGCATTAGGAAAAAAGAAAGACTGAGTTATGAGTGGAGAGGCTCAGGCTGCCTCCAGATGGATAAAAAACTTTGGAAGGTCCAAGTTTTGTACCTTTGCCTCTTGATTTTATTTTGGTGACCTGCATGATATTTACTTCATATCCAGCTATTTCCCAGGAGCTCCCAGCATTACCAAGGACATTTTCTTCCTATTCCCCAGGTCAGTTTAAATGTGTCCAGTATTTTCTGGAATAAAATATATACCTACTTGGCTGTCAGTTTGTATTGTCCCAAAACTAGCTAAGATGGGCACTGCCAGTAAATACAGCTGTTGTTTCCAGGACACAGATTCAACAGAGATCAAGCAAGGGAAAGAGGAACGTTTGCACCAAAACAAAATGATCCTTTTGCTTAATTAGTGCAATGTTGCTAAAGTATTTTAGCACTCTGAGTTTCACCTATTTCCACTGAGCCTTTTATTATTATTATTATTATTATTATTATTATTATTATTATTCAGGAGATATAGGCAGTGTATGAAATGTTGCATCAGACTGGGTGTGACACGTGTTCAGTGGGAAGGGGAGGATACAAGACAGGTGAGTAGGAGAGAAAACCATGATATTTAAAGATACTGGATGCAACTCATGAACAAGCAATGACATTTTTCCCCTTCCAGAGGTATCCTCTATAAAGGAATCCATAGCCCCCAATTTACAACACCTGAGTGGGGCTACTAATATCTCCTGAAGATCTCTCACTCATTGGATCACCATAAATTGAAGCCAACCAGACAGCACATAATAACAAAACTTCCTTGCTCAGCACACTGCTAAAATTATAGAATTCACATCCACAGTACATAGTGATGACTTTTACACCTTTAAAGAGCAATTGGTCAGATTCCTAAGGGACAAGGCTATCAACGGCTCTGAGCGAAGACAGCTACATCGTACCAGCAGTATAAAAAGTCACTTGTCTTTCAATACCACTTGCTCAGAATGAACCTGAACCAGCACTCATGCCCTTCTTGTCAGCATCTGGTTGGCCTCTGTGAGAATACAGTAAAATACTGTTTTCATCAAAGTAATTTTATGCTCAGTATTCTGCAACAGAGTTGATAACAACACCCATTTAGAAAGTTAATTTACGTCTATTTAGTGGCAAGATTCAGCTATGCTGTTTGAGAAAGTCAGTACTAATAGACAAGTGTCAAGTTCTCAACACAGTAATAAGCCTGGGTCTGGATTGTACCATTGCAGGTGAGATCTCAAAAGTCTCCATGTTTTGCCCAGTGCATAGAAAACTGACAAGGCAGAGATTCATCTAGGCTCATCTTCCTCTCCCTTGCAGTCTTCTATATGGGTAGAAGGATTTTTAGTGAAAAGTGTTAACCTCACCTGCAGTCTGAAGCTTTGCCACCTCACTCAGGACTATTGCAGACATTCATAGAGATTTGGGGGACAAGACTCCAATCCCAAACAAGATACAAGTAAGCATCTGCTGTTTCCAGGCCAACCATTTTATAACTGTGCCTACATACTGATTTTGGACCTATTCTTGGGGATCCATGACCATTGTTTGGTTTACTGATCTACTAAGTTCAGAATAGGCCAGAATCTAGAGATGAGGTCCTCACATTCAATCCGACCTCACTGAGTTTACAACGAATCAGACTGAAATCCCTCAGTTGCACTTTGAGTCCAGTTTGTGATGGGTATACCATTCATTTGTCCCGAAGCATCCTGCATCTCCCCTATGTTGGGAGTTAGAGTTTCCCAGGGTGTAAGCCCTTTTTGGGAAATTCTATGAAAGCTAAAACTGTTAGGAATCAATCTTCCTTTAGCAGAGTAGCAGAAAAAGCATGCTCAAATTTCTGTGTGGCTTCCTTGAACTGAAACTGACTAGAGAAACAAAACAAGGCAGGCAGTTTCAGGTTACAATGATAGAAAAGTTTACTAATGCCTCTTACATTTACATATGTATTGGGGAACCAGCATCCTAACTAGCTAAAGAATAGATCAGGTAAGATAGTAGCTTCATTCTTAATTCACCGTTTTCTTGATGGAGATATGAAGCATGGTTGAAGAGAAGGAAGAAGAAGGAAAAATGAAGGAGAAGAGAGAGAGATCTGAGAAGGGGAGGGGGATCTTTTATAAGACTGATGACCCTAGGAACTATCCTGGGTCGCATGATCTGGTCATCTGAACATCAAAGGTATTTATGATCATGCATTTAAATGACATGGGGCAAATGGTGAGGTATTAGATTAGAAGGCTTTGACATGCAAAGGAAAAGAAACTCTATGCTATCTAAGCCCCACTTGCCCTAAAACAAGAAGTGGGGGAGAGACAACACTGGAATTTTTCCAATACCCTATCCCTTTTCCTTGTGACAGAGATGTAGGCATCACTCTGAAGCCTCCATTAGATCATAACTGCCTCTGAGTACCCAGTGTATAGAGAACTGTGGTTGACTGGATTTCAGAAGATTGCCACTACATTTCCATTGCCCCAGATGCCATGGTTGGGTCTAAATTTTAAAGGGGATCCTGGTGTTCCATTGCACTGCTCTCAAATACATTGTGGGGAGAAATGAAGGGGTAGCACGGTGAACTTAAGCCAAAGAAGCCTCTAGGCTCAGCTAGGTTCCTGATGATGATCTCATGGAGGAATGTGACCAAGTCTAAATTTCTAAATAAGCATGGACAGATGGGTTGGTGGGATGGACTATAACTTGATGATTTTTTTAAAAAATTATAAATAATAATAGCTGTTATTATTTCATCAAAACCCCTTCCAAATTAGACTGCAAGGATCTCCCTTAGATAAATTTGGTTTCCTTTGATTTGTATTCCTAAACTTCTGTCAAGAATTGTACAAATTGATGAGTCTATACCATTTGATACCAAATCTATCAGTATTATACCAGTTCAAATACTGTGGCTTCACCCAAAAACTCATGGGAATCATTGTTTGGTAGATAGGTATTATGTTTTCTCACAGGAGCTACACTTTCCAGAATACCCTGAGGATAGGTAATGACTATTGGGTTGTGACAAAAATTGTATTTTGGGGGGAGGGGGGGTAAATGTTAATTACTGGCATTCCTTCCTATAGAAAAATGTAAACCCTAGCATGGAGGATAACTCTGTGATGACAGCAAAACCTGGCCAAGGCACCATTTTGAGGTTCAGTGTCTCTATGTATAGAGTGCTCAGAGTTAAGTTCAGCATATCCCTTCCAGGAAAAACAGCTGGTTCTTCTAACTTAAAAAACAGAGGGAGGCACATATATTTAAAACAACGTAAGAAGAGAGAGAGAGAAAACACACTACCAACTGTCCCAATTTGACAGGAGAAATCCTGGTTAATCCTTTACTTTCCCACTTTTTCACCTGCTTTTAAAATGTCCCAGTTTTTCTCTCCTCCTCCTACTTTCCTCCTTTCTCCTCAGCTTACTCCAGTTGCTGCAAGCTGAGCAGCCTAACTTAGGGAGTGGAGCATGTGCTATTAACTGCAACCTTCTGATCAAAATTAGTCCTCATCAGTTTATCAACAAAACCTTCAGCTGTTTAATCTTCTCAGCAGAATAATTAATGCTTGCAGCTCTAGTTAGAAACCCATTTTTTTCCGTAAGTCAGAATAAACATTTTTGTCTGTCCTTAATCATTCAATGATAGTGAAAGAAATATTTCTTTTCTTCAGCTACAAGAGGAGCTAGGATTATTCTCAAATGTACTCCAAAACCTGCAAACTTTTTACATAGATAATTCAGTACAAGATGGGCAAGATGTAATTCTTCTTACCAATGAAATAGCATAGCATAAGTCACTTAGAGCCCTTTCACACCTCACAATTAAACAGTATTACGATTTAATTTGAACTGCCACAGTTGCATCCTATGGAATCCTGGGGTTTGTAGTTGGAGAAACACTAGAGCTCACTAGCTGAGATTTCTAAATACTCCAAGACTAAAATTTAAGTCAACAGCCATTGTGGCATAAAGGTTTGCCCATTGAACTAGGACTCTGAGCACCAGAGTTTGAATTCCTACTCTCTCAAGGAAACCTCTGGGTGACTTTAGGCAAGCCACACTTTCTCAGCCTCAGAGGGAAGCAAAGACAAACTCCCTCTAGACAAATTTTGCCAAGAAAACCTCATGATAGGTTTGCCTTAGGGTCTCCATAAGTCAGAAACAACTTGAAGGCAAACAACAACAACATTTCATGTCCCAGGATTCCACAGGATGTTGCCACGGCAGTTAAAGAGGAAACAGAGTGCTATAAGTGTGTTGTGTGAAAGGGTTCTATGAAATCCATTCAGGTTGGGATAGACTGCACTGTAACCAAGAGGTTTTGATTCCCGTGGGTAAAAGTGTGAAAAGTATTCCCAAAATTCCTGAGAATGGAGGGGCAGTGATGTCTGATGAGGAAAAGGACAGTGTCCCGGACACACTTGAAAGCTCTGAAGATGGAGAGGCGGTGATGGCTGGTGATGAAGAAGAAAGTACTGAGGAAAGTACTGAGGAGGAGAAGCCAAAAATCTCATGCGACGTCACACCAAAGAGTTCAACACCACCGCCTAGTGCTGAACTTGCATTTACGGTCAAGAAAGAGCTTCACACTGAGGTCAGCACTAGTTCCAGCAGTGGTTCCAGTGGAAGTGAGTCAGGAAGTACTCAACTTGCTGAGTCAGGAAGTAAAGTTATGCTTATCCCTAAAAGGTCAGGAGGAGGGTATTTTGCTGTCCCGTGTGACTGAGGCCCTTTTCACACGTGGGGGGGGAAACGGTGTAGAGCGACCTCTCACGGAGGTCGTCTACACCATAGAGTGGACTGGCGTGGACTACTTTTCGTAGTTTCACACCAGAATCCACTCAGGAGCGGCCGGAACTAGCCGGGCTGCATGTTTTTTAAAAATCTCTTTTTAGAGGTTTTTAAAAAGCATGGAGCGCGCAGCCCCGTGCCGCTCCGTCGCCCGGCTCCCAAGTGGATCTGCAGGCGCGCGCAAGTGCGTGCCTGCAGATCTGCCGGGGGCGGGCTTCCGGCTGGCGAGCTTCTCCAGTTGGTGGAGAGCCTCCACCAACCAGAAGCTGCCATCTGCGACACCGGAGGAGTGTGGAGCAGCGAGTTCGCGCTGCTCCACATGGCGACAGACTTACCCAGCTGGAGGTAAGCTCCGTTTTTGGGCGTTTTCGCCCGTTTCCCCCGCGACATGTGAAAAGGGCCTGCGGCAGAAAATTTGAGTGTAGGACTACATTGGGGTATGGTATCAAAATGTGAGACAAAGGATCCAAGATGGGATTTTGTGTTTGCGGTATTGTCCATCTGAACACAATATTGCGGATCTACTCACAAAGGCACTTCCAGTAGTAAGCCATGAGAAGTTGGCAAGTAAATTGGGCCTGGCCACCAGAGTGTAAGGTGAAAGATGAATTGTACCCATGACTTTATGTACCATGACTTATGCACTGTATACCATGTATGTAGTTCAAAAATGCCCTATGCAGTGGCCTGACCATTTTGGAGGGGATTGTCAGGGATTCAGAGCAGGGAAGCCAGGAAAAATGTTCAGCCCACGGCAAGACATTGCATCATGCTCCAGGTGTATGTGATTGCTGGACATTGCATCAGAAAATGGAGTGGAATGCAAAAGGTACAGGGTGGTGTGCTAACCCTCTACCTGATTGGTTGTAGATATGTACATAAGGAAGCAATCCCCAGTCTGTATTTGTCTGTTGACCAAAACCGGTGTCTGGCGCAAGCTTTTGTCTGGCTGTTCTATGTTTTGTATATAACGGAACTTTGATGCAAGATAAAGTGCCTCCTGTTTGGAAGAAACTCCTCTGTGTGTGAGTATCCTTACTGGGGAACAAGGCTGCTGCTGTTGGCTCGCTGAACTCTGGCCTTTCGGCTGCGTTTCCATGGGGCTGAAACTCCTATCATCCCCCAACAGAAAGATCCTCTTAGAAAAGATTTAAATTGTGCAACCTTCTAAATGTCCACTGAGGGGTAAGTCCCATTGTCTGCAGGGGGAATTAACTCTAGCCAGGAAAGTTTATATAAGACTGTAGGCTAGAGCTGCAATTGCCCACTCACCTAGGAGTAAACCACTTTTAACACACTGGAATTTACTTCTGAATAGATATAGATGGACTTGCACTGTAAGCGCAATTTATGTTTCTTTTCTCTTTCATCAAATTTATTTAATACAGTTATTATTTTTATCAGGGTAGGCGTCATAAAGCTTGTAGTTCTACATTCTAATTTCTGTCGTTAGAGAACATTATCAGGAAACAGAAAAAGCAATGGAGTAACTTAAAACTGCAGCTGAGACAAGCAGTCTAGGCATCCAAAGAAAAGGGGTGGGCAAAGTTACCAAGGAAATGGAACACGGAAAATGTAAAAAAACTAGGTGTGAACAATTTTCAGTGTCTCACTCTCTGAGATGCTAGACATTTGGAGATTGAAGGAAAATTTCACTGGAAGGAAGGATTCTTATTTGGAGGGGCTCAGTGCCTTCATTTTGCCCCTCTTGCACCTACAACCCTGTCCCATAACATTTTTTTGGCCCAGAACAGCCTCCAGCAGGGCCTTTTGGTTCATAAACATCATAGCAGAGAGAGCCATCCTGATATATTAAATAATTGCATTTGAAAATGCCCAGAACTGACTTCTAGTAACCAAAACAGCACTTCCAGTTTCACCATCCCTGTTGATACAGCTCATCTACAGTCAGGAGGTGCCAAAAATAGAGCTCATCCCTAATGCGTACCAACCTCAATTTATATCAGCCGGAGAATGAGCAAACAGCACAGCTTGATTCAGTTCTGCGCTATGCTGGATAGCTGCACAGTTTTAAAAGTAGCCCATGAAGCTGTGTGGGAGGACAGCAAAGTGTGACTGCTATTAGTACTAATACATCACAAATAACAATGCTAACACCATATCACTTGTTGTTAGTGTGTACTTTCAAGTAGTTTCTGAATTATGGTGACTGTAAACCTTATCTGAAAACCTTACCTGAGGGTTTTCTTGGCAAGATTTGTTCAGAGGGGGGTTGCCTTTACCTTCTTCTGAGGCTGAGAAAATGTGACATACCCAAGATCACCCAACAGATCTCCATGGCCAAACAGGGATTTGTACCCTGATCTCCAAGGTTGTAGTCAAATGCTCAAGCCACTAGACCATGCTGGCTCACATGGTAATTCCTTATACCCACCTGTGTGAGGGCACACCAAAGGAAAACCCATTGATTTAATAAGAGATATAGGGATCCAAATGGGCTCAGAGAGACTAGCGTTGGAAACAGTTGCCAAGCTCCCAAATCCCCCAGGAGCATCTCCTGCAAAAACCCCGTGGAAAGGAACATGCGCAAACTCTCATTTGTGGTCAGCAAGGCCTACCCGGCCGACATCCTCAGTAGACTTTGCGCACCCAAACGATCTCTCAGAAACTAATTAAAAGGCTTTCTCCTTTATTTACTGAAGATCTCATTATTTGTGCAGAGGTAGGGGGAGTAAGAATACGACTAATAAAAATGAGCCCCCACTGGCTGTCTCCATCTTCCTGCAATTATGGGGTGAATTGCAGGAGAGGATTAAATGGAGAGCTCTTGGGTTGTGGGGGGAGATGCGATAGGCTTCAACTCAAGAGCAGTAAAACAGCTGTTTGGAGATCCTGCACCTGCTGGCTAGCAGGCTGGTTTTTTACCTCCGGACGCAAACAAGCCATTCTCTTTCCCTCCGCCCTCTCCGTCTCTCCCCTCTTCTTTTCATGCCAACTCTCAATCCAGTCTCAGCAAAAAAGAGAGATAAAAAGCTCCTCCAAAGTCTAACATCTTTATTCTTTAAAAAAAAAATACTGTCAAACAAATTCCTCTGAAAGAAGAGGAGGACACTTCTCTCAAGAAGGACTAAACTCAAGAACGGGATGTAGGGCCCATAAGGTGTGGGGGGGTGAGAGAGAGAGAAGACCACTGCTCCCATTTTAATTCAGAGGCCTCAGAGAGAGGCCGCAATGTGATCTTGGCCAAGTTTCAATGTAAATGGGGGAAACGGGGGCGGGAAGCAATGAAGAGGGATGCCAAAAATGAGGGAGAGGAGAAGAAAGGACGCTCTCCCCACCCACACCCCACCGCTTCATGCTTCTGAGTCCTGCTGATCAACATAAGCTCAAGTCGACATTTTGGGAATAGTAAGAAGCCTCCCCCACCAATCAGAACATACTTTTTAAAAAATCTGTTTAAAAATGCAGGAAAACTTCTTGGTTTTCCAGCAGCCAACAAAATAGGCACTCAATTAGAAAACAAAAATCAGTGCCGGGTTGGGAAAGAGACCGATGGAAATTTTTAATTAGTCCAAATGCAAGGCCTTTTTTTCTCTTTTTTTTTAATTAGGTGCCTTTCCCGCAACTTCTGTCTAAAGCCAGACACACATCATTGGAAAGCGGGAACCTGGACAATTTGTTCTCTCTCCAACTCCTCCTCCTTTTCCTCTTCCTTCTTCTCTCTCTCTTTCTCTCTTATTGTCTGAAATGCTCATAAACTACTTGTCTCAAAAGCCAATTAAGCAACACTTGAATGTACCAGGCCATCCTAATGATGGGTAGATAACTTGGAAGCTTTTAAAACTATATGTAAATACAAATGCCAAAAAATATGAAGTGGCATGGCTAATGGGCTCTGAAGGAGGTCCAAAGCTTTGCAGCTGTACTCCCCAAGTAAATGCAGCGGCCAATTTCTCATTATGTGTGGTGTTTCTTGCCACTGAATACAATCGCCTACCTAACAGAACAGTCGGATGATTTGTTAAAAGTCTGAAGATCATCTTTGCTGCTTCGGAGTTTCTGAGCCCCATGCTCTGAGCATCCAGTGAAAATTTAGCTCACACAAGAAATATATCTCCAGGGGTAGCTGTGTTAGCCATATAGAAAAATACAGCCAAAACTGAAAAATATATTACTGTGATAGCTTTATTAGGCAAAATACATAATACAGTCTCTCAGAGCTCATCGGCTTCTTCATAAGGCATGGATGTTAAAAGCCATTTCAGGGGAAGAAATGTAATGATGCAGGATCACAGAGCTTTACTTTTCTTGAGATATTAAAGCAGAATTTAAGATGGTGATAGAGAGAGGTTTGATGGAGGTAAAGGCCACACACCTGGTTGGCCATAAGATGTTTGGGAGTTTTGCTCCTCAAAGATGTTTGCTCCTCAAAGTGGCAAAACCAAAGTTTCAGATGTTCCTTACAATTCAGAATCTTTGTTGCAAAAAATAAAATTTTAAAAAGTAAGTCCAATTTGTCATTACTTTCTGAAGAAATCATGTATCAAACACGATAATTTTCTATCAAAGTCAGATATAATAAATATGATATTCCTAAAAGAAGAAAATCACTTTGAATTTGTAAAGGGAGATTAATATTGCATTTTTTTTCAATTTTTCCAAAAATTTCTTTTTCCTGCTGAAAAAAACTGAGGGAAAATATTCCTCACATCCAGTTTCAACATTTCCGGAAATTCTACATTTCTAATCTTGACTGACACTCATTGTCCAGAGCTTCAGACAGAGGTTTTTCTCAGACATACTGTGTCATGCTTTGTATCCAAAAGTACATTGCATTGCTCATCATCCAGACGGTCAGATTTAAGCTGTAAACGAGAAATGTGAATCCAGCTGTATTTTGGCCTGATGGTCTGAGATTTCTACTTCTCTATATCAATTTCCTTCAAAGTATGAAGGGGAATAGTAATTGGAGTTTGGAATGATGTGTGAGGAACCACAAGCATGAAGAATTCTGGAATTCCTCTTCACAATTTCATTAAAAGCTTGAGAGTTACAGCTTGGTGCACTCCTGGACATAGCTTTGTTACTTCATTGAGACAAATTAATAAAAATTAAGGCTACCAATGGATATTGATCATGATGGGTACATACTACTGTCAAGCCATGTATTACCTCTGGGATCAGTATGCCTGTGAATACCAGTCTGTGAAGAACATGAGTGCTACTGATCTAATATCCTGTTGTGGGCCTCAGGATGACAAAATGATGGACTACGTAAGCCATTAGTCTGATCGTGCATGGCTCTTATTTTGTTTCTGCTGTTCTTATGTTCTTCTTGTGATGATCAGGTGACATTGATGGCTTCAAAAGTTTTCTTCCAGCTTTTGTTGATTTGACAGTTGCACCATCTTTTTTTGTCATGAGGATTTGACCACTAGACTGATGCAACCTGTATGGGACTCTTCTTGAAAAGGGCATTTGGAAAGCAGATTCAGTAACGGATTTGTTAGCTGAATTTCCTTATAAGTTTCAAATGGGTAAAGATTTTGCTTGTCAGTCAATTTTTTTTCATAGCTTCCAACTGACCCAGTTTTGCAGAGATAGTCCCAATTAATCCTCTGTCACTCCACTTTTAGAGACTTTTTAAAAATGTTCAAGCTTCTCTCCTCCTCATTTCTCCTTTGTCCTCAGCTTACTTCCATTGCTGCTAACTATAGTTAACTCAGTGGGGGGAGAGGAAAGGAGGGGGGAAATCTTAGCCTTGCCAGCAGGCTCAAGCTAAAGCAAAGCACTGCAGCCTCTCCTAACTTATTTATTCTTCCTCATTAATAATTTTCGCCATATTGACCACACTCTGACTTTGCTTGGCCACACATGTTGTGGTTTTCACCTGTGAAATGTTGAAGGATATGCCTTTCTGTTTGGAAAAGAAAAAAGAAATAAAGCAGGCATTTCAAATAGATGCCTTTTCAAGGAGACAACATACTTCTGTTATTGCAAAACTGTTAGGATACTATGTAGCTCATCAACAAAATTACTTTACAAAAAAAAGAATATATGTGATTTGTCCTGTAAGAAAATAAAACACAACTGTGCTGTTCTGAGTGACATGCCCACCCAAAAAACTCAAAACAGTAATTGCTGTGTAGGATAATAAGAGGCTATAATGATCATTAGGCATTAATAACCTGATTTCCTTCTCTGAGCTTAACAATTAAAATGGTTAAAACAATGTGACTTGATGGCAGCAATTGCACTATGGTGTTATCGGTGATGCAGACTTGAATCGACTTGGACTCGACTCGGCAACAAAGATGCACTGACTCAACTCAATTCAAGACTTGTATATTTTTTAGCAACTGACTTGCTGCCCTTGGTTCAGTAACATAACACATTCATCCAGAAACCTTACTACTTTGAAAAACGCTTCCATCTCTTTTTGCCTATTGGTCCAATGACAATCTGTCTCAAGCCCAAAATGTGGGCACATTTCTCAGAGGGGAACAGTAAACAAGTTAGGCAATGGGCTTGAGGTGGCCTTGAGATCTGCTCAGCAGCCTGTCCCTGCTGAATGTTGGAGGAGACTTCTAAAACTTTTCCTAAGCGCAGAAGGCAAGACTTGTCCCCAAAAGCATAGGGCATGTTTCTCAGAGAACAGCAAGTGTGTTAGGCAGTGGGCTTAAGGAGGAAAGATCCTTCCTTCTACAGCTTTTGAAGCTTCAGTAATAGAGAGTAAGAAGGATCCTATTCCCTACTTCTGAAAAATCCTCCAGCTTTGGAAAGTAAGAAGGATCCTATTCCCCACTTCCAAAGCTGCAGACTCTTTTATGCCTATTGGCACAAAAGTCTCCAGCTTCAGGAAGGGGGAGTAAGAAGGATGCTATTCCTCACCTCTGAAGCTGCAGATGGCAAAATCACAAATGTGGAGGGCCAAATCTACTTAAATTGTTAAAACTGACTTTATTCAACTGTGTCCAGAAATTCTGGAATAGAAGTTGATGTATGAAGTTGGCTCCCAGTCTTGAGACTTGACTTGAAAGTATCTTCAAGGACTTGAGACTCGACTTGACACTTGGACTAAAAGACTGAAATACATCACTGGGTCTCATTGAGGCCCTTGATGAAATGCTCATCTCTCCACATACATGTGGTAGAAAGAAGTCAGCAGCATAGTCCACAATTCTTCAGGGTGGGCATGTCACATACACTCTCAGCCCCAGGAAGCCCCATGAAAGGTTCACCCTGGGGTTGCCATAAGTTGGAAACAACTTGAAGGCACACCACCACAACAACAGGTGCCACCATAGTTCCAAGTGTGTAGTGAAAGCCACCCACTCATCATTTGTTCCTTCATCAAAAGTGAAAAAAAATGTTTGAGTTGAATTCTGATCCAAAATTCCAGACCCTGGACATCCAAGAAAGAATTCACACTCAACAGAGAATTTGCTGGCTCTTCGAGATGATTGTAGATGATTGGCAAAGGATGTGCAATAGTTACTGTTTAGATGAGAACTCCCAGAATCCCCCCTTGTAACTAGAATGGCTAGGGAATTGTGGGAGTTCCCATCCAAAAATTAAATTTTTCTAAATTCTGCACCAGTGTCTCAGTATATATATGACCAGCTTTCTGAAAGAGCTGGTCAGCAAACTACGCAGAATTTAGATGGTAGGATAATTACTTCAAGCTGCAGTGGGAGGGGCTGTAGTTTAGTATGCATTAAATAAAAATTCCCTGGAAGCCACAGACTAGCATACCTGAAAAAGGACTATACAAAACCTTTATTTCATATGCTGGCTTGCTACATGTAAGGACTTTTTTGAATGTGGGAGAGTTTCCAAACATGTAACACATGCACAAACTGAAGTGGTCTAGTGATGCTAGGTTCCATCCTGGATACCAACTCTGTAAGTGATGCATAGATCAGCTAAGCATCTTGTTGTGTCTGTGACTAGTGAGAAATTAAGGCATTTTATCTTCTGAACTGTAAAACATGACCTTGGCTGTTTCTAAACTTTAAAACTATAGCAGTTTGATACCACTTCAGGTGCCATGGTTCCATTACAGGAAATGCAGGGAGCTGTAGTTTGGGAAGGGACTTGGAATTCTCTGATACAGAGCTCCAGTGCTGTAATTCAGAAGAATGGACTAGAGCCCACTAGCAGAGAGGATTCTGAATAAGCTACATATCCCAGAATTCCCCAGGGAGGAGCCACAACAATTAAAGTAGTATCAAACTGCCATAACCGTGCAGTATAGATACAAACCTTGACAAGTTAATATGGTTGCTTTCTTTTTAAAAGGTTGTACCTTCTAAAATCAGGCATAGTTCAAGCTCACTTGAGTTTTAGAAACTTACTTTTGGCAATAAAGCTTCCAGAATATTTTAGCCAGTATGGCCATGCCAGCTGGGGTATTCTGGAGTTGGTAACCTAAAAGTAACTTTAACAAGTTTTAAGTCTCCTGTCTGTGCTCCTAAACCACAAACTTCCCATTCTTCGGCACCACCCACCCGAAGTTCTTTATATCTGGTCCAGCTGCCCTCCCTTGTCCCAAACCTGAGGTAGAATTACATTTTGTAAGAGCTTATCATGGCAAACCTGATTGCCACACTGCCCCCAAAAAATTCATCCAGAGAAGCATTTTCTAGGCAGTTGTTTGCTTTGTCTCTTACTGTCAAGAAATGCTTTCTAATGTTCAATCAAAATCTATCCTCCCGTACTTAAAACTTCCCTTGTGCAAATCGCTCGCAGGCCCTTTGAATGCCTTGTTACCAACCCAGTCCTTCAGAAGCAGTAGTAAAACTTGGAAGCCTTGTTCTCACCCCTTTTGCTTGCCAAAGAAAGGACAATCTATCAGCTACCCTGGCAAAGTCTCAGAGCTGCCTTCTCCTGAATTCTCCTTCTGCCCAATGGAAACCAAGCCTGTCAGCCGTGGTACCAATTCACGCTGAGTAAATGCATATCTCATGGCGAAGGGGAGTGACTGTAAGGGAACACTGGTGCTCTTATGTCCTCCCGGCAGTCTTTCCAGAGCCATTTGGCTGGCTGCCATTAGAAGCAAAGAATTGGGCTAGGTGGAGACCACCAACTTGTGCCAGGCCACAAACAGAGTAGAGCAGAGGTAGAATTTGAAGACCAAAACATCAGGTGGCTCTTTTGACCTCCTTTGACCTCATATGAGCTGTTGCCACATGCATTTTGATAGAAGGCAAGGAACCATGCCTATGAGACAGATGACCCAAAGGCACAAGTCCGTGTACAAGGCAGAGGTAGGATCAGATTTTTGCAAAGGAAACCCTTCCCAAGTAGCTCTCCCCCCATGCACACAGAATGAGAATTTGGTGCAGAGTAAAGACTAATTTCTCCCCACCCTGTGAGTGCCAAATCTCTCTTCTTTAAGTAGCCATGCTTTAGTCTAGTAGAACAAGGGTGGGAATTAATGAAATATTTAGACATAATGTAGAATGTTTAATAGGCTCTACTGGGAACCCAGGTGTTTAGATCAGCTTAAAAATAATAACCTCCACCCCTGCTGGGTGCTCTCTTTCTCCACAAGAAAGCAAGGCTTTATTCTTCTCCATAAAGGCAACTTCAGACAGGAAATTGCTCACGTGATGGATCTTTACAAGTAGCAGAGGGTTTAAAACCAGGGGCTGGAGAGGTCATTAGCGGACAGCCATATGATTAACCTTTGCTGGCCCTCTCCCTTTCACACTTTGTTAACAGCTTCCATGATTGCCCTCATGAGTCTCCAAGAAAGACATTTATTGACAGTATTAAAAACACATAGCCACAAATTCCAAGGAGAAGGCCATCCACGTGTTCATTGAAAGTTACAAAAAGAAAAATGCCTCTTGGACACATAAAACATTGGGTATTCACTTCAGTGGTCCCTGTTGATCAAAGAGAAATTTTCTTTTACCTGCCTTCTCAAGTTCCCTGTTTTCTTTATTGGGTGGAAGGGTGCCCCTTTTTTCAAAAAGGGGAGGGGTAGAATTGCAGGAGCTGACATTACTTTAAGTTTCATTTTCACTATATAGATCTCAATACTGTAAACCTGTCTGCAGAAGGAAAAGGTTGGGCATTTTTTTTCTGTTTCACGCATGAATTTAAGAACTCCACATTAACCTTAAGCACCATGAAATGTACACCTCAATTGGCAGGGACAATCCTCATTTACCCCTCTGAAGACCCACTTTTTCCATTACTTTTAAAATATCCCAATTTTTCTCTCCTCCTCCCATTTTCTTCCTTTGACCTCAGCTTACTGCAACTGCTGGAAACTGAGTTCAAAGTGCAAAAGTAGATTGCACTCAGTTGACTCAGCAGAGGAGAGAAGAGAGGAGGGGCAGAATCTTGTCCTTCCCAGTAGGCTCAAGCAAAATTAAACTGCTGCAGCCTCTCCTAGCTTGTGTGTTTTTCCTCGTATACCTTTTGCCATCTTGACCACACTCTGATGTTGACTTGGCTACACTGTCCTAGTGTTGATCTATGAAATGTTGGAGGGGATGCACTGAAGCCATGCAACTACTGGCAACAATTGCTGTGCACTTCTGTATTTCTAGCATATTTAACAACCACACACACCCCTGCTTTACTTCTAAAACAGCACAAGACTTCAAAACAGCTGAGATCTTCTCCTGAAGCCCTGCTTGAGGTGCCTCCTTTACCAAAGATACATTGCTTACCAAGATAGGACAAGGCCTTCTCAACTGTGGCACCACAGCAAAGGAATTTCTTCCCAAGAGGTCCAGATTTTATGTTGGAAGTTGAGCCTCCTTTATCCAGCAATCTGAAGTCCAGAAACCTCCAAAAAACTGAAGCATTTTTTGCCACCAGCCGCCAGTTTCCACCTTTGAGGTGACAGCTGTGCACTCCTGCTTGTTTATCCCTCAGATCCTCTGTCTCTCTCTTTTCCTGCTAGATGCCCACGTCCATTTTCAAGGCAGAGGCCACAATGCTCCTGCTTGTTTGTCTCTCAGATCAGAGGAGTGCCACAGCCACTGCCTCGAAGGCAGCACCTGATCCCCATCCCCACCTACCTCAACAAAAGATATCAACCAGCATCCAACGAACTAGAAAAGCAGAGCTTGGAAAATTTACCATTTGGGCAGAGTCAAGGTGGGAGAGGGCTCAACTAGACTGTTGAATTAGGAACAGACAGATCCAGGTTCAAATCCTTATTCAGCTGTGAAATCAACTGGGTCTTGTCATGTCCTACCGTCATTTTGAGAGGAGCTGCAGTGGTAAACAAATGTATTCAGGAGTAGCAGTGGCACAAGATCGTGTCTGATCTTGGAAGCTTAGCAGGATCAGGCACAAGATCACATCTGATCTTGGAAGCTTAGCAGGATCAGACCTAGTTAGTACTTGGATGGGGGACTTGGGTAGGAGACTGCCAATAACTACCAAGTGCTTTAGGCTATTTTTCAGAGGAAGAAACTGGCAAAATCACCTCTGAGTATTCTTTTCCTGAGAAAATCTTATGAAATTTATGGAGTCACCATAAAGTGACAGTGACTTGAAGGTGCACATACACACACAGTGGATTATGGGATCTTGTGGGGATGGAGTGGGGTATTTTCATATGTTTTCACACATTTGAGGGGCTTTCTGTATGGTTTGGGAGCAAAAATTGCCAAAAAACTATGCAATTTTTTAAAAAGATTTGGAGGTTGGTGAGTTTTGGGAGACTGATAGCAAGCTTCATGGTCCACAAAACAGCATTTAGGGTCCACATGAGGCCACAGGCCATACTTTGCCCACCCCTGACTTACAGCATTTCTTGTTCTTGTTTTGTGCCTTCAAGTCATTGTGACTTATGTTAATATTCTCATAGTGTTTCCTTGGAAAGATTGATTCATACAGGGTTGTCACTTTCTGCTTCTTAGGCTGCCCAAGGTCACGCAGTGGGCTTCTGTGGCTGAGTCAGGATTTGAACTCCGGTCTCCTAGAGCATGGTGTAGTGGTGTATACAGTCAGTCCTCCACATTTGTGGGTTTCACTTTTGCGGATTTGATTATTCACGGTTTATTTTCTGTCACCTCTGCTGCTTCCCTATGCCATTTTTAATAGGAACTGCAAGCCTTGTGAGACTGAGAAACTGAGAACGAGGCTTGTGAGTCCCTCTTAAAAATAGTGTGGGGCAGCAATGGAGGTGGCAGTAAGTCCCACCAGCCATCCACTTTTGCCTCATGAAGGAGCCCTGATGCCTCAAAGGGATCCATGGTAGGTTGAGTATGGTGATCATACTTTTTTTGTGTTAAATATGGTTTGGGAGGGCCTAGAGATATTTATGTTTTTTCCATTTTCATGGGGGTCCTGTGCCCCACCTGTAGTGAATGTGGAGGAATGACTGTATTGAGATTTGAAGCTCAATTGTGTTTGCTATATTCAATTATAGTTGGCCCCATAGAATCCAGAAAGAGGGACGCTAAGATTACCCAGCTTCCTCTCAGTTGTACGCTGCGCTAGATACACAGAGATTTTTGTGCACAACGCACGATTGTCCGATCCACCTATGGCAGCAGAAATAGAGTTCCACATGCAGCACCATTTCACATGCAGTTTCACATTAAAGTCCAAAGTTCTCTGCCCCTCTGCATACTGTCTCTGTGCACTGTGCATTGCTTTTGGCTACATGATAAGAGCCACGAACATGGGCCACCACTGGGCATTCGTTGCCCTACGTTGCTATTCTGTATAGGGGCTTCATGATTGAAGTGAAACATAATTATGAAGTTATGAAACATAAAACTGATATAGAGAGACAGCAGCATGTAGTGATTTGAGCATTGGATTATGACCCTAGTGACCAGGGTTCAATTTCCGCTTGACCATGAAACCCATGGGCATGTCACACACTCTTAGCTCCAGAAAACTCCATGCTAGGTTCACCTTAGGGCTGCCATAAGTTGGAAACAACTTGACTCCTAGAGTCCTGGTCCAACATTCAGGCCCTTTCCGCACCTTACCTTTTTTCGGCACTGGGGTGCGGGGATCGCGCAAGCAGCCTCCAGCGAGAGGCTCTCGCATCCCCGCTACTTCAACTTCGCATGAGCTGCCTGCTCCCAAGCAGGTAGCGCGAGAGCCCCACCTCTTCCTTCCACAGCACAGCCTGGGAGTTTCCCAGGCTGTGCTGGGGCAGGAAGAGAGACCATTGCAGCTCCAGAGGCTCCACACGCACTGCAAGTGCATGTGGGGCCCTGGAGCAATGTGCAATTCGGCTGAAAGCCAAAAATGAAAAAGTGCACGAGCCGCGCCTGCCCTACCGTGGAGCGTCACGCAATTGTGAGTGCGTCATGCAGATCGCTCCTCAGAATCACACAACACTCCAGGCGTCTTTTCGCATGGCAAATATCGTGCGAAAAGGGCCTCAGACTTCTATATTATGCTGGTTCATCTCTCATCCTGACCTGCTCCACAGGATTGTTGTAATGATAAAATGTGTGGAGGGCCTGTACACCATCCTCAACTCCTTTGAGGAAAGACAAGATATAAGTGCAATAAATAATGGCCTGGAACCCAGCCTGAAAACTGGAGAGGGCTCCTGTATCTTTGATGGTTGTGTAGAGAAGGGAATTTCAGCAAGAGTTGCTTGTTACCTGATTATGTGACAAGCAACATCTGCAAAAATTCTCTTTTATACACAGCTTTTATAGGTACAGGAAACTTCAACCCCACCAGGAACCAAATTTATTCAACTTCAGTCTCATTGAATGAATAGGATAAAATGTTATCATGATTAATTTCAGTTTGGTAGGGCTAAAGTAAGAGCAATATCGACTGAATCTAACCCGTCAATTATTTTTTCCCTCGTTTCTTGCTAGTCTTCACAAGCAATCATGAACCTCAAATCTGGGGGAAGCAAAATCTCATAACAGACTGTTTATTCCCCCATTTCCATGACAGCAATTGATGCGTAAGAAGACTTTTCATGTCTGGGCTAAAGAAATTTGTCTACATATTTCTAACATATAACAGTGTTAGCCTGAAAGTGGCTGGGTGTGCCCTTCCTAGTGAATATATGTGAACTATCAGGCATTTTCATACACAATGGGACTTTCTTTGGGAATCTGGGACAGGAGGGCAGAAGTCACAAAGGGCAGTGAAGGAAGGCAAAGGGGAGCCTTAATTTATGAATGCTAAACTTACAGTATAATTTATTTATTATTATTTTTTTACTTTGAATGTGCAAGTTTAAACTAGCCGCAGGCAGCCACAATCCACAACTCTCACTGAGTGTGGCAGACTTACAAGGGCAATCTTTATGTATGAATGAAGGACATGAAGAATTTATATTCTTTTTAAGGATATTCATACAGTGTGACTGGCTGTCCGGGTCTTGAAGAGTTTCACGCAATGACCTTGTGACCTGACCTTCCACAAAATGGACATGGGAATTTCTAGCATTGTATTTGCTTCTTAGTTCGGGGACAGGAGGGTGGGATTGGCAGAGCCAACCCAAGACATTTTGCTTCCTGAGGCAAAGGACAAGATAGTGTTCCCTTTCTTTCCACCTACAGAAGCTGAAAGGAATCACGGTTGATTCCAAAGCAAGCACTGAGATGGCTTCTACCATCTCACCCAAGAACAATGGTCTAGAGGATGTAGGCTAGGCTGTTTAGAACACTACTAATACTTTTTCCTATTATTTAATCTATCTATAGAATGAAAAATTAAAATATATTCACTAAAAAGTCAAGAAAGAAAAACATTACAGCACACAGTTAAAACGCCCTACCCTAATAAAAACAGTCAGTTCCCCAAAAGTCTTGTATGCCTTCAAGAGTTTATGGTACCTATCACAGAGTTTTCCTGGCAAGATTTGTTCAAAGTGGGTTTGCTATTTCCCTTCTCTAAGGCTGAGAGTGTGAATTGTCCAAAATCAACCATGGCCGAGCAGGGAACTGAACCCTGGTCTCCTGGAATCATAGTCCAGCACACAAACTGGCTCACAGAGGTCCTCAAAGCTTGTCAGAACATTTTTTTAAAAAAAAAATAAGTCTTCACCTGATGACAAGACAACAAGGAGGGATCTAGTCTAGTCTTTCTAGAGAAGAGAGATCCAGAGCTTGGAAGCAGCCACCAAGAAGGTGTTTTTTCACATTCCCAGAACACATGTCTTTGAGGACAGCAGACATAGCTGTGACTTCCAAGAGAAGGGAATGGCTGAGAACTTGACAGGAAAGATTGGAGAGGGAGCTGTATGTATGTATTCCTGAGGTGGTTCTGTCACTCTACGGAATGGAAGGGCTGACCCTCTTGGGGCAATTAATTAAACCACAACAAATTTTGTAATTGCAAGGGGCCTTTCACAGCAAACAATAATAGCACTATGATTCCCCCTGCAGCATCACCACCATGTTTATTTTTCTTGAGGATATAGAAGGTTATACCTGCAACAAGTGAGAGCTATTTGCTCTCTTGGAAGGTACAAGAACCTGAGTGCCACGTAGCAGGAAAGATAAAGAGTTTTGAGATACAGTACATTTCCCTGAATCTGCAAGACCTGAGCAGGGCGGGTGATGATTGAATGGCTTGGAAGTCTCTCATCCATAGGATTGCCATAGGCCAAGGTTGACCTGACGGCAGTTAACAACAATAATGTTTCAAAGAGAAAGCTGTAAACTGGGTGTGACAAAAATACAGGCTTCTCCTACTTATCAGACAGGTTAGGGACCAAAGCACTGTCAGAAAACAGAACTGGTTGAAAAGCAGAACCCATGTACTATACTGTAGGATGCAGGAAGGACTTACGTGGGACTGACTGCAAGTGTACTGCTTGCAAAGTTTCTCAGCTGGCTTAGTGCCTTTGTCCCCCTCCAGCTCACTTTGTAAGCAGTGTCTGCATGCGAGCAGTTCCAAGTGAACCTCCATGGACAAGAAGAATTGATGAAAGAGAGGATCCCCCACTGAATTAGTGGAATTTCTCCTTAATTTGGAAGTGTCAAAAGAGCAAGTCATCAGATATCAGGGCACCAAAAGGTGGGGGTTTCCTATAAAGCTAAACCAAAATTAGTGGGGTGATGCAGAGCCAAAAATTAGCCCCGCTTCCCAAAACAGTTGCCCACCCCTTCTTTACACTGACTACTCCAGTTGCTGTTCTCCAAAGTGCCTGGTGAACTTCTGCAACCCAACTACCTACCATCCTTTAGCTTGGACTTCTCAATTAGTAAGCCCAAGACCTCCAGTATCTGTGTCATGTGCTGTACAATTCAGTTTGGACTTCCCCCACTTCATCTTGGCCCTTCTCTCCCATCTCTCTCTCTCTCTGGCCAGGTATCTTTTTTCTTGTTGCTCTGCTTTCTCAGGCTCCTTGCAGCTCTGTCTGGCGAGACAAAGAGGCGATTGAGGCCCGTCTTCTTGATGCTCACGTATATTGAGAACCAAAGCCACTAAAGCAGCAGATACCATCAAAACACAGTTCACTTGTGACCTTTCACAGCCAATGAATTGGAAGGATTTTTCCTTTACCGTGGATTGAATTTAAAACTACTTCCCAGGAGTGAAAGGTCATCGTGTGGAGTCATGATATCCAGTTTAAATACAGCTAAATAGAACTCTTTAGCATCACAATGAACCTGGTTATATGTTACCTGCTTTTGGAAGGCTATTGAGCTTGGTTTAGAAGTTGTGGGAGGTGGTGGCAGAGTTGCGGGGGGAGAGAACCAATCCTTCATCACCCACAGAAAAAGCACTATAATAGCTCCAAGAAAGAACAAAGGGGAAATATTTTTCTTAAGTCTTCCTTGAAATCTGTTCCTCTTTGCCAGCAACTGTTAAGTGGACGGAGCAGCAAGCACGTTACAGCCTTGCCAAAAGGATACATTTTCCTCTGGAGGTGTAGGTGTTTGAGGGGAGTTATGCATGCATCAAAGCTAGAATATTCTATTTACCAACTTTCCAGAGAGCTTTGATCTCCAGATAGTGAGACTGTATGCGCTGGGGCCAAGAAGAAAGGAAATTCATCGGCCCTTGTTGCATGAAACTCAATGCCCCCCCATGGCAACAAATTGCACTCGGGAGGGATTAATCTAATTGGTAGATAAAGGGATACATACACCAAGGGATCCATGACATCATATATCCATATCCAGGCCATCTTCCTTTCTTCCCCTCCCTTTGGGGGTCATTTGTTTTGTAGAAGGCCTTCCCCCTTTCCCTCTGCCTCATTTCTACCTTTTTGACAAAAAGAAATGCACAAGAGGCCTAGGGCTGGATCAAAGAGAGATCATGGGCTACTGTTTTCCACCCAGGTTCTAAAAAGGCTGGAATGGGCCTATCTAAGGAAGTTTGGAGTTGTCCTGGCTACTTGCCACAGCAGGCCACAGCCTCCTTACTACATAAACTCCTTACCCATCCCAAAAATAAGAGCTTCCAGGTTGCCTCCCCTTCGTGTCAACTGTGTTATTTACTTATGTTACAGAGCTTGGGAACATTGGCTGGAATTCTACATGCACTACTTAGGCCATTTCCGCACTACACTCTTATAGGCCCTTTTCACATGTCGGGGGGGAAACGGGCAAAAACGCCCAAAAACGGAGCTTACCTCCAGCTGGGTAAGTCCGTCGCCGCGTGGAGCAGCGCAAACTCGCTGCTCCACACTCCTCCGGCGTCGCAGACGGCAGCTTCCGGTTGGTGGAGGCTGTCCACCAACCGGAGAAGCTCGCCAGCCAGAAGCCGACCCCCGGCAGATCTGCAGGCACGCACTTGCACGCGCCTGCAGATCCACTTTAGAGCCGGGCGACGGAGCGGCACAGGGCTGCGTGCTCCGTGCTTTTTAAAAACCTCTAAAAAGAGGTTTTTAAAAAACACGCAGCCCGGCTAGTTCCAGCTGCTCCTGAGTGGATTCTGGTGTGAAACTACGAAAAGTAGTCCACGCCAGTCCACTCTACGGTGTAGACGACCTCCGTGAGAGGTCACTCTACACCGTTCCCCCCCACACATTTGAAAAGGGCCATAGTGCTATTATTTAACTTTCAACATCCTGTAGAATTCTGGGGTTTGTAGTGTACTGAGGCCAAAGATGCCCCTCCCTCAACTGCAAACCCCAGGATTCCATAGGATGATGAAAGTAGAATAATAGCACTATAACAGTGTAGTGCGGAAATGGCCTAAGTTATATTGTATAGCTTAGTTGTGTAGCCAAGTAGCATCTCTCCACTTGATCCCCTCAACCTACTTTACCGCAGTTGAAGGAGGGGCATGTTTGGCTTCAGTAAACTACAAATCCCAGAATTCCACAGGATGTTGAAAGTGAAATAATGGCCGCCCCATGGTGTATGTCTTTAGTTCTAGAAGTTTTTCTACCTGTGTGGGTCTAGGATAAACTGCCTGCTTTATATATTTGTTGCACTTGGTGGTGGTGTTTAAAAATCACAATTATCTGTAGCCTACAATTATTATTGTACGCCACTGTGTTGTATTTT
This sequence comes from Cyclura pinguis, assembly GCA_030412105.1. Classification (NCBI taxonomy): domain Eukaryota; kingdom Metazoa; phylum Chordata; class Lepidosauria; order Squamata; family Iguanidae; genus Cyclura; species Cyclura pinguis. The sequence goes on along the minus strand of CM059601.1, from coordinate 12,939,078 downwards.
TACACTGCTTTTCTGTGAAAAAGGGATAGGCAAAGTTGCTAAGAGACTATGATCACTGCAAATGGAACAGCTCAATTTTAAAAAAAAATCTTCAATGTATGAGTCTCTGCAGTGCAGAGAATTTGGGAACTTAACAAAAATGTTTGGGATGGGTGACAAAATTCTTACTGGTAAGGGCAATGCCCTCATTTTGCCCAGCCCAGTGCCTCTCACATCAAGCAGGTCTCAGCAAATGGCAGTATCTTCCAAAGAGCCTCTCCTGCAAATATTAATAAATTTACAGGTGGGTCCTTATGTTGTGGCAAGCCAGAGAATTGAGACCAGCAGATCAGAAAACAAGGTTTATTTTACTGCGCAGGGATCTCAGTGGAATCAACTTCCAAAAGACTGAGAGCCCCGTTTTAGGTTTCAGCATACATTTATACGTTTTAAAAAATCAGGTATAGGAAATGATTACCATATATGAAAAAGGTACAGGTTACAAAAGTCTAAGTTTCGAAATGATGTATTACAGTTTCAAAAATGAAGCATCTCTGTACCAGGGAGTATTCTCCCTGGGTCGCATCGACTCCCAAACTCCCTATATTCCATGCATTGCTAAGCCGCATACCTAAGCCCTCGATAAGATAAGAGACGCACCTGCCTGACTTATTTTTCTCTATTTTTCTACTTAAGCAAGCAGTTTCTACAATTTAACCCCTTCATTCCCCCCTTTTCTGCCAAATTCTATTGCAATTTAAGCACAATTTGCTTAAGCCTGCTTTTGAGCCATAACAGCAAAATGAGCTGCCTTTCCCTCCATAGCTTCAGAGAGAGAGGCCCATACACATTTCATAGCACAGGAAATACATATCATCATTAGAAACCCTCCTACAATCAAAACTATAATGCCTAAAAACAGAGTTTTCAGCCAGCCAAAATCTGGTAACCAGGAAGTCAACCAATCCCAAGGATTACTGATGCCACTGTCATTATTTTGTATTAGCCCTTGTAGGTGTTGTATCTCATCTTCTATAGTCTTGTTTAAATCATGGAAGGTGACTCTGCATCCTCCCTTGACTATAGAACAAAACCCCCCTTTTCTGGCTAATAAGTAATCCACGGCCATCCGATGTTGTAACAATAACTGATTGAGCTCTTCAATTTCCTGCTGAAGGGCCTGTATCAACTTCCCAGTTGCATTTATAGTTTTCTCCAATCTACAAGTCAATCCTAATATGCTTTTACGATTTTCTTGAGCTACGATTCCTGGATAGGATCCCAAAGTAAGGACCCCCGTTATTAGTCCACCTCCTACTCTATTGGCCTCAGTCTTAGCCAATTTCCCTCCTACAATGACCAGATCTTCACATTGGCTACCCAGTGGTCCCACCAGGTTTCTTCTTCTTCTAACAGCCTGTTTTGCTCGTCCTGGAAGGAAAACTTGAACGGGTATAGTCATATACCCAATTCCCACACACTGATAAGTCCCTGGGTGATAATCGGTGGCCCATCCATTAAAATAAAACCACAAATTTGGATCCCGAGCCATCAATCCGGAGCATATACTGCCAGATTCTGTATAATTAGGAGTAAACATAGGATATTCCGGATACAAATCTCCAAAACTGGTTTCATTTAAATCTGCCTCGGGTTGATAGGAATTGTTATATGAGCCATACAAATAAAATCTATTACTACAGGCTGAATAATTTCCCAATTTAGCATAAAATGAGGGGTGCTGTATATATCCTTTTCACTTAGAATTCCATCTTCCACTATGGTGACAACAAAAACACATTCCAGGGAAATAAGTATAAAATTTCAGCCACCTAAACCGAGTGTTGTTTAGGTTACCGTCAACTTTGGCAAACATATTGGGATTTCCCTTTAATGCTGACTGCAGGGCTCCTACAACCACTCCCGGTTCATTAATGAGGGAGGGCATAAAACCGAAATCTGCCACGGTCTGTGGGTGTTCATAAATTAGAGTGACATTGGGTCCATGTTGTTGGAACATATGTGCAGCGTGTTCCTTAAACCAGTTGGCCTCAATTATTCCACACATCATGCCCCACACTCCTATCAACATTATCCGCTTCATCTTCAGAGTCAAACAGGGGTCCAAACCTACTTATCCCACACCAGTACCTTCTATACATATACAAGAAATACACTAGAGCTAAAATTCCAAAGCGTATACACACTATTATTATTACTAGTTCACTAGCACTCACTGCTCATTATCATCCTCCTCCAAGGGGATCTGGCCGTGTGTAGAATAGTCAGCCTCCGGAGTGACTATAGCAAAGCCTAGTCCCAATCTTCTTTCCTCTGCAGTTGCTAGGTCTGACCGTACGTAGAGCTACCAGCCTCCAATCGTGTGGCAGCAGTAGGGTCTAGCCTAGAATTTTCATTCACCTGTTGCGGATCTGACTGTGCGTAGAGTGGTCAATTCCCTGGTATGACCACAGCAGAGTCCAGTCCGAACCTTCTCTCCCCTCTTTCCGTTGGGACAATTTCAATTTCAGAGGGTTTTCTTATGATATCACAGTCCAATCAGTAAATGCTCGTTTTACCCTAGTATAATGTATCCAGGGTTTCAGTCCCGCTACCTTTACTGCTGTGGGGGTAACTAACAACACCTGATAAGGCCCTCCAGCCTGGTGATAGGAGCTCTCCTTTCCAGTCTTTAACCCACACCTCATCCCCAGGTTGAAAAGAATGTGCTTTCGTGAGGAACGGAACTTGTCTAACCTCTAAAGCATGGGCTTTAACCTTCTCTAGAGCCTTTCCTAATGCCTGCACCTCTTCTTGGAGGGCCAGACTTCCCAACTGCCGAATATCCCCTCTTAGTCCTTTTAGGATGGCCGGGGGTCTTCCGTATAGCATTTGAAATGGAGTTAGCCCAGTTGTCCAATGGGGGGTGCATCTTATCCTCAGAAGTGCTATAGGGAGCGCATCTAACCACTTGAGTTTCATTTCCTGGCACAATTTTGCAAGCTGAGTTTTCAATGTTCTATTCATTCTCTCCACCTTCCCAGAGCTTTGGGGTCTATATGCACAATGTAGCTTCCAGGTGATTCCTAGGGTCTCTGCAAGACTCTTGGTTATTCCATGCACAAAAGCTGGGCCGTTGTCAGATCCAATGTGGAGGGGCAATCCATACCTCGGTATGATGTCCCGAAGCAAGGCTCGTACTACCTCTTTTGCCTTCTCAGTCCTGGTAGGATATGCTTCAACCCACCCGGTGTGAGTGCATACCATTACCAACATATACCGGTACTGTCCCGTCCGTAGCATTTCTGTAAAATCCACCACTAGGGATTCAAAAGGAGTAGATCCTTGATACTGTACTCCCCCCTCCAATCTTGGTCCTTGGCGTGGGTTATTCCGAGCACAAGTTTGACACCGTGACGATGCTAGCATGGAGTACTGGCTCATTCTGTCTATGAACACATCTTTCTCTAACAGCTGAGCTAACGCCATCTTTCCCAAGTGTGTAGCTTCATGCCCTTTCTGCACAGCTTACCATCCCATAGATTGGGGTATGTACCACCTTCCATCTGGTAAGACCCACCAGCCGTCTTTGTCCAACATAGCCTTCAGGTCTTTTTCAGCCCTCTCGTTTTCTTGTTGGGTGTACCTAGAGGTCTGGTTACTCAATGATACTTGGAAGAGTGGCGTTACCAATTCTTGGGGCAAATCTTCCATCTCATTTTCCAGTTCCCTCTCCGCAGCCTCCTTTGCAGCCGCATCTGCCTTTCAGTTCCCACGAACCACTGGATCATATCCTTTCTGGTGTCCTCTACAGTGGATTACAGCAACTTTACGAGGGGCCCATACAGCTTCTAACAGATGCTCTATTTCTCTTCCATACTTGATCTCCTGTCCCGAAGAGTTGATTAATCCTTTTTCTTTGTACAGTGCCCCATGCGCATGTAGGGTGGTAAAGGCATACTTTGAATCTGTGTATATATTCACGATGAGTCCCTCAGCTAGTTCCAAAGCTCTAATAAGGGCGATGAGTTCCACCTTCTGGGCTGAAGTACCAATGGGTATCGCTCTGGCCTCTATTGTCTTGTCCGCTGTGACCACTGCATATCCGGCCTTTTGCTTTCCTTCTCGTACAAAGCTGCTTCCATCTGTATAATAAGTAACATCAGGATGGGGCCACGGGGTGTCCCGTAAGTCTGGTCTGCTTGAATACACTTCATCCATGGTTTGAAGACAATTATGATGTGTGACCTCAGATTCTACAGGGAGCAACGTTGCGGGGTTCAAAGTGCTGCATGTTTCCAACTTTACTCTAGAATTCTCATATAACATTCCTTGATACTTAGACGTTCGGCTATTTGTGAACCAATAATTGCCTTTGTACTCCATTAGAGCTAATACAGAATGTGGGACTTTCACTGTCAGATTCTGGCCTAGGGTTAATTTGTCTGCTTCTTTTACCAACAAGGCAGTTGCCACTATTGCCTTTAAGCACCCAGGCCATCCTCTGGCAACAGGATCTAACTGTTTAGAAAGGTACGCCACAGGGCGATGCCAAGATCCCAACTTCTGCGTCAGTACTCCCACTGCTACTCCTCCTTTTTCATCAACGTATAGAGTGAATGTCTTTGTCACATAAGGCAGGCCCAGCGCTGGAGCTTCCATCAATGCCTTCTTTATCTGCTCCCAGGCCCTCTTCTGTTCTGTTCCCCACGTAAATTCAGAATTCTCCGGGCCTTTAGTAGCTTCATATAAGGGTTTACTCATTACTGCAAAATTAGGAATCCAAATTCTACAAAACCCAGCTGCACCCAAAAATTCTCGCACCATCTTCCAATTCCGGGGCTCAGGTAGAGCACACACAGCCTCCTTCCTTTCTCAGCCTAGCACTCGCTTTCCTTGAGTCACTTGGAATCCCAGGTACCGCACTTCTGTCTGGCACAACTGGGCCTTCTTTCTAGATACTTTGTAGCCTGCTTCCCACAAAAGCTGGAGCAACTCCACTGTAGCCTTTTTACACTCTTCCTCACTGGTGGCTACCAACAGCAGGTCATCTACATATTGCAACAAAAGTCGTTTCTCGGGCTCAGATCTGAATCTTCTCAAGTCTTGACTTAGGGATGTCCCAAAAATTGTAGGCGAGTTCTCCCAGCCCTGTGGCAAGCGACACTAAGTAAACTGCGTTTTCTGGCCCGTAACAATATCTTCCATCTGGAAGGCAAATATTTCTTGACTTTGTAGGGCCACCCGAATACAGAAGAAGGCATCCTTAAGATCCAACACCGTAAAGTGAGTAGCTGTGGATGGAACTAGTCCCATTAAAACATATGGGTTTGGCACCACCGGGTGTAGGGTCACTGTAGCCTCATTCACCATCCTTAAGTCTTGAACTGGGCGATATTCCTTTGTTCCAGGCTTCAACACAGGGAGTAACGGGGTGTTCCATGGAGAGCGGCATTCCTGAATTATGTTGTATTTCCTCAGCCAATCCAAATGTTTCTGAATCCCTTCCAGGGCTTCTCTGGGCAAGTCATACTGCTTTACACGAATGGGAACAGCATTTGGCCTCAATTCCACTACTATGGGGCCACAAATCGGGCTAGCCCAGGCGGATTATCTTCGGCCCGTACTCCTGGGGGTCCAAATGTAGTGGGTTGTTCTTGACAAACCATGATTTGATACCTTCGCCACTTTTCTTCCATTGGGTAGGTTACTGAGATGCTTTTTGGTCCTCTAAAATTTACTTCCATCACCCCATCTTCTTCAGTGGAAATCTGGGCTCTCAGTTTAGCCAACAGATCTCAACCCAATAAGGGTACAGGGCAGTTTGGTAAATATAAAAACTGATGAGTAACTTGGTGTCTCCCTAAATCTACAATTCTTTTTTCCAAAAGAGAGTGTTGCTCTGTTCTTCCGGTGGCTCCCACAATTCTTATGGCATTTTCAGTTTTTGGAGCTACTGCTGAATTTAATATGGAATGGGCAGCACCCATATCCACCATCATTGGGATGGCTCGGCCCTCAATTTGTGCTGTGACCATAGGCTCCCCAGGGCCGAGAGTAAGGGGGCCCGGTCTGTCCTAATCGTAATGTTCCATTCCAGCCAGCCCAACCAAGTCCTCGAATCCTTCGTCCACCTCTGGCTCATATCTTCCATTCATTACTCTTCCTTTTTCTCTCCTTCTATTTGCCCCTCTTCCTCTTCCTCGGTCCATTCCTCTTCCTCTATTCACCAATTCTCTCTGTCTAGGGCATGCGTTCTTCCAGTGCCCCACCTGACAGCAGAGGGCACATTCATTGCGTCCCAATGGAAGTCCACTTCTTCCCCTTCCTCTTCCACCTTTCCGATATCCTTCCTTTGCCATTAGTGCCGCGGCCAATAATTCCGCTTTCTTGCGCATTCTCCTATCTCGCTCCCTCTTTTCTTCCTGCTCCCTATTTATGTACACCTTCTGAGCAATGCTCACCAATTGACTGAGATTCATTCCTTCGAACCCTTCTTGTTTCTGTAACTTCTTCCGAATATCAGGGTAGCTTCCTGTCACAAACGACGCAGTCACCGTTCAGAGGTTCTCGGCAGCGTCCGGATCTATGGGGGTATACTGCCGGTAGGCTTTTAACAACCTTTCTAAATATTCCCCTGGGGCCTCAGTAGGTCCTTGTGTCACTTCCTGTACTTTGGCCATGTTGATAGACTTCTTCACACCTCTCCTCATTCCGGTTAACAGTATTGCCCAATATTCTGCTAATCTGTCCCGTTGCTGGTTATCATTAGGATCCCACTGTGGATCCACAGTGGGGACTCGCTCCCGCACCCAGGCATTTACATCTTGCACTTCTGCCCCACTCTTGCCGTTGCTACCTTCTCTACCTCCTCCAATATTCTCCTCCTCTCTTCGGTAGTGAATAAAGTCAACAATAACTGTTGGCAATCCTGCCAAGTGGGGAGATGAGTAGCCATAATGCTGGTACACAGCTCTACCATCTCTTGAGGCTTCTCAGTATATGACCCATAGTGGGTCTTCCAGTTCAATAAATCTGAAGAGGTGAAAGGGGTGTACTGGTAACACTGTACTCGCCGGTACCCTCCTTCTTCATTGGGGCCTGCCACCAGTTGAGTAACTTGTCACAATGGTGAGACCACGTCTCCACTTTCCCCATCTGTATCATCTGATTCATCCATCTCTTTCTGATGCTTGGACTTTTTAATCTTGGTTTTCTCTTTCATCCCTGTTCTGAGATCATAGACTTTGGGAGATTCCACCATCCCCTGGGCAACTGGGCGAGAATCTGTCAATCCCCCGGCCGTGACTCCCTCCTGTTCTGGGAGGTCGAGTTGCAAGGGTAGGGTTGGCGGCAGCGAAACTGGCTGCGGTGGCACATATGGGGGAGGGGGAGCGTTGGGTTCCTCCGGACCCGATTCCGCCAATATCTGTCCTTTTCCAAACTTTCGCCTGGTCTGATCCTGCATTACTACCATAGCCCTACTAATTTGCTCCTGACATTTCCGCAACCAACGGGGGTTTTGAGTGACCACTGTGTCCCATGAATCTATGTATGGATATTGATCAGGGTGGCCAGGCTCACCGACCACCACTGAATACACTGCCCTGATTCATGAGGGTTCCAGGCTTCCCACCAGGGGCCACCCCACCTTAAAGGATGGCCATTCTACTTCACACAAGGTCCTCAACTGTTCAGGTGTTATTCGGGGGTCTCCATAATCCCCACTAAATCCTTTCTTAAAGTTTTTCAACATACAGCCTAAAAGGGTTTGTCAGCTCTGCCTCCCTCCCATTTCCTCCCAAAGCGGACAACACACACAAGGAAAAAGGGGTTTGACCCATGGGTAAGGGGTCCCACGGATCGACACAAAGAGGAGAGACACCACTGGATTCACACCGACCCAGGCACCCGGAAACTCAACGGCATGACTTGGAAACTGCGGCGTCACACAACCTTCCTTTCACACATTCACACCAACACACAACCTCCCACATCCAACACCACTCCCAAAAGCTCTGTGGCTTCACCCACAACAACAGTGGGGTACTAGGGTAAAGCTGAAAGGGGTTTATCAGGCCCCTCTTCCTCCCGAGTTTGCGGGGAGGTCACTCACCAACAATCGTGGGAGGGTTCTGTTTTCTGCTCCGACCTCAGGTTCTTTGGCTGGAGCGCCGTCGCCAGAGCCATCGCCCCACTCTGAACCAATCCTTCCGACAAAAGAAAGTCGAGGGCGCCCTGGGTTGTATCAGGAAGGGGGCGATGGTCCCGACGCCCTGGTGTCCGCCAAAGTGGGCAAAAGCCCTTCACAATTTCCCAGCCAACGCACCAGAAAATGTTGTGGCAAGCCAGAGAATTGAGACCAGCAGATCAGAAAACAAAAGTTTATTTTATTGCACAGGGATCTCAGTGGAATCAACTTCCAAAAGACTGAGAGCCCCGTTTTAGGTTTCAGCATACATTTATATGTTTTAAAAAAACAGTTACAGGAAATGATTACCATATATGAAAAGGGTACAGGTTACAAAAGTTTAAGTTTCGAAATGATGTATTACAGTTTCAAAAATGAAGTATCTCTGTACCAGGGAGTATTCTCCCTGGGCCGCATTGACTCCCAAACTCCCTATATTCCATGCATTGCCAAGCCGCATACCTAAGCTCTTGATAAGATAAGAGACGCACCTGCCTGACTTATTTTTCTCTATTTTTCTACTTAAGCAAGCAGTTTCTACAATTTAACCCCTTCACTTAGACAGTCCTTCAAGAGAGAAAGGATAATGCACATTAACCTTTATATATGTATATGTTGTCTGTCCCTTAGAGTGTGGGTGAGGTGTAGGTGTGACTTGAAAGGAAACCCACTTCAGACAGATAATGTTCTGGTACTGCAAGATACAAATTGCTGCCTTTACAAATTCCAAAGTTTCCCACTTTTGTTTGACAACAGTTGTACACAGTTCTGATTTATCATCAACCACATAAAAAGCCAGTGCAGTAGAAACAGACAGAAACCGATGTAAAGACTCAGAAGAAGGAGAAAGGGTTAGAGATTCTCCTTTGTTGCAGGGTTCTCAAACAGCCGTGCCCTCTCCCCGAAAGAATCTAGAATGACGGTAAGTTTTCTTTACTGAGAGTATCCACACTTTTCCCCCCCTTCTGTTTTTCAAAGCCCCTACAACCAGCCAGTTGGACATACAATGATTATATTTTCCTTTTGAAATCCTGTCTATTTTAAGGGAACACAGTTAAAAGATTCTGCTTAATCGCGGTCTGTTGTTCTGCAGCCCCAAAAGTAACAAGCAAAGACCTTAATGGTTCAAAAATTACTTGGCAACACTGGGCATTTGTGCCTATATTTTAAATCAAGGCAGTCCCTCAACCCCAATTTTGCAGATCCTGGAGCCCCACTATTCCACCAGCTCCCTGGTTTTTTTTTTAAAAAAAAATGGCACAATTTTCAGGTGATTTTCCCAAAAATCACACAAAGCCCCCTCCTCAAACACATGAAAACACTCCAGCCCAACAACAAGCACTCCGGAATCCTATACTATCCCAAATATCTCCATTTTCTTCTACACTCTCTCTCAAAATGGCAACAGGATGTGACATAACGTCACATCCTGTTGCCATTTTGAGATGGACTACAGAGGAACATGGGGTATTTGAGTTTGCTGGAGTGAGGAAAACATGTAGCCTGTGAGTATCATGTCCCAGTCCCAGGACGCAGGTGCAAACACAGACAGGATCCTCCCAAAAACAGCCAAAACACACAGAAATTAACAGGACAATACTTACTGCAGCCCAGCGTAGACAAAAGGAAGAGCCCACAAGACTCAGAGCAGGGAAGACTCATTAATCAGGCAAAAAGCTGGGGAAGGCTGCTAGTCAATAAATACAAGAGATGGGGTGGGGAGAAGTCCGTTACTGACATACAGTCCATTACATTTCCAGTGGAAGCAACATGTTCTTCTTTTGATCTTTGGCTCATGTTCCTGAAAAACCTTGACCCTCACTTTGTGTGCTGACTATGCTGCTGGATACTCTCTTGAACTGACGTTCTGAATTTACTGCTGAACTGGACTGCTGAAGCAAGAATGATAATTGACTGATCAGTTTCTGTAAACCTTGACTGTGGCTGCTGCTATAGACTCTGTTTAAGGACTATGAACCGTAGCTGGCTTTCTAAATAGGACAGTGAGAAAGTTTGGGGAGAAATTAGCCCCTAACCCTCATTAAGTTGCTCACCTTTTTTAAAAGACTGGTTGGCAATCATGAAAGCAATAAGGTACAGCCCCTCCTCAAAATAAAGTGAGGAGTCCTGTGCACACAGATTTCCCCTACAGAGACCAAATATAAATCTGTAACATCAATGTAGATATATGCTAATACATTGCTGCCCTTTCAGTCTCATTTCAGCCCACCATATTTTTTCATCAACATGCATACCTATGTGATAGTCATACAGCAGCAGTCCAAGTTTTCTCACTGCCTGAGGAGGGAGAAGGAATATCACTGCCATTATCTCGTTATGATCCCCCATCACTGCTGCTCCCACCACCCACCAATTTCTGTCCTTTGATAGAGAGCTGTAGCAGCCCTACAAAGTCACACCATAGCACAGGCAATCTCCTAGATCACGCTTCCCATGGTGCCATGTTTTGAGGAACCCTCAGAGCTGGTCATTTAAGGCCAGGCTACCTCCAGAGAGCTGCATGCCAGTCATGTCAGCCAAGAACTCTCAATACTTCTCTTTTTGGCAACTGTAGCGCACACAACCCTCCCTGGATTGGGTGGCCATGCAAGGTTCGAAGTGCGAGATGCTGGGAGGCAAGAACCAAGCCAGTTCTGGTCTTTGAGGATGCAGTTTATTAAGCGAAGAAGCAAAAAAGAAAAACGAAAGGCACACAAGCATACATACATTCTGACTCTGTCAGAAAGGCAAGGCAGGCAACGGAGCAGGATTTTCTTTGTTCCAATAGGCTTTTTGTATATGAGTGGCAAAACAGGCTGCCAATCCATCAACCCACCATGCCAAAACGGGCAGGAGGGGGGCTATCCCACCTCAGACGCCAATTACTGAGGCACCCATGGGCCAGGTGCATGATAGGCTCGTGGCCAAATCTCATTACCTGCCCAAAACGGCAGCGGACAGTCTCTAATCAGGCCTTGCTTTCCCCTCACCGTACCAGATGGCGCAGGGAGCAAAGCACCCATCGTTAACATTCCTTGGCTATTCTCACAGGACTGCAGCATACAGGGCAGCCTGACCTAGCAATGCAACAGCATGAGCTAACCCCCCAAATATGTTAGTTAATGCGAAAGCAGGCTGACCTGAAATGTGTGAGTGTGCAACACAGGGCTTACCCAGAGGGCCTCGGGCCTGACAGCAACAAAACTGTTTAAAGGACCATCCCCTCCAACACAATAAGAGTGCTGGTCCCATTACTGCCTCCCCCCAAATCACGGCTAGCACATACCAGAAAAGAGCATAAAAGCTCTGTTATATTGTTACCGCTGTTTCTAGCCCGAGCTTGTGGGATATTAAGATATCATTTGATATCAATAATTCGGCCTTCTCTACCCATTCCTCTCCACGTGCTTGCGAGGCCCCCGGACAAGCACGCACACAGGCGCAGCTGACAATAGCCGAACCATTCACATCCCGATCTAGGCAGGCCAGTCATTGCCGAATGCAGCTTCAAGAGACCTCAAGGCAAGTACCACATTATGTATGCACACTACTTACAAAAAGATCCCCTGCCCAGCATAGGCAGCTTGATGAACAGACTATACAACTCTCAAGCACTCCGCGTTTGCATACGGGCTACTCTATTGACAATCTGGCTATAACAATCATCTAAAGTACTGACCTTTCGGAGGCTTTGTCTCCAGCCCCAAACTCACTGTTTTCCCCAAGTACAGACTAGCCTGTGGCCACAATTTTCCCTATAAGAACCCCTGACTTTGAGCGCTTCCTCGGATCGCTCTTGGCTTCCATCCTGCCTTGCTGTCACTTTGTCCAGCGAGCCTTCCCCTCAGCCCCACGTGCATGCAAAGCAAGTGCCCTGCTAGTGGGCAATGGCCTTTCCTCTTATTCTGGATGACCTCTATGACATACAGAAATACGAAATATAAACACTTATTGTAAACATTTTAAACAATTAATTGTCTAGGGTCACAAACATGTGGAAAGAATGGCAGCTGGAGGCTTCCATATAAGTGGAGCAGTGAATCCACTGTGGTTTCTTAGCCTGAACAGTAAAGGAGCTATCCACGGTACTGAACTTAATCCCCCCCCCAAACAGATTTGGTGCCTTTTTTGATGCTTCCCTTAAAGTATGGACTAAAATGCAGAGTGGATTTCATTAGCCCATTGACATAGAAGACTCTAGCCACCACTGACAGAGTCTGGATGACACTGTGGCTCCTGCCCACCAATTATTACTATTATAATTATCATTTATTTATATAACACTATCATTGTACATGACGCTTTACAATCAAAACAACAACAAAACTGTTCCCTGCCACCAGACGTACAAAAGGAAAAGGAGATAGCAGTGTAAGAGGAGAGTAAGTCCAGCAGATACTGCCTCTTCTTCTCTTCCTCTCGGGTCACAGCAGTGACACCTGGGATGGATGGAGAGCCTTTCATCTGCTTCTAGACCTAGGCATGATGGAGCTGTGCCTGCCTCTTCTCTCCCACAATGTCAGGGCAGTGGCAGTTGAGATGGAGGGAGTGCCTTGAAAACAAGGCTGGTGGGCCCAGTCTTACTCCTTCTCTATCCTTGTTATGCATGTTGCACGGAGAACTGAGATAATTCCTGAGACTGACTTAATTTTTTTTTCTCTCAGACCATTTTTCTCCTGAAAATGTCTGACATGTTGTGACCACACAGGATTCTAAGCGTTTCTGTGGGCTAGTAATACACTTTGCAGACTTATTTGCAAGTCTGTATCATGGCTTTTGCAGACAGCATTTCATTCCTTCCTTTCTTTTGTCCATGTTTCCTAGAAACAGTTGTGTGTGCTGGAGGCGAGCCAAAGATCTGGGACAGAGCACACACCTCACATGCAGATAGTCCAAGGTTTGATCCCCTTGCATCTTTAGCTAAAAGTATCATAGACAAGGGGACATGAAAGACTTGGAGAATGTCTCCCAGAGAGAGTAGATAACACTACACTAGAGAGCTCAGGATAAGATAGATTTAAAAAATGGATTTTTTTTTATTTATTTTTTTTACCCAGTACATAGGGAACAATTTTTCTTAAGTGTAACAGACCTTAAGCTCACCTTTTAAAAAAGCTTGGCCATGCTTGGTCTCTTTTATTTCCCATAAATAAACAGGTATGTAGACCCCCAATCTAGACTGGAGCCATAATGCATTGAAAGGAAAATATTTCCTTCAGTTTACTGTTTTCTTCCCCTAATCTTGCCAGCTTCAGAGACTTTTTGCTCCCAAGGGCACTGTTTGTTATAAACAGCATTTACAGGGGCAAATAACAGCTCTGTTACCCTGAAATTTTGGGGGTCCCAGAGGGATGCCTTAATGTGCTCCTCTTGATGGGGAAGGTAAACTCAACAGAGCACAAATGATAGCAATACGAGAGGCAGGGTAACCTAGCGAGTCTTTTACCCAATTTTCACGGGGTCAGGCCAAGCCAAAAACCACACAAAAAGATCCAATAAATGACTTTATTGAACGGAAGTCTCACACATCAACGCATTCACTCACACACGCATTCAAGCCCTATAGAAAGGCAAAGAGTGGAAATTAGATAGAGGGACTATCAGAGGATAGTGTTGGCCTTCTTCTTTTTTTTCTTTCTTTTTCTTTTTTTCTTTTGAAGGGAAGGGGCCAGCCAACACTGGGCACATTTTTAGGAAAGAGGATCTAACATAACCTGTGGCTGGAACTTAAGGTAACTTATTCATTGCCTTCAGATTTGGAATGAAAATTAACACCATTGAGTAGTTTTCTGTCAAATTTGGGCACATGTTCTCACTACAGTCAGCCCCCCACATCTGTGGGTTTCACTTTCACTTTGTGAGTTTCTACCTCTCCTGTTTTCCCTCACCTTAGGTGCTTCTTTCTGGGGGAACCTTCCCTCTTGGTGGCTCCCATCAGGCTGTGCAGCCCTTTAAAACCTACCTCTGATCCTCCCCCACCAACCACTACCTGGGCCAGCTGAGGATGCCTCACAGCCAGTTTCTCAGCATCACAGACCCTCTCCCAATACCCCACACACACCCAAGGAAGGAGACAGGCAAGAGAGGGAAAGCATAGGACCACCATGTTGACCTGCTCCCCCTTCCATCTCCTTTCCCTGACCTGGTCTGGATCCTGGGTGCCTGTTCTCCCTATCATGTCTCACAAACACACACTCATTCCCACAGACACACACATACACATTTTTATATTTGCAATTTTCCTGTTTTGTGAGGGTCCTGTGCCCTAACCCTAGTAAATGTGGAGGGCCAACCATAGTCTATTTTGTGGTACAGCGTCTGAGTTTTGCACGGTCAAGATATTAACACTGACGGTGTAGGATGCAGAGGGTTGGTCCTGCCTAAGCTGGCAAAAGTGGCATCTTAATGCATAGCCCATTTTGGGATGTAAATTTTTTCTTGTGGCAGGATGTATTACATCAGAGACGGCACCCATGGAAGAAGACTGCAGAAAGTTTGTATCTTAGCAGTAACAAGCTAAACCTGAACAGAAATTGGCAGGACCTAGAGCTTGGGAAGGAAACATTTTCTCTAGTTAAAGCAGCAATTTCCACATTTCCTTCAAGAGCTAAAACTCTCTGAGCTTAGACCTTTCTCATCTCAGTTTCTCCGATTTGAATCTAGTTATGGCCTCAAGAGTGGGGAAAGCCTTAAATGACTTCTGAGAGTGTTGGCTCTCAAAGTCTATGACACATAGCCAATGGAGGGCTTTAGAGGAAACGAACAGAAGAGGGCGATCGGGCCTCCTAAAGAGAGGGCAACAATGTAGGTTTCGAAAGGAAAGTGATTGACAGATGTAGAGATGACTACAGCTAATCCTGCGAGAAATATCTATGTATTGCACAGAGGTAGATTTCCATTTCTCCCTTACATGCACACACGCTTTCATTCTTCAATCCTTTAATTAGCATCATTCTGTGCGCACTAATGGGTGGCATTACCATATGGTGGCATTTCCATATTAGCTCTAGTTCCAGATCCACCACATGCTGGGTCCCTTCAAACTGAATCATTATTAAAGAAGATTCTAATGTCCTCTGTAGGAGGTAACACGTGATTCCGCATTTTAAAAAAATGTATGTTTTCCTCTAATATGCACTTTTCTTCTGTAAATGTCTATGTGACCTTCTAGCTTCCACCATTTTCTGTGGTCCAGCTCTTGTGTTCCAAGGGCCTGTGCTGCCCTCATCACCACCTGAGGGGTGGGAATATGCACAAGAGGTGATGATGAACAGATATGCAGTGCATTTTTAGTATGTGTAGATCTCCTTCTAATGGGACTTCCCATTTTATCCAGACAGGAAAATCTTCTTGTATACCTTGTCAGTTAAAATAACAAGATTGATAACAAAATTCTGAAGACTCCTTTGTCACAATTACCTCTTTTGCCTTTAGAGTCCAATCAGTCCTGCCAGTAGTGGTAGTGGAATTTGGTGGCTCTCGTGTCAATGGGGTGGTGACTTCACCTCAGGTTTAGCCTGACTTTAGAATGACCTATTCAAAATGTCAAACCTCTCCTGGAGATGAGGTTCAGCACTCTAGACAGTTCCTTTAAAGTCTAGGCTTTAGAAAAGATTCAGCATCCATTGACACGGAAAAGAAGAGATAGGCCATTTCCACACTACACTGTTACAATGTAGGGGTTATAGTGTATCCTGGGGTTTGCAGTTTAGGGAGGGGTGTTTAGAATTCTCAGCCAGAGAGCTCGTGGGCCTCAGTGAAGTACAAACCCCAGAATTCCACAGGATGTTGAAAGTAGAATAATAGCACTATAACAGTGTAGTGTGGAAATGGCCATAGATAGAGGAAACATTCTTGTCGGTGTCTAAAGTTTTGGGGTATTTAAAAAAACAAACAAACAGCCAGACAACATTTCCTCTTTCATGGAACAAACAGAGGCAATTCCCAGCACAAACAGAAATATTTTATTCCTACCAAGAGGCTGAGTTCTTTTTATTCTAAGATATCCTGTTTTTAAAAAAAAAAATGAAAAGGAGGGTAAAGACTCCCCCCCCCCCCAATTAAAGAGCATTCTTCTTGATGGGAGAGGGAGCACAAGGCCTTTATGTTAGAACAATGAGATTTCTGGGATGCTCTACCTTTAAAAAAGAAGGCATGCCCATCCAGGTCTCCAGAGCCAATAGTGAACAAAGGAACAGAAGAGATCTATGACTGGCCAATTGTCTATAGCATTATGAAATCTGAACGTTTATTGGCCAAATTGCCTACCAACATTCCTTCATCCTTCTTCCCCGCTCTGCAATTTGGAGAAGTCAAAAATGCTTTTCTAGGAAGCCCCAACTGGTAATAAATGAAGTTTTCTGTTGCAAGAGATCTTACTTTTTTGCAATAGTTTGGATAGGCTCAAAGTCACTGGGTTGTACGCAGGATGAGGTTTGCTCTCTTAAGCTGGCAGTTTCAGAGTTACCATAAAAGATAGAACATTTCTTGATTATTTAGATTTATATTTAACCACTTAGGAGGTTGGGAGAATGAGCTGCTGCTTGTATTTTCTGTTGGAGTCAATGCAATACATGAAGCTACTTCAGCCCGACTGTGTCCCTTCATGTTTCAGTTTCCTTGTTCCTAGAAAGAAAATATATAGAGCACAGCATCCAAAGAGCTTTCAGAATACTAAAAAAAAAACAACAACACACACACACACACCCCAATGTGATTGTCAAAAGAGATGTGTTGGGAATGTGTGGTTTCAGATTCCCCTTTGAATGGCTGCTCAGATTGCTCTCTGTTTAAGGGGTGCAAAGTTCAAACACTTAGTCATTGCCAGCTACAGGTTTTTGAGGACCCTTGGGTAAAAGGCCCTCCCTCAGGAAGCCTATTTTCTCACCACTGTTGTTGGCAACTGACATCACTACATCTGCAACTCCTCCTCTTTCTCCTCCCCCTCCTCCTCCTGATACTGCGAAAGTAAACCCAAGCAGTACTGGTTTGGCCCAATGGCTGGGGAAACCCTAAGGGTGAACCTTCATGCTTACAGGTTCCACTTCAGGATTTTTATTGTTAAGTGCTCTTGACATTGGCTTATGGTGACCCTATGAATAAGAGACGTCTGAGTCACCATGTCATCAACAGCCCCACTCACACCTTGCAAACTCAGGGCCATGGCTTCCTTGACTGAGACTATTTCCACACTTTACTGTTATAGTGCTATTATTCCACTTTCAACCTCCTGTGAAATTCTGGGGTCTGTAGTTTACTGAGGCCAAAGAGCTCTCTGGCTGAGAATTCTAAAGGCCCCTCCCTAAACTGCAAACCCCAAGATTCCACAGGATGTTGAAAGTGGAAGAATAGCACAGTGTAGTGCAGAAATGGACCGAGTCCATCCATCTGCAGTGTGGTCTTCCTCTTTTCTGGCTGCCTCCCACTTTAACCAAACATTATTGCCTTCTCTAGTGAGTCACATCTTCTCATGATTTGCCTCAACTTGTAACTTGCATATTTTTAGTGACCAGTTGCTGCCCCTGGTTCAGTTCAGTAACAAAACACATTCATCCAGAAATCTTACAACTTTGAACAAGGCTTCCATCTCTTTTTGCCCACTGGCCATGTGATGATCTGTCTCAGGCCCAGAAGGTGGGTGCATTTCTCATAGGGGAACAGCAAACACATTGGTCAATAAGCTTGAGGTGGAGTTGAGGTCTGCTCGGCAGCCTGTCCCTGTTGCATGTTGGAGGAGCCTTCTAAAACTTTTCCTCGGAGCAAAAGGCAAGACTCGCCCCTAGAATGCAGGGCATGTTTCTCAGAGGGGAACGGCAAATGTGTTAGGCAACAGGCTTGAGGAGGAAAGATCCTTCTTTCTAAAGCTTTTGAAGTTTCAGTAACAGGGAATAAGAAGGATCCTATTCCCTACTTCTGAAGCTGTAGACCAGAGCTTTCCAAACTTTTCATGTTGGTGTCACACTTTTTAGACATGCATCATTTTGCGACACAGTAATTCAGTGTTATGTATTTTTAAATATAATATAACTATAAATCATTCATATATATAGGAAAAGAGCAAAATCACATTATAGGTGGTTCTGTCTCCTTCCTCTTCCATCAGCACTTTTCAAAGTAACACAATACTTGGCATACAGACAGATATCTTCTTAAATTTTGAGCAGTACATCTTTCCCATCTGGTCACAGATTCTGCATACAGTCTACCATCATTAAGATGCCATCCCTTCAGAACAGGAAATATCCAATACCATTGGAATCTGTGATGGAATTCACTAGCATCTGAAGTCCTTACTACCTTAAGTCCTATTGAATTCAGTATTCAATTCAGCCTGGCACCAACCCTGTATGTAGACTGCTTTTCTGAAAAAGGCATCAAAGTTTGCATGGAACATGAGATCAAAATTATTAACTCAATTTACAGGGCTCCCTCCGCATTCGCAGGTTTGACCTTCACAAATCTGATTGTTCATAAGGCACCCACTTGCCTCCTCCCCGTCCCCCCCCCCTTTGCTAGTCTTTTGCCTGGGCAGGGCATGCCTTCCTTCTTCACGCCCAGCCAAAAGGCAAGCAAATGGGAAGGGGAAAATGCAGGAGACGCACATGTGTGCCTTCTCTGTATGCAAGACTGCCCTCTCCCATTCCCTTGCTTTTTGCCCTGGCATGTGGAAGGAAGGCCCACACATCCAGGGAAAAGGCAAGGGAATTGGGGGCGGGGGGGTATGCATGCGTCTCCTCTGCACACAGGATTTCCCCCTCCCATTCTCTTGCCATTTGCCCAGGCATGTGGAAGGAAGGCAGCATGCCTGGAAAAAAGGCAAGAGGGGGAGAATGAGGCATGCTCTCACTCTCTCCACACATGGAGCTGCCCCTCCCATTTGCTTGCCTTTTGCCCAGCCATGAAGAAGGAAGGCAGAGCACCCAGAAAAAGGCAAACGAATCTGGGGGAAGACCCTTGCATGCCTTTTCCACAGTCAAGGCTGCTTCCTTCAATTTGCTTGCCTTTCCTGGGCACCTGAAAGGTACAGGTGCCGAAGTTAAAGTCTAGGGAATACGGGGGGAGAATGCGGGGAGGCATACACATACCTTCTCTGTGGATGGGGCTGCCCCCTTCTATTCACTTGCCTTTTGCCTGGTAATGGAGAAGGAAAGAAGGCAGTAAGTTCAGCAGGTTCTACACCCTGAACCCTCATGAAAGTCAAGGGGCCACTGTTCATCTACCTATGCCAGGAGTGGGAATCATGAGGCCCTCCAGTTATTTGTTGTATTGAAACTCCCAGCAGAGCTAGCCAGCACAGTCAGTGGTGAGGAATTCTGAGAGCTATAGTCCAACAATATCTCAAGGGCCACATGAACTCTCTCCTGCAGCCATGACAACTTGCTAATCTAAGGACTGGTCTAATTCTTACCGTACATAAAAATGTGAAATGTAATTTTAAAAAGAAATCTCAGTTCAAGAGGCCTGATTTCTGAAAGCAGTCAGTATTACTTTTTCCTCTTTTCTGCAAAGACATGTTATGATTGATTGAATGAAATACACAGGTTTCATACCTTTTATCCCCAATTCTCAACCCTGCGGTGCCCACAAACAGGCAAAAATGTACCTCCCACTATGAATGTTTAAATATTTGAAGGGGTGCCATGTAGAGCAAGGAGAGGGCTTGTTTTCTGCTGCTCCAGAGACCAGAACAAGGAGCAATGGATTCAAGCTGCAGGAAAGGAGATTCCACCAGAACCTCAGGAAGAACTTCCTGACGGTCAGGGCTGTCCGGCAGTGGAATATGCTGCCTCGGAGTGTGGTGGAGTTTCCTTCTTTGGAGGTTTTTAAGCAGAGGCTGGATGGCCATCTGTCGGGAGTGCTTTGAGGGTGTTCCTGCATGGCAGGGGGTTGGACTGGATGGCCTGTGTGGTCTCTTCCAACTCTACATTTCTGTGATTCTGTGATTCTGTGATCTGTGAATGCCCGTAAGAAAACTTGTTCCAAATATGTAACATCCAAGGGAGATACTGAATGGCAACTAAGGCCCCTCCCTAAACTGCAAACCCCAGGATTCCGTAGGATGTTGAAAATGGAATAATAGTACTATAACAGTCTAGTGCAGAAATAGCCTAAATGATCAAACACAAGGAGAAAATGTAGGATTGTTGTTGTTACTTGCCATCAAGTTGGCTTGGACTTGTGGTGTCCTGTAGAATGAGGCATTTCCAAGAGCCTCAGTCCTCAACAGTTCTGTCCAGGTCTTGCAGACTCAAGGCAGTTGTGACTCCCTTTAATTGAGTTCACGCAAATGTAACATGCTCTTCTTCTTTTCCTACTGCCTTCTACTTAATTGAACGTTATCATCTTCTCTGATGAGTCATATTGATTCATGATGCATCCAATAACCTCAGCTTAGGCACTTGAGCTTCTAAGGAGATTTCAGGCTTGATTTGACCCATTTAGAGCTCATCCAGAAGAGAGAAAAAAGTCTCCGGAAGTATCAAGTGTTTCCAATTCTTTTTGTTTGCATTTTTACCTACATATTGCATCCAAACTCTTTCTTGAAATATCCGGTATCTCCCTTGTGTTCTTGCTCCCCCCTTACTAATCCCGTGTTACATCTAGACTCATGCAAGATTTCAGAAATTGATTTTTCACCAATTTCTACTGAGTCTTTTTTATTATTATCATTCACGAGTAATGGTCAAATTGCTAAAGTGCTTTAGCAATATTATACTAGTTAAACATTAAGAACATTTGATTCTGGTGCAAACAATCCTCTTTCCCACATTTGATTTCTGGTCAATCTATGTCCTAGAAACAATAGCTACATTTACTGTGGCAGCATCTCAGCTAATTCCAGGGTGATAGAAACAGACAGACAATAGAGGTACCTTTCATTTTAGAAAATATTGGGTTAAGTTAAACTGACCTGGGAACTAGGAATGAAAAGCCCTTGGAAATGCTGGGAGTTCCTAGGAAATACTTGGAGAAAAAGAAAATACCATGTGGGTCTCTAGAAGAAAATCATTTGTTCAGGAATAAAACCTAGGATTTTCCCAGAATTTTTTCTCATGTGAATGAGCAATTATTTGTCTTTTTGGCAGCTCATGCTAATCATGGTATCTGTAGAACTCTCCTTCAGCCCCACAATTCAAACAAGCTTTTAGTTTGTTTGTTTTTTAAAATCCCAATTCAAGAAGCCTGACCTCTGAAGGAATACGATTTTTAATCCTCCTCTTTCGGCAAATATGATTAGGATAAATGAGCTTTATATATTATTTCTGCCTCAACCGCTTCAGGTCTGTGATAAAGGAACTATGATTATTTTTAAAAAATCTGGTTGATATTTAAAAAAAAAATAAAAACATACGCAGATCTTTGTCAAGGTTTTGTTAGAATGCTGAATTTCGTGTTAGTTTCAGGGGCAGGGGGCAGTTGTTCTATGTGGCATGCGCAATTGATAAATTATGTGCATATGAAAGATATATGGCAGATATATTAGCTACAGTTAGCATGTTTCTGTTCCATAGGAGAGAGGAAAAAGCAAAACGTGTGATCTCTGTATCCTTTAGGGACTCAAAATTTGTTCCACTGTGGATGCTGTAAACCTTTTTCTAACCACTCCATCCCATGCTGACAACTTGGCTTAAGGCAAAGACATGGGTGGCACAGCCTCCACGGTTGCCAAATGTAACCAGGAGCTGGGGCTATAGTATCCCTCGCTTTCCTCCACCCGGCCTACATTTGGGTACAGACCAAGAATTAACTCATTGTGTCCTCTTCTAATTTCACAGTGCTTCACTCCTAGAATAGTCCCCTCATTAATCACTGACATAATAACAGGCCTCAGACGGGCCTGGAGGGGCTTTCCCAGGATTTCCTGCTGCTTGACAGGTGAAAAAGTCACAGCCAAGGGCTTCTGAAATAACAGCTTCAGGTGCAAGATCTGTGGAAGGCCAAGCTGCTATTCCCATGAGGCTTCTGGGCGTAGCGTTTTGTGCTGGCCCATATGCTCTGTCATTCTGCCTGTCTGTGGTAGCCATATTATCAAGGTTTTCCTAACACCTAGGCTAAATGATCCTAGGGGTTAGAAAGTGTTTGGAAAGGGGTCATCTCACACCCCATTATATAAGCCTACATATATGTTGTGTCCCCACTTGTGGCTGGTTTATACACTTGGTATTTTTTTTGTCGCTTGAAAAGGGGAGCACCGCAGATCAGAAAAGGCACTTTTTTGAACTGCAGCTCTAAGAATTCCTCAGCCATCCATGGTAATTTTGGAGACGGTGTCTGAGAGCATACCTTCCAATTGTCCCAGTTTGGCATGTTCAGTCCCCATTAATTCTCTGTCATCCCACTTTTTCAGCTGCTTTTGAAATGTCCCAGTTTCTTTCTCCTCTTCCCACTTCCCCTCTATGTTTTCAGCTTACGTCAGTTGCTGCAAAATGTGTTCAGACTGCAAAAGTAGTTTGCACGCAATTAACTTCGTGGTGGGTAGAGGAGCTGGGGGCAGAGTCGGGTTCTTCCCAACAGGCTCAAGCAAAAAGAAACTGATGCAACCTCTCCTAGCTTCTGTGTTCTTCCTCATTAATGGTGTTTGCCGTTTTGACCACACTCTGATGTTGCTTGGCCCTGCATGCCCTGTTTTCATCTGCAAAATGTTGGAAGGTATGTAGGAGTTGTACTCCAAGAAAAGTAACTCTGCAACTGGCAAGTGTGAATGGGCAACAGTGGGCTGGAATCCATTTGATAACACTAGTATAACATTTTATTATACCAATGTAAGGCTTTTTTTTTTTAAAGATGTATTAGTGTGAGTAGGGAGTGGACAAGAAAGCCATTTCTTGCTTGCTTGCTAGTGAAAGTTGCCCTCTGATCTTCTGAGTCAGCCCAGCACTTTCTCTCCTGAAAGAGATACCTTTTTATGCTTGTCTCGCATCACCACTATGCTCACAACCATTATACCAATACAAAGTGATAAATAGTTTTGCATGAGCCAGGGACAACTATACAGGCAACTATATCCCTTTCAGACATCCTAGCAAACCCTCCATGGTCAGACAGCACACTGGTGATAAGCACAGGGGTTCAGCTATGGAGAGAGGGCAAATGAAGGCATTGTTCCCCCATTAAAATTTTCATTGAGTTTTCAAGTTTCTAGCATTATAGCAACCTAAAACTTCAGTTTGAAACATAGTTTAGGCATAGAAAGGAAAGACAAAGTTGCCAAGGGAATGTGAACACAGCAAATATGAGAGTTAGAGGTGTGAATGATTCTCAGTGTTTCACCCACTGCAATCTGGAGACTGAAGAAAAAACTCATTCAGGGGGCAGAATTCTTATTTGGAGAGGGCCACGTCCTCCTTTTGTTTCCCTTCTAGCTACACCTCCGGATAGGCAGAGGTCGGAACTGACAAAAAGGAATTTGGATATTTATTTATTTTTTAATATAATTTTATTAAATTTCACAAATATAAAAAAAGGATTATTTGACTTGTACTTGTTACATGAATTTTCTTCTGTTCTTCCACACTGTTTTGGTCAACATTTCCTGCAGCTTAGTCCACTTGTTACATTAGTGCATCACAATAAATTATCTCATCTGTTCGAACATACATTTCCTTCTCCTAACAATCATAATATAGTCATTCTGGCTAGACAGTTCCCAACCATCACTCTCTTCTGCTTAACTCAAATTGTCCTGTTCCAAAATATTTCCATATCACTCTCTTGAAGCTTCTGTTTTCTCCATATATATATATATATATATATATATATATATATATATATATATATTTCATTTAACTCTCCATTACCTATGGCCCAAAATCTTAAAATTTTTAATTATTTCTGTCATTGTATATCTGGCAGTCTGAGCAATTGTTACTGCAACAATCCCCCATCTTCTTACCCTGAATTCCATTATACTAAAATGTCTTGTTTCTCCTTAAGTACTTTTTAAACCCCATCTCCCATTCAGCAATATCACAATGTTCATATTCATGAAATATATCGATATATCATCAATTGCAAGCTTAATTAACAAAGTCAAAATAAAAATCCCTCAATCATCATCTTCCCGTTCCCCTCTCTCATCTGGTGCCCTGCAGCCCGGATATTCATTTGCAAATTCTCTGTACTCTTAAAGTCGCTTATATTCCGAGCTGCACCACACCCAAGAGAGAGGGTATAGAATCCTGTGACTTTATCCACTCCTTTTCCCCCGTCCCTTCCTGGACTTTGCGGTCCGGAGTCTATTTCTGAATTTTTACTGTATTCTCCTAGCGATTAAGTTCCGAGCCGCTCCGTCCAGGAGAGTGAGGGTGTTTACTTGACTAACTTCCATCACAATCTCCCCGTTCCCCCCTCCCATCTTGGACTTCACCACCCAAAATTCATTTCTAAAGATTATCTGTAATATCTTTGTCGCTTAAATTCCAAGCAGCTCAGTCCATGGGAGGAAGGATCTTCCAATCAAGTCTCTTCCACCACAGGTTTCACAGTCTCAACCCTGACATTACATTGTTTATATTACTGACAATATATCACTTATAGTAAACTTGTTTGACATTGCTGAAATACATTGCCTCTTCTCAAATCCAGAACCCTGTGCCTTTATCCGCTTTATATTCCCTCCTCCCCTCTTGAAGCTGCCCGGAATTCATTTCAGAAGATTCATTGCATTTTCATTGTCGCTTAAGTTCCAGGCTGCTCCATCCGTGGGAATGAGGATGTTTTGGGTTAGATGACCTTCAGCACAGTCTCGTAGTCTCAACAATCCAAGAGAATCAAGAAACAAGAGTCACTCCACAGGAATAAAAAAGAAGAAGACGTGCAGCTCAATAGCTTTCAATCCCAAAATATTCCTCCAAAATCCAAAATCCAAACCCCTAATCCATAAATCAAATTCCAGATCTTCTCAGTCCACCAAAATATCGAAGTATTATATTGTAAAAAATTTAGTGTCCAAATGGAGATTATAAGTCATTTGTAATCCATCAGTCATGATCAATTATGTGCCATCTTATACTGTAAGTCCCAATTGTGATTCATAAGTCTTTCTTTATTCTTTAAAAAATATTAACTTCAGTCCTCGTGAGTAAGCAGCACTCCCAGCTAGCCTTTTCTTAAAATTCGAGCCGCCCCTTTAAGAAAAACTCCCAGCCATAACGAACTCACTCAGGCTCAGGGTCCCCTCCATTCTTTCGCTTCTGCCCGCCGTTGCATGCCAGAACTGCTGTGATATTGACAGAATCGCAACCAGAACAGGTTAAATGACTCTTATTAAATTCTTACATGTTATTTGATGTCTTCTTTTAAAAGTTGACGGCGGCGCTTGTGCCGCTCAGGCGGCGATCCCGCTGGCTCCGTCTTGGTCCTTCGACCCCCCTGGCGCTTTCCGCTCTCCCAGCCGGGCAGAGCAAACACCGGTTTTGGGGTCCCCGTCGGACCCGTTCCACACCCCTCGTACCGGAGGGGTGTTCTGCCGCCTCTGTGGTGGCAAAAGAGGTGGCTGGAGTCCAGCGTGTGGCTGCTCGGAGCCGCGCCATTGCGCAGCTTCAATCCGAGCTGCCACTCGTGCCGGCCATGCAACCGGAAGGGGAATTTGGATATTTTTGTTGCTTGTGGATTTGTTTTGGAGGAATCTTGACAAGAACTCTCCAGATTACATGTAAATGTAAGGAAGAACAGGTAAGAGCTGTTTAACAGTAGAACAGCTTGTCTTGGAGCATGGTGAACTGACTCTCCTTCGAAACTGTGTAGAGTCTGGATGGCCATCTTTGGAATATTTTAGGCCATTTCCGCACTGGACTGTTCTAGCGCTATTATTCCACTTGCAACATCCTATGGAATCCTGGGGTTTGCAGTTTCGGGAGGGGCGAAACTGCAAACCCCAGGATTCCATAGGATGTTGCAAGTGGAATAATAGCGCTAGAACAGTCTAGTGCGGAAATGGCCTTAGTTGTGTATTCCTGGATGGTGGATTAGATCGTCCTTGTGGTCTCTTCCAACTCTATAGTTCTGTGATTCTCCCAACCTTCCTGACGAGCACAGGGTTATACACATTGGTGGATGCAGTTTAATATTCTATTTTGACAACACAATCCAACCTCCTTGTGCTTCACACACTGTTACTCTTAGGGCCTTTCTGCACTGCACTTCACTGTTATAGTGCTATTATTCCACATTCAACATCCTGTGGAATTTTGGGGTTTGTGAGTTTTGTAGTTTACTGAGCAGAAAGAGCTCTCTGGCTGAGAATTCTAAATGTCCCTCCCTAAACTGCAAACCCCAGGATTCCACAGGATGTTGAAAGTGGAATGATAGCACTATAACAGTGTAGTGCGGAAATCCCTTTAGTCTCTCCATAGCTCTCCAGGCTCTTAGGAACCAAGCAGACTTTAGAAACATACTGTTTTGGACTACAACTCCCAGTTTTCCCCAGCCATCAAGGCCAACCAGTGGCCCAGCTGGGTGGCAGATTCTGGGAGATACTGTTCAATAAAATAACCTCCCTAGATTCTGGATTCAGGCTACTTAAGAAAAGCATTGGTACTCCCTCCATATTTTCAGATCTGTACATCTATGAAAACAGAAGGTTCACACTTGTCAAGTTTGTGCGTATGTGTGTAGTTGTTAGGATGCATTGATCCTATCATAAGTGGATCTGCTGGATGTGTATTGAAAGAGTGTATGGTAGTTAGTGTGCAAGGGGCAATGCTAGAGTTAGAGTGCTACATAGTACTGAGTGCTAATTGTTGATTCCAACAGTGTATCTGTTTGAAGCTTCTTCGTGTATTCCAATGTATCAAATGGTTAATTGCTTTATTGCTCATTGCTACAATGTATCTGTTGAGGGGGAAGAAGATCAGAGTAGAGGAAAACGTGTCCAGAGGAGGGCGACCAAAATGGTGAAACCATGCCCTATGAAGAACGCCTTAGGGAGCTGGGTATGTTCAGTCTGCAGAAGAGAAGGTTAAGAGGCAACATGATAGCCATGTTTAAATATTTGAAGGGATGTCATATTGAGGAGGGAGTGGGCTTGTTCTCTACCGCTCCAGAGACTAGGACAACGAGCAATGGATTCAAGCTGCAGGAAAGGAGATTCCACTTGAACCTGAGGAAGAACTTCCTGACGGTCAGAGCTGACTGGCAGTGGAATATGCTGCCTCAGAGTGTGGTGGAATCTCCTTCTTTGGAGGTTTTTAAGGAGAGGCTGGATGGCCATCTGTTGGGAATGCTTTGATGGGTGTTGTCAGTGTTGAGGCGGCAGCTAAGCAGACACGGAGGCAGGAGCTGGGTTTTTATAGCTTTAGTGGTAATAAATCAAAGAGGTTACTTCACCCAACGTCAACGCAAACAAACAGCAAAGTTCCAGGAGCTGCAAACGCCAAGCAGCGAGATCAGACCGGAACCAAGAGTTCCCAATGCGGGATGCAGTTTCACCGTTGGTAGACGGTTGTTGCCCCGTGCCCAACCCCAACAGCGTCTGCCTCAAATACTCAGTTTTAGCCTAGCTTAGGCCGGTCAACTGTCCATTGGCCCCACTCACAGCTGGAGCCTCTCAAGAGTTCAGGGCCGATTCATCAAGCACCTCTCCCACAGTCGCTGAGACCTCCGGACCGCCCCCTTCTCCAGTCGCCCCTGGAGGAATGTGGGGGGAGGGTCTGCTGCAAACTCCAGACTAGAGTCAGAAACCCCGGCCTCTGCCTCTGGAGCACAAACGTCTGCTGCAGGTATGGGCCCGGGCTCTGTGCCAGGGACAGCTGTGGAGTCACAGGCAGCCTCCTCCCTAGACTCTGAAGGAGACCCCCCTCCAGAAGGCCCCTCCCAGGGACCCTCCCCAGGCTCGGAGTCCAAGTCTGAATCAGGAGCGAGATCAGCGTGGCTCATAACAGGTGTTCCTGCATAGCAGGGGGTTGGACTCAATGGCCCCTGGGTCTCTTCCAACTCTATGATTCTATGATTCTATGAAAACAAATGTACCAAGAGGAAATATGTTCCTGCCCCAAGGAAGAAGGGTAAACAACTGTACTGGGAAATGTATAAAGTTGTGGAGTGATGTTACATTTATGATCCTCTCCAATCACAGCTGTGCATGTCTACATTTGTACGTGTGGGTATAAAGCCTGTGAACCCCATGTATGCTTTAGCCTCAGCAACTTTGGAAGAAGTGTGCTGTGTTGCTTCCTTTCCTACACATAAACAATACTGTCTACCTCAGAGTAGAGTTTGTGGATTGCAAGTTATTCAGGACATAACAGTAGTGTGCATATGAGCTTCCTTTGCATGAATAGCAAAGTTTCCAATTGATAGCCTAGCAACGAACCTCAACAAAACATTTATAATTTAGTCCTCCCCTCATTTTCTCCCATTTATGGGTATAGCTGTACTATAACCTACTGGCTTTTGTAAGTGAGCATCCATGTGTCTGTGTGTGTCTACATGTGTGTAAATGCAAATTCTTACCAAGGCACAATACTGACACAAGCAGTCAACCCCTACTAGGCATATGATCAGTTAACATCTTTTGTGGTATTTCATAGACTATGCATTTTATACAGGGTGTTCAAAAAATGAGGTCTTCTCCTGGCCATTTCCTTACAGATTATGTCATACAGGAAAAGATTGTTCATTTGAATACTTTTAAGAAGAAATTACTGCAGTCAGCTCCATGTTAGTGGAGCAGCAAATCTGGTCTGGGTTTTCCTTCTCCATTTTTTGGGGTAGGGTCCTCCACTTTGGATAATTCTTTTAAAGTTCGGAGTAAAACCCAGAGAGAATTCACTACCTCATGGAAGCAATCACCTACCTAGGGCTATTTGCTTAGCCAGGGATGATCATGATAAAAACATTAGGTAAAACAGATAAAAACATTAGATAAAAATCATGATAAAAACATTAGGGAGCAACACTCTAAGGATAGGAATATATAGGAATATATTTCTTCCAGTACTTTCTTCCCATCTTTGTATGGTCATCTCAGCCTCTCATGGGAGCTTCTTTGTTGACTTGGGGCATTTTATGCAAAATTCAGGATTGTATCAGATCCATTTTTCGTCTCTTTCACACTACATAATAACATAATTAGATAACTGCCATGGTTTCATGTTTAAGAATCCTGAGATATTCAGCCTATGAGATATTTCCCATTCTCTACCAAAGAGCTCTAGTGCCTCACCAAACTAATCATCCCGGAATTTCACATTGTAGAGTCAAAGCAGTTAAAGTGGTATCAAAATGTTATAGTTGTGTAGTGTGGAACAGTTTTCTCACTCACTTTTAACAGCCACATGCCATGCTCTAAATGCAGCACAAACCCAACATTCTCTGGAAGTGCAGAAAGTAGCAAAACTGGAATACTTTGAAGTCATGCATTTGTCTGCTTAAAACAACAACCCACCTTCCTTCTCGCTGTCAGCTGCACCTTGCCAAAAGACAGGCCTGTCAAGAAACTTCATTGTAAAATTTCCGCCCCTGAATGCGGAGGGATTATGTGGGTTCTACTTCTGTTTTTGTGCCACTTCATGAGACCAAAAAACAAAGCAAAAGTTCCTTCTAATAGAAAAAGAAGAAGAAGGGAAGGCTGGGGCAAGGAAGGAATTTCGCCACACAGAATCAGCTGGAGGTGCTTGGACTCTCTGGGCTGGTCCAACAGGCCTCCTTAACCACTGTTCGAACTTTAAACTACATCACTCCACACCACAGACCATTCTTTGTGCACCTGCTGTCGTGGTTCACCTACTTTAAGCAAATAATTCTTACACACACACACACACACACACACACACACACACACACACACATTATTCTGCCCACCTTCAAACCATGCAGGGTGCAAAGGAGGAGGATGGTTCCATTTAAAAAAAAAAATACTTTCAGGAGAAGGGAGTTCCTAGTTCACATATAAAAAATGTGCAGTGGAGCGCTTGCTAAATAAACAGAAAACATGGGCAGCTGAGAGAAATCAATTTAGCTGAACAAACAATGTCCCATGTAATGAACTACTAATTATCCTTTTATGGCATGTCAGTCTGAGTGATTACAGAGCTGTGCAGTTTAATTTGACGTTTGAGCATTGCTTTGCTCCATTAGCCCCATATAAAGCTGCAACACAAGATGCGGGGAGAGCTATGGATGTGGAGCGGGGGACAAGCGTTCAAGTACAGGGAAGAGACTGGGCTTCATTCATCTAGAACTAAGTGACACCTGTAAATAAGGAATGCAGTGGTGGTGGAGTGGGGACGGAAGCTAGGATGCCTGCCTCAGATTTGGGGGAGGAGGCATTTGTTAAACGACCAAATAAATACACTAATCAGCCTCTTGCCACTTTCTGTCTGTCTCTAATACACATCACTTTCCCCACTGCGACTGATTATCTTTATCATTCATATCTTCATCTTCTTATTAAATATTCAAAGTGAGCCAGAACAAAAGAAGGAAGGAGGAAAAACAGCCCAAGGTATGAGCGTCACATATTGTTTGCAAGGTGCATAATTCCTAATTGTTTTTTCACACCATCATTTTAAAAAACCAAAGAAGTGTGATAGGCTGCCATAGATTGGAAATAAACTTCTTCAAGCGACTCTTTTTTTTTAAAGTCTTTTAATTAAACAAAAAGATTAGAAAAGAAAAAACAAGTATTACTGAACAAACCCAAAACTACTGCAGCACAAATAAAGACAGAGAAAGATATACAAGTATGAACAAATGGTTTAAAGTGTAGATCTTTCAACCTGTGGTTTCATCCCATCTATGTCCATGTGAGCTGCCTTCCTGAATAACTTACTTCATAAGAATCTTATTACACTGTTACTGTCAAGCACTGAAAATCAGGACTCACATAAAACTTAGGCCCTTTCCTCAGGACAGCGATGTCCCGGCACGGGGACGTGAGAGAAGCAGGACAGCAATGATGCTTCCACATGACATTGTCGTGGTCCTATCCTTCTCACATCACCGGCTGGCATGATCACGGGGAAGTTGATGGAAAATCTCCGTCTATGACCCCCAATTATGCAAGTCTTCCATTGCAGATGGCCACGCAGAAGGGCCGGAAGTGTGATCTCATCCTTCTTTCCCCACTGCAGCATGGGATAAAGGACGGCTGCAATTTGGAAGGAAGAAGCATGTCCCTTGCGCTCCCTTCCATAGGCAGCCGATCATGTGCAGAGAGGAGTGCTGGGGACATAATCCCATCCTGGCAGAGGTGCTGCTGAGACTGCAATGGGATGACACATGACAGCATCATCCTGCAGAAAAGGCCTTAGACAGTTGGCATAATACAAAAGCTACTTTTTAAACACATCTTCAGGCTCAACTGGGGGGGGAGTTCCTCCTCCCAAAAGGGAGATGGATGCAGATTCTTACTAGTGGGATGCACAAGTGTGGCTTATGTGTAGGTATGTGTCTTTTGGCGCAGAGTGCAAGGTGCAATTCTGTAGCCCTTTGTGCAAAGTCCACAACCTCCCCCATACACACACACACACACACACACACACACACACACACACAGTGGTCCCAGGAAAGGCCACTGTTGCTGCTGATTATCAGTGGGGAGGGGAGGAATGAGGGAGATAGCTCAAAGTAACTCTGAAGAGAAGGGGAAAGATGGTGCTCTCCATCCATTTCCTTCCCCGCTGAGCCTAGACAAGCCAGGTCTTCATCACTTGAATTGCCTCCATTCCTTCCCCTTTTTATCAGCAAGCAGCAGCAGTGACAACAATGGTCTCTTCCCACGCTTGACAGCTTTGGGGAGGGAAGCTTTTGGAGAGGCATAATGGGCTAAAGGATAGCCTCTTGTGCCCCATCCAAAAAAAGTCATACACAGATGGGGTGGACAATGAACTGCATGGGCAAAGCATTATGCCCCACTTTACGTAGGTTCTTCACTTCAGTCTTCCCCATGCCACCCTACTCTCCAACATTTCACAGGAGAAAACCAAGACATGTGCAGACAAGCAACATCAGAATGTAGTCAAGATGGCAAAAGCTATTAAAGAGGAATAACACACAAGCTAGGAGAGGCAGCAGCAGTTTGCTTTAGGCTGGGCCAACTGCAAAGGGCAAGATTCCACCCTCTTCTTTGCCCCTTGCTGAGTTAATTGAATGCAAATTCCTTTTACACTTTTAACTCAGCTTGCAGAAATTGAAAGAAGCTGAGGAAAAGAGGGGGAAATGGAAAGAAAAGAAGGAAATCGGGACATTTTTAAAAGAGCTGGAAAAGTGGAGTGACGGAAGATTAATTAGGACTGTCCCTGTCTTCCTCCACTAAATGTTCAGTTTTTTTGCACCCCCTAACATTGGCACCCAGGGCACATACCCTACTTGCCCCACACTAGATACGCTTCTGGGTGGAGAAAACATCTCTGGCAATGCAAAGTATCTGTGATATAGGGAGGGCTGGGAAAAGGCAGCTGAGGATCAGGCAAGCAGGATCCTTGGCTGCCTTCTCTCCACCCCCTTGGTGCAGGAAAATATATTCAAGATCACTGGAAGGTACTGTAGAAATGGGAAGATGTTGGTGTAGGTGGGACACAGGTCTTGTTGAGCCTCTGGTAGTTGGGGATACTGACCAGGTTCTAGATTATTGTTTAATAACGAAGCCGGCAACAGCCAGGGGTTGGTGGCTACATTGTGCCCCTGTGAGACAATGAAGGGCTATACCGCCTCTACTTTCACTCCCCACCTCGAACTCAGCTGGGGAGGTATTAATATGGGTTACCTTGAATTAGTTTATAATAACTTCTGGAGATGGCTGTCACTGACCTGGGACATTTTGCCACATTTAGGGTGCCTGTCCAACATTTTTGGGATATTTTCTCCAGACAAGAAGTGATAGCTACCTTATTCTTGCCTTACTCCTGTTCTTTCTTCTTGTTTAATTTCCCACAGTCCTGTTTTGAATAGCAACAACCTCTGAGGCCCAAAAGACTTCTTGTCTAAAAAGTTGAAAACTTATTCCAAGCTTCTTTACTAGTGTAAATTCAATCTGGAGTGACCAACATTGGGATGACCCAAATTTTGCCCCAAAGCAGAACAAGTCTCTGCTTTAGTGGACACAACCCTGTTACGGAAAAATGAAAAGAAAAAAAAAAAGAATAAACAAAGAAATAATACTAATTTTACAAAAAGCCTCCATATGCTTATCATGCATAGAACTATACCTTTTAAAATATCAGCCTAAGCCAATCGAAACCCAGTGGGTACATTTCATTTTAGAAATAAAAAGCCTACTGGGCATGAATAGCGTAGATTGAATTTACTTAATAGTCGATCTCAGCGATGTGTGGGTGTGTTGCATACTTAACTCCCACTGATGCTAATGGCTCTGACATCCATGTATCCAGAGGAGAAAAGAGCCCTTTGACCAAGGGCTTCAGGATGCTGGAGACTCAGACAATTAAGCTAAATGGATGAGACAAGTCTAGCCATCAAAAGAAAAACGGTTAGCTGTCCTGTCCCCCCCCACACACACACACACACAAAACTGTTCCAAAAAAATCTGAAAAATTTACACTGGATGTGTTCGTGTGAAGGGAAGAGGGAAAGACTGTGAAAATAGAGAAGTTTGTCCTATCCTCACTGACATCAGAAATGGCTTCCCTATCAGATGTGCTCAGTTCTTTATGTATTTTATGTATATGAGGTAAGAATAAGCAAGGTTATGTCTCAGTTCTGGCTGGGTCAAGATGACCCTTTGCCATGCTGATGCTGATCTAAAATCACAGGCCATTTGCTTGGCTACTTCCAAACTTGTGAATGGCTTGAATCCTATTGGTGCCTTGCTTCTGGTATTGTGGGCCTTCCATTTGTTTTCAACTTATCACAACCCTAAGGTAAAACTGTCATGGGGTTTTCTTGGCAAGATTTACTCAGAGGGCCTCTACCATTGCCTTCCCCTGAGGCTGAGAGAGTGTGACTTGCCCACAGTCACCCAGTCGGTTTCCATGGCCAAGTAGGAATTTGAAACCCTAGTCTGTAGAGACCTAGTCCAACCCTCAAACAACTACACTATGCTGGCTCACTAGTGTTTTACACATTGCAAAAGTTCTCCTACATAAGCAGTTGATATTTTTATCCAGAGTGCAATATCTGCATTCCATTCAAGGCCAGGTAAGCAAGCGTTGCACATTGCTCCTGTGGATGCACATCCTTGGATAATGCACATCCATCTGCCCCTACTGAAGCTGACAATAGCATGTCTTCTGTTGCACATTTAATTGCACAACTTTGCCATTCCGCACAAGGCTCACATTTTGCACAAGGAATGAGAAATTCCATGTGCAGAGATTTACACAAGGCAACCCTGATGTATGATCTCAGCCAAGATCTGTCCTAAGATGTTTTCCTGCTGAGGTAAAGGACAATGGGGCAATTCCTATTATACAATTATAGCACTATGATCCCTCTTGAACTACAACTGTTCAGTTCTATGGAATCTTGGGATTTCATGGAATCTTAGAGTTCAAAGGGACCACGAAGGGACCACGAAGGCCATTTGTCCATCTCCTTGTCATGCAGAAATATACAACTAAAGCTAAAGATTTGGAGTTCAGGGAGGAGGCTTTCGAATTCTCAGCCATAGCACTCAAGTGCTTCCTCCAACCCCAGGATTCAATAGGATGTTGCCATGGCAGTTAAAGTGGAATACAGTTCTATAACTCTGTAGTGTGGAAGGGTCTCAGATGGTGCTCCTTCCATTCCACATATAGAAGCTGACCAGACTGCCTGTTGAAGCTTTCTTCCATATTAGCAAATGAATGGTTCATCCACCAAAGCTGAGGGTAAGGAGCCATGTGGCACACACATAGTTCTGGCCTCTGGAAAAACAACTAGGGGAGATTACCATTGCTGTCAACCAGCATCTGCCAGGCACCTAAAGTCTGTTTCTTCATTTTGCCTAATGCTAGAACCATCCCAGCCCAATAAATCTACTCAATTTCATCATTAATTCTGGTTGCAGGAAATGTAAAACTTTTGTCAGCTTTTGGGCTGGGGGCGGGCAATGAACCCTGCAATTTAAAGATTGAAAAAGTAACTTTTCCAAGATTACAATAGGAATTTGGCACAGCATTTGAAATATAGCTTATTGAGAAGGAAGGCTGCTGTTTTATCATCATCTTTCCTAACCGGATTAAAAGAAAAAGGAGAAATTTACAGAGAATATGAGACACTTGCTTTGATCACATAATGTCCTGGAATCAGCCCCTGGCATCTCCACTTAAAAGGATCAAGTGATGATGTTAAAGACTAAAATACAGGACATTTGCTGCCAGGCAGGCACAGAACTTGGAAAATTTACTTTGGGATGTGGCCACCTAGGGAAACTCAGAGGGTCAGAACGGGGGGGGGGGGCAGAATTCAACCCCAATGCTTAAGTTCCCCCAACTATACCATAAGGCATATACTTTCCCCTTCCAATTTCAGAAAGTGTGCTGAATGTTTACATGCTCGCCAAGATCCTGTTGGATGCTGGCACAGCACAGCATGCTTATGCAGGGAGGTTGAAATAGCAAAAGCTGCTCTTCCCCCCACTCCAGTTGTGCAACAAGAGCCAGAACCAGGTACTTCCTCTCAAGCAAATCAGTGGTCACTTGGGTCAAGGGTTGAGTTGCAATGGAGTGCAGTCTGGCTGCTGTTGCACAGCAGAAGAAAAAGTGTTGCATAAGTAAATATTGGATATCTCCTTGTTCAATGTCCATAGAAGTACTTAACTCTGGTGGAACTTCTGGTTATGCCAGAATAAGTCATCAAGAGGATTCTAGACACAGATTCAAAGTCTCAGAGCAGGTCCACATGAACTTCCAGAGACTGAATTGGATACCTCAGAACTAAGGAATGTATATCTCTCAGATACTTTGGCATGGAAACTCCCATCAGCCAGTACAGCCAGTGGTAAGAGACAACGGGAACTGGGATACCTCTGGAGAGCAACAGGGAGTACATAATACTGGGTTAGATGAACAATGACCTGTGATATATGGTAGCTTACTATGTTTTCTTGTGCAAACCTCACAACATGAATGGGAGTGGTGGAAAAGTATGTTCAATTGGAGAGACATTTTCCAGAACCCCACATGCCTTGCATTTGTTTTGGTTTTGGGCCATTTTAATTTTTGTTTCTTTGTTTGATCCTAACAGTTTTTCCCAAGTCACTGCAGATTCTAGCTTCTTCCACACTCTCGTACTGCTTGGCTTTGTGTAAAGAGCTAAAAATAAAATTAACAGTAGGAGAAAGACATTGCTACAGTGTCTAAATTTAGAGGACTTGATGAATAAAATCTGTTAACTCAGTTGCAGGGAAACAGTAGACAGAGGGAGAATACACCTAAAGGGTGAGAAACAACTAAGGAATCAGACCATGACTCCCATATACTCATATGGGATGACTAATTTAAAACACAAAACCTTGTAAAGTACATGCTCCAACATTTCACAGATGAAAACTGGGACACATGCAGTCAAGCAACATCACTGTGGTCAAGATGGTAAGCATTATTAATGGGGAAGAAGAACGTATAAACCAAGAGAGACTATATCAGTTTGCTTTTGCCTAAGTTTACTGGGAAGGGCAAGATTCTGTCCTCTCCTGTCCTCTCCTCCACGCTGACTTAGGCCATTTCCACATTATACTGTTATAGTGCTATTATTCCACTTTCCACATCCTGAGGAATTCTGGGGTTTGTCGTTTACTGAGCAAAAAGAGCTCTCTTGCTGAGAATTCTAAATGCCCCTCCCTAAACTGCAAACCCCAGGATTCCATGGGATATTGAAAGTGGAATAATAGCACTACAAACAGGGTAGTATGGAAATGGCCTTAGTTGAATGCAAACTCTTTTTGCACTTTGAACTCAGTTGGCAGCAACTGAAGTAAGTTGAGGTCAAAGAGGGAAAGTGGGAGAAGGAGAAAGGAAGCAGAACATTTTAAAAGTACTATATATATTCCTGTATAAGTCAACCTCACAGCAGGTTTGAGGGCCAAAATTATGGATTTTGATATAACCCATTAATAAGTCAATTCCATGAAGAGTAATTCCATGAAAAGGCGAAAGTGCCAGAGCTGCTTCAGGAGGCCAGCCGCCTCTGGCCACTGCGATTTTCCCACCCATGTATTCGTAATGGATTTCTGTCACTCTACTTAGAGAAAGGGATGGTTTTAGTAGTAGTAGCAGCAGCAGCAGTGGTAGTAGTAGTAGCAAAGGTACAGTATTAACTCTTGCAAAAAAGAAACCATCCCCTTCTCTGAGCAGAATGGTAAAAGGCTAGAGCTTACTCTGTCCTGGGAGAACTTAAAGGAACACCACCCCTTCTAGTGTCTTGGCACCCCTTTGAGGGGAAGCTCCAAAGAGCCACCCCCTCCATTTTTCCACCCGGGCTAATATTAAGAAAAGCCAGAAGGGGTACTACGGCAGAGAGTGGATTGGGGTTGATGCTTCTTTTAGATTCACCTGGGATGGAGTAAGCTCTTGCCTTTCACCTGTCTACTCAGAAAAGAGGACGGCTCCTTTTGTGATAAGACTTATGGTACAGCACTTACCTTGACCCACGGATAAAGTTTTTTGGGTCAATTTTTTGACTAAAATTTCTAGACTTATACCTGAGTGTGTACAGTATCTGAAAAAGTGAGACAACAAGAGTATGAATTCGTACTGTCCCTGCCAAATCAGGACCAAAACACTCCTTCTAGACTGTTTCCGTTCTTCCAGCCTCCTTTCCACAGGCTTTTTCCTGCTCTTATACTATTGTTCCACTTTAATTTCCATGCTTCCATCTTATGGAATCCTGGCTTTTGCAGCTTAGGGAAGGATACGTAGAATTCTCATCCAGAGAATTCAAGTGCCTCATCAGACTATAAACCCCATAAATTCACGGGATGCACCCATGCAGTTATAGCGTAGCATCATAATGCTACAACTGTGGACTCCCATAGTTTCTAGTTGCAGGAACATTTACAATTCTCTTCTAAATATGTTTGTCTGAGCAAAACCTAGAGAGGACTCCTGTACCTTTAATGGTTATATAGAAGAGGGAACATCAGCAGCTGTGGTTTCTTACCTCTTTGCATGAGAGGAAAATCCTGCTGAAATTCCCTCTTCTGCACAACCGTGAAAAGATGCAGCAGCCCTCTCCAGTTTTCACTCTGGCAACCCTGTACAGAGACCTGTAGCGCATCACCAGTTTCTAGGATTTTATAAGATGCAGCCATAACTGTCAAAGTTGAATCAAAGTGCTTTAATTGCGCAGTTGGAAAGAGAATACTGTTTAAAATATTGTAACAGAAAACAACTGTAATTTTTAAAATGCTATAGTAAGTGATAGCATCAAATTACTTTGAAAAAGTAACTTTCCATGCTTCTGATGAGGCAAAATTAGCAGGCTGGCATAATAATAAGCTTTTAATGCCAGTCAGGAAATCCACACCCTTACAGTTAGTATTGCCCAGCAATTAAAGATTTGGTAACCTTGCTGTTGTCACACCAAATATTATTTCTGCAACAGGATAAATAGATAAATATATGCAATGTCTATAGTGCTTTATGAGGATGAGGAAAAGAAGAGAATAGCAACAACAATGAAGTGGCACTTCATTCTTTAAAGGAAGACATGGGGGAAAATGAGAGGAAGAATAAACCTAAGGCCCTGAAATCTTTATGTTTAAAAAGAAGGAAGGAAGGAAGGAAGGAAGGAAGGAAGGAAGGAAGGAAGGAAAGAAGACCAACCTGAGGGGCTTCTCACTAAGACGTAATAGCTTGTGGCAACACTAGTTTGCCTGAGAGGCTGTAGATTAATGTATCAAGAAATACTATTTTCCTAGAGAATAATATTAGTTTAGCCCTTTACATACACACACACAGAAACAGAGGGAGAGAAAGAGTCACCAACAGGGCATTTTATGGCAAATAATACATCTGGATATATTTTTGTTTTCTTCTTTTAGAGAATTTAGAAAGCTTGTTTAAGATTAAAAAAAATAAAATAAGGTTTCAGAAACCTCTGCTGTTGTTATTATTATTATTATTACTATCATCATCATCATCATCATCATCATCATCATTAGCTCTGCTTGTAGACAATATATTTCATAAATGATTTCCTTGGAGCCCCATAAGAGAACAAGGCCAATGGCCAGTCAGGAGGGAAGGAAAATGAAACATCAAGAGGATCTCTTAAGAGACTGCATCTGATTAGTAATGTACAGTGTGGGGTATTTTTTAAAAAAAAGTTAATTAGCAATCTCTGTGCCTTGAGCTTTTCCCTATCAGTAGTATGGGTATTGTAGTCCTCTCTGACAGTCCCAAGAGCCAATGTGGTGTATTGATTTTGGTGCTGGACTAGAACTTCCCAATGAGAGTTCAAATCTGCACTCCGTCATGGAAATCCAATGGGTGACCACAGGCAAGTCATATTCTCTCAGCCTCAGAGGAATCATAAAATCATAGAGTTGAAGAGATCACAAGGGCCATCCTGTCCAACCCTTTGCCATGCAGGACTATACAGTCAAAGTCCTCCCAACAGATGGCCATTCAGCCTTAGTTTGTTTTTATTATTATTTTTAGATGTTTTTGTTACACATCGATAAATAAATAAAATTACACACAGGGAAATACAAACAATACACCACGGCTACCTAACAAAACCAAATAAAAATCTAAAAAAATTAACTACCTAACCTAAAAAAATCTAAAAAAGA
The DNA here is from genome assembly GCA_030412105.1 of Cyclura pinguis. Taxonomy (NCBI): domain Eukaryota; kingdom Metazoa; phylum Chordata; class Lepidosauria; order Squamata; family Iguanidae; genus Cyclura; species Cyclura pinguis. Next base: position 12,899,233 of record CM059601.1, on the reverse strand, counting down.
CAGAGACAAAACTAAACAAAACTTTACAAGGTAAGGGGTTAAAAGGGTATACACATGATTTCCAGCCCCCCAGCTGACGGTTATAAAGTAAAATACTACATAAAGTTTCCTGAAGTTGTGATGATTATATATACTTTTACTAAATTAATTCAAGCTACTAACATTCAAAACCCAAAAGTGGAATTCTCCCCCGACAACATCTTAGATAAACCATCACCACATCACAATTTTTCTTAAATTTACTCAGTGTTCTTTCTTTAATCAAAACAGTCAATTTGTCCATTTCTGCCAGATCAAGCAGTCTCATCATCCAATCTTCTTGAAATGGAATAGCTGAATCTTTCAATCTCTGAGCAAAAAGTACTCTGGCCACTGTGGTCGTACACTGTAGAATTCTTCCAGATTTCTTATCTTTCTGATCATCTATCAATCACAATAAGAACAACTCAGGTTTCAGTTGAATCTTTATCTTCTATCAATTGATGTATCAGCACCCAAAATTTCTTTGCCTTCTTACATGTCCATCACATATAGAATAAAGGCCATTTCCGCACGTGGCGAGCGAATCGCTCCCTGCCGCTACTCACCAGATCTTCTGTCGGTCCGGTCCGGTCCGGGGTGAGGAGGAGCAGTGTGTGGTCATAGATCCGCACTGCTCCGGTGTCCAAAATGGCGGTTTCCGGTTGGTCGTGGGTCTCGACCAACCACTGAAGCTCGCCAGCCTAAAGCTCATCTTCCGCAGATCGCAGGCTCGCGTTGGTGCATGCCTGCAAATCTGCATTGGAGAGCAGGCACACAATGGTGCGCGCCGGTATTTTGAAAGACCTGAAAAATCAGGTCTTTCAAAAACACAATGGAGGACCACTTGGGGTCGTTCCGGAGTGGACTGAGGTGCGGATCTACAGTAAGTAGTCCGGACCCAGTCTGCTCCATGGTGCAGACGTCCTCCATGGAAGACGCATTGCACCGTTTTTATTACCCCATGTGGAAATGGCCAAAGTCCCTTCCTTCTGTTTATATTTTCAATAAATATTAGTAGAGCCATTATAGATTTTAGACAATCCTTTTGGTGTTAAGTACCACTTGTACATCATCTTATAAAAACTTTCTCAAAGGTCATAACTTAAACTTTAAATCTCTTGTCCACATATTTTCCCACTGCACCATCTGTATGTTATGACCCACATTTAATCATACAATCTTTTACTTGTTCATCTTCCATCTCCATTTTCAACAATAACGCATAGATTTTAGCTATCTAATGTTCGTCGTCTTTGCACAATTGTTCCTCAAAGTCTGATTTAGACATTTCAAAACCAAACATGTATTAATCCATTTTAAAATGTTCAGATAACTGTTTGTATGCAAACCATTGAATGGTGTAGTCTTCCTGAACCAATTCCTCGTTTGTTTTCATTTGATATTGTTCTTTATCTATCAAAATAAAATCTTTATATATTAAACATTTATCTTTAATAGTTATTTTTCTATCAAATAAAGTTTCATGTGGTGAAATCCATAAAGGCATTTTAACACATAATCTCATGCTATACTTATTCCAAACTCTTAATATGGCATGTCTAATATAGTAATTATTAAAGTCAACATTTACTCTCATACCACAAAAATCCATGCCACCCAAATCTTAAATCAAAGCACTCCAACTGTAGATGTCTCTCCCTTTTCAGGGTAATCCAATCTTTCAACCATATTTTACAAGAAGCAAGAAAATACAACTTCAGATCAGGAAGTCCAAATCCACCTCTTTGTTTTACATCTTGTAAGATCTTAAATCTAACTCTCGGTTTCTTTCCCCACTGGAAACAATCTGGCCAGCCTGCAATTGTTGGGACCGCTGCCATCTCATCCAATGGCTTCAACAGGGACATAGAGCAGGGGTATGTGTGTGCCAATCCTGCTCTTTCCCAAATAAGAGAGAAGGATCAGCACATGCGCACACACACACACCACTGCCTATTATTGAAACTGCATTGAATGAACTCATGTTCAAAGCAGAGCTATTGTATTCTAATATATCTGTCACACATGTTGTATTATCTTGCATTTGACTTTTAATAAAAATCCTCATTGATCTTCATGTATAACTAACTCAAGAATCTTCTTCAGTCTTTCTGCCAAAAGTAGTATAAAAATCTTATAGTCATTATTCAAAAGAAAAACAGGCCTATAATTCTTAGAATCCATCACATCTCATTCTTCTTTTGAAATCAAAGTTAGATGTTCATTTGTCCACCTGTGCAGTATCTTCCCTGTGATTATAGTTGAGTTCCTCAGTTGTTGAAATGGAAAATACATCTGCACTTCCAAATGTTTATAATAAATTGCAGAGAGGCTATCCAGACCCAGAGCCCTCTCTATCAGTATCTTCTTGAAGGCCTCCATCATTTCTGCTACTGTTATATTCACATTTAAGACAGATCTTTGCTGTCTGAAATAGTAGGCAAGTTCTATAATCAAGTATTTTTAATATTCTCCAATGAGGCATTTTTATCTTTATAAAGAGCAGAAAAAAATGGAAGAATCCTTTTTTATCTTACCATTATCTGATGTCATTATCTTACCATCTCAAATCTTTAAGATCATCTTTTTTTCTCAGTCTTTCCTGGTTTATTCATAAATTCCTGGTTTATTCATGAATTCATTTACTTTCCTGGTTTATTCATAAATTCCAAGTACTTTTACTTACACTATCCCATCTTTCACTCAATTTAATGAACCATATTCAAAGAGATTTGGGTTTTGGTTTTTTGGGGGGTTGGTGGGTTTTTTGGGGTTTTTTGGTTTTTGTTTTTGTTTTTGTTTTTTGCAGATTTTTTACTTCCTTCAGTCACGATTATTTAAATGAGTTCTTCCTCAATTCTTTTTTTCTTGATTTCATCCAAAATACTTTGATTCTGCTGTTGTATTTTCCTGTTTAGTTTGGAGTTTTGTTGTATGAAAAAACCCCTCATAACAGCTTTACTTGCATCCCAAACAACTCAGATATCTTCTTTTATTCAAGTTATCTTCAAAGAAAGCATCTTTTGCCTTGTTCAGTACATCCTCATTTTTAAGTAAAAACATCATTTAATCTCCAATTAAATTGACTGTGCTTCTCTTTAAAGGTCAGCATAACCGGATTGTGATCAGAAAAAGTTTTTGGTAACACTTCCATATCTTTAATGGTGCTACTCAAAGATTAGATATCAAAAGCATATCAACTGACAGGGTTCAAGGCTGTCTCAATCCCATCCAATTTGCCTATCTTCTAGAGAAACCTATCTGGAGCCATTTCTGCCCTACACTGTTATAGTGCTATTATTCCACTTTCAATGTCCTATGGAATTCTGGGGTTAGCAGTTTAGGGAGGGGCATTTAGAATGCTCAGCCGGAAAGCTCTTTGGCCTAGCAAACTACAAATCCCAGGATTCCATAGGATGTTGAAAATGGAATAATAGCACTTTAATAGTCTAGTGCACAAATGGCTTGGGTCTCCTAGGTGCCAGGGTGAGGGATCTGGACCAACATGTGCCTGAGAGACAATTTCAACCAGTTTCTAATATTCTAAACTGGCTCCTACAACATCCAGTGCCTTACCCTCTTAGCAGAGTTTTCTAAAGGACAAAGCTACTTGCCGCCATTCCAGCTCGCAAGTCATCCAAACTCTGCTTAAAAACCTCCAAACAAGGAGACTCCGCCACACTCCTAGGCAGCATATTCCACTGTCAAACTGCTCTTACCATCACGAAGGTCTTCCTAATGCTTAGGTGGAATCTCTTCCTATAGTTTGAAGCCATGGCTCTGTGTAGAAAACAAGCTTGCTCATCTTCCATATGACATCATTTCAAATATTTAAACATGGCTATCATGTAACTTCTTAACCTTGTCTTCTCCAGGCTAAACATACCTAGCTCTCTAAGCCACTCCTCACAGGGCATGGTTTCCAGGCATTTTACCATTTTGGTTACGAAGGTAATGGCAAATCCTCTCTGAACAAATCTTGCCAGGAAAACTCCTTGCTAGGCTTACCTGAGTCAGAAATTACTTGAAGGTGGCCAACAACTGACAGGCCCCAGTGCCTACTATTAACTAAATTATCTGTAAATTGGATACTTTCTATAACCAGGAACATTCCAACAATATTTGTACCTGTGACAGCAGCCCTACCGAAAAACTGCCACTTGAGTTACCTCATTTTGCCAAGTTATAGGACTGGTCCTATTCTGGAAGAATATTTTTTCTGCCATGTACATAAATTCTTAGCAGGCCATGAAACCTGCATTCTGGGTAGACACTGAATAATTTCAATAAGGACCAAACTGCCCTCAGACCATCCACGTCTACTCTCCTTTTCACTTCTTTCTTTGCCCCTAGATGTTACTTCTGACATAACATATCATATCACGTCCATTTTTAGGCAAATTCCTCCAGATGCATTCTTTCTGAAACTGAATTTGGACAAATGCAGCAATTAGCAAAATTCACTACTGATTATTAGTAGACAGCAGGTTAATCATCTAATTGGGGATATAGTTTAATTCAGTGCTATAATACAAGGGCAGTTGTGAATAACCTCCCCCCTTTTTTAAATAGTGTGTCTTCATTGCATATCCTGCGTTGGAGGCAGAAACCGAATCCATCTTGCAAAAGTACTGCATTAACCACACTGTCCACCCAACCATATAAAACTATGCCAGGAACAATTGTTAAGTATGAAACACTGGGGTAAAAATAATAATTATACATTTAAAAGGAAAATCCTGAAAAAGTTTGCAGTGTCTCCTAGGTTCTTGCAAAACTACTATTATCTTGTCCAACCTCCCAAAGCTTTTCATGCAATTATCAATTATGCCGTGTGGATTTTCCTTTTTTTTAAAAAAAGAAAAGAAAATCCAACCTACAGAATGTGAAACACAGAGGCCACATTTCAAAGAAGAATGCTCAATATTGAATAATACGTCTGTTGGTAGTCATTCATTCCTTTATTACTTAAACAAAACTGGGCATTAAGGAAAATATGGTGGAAACATCTGCAGAGATGGAAGGAGGAGGTGTGCTGTGTGCCTCCCTTTATAATTAGATTATCTAGTGGTCTCTTGATAAAGGAATACTTCTCAAAAGATAGAATGAGTGTTCTCTTAAGACGGATGTTCTACACACCACCTGTTGCTTTGTGACCACTCTTTCGCTTTAAAAAAAACTGGGTGATTTTTCTGTCTTTTCTGACACCTTCTGCTTAAAACCCCAAAGAGAGAAAGACTGTGAGATCCTGCTTTCGTAGTCTGCATTCATGCTGAAAATCAAGATCATGCAAGCCCTTCTCCCCTGCTTCATTTCCCTCCTGCTTGGTTTCTGCACGCCTTGACTTGTGGTTCGACGTGTGTAGCACCCCAGCCAACCTCCCCATCCAGTGCTTTCTCCTGAATGCATTGCACCCAACCTCTACCAAATACTGGCAGCCAGATATGTGAGCTTCCTCTGCCTCGCCACGGGTTTTTCCACACTACACAGTCATAATATTGTGATTCCGTTTCCTGCCATGACTGTGCCCTATTGAATCCCAGGGTCTGCAGTTTCGGTGAGGCAATAGAGCTCTCTAGGTAAGAATTTTAAATACCTTGTGCAAAACTACAAATCCCAGGATTCCATAGGATGGAACTACAGACTCTTTGAGTTGGAAGGTACCATAAGGTTGTCCAGCCCAACGCATGGAGAAATACACAATGAAAGAACTCTTATGGGAGTTAAAGTGGAATTATAGTGCTATAATTACGTAGTGTGAAAGAGCCCAAGGTTGCTAGCTGTTCCTTTCAGCCCAAATCTGCAATCATTGCTATCAATGGACTTGCGCTCTACAATGCAGATTTGGAAGGTGATGAGACTTTCTTAATAATAAATGCTATTGTCAAAGACAACAATATATAAGTTGAGTATAGTATACCTCTGTCCACAAGGCGCACGCTTTGAAGACAGAAAGATAGACATTTCATGCTACATAATTGTAGCACTATGATCCATTTTAACTGCCATGGCTGCGTCCTATGGAATCTTGGCCTTTGTAGTTTGAGGATTCATTAGAACTCTCTGGCTGAAAATTCTAATCACCTCTCTCTAAACATGTAAATCTCAGGATTCAGTAGGATGGAACCATGGCAGTTAAAGTGGAATCACAGTGCTATAATTGTGCAGTGTTGTGTAGTGTGAAAAAAGCCCCATGTAAGTGAAAAAAATTTTTTTAATATGTACAGATAAAATATTAAAATCTCCCAGAAGGAGATTTTTTGCAAACTAGACCAAGCTGTTAACTGGATAAACATGGTCTCTACTGCTGATTAGCAGTACTATGTTACAACTACATAATACTATGCAAGCTTTCTTTTCTTTTATGTACCTTTCTTTCTCTAAATGTCATATTGTTGATGAACTGAACAAAACAAGCAAACAAAAACTACTCCCACATGCTGAGTTAGACACAGATCTTGAAAAAACGTAGCTAGTCACATGCTCTTTGGGAGAGTCCAAGAGCTATGGTCCAAAAAAACTAATTGCTGAATTCTTACCAAACCATTGATCCATCTACAACTTTTTTTCTTTTCCCAGGTATGTGTTTGTATATGCCTTCATGTTGCCTGTTAACTTATGGTGACCCCATGAATTTCATAGGATTTTCTTGGACCAGAAATACTCAGAGGTAGTTTTGTGAATTTCTTCCTTCAAAATTTAGTCTATAGCACCTGACAGTCATTGGTGGTCTCCCACCCAGTAGTGCGGGATTTCAGTTTGTAGTTCTTGATATTTCATAACCTTATCTCTCTCTCTCTCTCTGCCTTTGATTCAGCTGTCCTACTGGACTGCCACATCTATAATTCAAGATTTTTTTTCCCTCAAGCACAATTATGCCTGAAATATTATGTTCTCATTGTTCATCAGTTTGAATAGCAAAGTCTCATCAGATTTTTACAGCACCATTTTCAACACCTTCTTCAGGCTTGTGTTTCCACCAGTGTTTTGTAGATGACAAAATCATATTTCTTTGCATAGATTCCAATGTATCATTGCAGCTGCTTTATCATGGTGTTTCCTGTATTTGCTCTGTGTTACCCTTATCATTTTCATTATTAACATCAATGTCCCACTTCCCATATCACAAGTTTTAAGCGCAGTATACAGATAAAATCCGTGTAAAATGATTTAGAACAATCAGTGAGAAATGATTGAAGAATCTGAAGCTTATTAAACAAGTAAGGATTAAAATAGTTTAAAACCATCTATTTGTGCAGACTTAAACAAAATTGTTAGACCCCAAAACTGATCAAATGCTACGTTAGTGCTAGAAGGAAGCTTAGGAAGGAAACTTAGTGCTAGAAGGAAGCCAGCTTCAGCACCAACCAGATCTCTGAGAAGAGGGCATTCCACAACTGTGGCATCACAGCAAAGAAATCCTTCTCCCATGTCCTCACGGACTATATTGCTCCCACTGGTGGGACACAGAGAAGAGATTCCCCCAACAGATATCAATCCTCTGGCAGATGTCTCTGGGAATGACACTCTTCCAAGTATTGAGGTCCTAGGCCACTGAGTACTTTAAAGCAGCACCAGCAGCACTTTCAGTCCAGACCAGAAGCATTTTGGCAGCCTGTAAAACTCTTTCCAAATCACTGTCACATGGTTCCTACAAGATGTGCCCATCCAAAGCCTAGCTGTTGCATATTGCACTAGTTACAGCTTCCGAGGCATCTTCAAGGGCAGCCCCATGTAAAGCATGTTGCAATAGTCTAGTCAGAAGTTAGCAGTTTATGGATGATGGTCATGTCAACAACAATGATAATGCAATTTCTTGAATTTCTGTTCCTTAAAAAAAGAAGAAAAAAAAGGATTATGGGAACTGTGGTCCAACACATCTGGTGGGCCAAAGTTTCCAATCCGCTATTTTTTTAAGACTATTGCCAAACACAGTGAGACTAGAAAGAGGTTGGACACCCAATTCAAATTTATTCCAAAAGAAACCAAAGACAAATGGGAGAAAACAAATTCCTTAAATCAGGAGTTTAAAAGTTGTACTGAGGATTTTCACTAGCTCTCAAAAATCGCAGGGGACCATGTTAGTTCTTTAGAAAAAAAAAAATTAAACAGCAATGTAAGTTAATGTCATTTATTTCGCCTAACAAAAACATAACAAACTAATGAACTTGCTAATTTGTTTTTAGGTTCAAGCAGCTTATTATGCAAAAGAATAACAAGAAAGAGCTGGACATGGCTTTAAAAGCCTATAGTCTAAGGATTCCCAGGTCTTTGGGCCTGACCCTGAATCTCACGGCCTGGAGCTCCTTCTCTAGTTCTCAGTGCAATGGAAAGGAATCTCAGGGTGAGAACAGTGCCTTGAAATGCATATGTGTGTACCTGTGTGTTTTACTTTGCTAGCTTTGGGTTTGTTTTTTTTCCAACTTTAATTATGTACTCTAAGAAGCTGTGGTTGATACTTGATGACATCAACCTACGCTGCAAAATATAAGCCTGCAGGACTTCAAAGCATGACTGCCTAAAGGTCAAATCCTCCACTACCCCCTTCTAGAACTGGCCATTCAGGTTGGCTTGGAATGGTTTGTTGGGAATTAGAATTCCAACATGATTGCAAAACAATCAGGTCAAACAGCTATCCAGATAAATACCATGGTATATATGTGCCTTTAAGTCACCTGTCAACTTATGGTAACCCCATTAATTTCCTGGGGTTTCCTTAGGCAAGGAATACTCAGAGGTGGTTTTGCCAGTTCCTTCCTCGGAAATATAGCCAACAGCACCTGGTATTCGTTGGTGGCCTCCCATCCAATTATTAACCAAGGCTAACCCTGCTTAGCTTCCAAGATCAGACAGGATCTTGTGCCTTTGGGGTACTTAGGCATATCCTCCAGCTTTTCATAGATCAAAGCCAGGATACCTGTGGTCAAGCAACATCAGAGTGTGACCAAGACAGCAAATGTTATTAATAAGGAAGGATATAAAAGCAGCCTTGGGGGCATGTCACAATCACAATGCTGGACAGAGACATTTTGCTGCCTGAAGCATAATTGTAAACAACACTTCTCTAGACAACTGAAGGTACAGAAAAACCAAAGCTAGCCAGGTAATAATGCACATGAAACAGAAAATCCCCCAAGCATCTCTACATACCCCAGGAGTAACGATCATAACACATGAAATTACCAACCATTTGCTGCCCATTTGTAGTAAATGGGTACAAATGGGCACCCATTTCTTTAAAAAGCTCAGGAAATTACTTCACTCTGCCTAATGGTAAAGCTGGCTCTGAACAACCATATCCTTTAAGCCATGGATAGGAAAACAGAAGGGGGATAATTTGGGGTGGAAAAACTATCAGTAGGGAAAGAATTAAGCAAGTCCTTTCTTAATCCCAACATAGCCCCTTTCACTACTCCACCATAACCTCCAACATTTCACAGATGAAAACAGGGACAGATGTGTCCAAACAATATCAGAGCATAAGATGGCAAATGTTATCAATGAGAATGAATACATAAACTAGAAGAGGCTGCAGCAGTTTGTCTTTGCCTGAGCCTACTGGGAAGGATAACATTTTGTCCCTTCCTGTGTTCTCCCCTTTGCTGAACTGAGTGCAAACTGCTGTTGGAGTCTGAACTCAGTTTATAGCAAATGAAGTGAGTTGGGGACAAAGGGGGAAAGTGGGAGGGATAGAAAGAAACTGGGGCATTTTAAAAACAAGTGGGCAGTGGGATGATAGAGGAATGATCAAGGCTGTCCCTGTCAAATCAGGACAGTTGGAGGGGTATGCCATGGGAGCTCTCAGCTACCAAGAAATCCAAAAGGAATCAGGTCATTTTAACACAGGCAGGCAGGAATGTTAATAGGCTGCACACCCCCACACTTGGATATGATTTATTTGGCAAATAGTAATTGGCAAAAATATAAATGATATCTTGCTATGGCTGCATGGCCATGCTGCCTAAAAGAAAAAGCTGACTGCACATGTGTATTGCAAAATCCAGGTCAGAAAAGACCTCAAGGTGCAGCCAGGTCAAAGTCAGGAAATCAGGAGGAAACTCCAGCAATAATGGACCTACAGTTAGCCACCAATGATTTCACCTTTAAAGAGACAATGGTATCTGAGATGTTCCCACAGGATGGCTGATTGTCTTAACTCCTCTCCCTCTAACCAAGCAAACTTCCCTTTTGTCCCCACACCTGTCTGATAATTAAAGAGCTATCATGGCTACCATTATCCCTTTGGCACCTAACACTAAGGTCATTAGTTCGTTCCGGACCTCATTGTTCACTCTCCGGATTCCATTATTTATTCTGCCAGAAAGCCATTAACACCCTCATCCTCCAGGCAGAAAAAGAGTATTTAAACCCCAATTTGCAGTACACTGGTTTCTGTTCATCACTCTGCCACTTCGATTTCTGTTTGTGTACTGTCCTTAGACATGTGTCCAAGCCACATCGCTTCTTAGCTGCTCTTCTGGATTGATAAATATCACCTTAAAATCTCACTATCCAAAACTTTCTTCCCTTTTCCTTCAGTTAGCCTTGTGTTGTTGTGTGACTGCTTGGATCTTGTGTTATGTGATTGCAGTTCCTCCAATAAAACAAATAAGCTTACTTTTGGATCTCCAACTGGTTCTTCCTTGCACTAGTACCAGTAGATATAGGTGTAAAAGATCTTGTAAGCTTACCCCACTCTCTCAGGCCTCTTCCTTGACCTAATATTGCCCACCATTTCAGGGAGACCCTGGCATCACGGTTGGACTCTAATCAAATCTTTTTCCCCAGCAATGTCCAACTTAAGCTACATAAAATACTCATTCATTTCCACTGAGTTTTGACATGTGCGTGTTGGCCTGCATAGCCTTCTGGAAAAACATAAGGAAATGGAATCGTCCAATACAGCCTAATATAAATGAGACTGAGTAGATTTCCCCAACCCAGTGGTGGACTGCAATTCCCATTATACCAGACCATGGGCTATGATGATGGGGATAAGGTACTTTGAAATCTCAGGAGACCACCAGGCTAGGAGAACCTGACTCTTTTCTGTGAGTGTGCTGAACCACTGACATAGCTACACTGGTGGAGGTTTATGCTCTACCAAGAGTCCAATAGGATGCCTTTGAGTTTTCCAATTAATAGCTGATTCTGAGTTTCAAGGTTATCTGTCATGCTCTTTCAAACAATTAAAACAAACAAACAAACAAAAATCTTTATATGGTTTTATTGGTGCTTGTCCTAACCTACTCCAATGATGCAATGTATAGTTTAGATGGGAATATTATTGTAGTAGTGAGATAGCATAACATTGATTGGTTACAATATCCAAAGAAAATATTGGGAGAAATCAGTTGAAAAAAGATATCCTTATAAAAGAGTGTGCAATGGACAAAGAATTTTATTAACGCAAAATTTAAGAACATAAAGGTGGAGTGGGGAGAACTATTATCGTATAAGAAGGTGGGGGCTCCACTGGTGTCGCTTTTTAATAGCTACATAGGGATCCAGTCATTTGAGTTACCCAGTAATGGAATGTTTGGCTTCCGAAGTAGAGTTTTTCTTTTTTAAGAAATCGTGAACAAAAGCCAGCAAAAATGTTCCACTGGTTGAAGTTCCATTGGTTTCAGTGTGACATGTGCAACACTCCCATTGAGATCAATGGGACATACATCAGTGCATACCTTTGTTTGGATCACGCCTCGTATATAATTCCATCATGTTTTAAGCAGGGTTGTGAACTGTCTGGTAAATTCTTAATTGATTAGTCCATTTGCCTTTGAATTGATGAATCAATCAATCAACCAGTTATTTTAAAAATAAACATATGTATTAGAAAGTTTCCAATTAACTCTGAAGTACTGAAGGAAGAGAAGAATAAGCTATAATTTAGCAAACAAAGTCTACCCCTCAACAGAATAAAAAGCAATAATACCTATTTGCTTTTCTTCATACCTTATTTCAGTAACATACCAGAAACAAATCAATCCCAGAATATCTATATGAGTCCTTACCTATCTTCCCCATCAGTTAAGAACCAGGGATTTTCAGGTGAAAATACTGTTTAGCACTCTCGAAAACCTTCGGCTTTGCCCAAAATCCCTCAGTGTTTCATCTAGGCAGAAAAACAAAGAGAGTCAGCATAACATAGGCCATTTCCACACTAGACTGTTAGAACGCTATTATTCCACTTTCAAATTCCTATGGAATCCTGGGTTCTGCAGTTTAGGGAGGGGCCTTTGAGGCCCCTCCCTAAACTGCAGAACCCAGAATTCCATAGGAATTTGAAAGCAGAATAGTAACACTCTAACAGTCTAGCCCAGAAATGGCCATAGTGGTTTGAGTATTCGACTAGGACTTCAGATGGGTAGGGTTTGAATCTCCACTCAGCCATGGAAACCCAAGCCACACTCTCTCCACCTCAACAGAAGGCAATGGCAAATCCCCTCTGTACGAATCTTGCCCAGGAAACCCAAGATTAGTTCACCTTAGGGTTGCCATGAGTCAGAAACAGTTTGAAGGCTCACAGCAACAACAGCAACAGAAAACAAAATTTGCTTCGGATTTCATTTTAGGTAACAGCTGAATAAAATCTAGCGACACCCTAAGAGTGTGCAGACATGCACACTGAGAATTTTCACTGCAGTGCATCAACTATTTGATATGAGGAGGAACTTCTAGATTGTTTTCATATTTTGCTTTGAGTAGGAATTCAGGCCATAGTATTTCTGCTTCCTATGTATGGCTTGAGAAAGCTGAACAGTCGAAAAAGCGGATAAGAAAACAAATCAACTTGTTTGATATGTGCTGCAGAAGAGCTCTGTGGGTACCCTAGACACATGAACGAATCTCAAGGCTAAACTACAGCTAAACTTTGGAAGCATCATGAGACAATATGACTTGTTAGACAACACAGTAATGCAAAACGGAAGGCAGTAGAAAAGAAGGAGGCTTCAGTGCAGGTGGATTGATTCTATCAATAATGCCACCATCCTGAGCTTGCAGGATGTGAGCAGACCTGTTATTACCAGGGATCTTAGAGGCCTTTTTTTAACTGGGTCATCATAACTTGAAGTCAACTTGATGGCAAACAACAACAACCACCAGGATTTCATAGAATCACAGTACTGGAAGAGACCAGGAGGGCCATCAAGTCCAACGCCCTGCCATGCAGAAATATACAATCAAAGCATTCCTGGCAGATGGCCATCTAGCCTCTGTTTAAAATCTCCAAAGAAGGCGATTTCACCACACTCCCAGGCGATGTATTCTACTGTCAAATGGCTCTTGCTGTCAGAAAGTTCTTCCTAATTTTTAGATGAAATCTCTTTTCCTGAAGCTGGAAGCCATCGCTCCATATCCTAGTTTCCAGAGCAGCAGAAAACAGCTTTGCTCCACTCTCCATAAGACATCCCTTCAAATATTTAAATAATTAATTTAACATTTAATTCAGTGGAAATTCATATTAAAATGACCCCCTATACACACAGAGAGAGAGAATATAAAATTAGGAACAGTATTAAAGACCTACTAGTACCGCATCGAGACACAGTTTGTCGTTTACACCTCATATCTGTCAGCTCTGAATTAAAGCATTTGTTAATTAATTTACCAAATAAACCTGCAACACCAAGCACACTTACTGGGAGTAAGCCCCATTCTTTGAACTCAGTGAATCTTGTATCTGAGTAAATACGCTGAAAAGTATTATTGCTGTGGTTGCTGTTTATTTATTTATATTTATTTCTATCCTACTTTTTTCCCAGGTGAGGACTCAAGGTCATTTATAACAGTTAAAACAAACACAGCTAGAAAAAAATCCCCCCGTGCAAAAATTAAAACTATAGTTACACTATCATTAAAATTAAAACCAGTTCAAATCTAACAATAACAAATAGATAATAGAGCACATCATGTAAGGCCTGTTCCCCTTTAGTAATCAGTCTACAAAGCTTAGCTGAGAGAGGAAAAGAAAAAGTCTTCAACTGCCTGCAGAAAGACAGCAAGGAAGTAGCTAGTCTAACCTCTCTAGGAAGGGAGTTCCAGAACCTGGGTGCAACCACCAAGACATCCCTCTCCTATGTTCCCACCAAATATTGCTGTGAAGGTAGTGGGACAGAGAGAAGGGCCTCCAGAGAAGATCTGAAAACATGGGCAGGGTCATGTGAGAGAATATGCTCTTTCAGACAATTTGTAACTGAGTAGTACAATTGTACTACAAGGTTTACATTCTTGTGGTCTGTTGAACCACAAGCTGGGTATGGGTATGTTTAATCTGCAGAAGAGAAGGTTAAGAGGGGACATGATAGCCATGTTTAACTATTTGAAGGGATGTCATTTGAAGGAGGGAGCAGGCTTGTTTTCCACTGCTCCAGAGACTAGGACAAGGAGCAATGGATTCAAGCCACAGGAAAGGAGATTCTACCTGAACCTCAGGAAGAACTTCCTGATGGTCAGAGCTGTCCAGCAGTGGAATCTCCTGCCTCGGAGTGTGGTGGAGTCTGGAGGTTTTTAAATAGAGGCTGGATGGCCATCTGTTGGGAATGCTGTGGACTGGATGGCCCCTGGGTCTCTTCCAACTCTGTGATTCTATGACCATGGAATTCACACAGCTGTTGCAAACCCAAGCAGTCTAGGAACAGTTTTCTGCAGGACTGCTAATACAGGCTTCCAGAAAGTATTTCATAGGCTAAAGGAAGAGAGGAAGGAGGGAATGTGGAGAGGAAGAAAAGAGGCAAGAGGCTTGATTGTGCATAAGTGGCCATCAATAGCTGTTACTTTGTGCCTATGTAACTCCTATGAGTTTGGCCCAGTGGATGAGGAAACCCTAAAGACAGGGCTGCATTTGGGTGCAGGAGAGAGAGAGCTGGAAAGGAGGGGAGATGCAGTCTGTCAGCGATTATGATTCAGCCCTTTTCACTTTGAACAAGGTAGCAAGATTTTTGATTTTGTATTTAGGAGGGGACAAAAGGTAAATTCTTTATAGCAGAATTTCTGTTATGGATTTGCACCTATGTTATATCTTTTATTCAGAGCTTTAAGACTGCATCAGATGTTGCATACAAGTGAGCAACATTGGCAAAAGTGTCCTGCAATACTGAATACTTGGAACTTTGGAGATAGTGCACATTTTCAAACTTAATATATAATTTGTTGCATTGTTGTTAAAAATATGTATTGGGACTTAAGTTGTGATTATGTTTGCAATATTCAATTATAGTTGGCTCCATAAGAGTCAGAAACAGGTACACCGACATACAGTACACACTCTTATCTTTAAAAGTTCATGAGATGACAAAGTCATGGGCCAAGGAAAGGTGTATTGCTATTCACTAGTGACAGCATAAATGCAGCCCATTACAGACTAGTTTCTCTCACACCTGCTATATTCCACATCTCCTTAAAGATTGCACAGTGGGTGTTCTAGCTGAGGCAGGAATGAGCACAAAATGGATACTGTGGTTTGAGGACTGGGAAGTTATGATAGGTCCACCACCTTAAAAGAGGAAAAAGGTTGGAATTGCCTCTCCCTTTGTCTTTTTTTCCTCTGTCTCTCTCTCTCCTTAATTCGCACCAAAGTTAAGATAATCCATAGAGGCCCTAGGTGACAAATTTGTCCTTAATTGAACCTCAAAGGTTTGCCAGTGGCAACTCAGTTCCTGCTCAACAGCTTCTCCATTTCTGTCCCTTTGCTAAGAATCAAATACAGCCCCTCCAAAGCCTGGAGATCTAGATGAATTCTAGTCCATTCATAAGTAAACAGCGACACCTGATGGACAATATTTTATTTTACTCAACCGCAGGGAAAAATAAAAACTTGTCTGTGTACTTTTATATCCCATGTTCTAGAAAAACAAGCTCAAACAAGAAGGAAAAAGGGGTTTGGAAATGTTTTACGCTCTTCCTTAGGAAAGCCACATCTTTAGTGAATGACAGACAGTCTTAAAAGCAAAGAGTATGTTCTAAAATGCAATGGCTTGATAGCTCGTCTTCAAAGGGGAAAGAAATTAGAAATATTTTTAGAAATGCCCAACAATAATAGAATCATAAAATCACAGAATTGTAGAGCTGGAAAAGACCGCAAGGGCCATCGAGTCCAAAGTTGTATCACTGCTTCTTCAGCCTGCACACAAAACTCTTCAAGCATTCAAAAAGGAGTCACATCAATATGCAAGGAACAGTGTATACTAGCTACAATCCTCTCCTTCGTCCCTCAGATTGCATAAAAAGCAATGGTTGTGAGAAGAGGGCCTCCACGCGATCTGAAACTTTGATTTTCCATTTTACATGGACACCCTCCACACATAGAAGAGCCTCTCCTCTTCAGAATGTCAGTCTCCATGTGATGGAGGGAGCAGGGTGAGGAATGCAATATGAAAAGGCTGATAAGATGATGGGTAGAAGAGAAAGACAATGGTAAGCCAATGAAAAGGCATACTGGGGCAGGAACCTTCAGCTGTATGTGCAGCTGCCCTATATCAGGAGCTCTTAGACTTGCAGCTTAGAGTATCTTCCAGGAAAGGAAGTATTCTCAGACTCTGGATTGGTAACACCTACCCAGACTGGCCTTTGGTTCCTTTGGGACAGGAAAAGCTACAGAAAAGAGTATGGTGTCTAGTTCAAGAGAAGTAATAATACCACTTTATTCTGTTTTGGCTAGACCTCATCTGGAATACGGTGTCCAGTTCTGGGCACCTCATTTTAAGAAGGATATTGACAAGCTGGAGCGTATCCAGAGGAGGGCGACCAAAATGGTGAAGGGTCTGGAGGCCATGCCCTATGAGGAGTGGCTTAGGGAGATGGGTATGTTTAGTCTGCAGAAGAGAAGGTGAAGAGGGGACATGATAGCCATGTTTAAATATTTGAAGGGATATCATGTCAAGAAGGGAGCGGGCTTGTTTTCTGCTGATCCAGAGACTAGGACAAAGCACTCCCAATAGATGGCCATCCAGCCTCTGCTTAAAAACCTCCAAAGAAGGAGACTCCACCACTCTCCATTGAGGCAGCATATTCCACTGGTGAATAGCTCTGACCATCTGGAAGTTCTTCCTGAGGTTTAGGTGCAATCTCTTTTCCTGTAGTTTGAATCCATTGCTCTTTGTCCTAGTCTCTAAATGCCCTTTCCTAAACTGCAAACCCCAGGATTCTATAGGATGTTGAAAGTGGAATAAGAGCACCGTTAACAGTGTAGTGCAGAAAGGCCCTGAAACTAGCTTTGGCAAAATACAGCAGACAGTATGCAAATTGCTTATCTAAAGAAAACTTTACTGATCATATTGAAAAGTACATGCAAAACGTAAATCCATACGTTGCCTAGGCCCTAGCTACCTACAGGAGAGTTTCAAATAAAGGGGCAGCTCAGCAGAACTGGTACTCACCTTCTTGGGAGAGAAAGGAGGGAGGGAGAAGGAGGAGGAGTCTTTTGTGTGGTTGCAGACACACTTGGAAGGTTCTCTGGTCACATGGTGTAGTTACGTGGTTACATTGATCACCATGCATTGCAACTGGGTGATTGAGCAAATGGAAGAAGTTCTAGAGAGGGTAAAGGCATGCAGGGAAACCTTATTGTTTAAAGCCCCATTGCTCTTGTAGCAAATGGGAGAAGAGGATGTACAGAATGCTTTATTGAGTGGGATTTGCCAACAGAGTCCTTCCTATTATGCCTGAATGAGTCAGTTACATGACACAGCTTCTAGGTTACTAACTGGGATCGGCTGCACAGAGCATATCTCTATGAGCTACTGAACCATTTCTGGGCTCAATTGAAAGGACTGCCAATTACCTGTACAGAACTAAGGAGGATTGAGGATCTAAGGATTTGTACCTTCTACAAATCTGCCCAAACTGTATAATTTTCCACTGAAGCCTCCTCAAATTACCACTACTAGCACTGGAGATGTAGTAGTGTGATAATAAAAACAGACTTCTTGATCTTAGTGTGCCATATTTGGAATACCTTCCCCAGAAAATCTTCCCTGGCACCATCCTGATCTCTTTCCTATGCCAAATTATATATGTTGTGTATATGATTTCAATTGATATATATGTTGCAGGGGGGACCAACAAACTAGTGTTTTCAGATGGAATCTGGATCTTAGAAGGGTACTACAAATCTGAAGTTGATTCAGGAAAATTTGTTCATATAAAGCATCTACCACTTTGACTTCCGCCTTCCTTGGTGATGCCCATTGGAATGGGAGAAATAAACAGCATCCATTATATTTAATTAATATATATTCTGCAAATTAGAAAACAAAGTACTGTGCCCCCATCCAAAAGCTATTAACACAAAAGTAAAGAAAAAAAACTGTTTTTACAAAACACAAGGTAAAAATGCCTTTAACAAACATTTAAAATATATTAAGATACAGACACAACACACCCCGTTAAAAACTCCATCTGCTGCAACACGTCAAAAACCAATGGCTGGTTGAAATAAAAAGAGCTTTTGCTTGTTGGCAGAAAAAAAAGCAGAGAGGGGGTCAACTGAACTTCCCATGGAAGAGAGTTCCACTACATGGAGCAGCCACCAAGAAGAGTCTCTCCCATATCTTCACCAGATATGCCTGTGATGGTGCTAGGACCAAGAGAAAGCCTTTCCCGACAGATCTTAAAACTTGAGCAGAGATAGTTTTTCAGATAATCTAGACTCAAGCTGCTTTAAAGATCATAACCAGCACTTAAAATTCTGCTTGGAAACGGACCAGCAAGTAGGGAATTTGTTTCAATAAGAGAGTTATATGCTTCCTATAACCGGTCCTAGTCGGCAGCCTAGGCACAACATTTTGAACCTGCTGAACTTTTTGAGCAGTTTCCAAAGTCAGCCCCATTTAGTAATCCAAACAGGATGTTATCAAGGTACTTTCCAGATTCTAAGAATGGAATTCGGAGGATGGTGCTGAAGGTAAGAGTAATACTGACCTTTAAATTTAAGCCCATACATGATCAAGGTGGAAATACCGTCATGTTGGAAAGTTTGTGTCCCTGAGAATGTTGATCAACAGGTTCTGCCAGGTTTTTGGTGGTGAGTGCTGATACATATGCATTTCTTCTTTTCATTGTCTCTTGGACAACTATGTTGAGGAGTAGAGTAGGAGAGAGGAGAAGATGACTAAAGAAACAACCAAAACTAGGAGCAGCTTTGCACCCAGTATTTACTGTCTTCTTCCTCTTTCTGAAAGGACAATAAGGCTTGGTAAAGCTGAAAGCAGTAGCAAAACAGGAAGACCACATTATAGATTTGTTCTTGTTATTTGTTGTCAAGTCGACTTCAGTTAACAGTGACCCTATGAATGAGAGAACTCCAAGAGCCTCAGGCCATTTCTGCACTAGACTGTTATAGTGCTATTATTCCACTGTCAACATCCTATGGAATCCTAGGGTTTGCAGTTTAGGGAGGGGCCTTTGAGGCCCCTCCCTAAACTGCAAACCCCAGGATTCCATAGGATGTTGAAAATGGAATAATAGCACTATGACAGTCTAGTGCAGAAATGGCCCCAGTTGTCAACTGCCCTGCTCAGATCTTACAAACTCAAGGCCATGCCTTCCTTGATGGAATCAATTCATTAATTCAACCAGGAAGCCACAGCCCTGGATTTGCAATACTTGACCAGGGCTGTTAGTAAAAGAGTCCCTTGGAGGTCTCTAATTCATAGGGACAGCATACATCAAAGCTATCTTGATGGCAATTAAGAACATTTATCCACAGAGCCCTGATAGTCCAGTGGATAAATGCCGGTACTGCAGCCACAATGTTGTGAGTTCAATCCTGCAGGGCTCCAGGTTGACTCAGCTTTCCATCCTTCCATATGTCAGAAAAATGAGTACCCAGCTTGTTGGGGGCAATTGAGTGGTTGTAAACCACTTAGAGAGTGTGTCACACTGATAAGCAGTATAGAAATGTAACTGCTATTGCTATAACTGCTATAACAAGAAGCCCCCTTCTGAAAATGAAACATCCATTGCTCTTATGGGAGACAATATAGATTAATAAACAAATCTATGTAATAAAGTTCCAGTGTTACTATGGCACTGAAAAGCAATTTTGGAAGCATGTCACAATCACAACACCAGCTGAAGACTTTTTGTAGCTTGAACATAGCTATGGATGACACCATCTCTTTCCTAGACAACTGAATGTACATAAAAGCCAAAGCCAGCCAAGTTGTTATAGTGCATGAAGCAGAAAATGCCCCAAGCATCTACATCCACCCCAGCAGTGACTTTAATAAGATATCAAATCACTAACCATTTGGTACCCATTTGTAGCAAATGGGTACAAAGGGGTACCAATCTTTTAAAATCTCAAGCAAACACTTCACTCTGCCTAATGGGTCAGCCAGCTCTGAACAACCTGATTTTTTATACCATGGGAGAGAGGGATAATTCTGAACTGAAAAACTATGAGTGGGGAAAGGATTAAGCCCACCTTTTCTTAATGTCCGTATAGCCACTTTGTTACCCCAAAACATGGATGTCCTATCTCAGCCCCAGCAGCACAGCTGGTAATTCAAACAAAACAAACTGAATAGTTCCCAGCTTGTTACTTACTTTTATTCAGTAAGCGCAAGGTCAAAAATCAATGTATGACTGTCTGTCTGTCTGTCCATCTTCCTTCCTATCTAACTGTAAAAGCTCATACCATTTCTTCAAGTTTCGTAGACCCCTGTGAGCACTTGTGGCCCCCCGGGGTCCACAGACCCCAGGTTAAGAACTGGTGTTCTATAACAATGCCTTTGTAACTTGCATTCCTAAGTATAAGTACATTCTGTCCCATTTCCACATCAGTTTACAATTGTAAAAAGTAAAGTAAACCAAGAAATGTTTATGCATTTTCATCCCCATGAAGATTTATTACAAAATTTCGTCAGGATTTTTCTAACATATGCATTTTTACAAACACTTTTCACTATCATACACATTTTTGGACAACATTTCCCCTGCTTTTACATGCTAATATACATGGTTTTGTCCACCTTTCATCTTCATCTTTTGCTGTCAAAGAACTGCAGCACTAAATTCAAAGGAGTATGAAAACCAAAGGTATTTATGTTCTGGCCTGCTCGTTAGTTCTGGAAGTATGAATTAATTCAGTTCCTATTAAAATTCGAACTGAACAAATATCACCCCATCTCTACATGCCTGAGGTCTGGAGCCTGGCACTCCCTCATCCCTGCAGTCTGTCTGACCTGCAGTATCACATATAGCAGTACAGGTCTCTCTCCATCTTCGCAGGTTTGATCTTCACAAATTTGATTATTTGCGAGGCATGTGCTTCCCTTCTGTCCCTCATTCTCCCTCTCCCATTTGCTTCCCTTTTGCCCAAGCACACTACCTTTCTTCTCTGCACATGGGGAAAAGGCAAGGGAATGAGTGGAGGAAAGGCACACGTGCACCTTCTCTGCCTGCCTCCCTCCCACTCCCCTTCCTTTTGCCCAGACACATTTACCTTCCTTCCACGCACCCGTGCAAAAGGCAAGGAAATGGGAGGGAAGGCAGAGAGCATGTGGAGCTAGTCCCTCCCATTTGCTTGCCTTTTGCCCAGGCATGCAGAAGGAAGGCAGCACACCTGGGCAAAAGGCAAGGGAATGGAAGCGGAGCACTCACTCAGGCAGGGAAGAGTTATTTATGTTTTTTATGTTATTTTTACTTTCACAAGTGTTCTGTTCCCCGAACCCTCATGAAAGTTGAAGGACCACTTTAAGGGGAAGTGCCAAGGAAGATGATCATTGTAATAAGGAAGGGGGCTAGCTCTTTGAGTGAATCTAACCCCACAAATCCTGCCTCCATTAGTCCTATTTAAGAATGTTTCTTGCTAAAAGCACTCTTGTCCAGAGTTTGGAAGAACTGGTTTTTTAATACAGTTCCCAGAATTTGGATTCATCTGGTCCAGAGAGGTAACTTTCCCAAGTTCTGCTTGTGACTGACAAGATGACACTCTGGCTCCCACAGTGTCAGCTTCTACCACCAATACTTTTGGCCTCTCTAACTCTACCTGCTATGTGTCACTGTTCTGACTGCTTCTGAGGGTCAGGTTGTACCATGTAAAAATAAAATCAGGGCTTTGTTGCTTGCATCAGCCTGTAGCATATATTTTGCCTCCGACTGTGCATTTTTCTGACTGTTGCAAATGTTTCCCAAATAAGTGTTGATTTCTTGTTTTCCCCAATTGACAACACAGCATTGTTGGGTGGAAGGAGGGGAGAGGCTTGCAGCAGGATTTCTTTTTTTCTTGTGGTGCTACCTTAGGGGGTTGGTTTAATGAGTAAATATAAAAACACGTGTATTGAAATAAGCCCTGGCAAAAAAAGGGAGGGAGAAGAAGAGAAGGAAGACGTCAGTCACCCAGCACCTGATTGCAGTTGTACGTAGGATTAAGGAGAACAAACACAGCTGGGTTTGTCGCTTCAGTTAGGCCCTCGGATCAAGCCAGGAATGCTTCACAGCAGAGAACAGGCAGGTAATGCTGAGAAATGCGTTCCCTTGTTCAAGAAACCTGATGCTGGAGAGACTCTCGTCATTAACAGCGTTTAGGCCACAAAGACGAAGCTGTCTTCCAATTAAATACTTACAAGGGCCTGTTCTGAACACAGACAAGGGTCCATTTTCACATTTGGGCTGCAGGAGATGCTCGGCAGCCTCAGGATTGGCTACTCTGAGCCGAGCAGTACAATAAATGGGGTCAAGTCCCCCAGTGCATAAGGGTTACATTGTTAGAGGCTTTTCTATATTAGAAAGAGGGGAAGTGAGGAAGAGCATGTGGGAAGTGAGTAAAATTCTGCACAATGTGGATGCATAGAAATGGACAGGGTACCTATCCTCTACATATTTTACAAAGGTGTATTGAGACAATCATTTTAGCCCTAGGAGACTGAAAGAGAGGGGGGAAATACAGGCAGGGTAAATTGCCATCAAGCCAAATGGTCATGCTCCGATAATCTTGGAGACAGTGGATGATTCAGAAAAACTAATGCCAAGGCCACACAGGTTGACAGTTCTCCAGTCTAACCGGGTGCAATGACTGAGGAAGGGGAGAGGGAGGGCGGGAAGGAGAGAACAAGAAAAGGAGCAATTCCCAAGTAAAATGAATTCAGGTGGTGGAACGTGAATGGAACTGAACCGTCAACAAGGTTTCCGTGTGGCCCACTTTGGGGGCTTGGAGAACACAGTATTCTTGCAGCACAAATAATTGGAAAATACACTAAAAACATTTCTAAGCTACACAAAACATACATTTGTGTTTGCACAATTTCCATATAAAAAGAGACCACAAGTACTAAAACTCATCAAATCACAAGGGAGGGGAGAGCATAAACCTATCCTGAAGACCTTCTTCACATCTGTTGTGGGCGGAAAGGGAGTAAGTAAACAACTGTCTGTGGTTTTTTGAGGACAGGGTTTTGGAACAAAACCAGAGTTCTAAGCTCAGCTTAAATACAGCCCAATCTCAGTGGGCAACTTCTTATCAACCCTTCTGGCTCATGGTGGCTAAAGAGCTTTTACTTCTGCCACTTACTCACTAGGTGGCCAAGGCAAGCCTCTCCCCCTTAGGACCCTTTCACACTATGGCCCTTATCGCACGGCATTTGCCATGCGAAAGGGCCCCTCAAGCGTCATGCAAATGTGAGGAACGATTCACACGACGCATTCACAATTGCGCGATGCTCCAGGGTCTGGCAGGCGCCGCTCGCACACTTTTTCATTTTCGCCTTTAAGCATTGCTCCAGGCCCCTGCATGCACTTACCGTGCGTGCAGAGCTCCAGAGCCACAGCGATCGCGCTTCCTGCCCCAGCGCCGCCTGGGAAACTCCCAGGCTGCACTGCGGAAGGAAGAGGCGGGGCTCTCGCGCAAGCAGCTGGCAGCTGCAGAGCTGAAGCAATGAGGACGCGAGAGCCTCTCGCTGGAGGCTGCTTGCGCGGTCCCCATATCCCAGTGCCGATAAAAGGTGAGTTGCGGAAAGGGCCTATACAATGATAGCAGTATGATCCTGCTTTAACAACCATGGATGGTCACTGTGGAATTGAGATATCTGTAGTCTGGAGAAACACTAGAGCTCTCTGGTTAAGAATTCTACATTCCCCTCCCTAACTACAAACTCCAGGATCCCATGGGATGGAGCCATGGCAGTTGGAGTGAAATCATAATGCTATAACTGCATTGTGTGAAAGGGCTCTTAAATCTCTCTTTGCATTATCCTTCCTTTGGCAACACAGAGATACTGTCACTGATTTACCTTAGAGTAAAAGAGGCAACCTTGCTTTCTATCAAGAAACTAATTCTCCTAAATTATTATTGGCCACATGCCATGGGGCAAGGGCAAAATCAAAAATCAGTGTGGCCAAGCCCTTTTTTCGCTATCCTTTTGTAACCATCCCCTTCTTTATCTCCTACGTTTGTCCTCTTTCTGCCCAACAGGATTCTATGGGAAACACTTCTTATTTTTGCCAGAGGTCTGAATTTGGCTTTCTAAATTTGGGGAAAGGTTACGTGTGTCCCTTACATTTCCAAGCGCCCTCCCTCTGCCTTTAAGATTTGTTGTAACATAAAGAAGTGTTTATTGGTCTATCTGATGCAGGGAAACTGACAATTATTTCCTTCCATATTTATATAATCTCCAACATTTCACAGATGAAACCCTGGATGTATGTGGCCAGGCAGTTTCAATGTGGTTGAGATAGCCAAAGCTACAAATGAAGAGGAACACTGAAGCTTGGCAGGGAAAAACACAAGCTAGGAGAGGCTGCAGCAGTTTGCTTTTTCCTGAGACTACTGGAAAGGCAAGATCCTGCCCCATTGTGTCCAGTTCCTTCTCCCATTGTGGCCACTGGGTATTTGTGCCTATTGGGTACAATTTTTTCTTTCCTTCCTGGAAACCTGCCAGGAAACTGCAGCAGTCCAGGGAGCCCCATTTTGATTAGCACTGCCTTAAATTACGTGCACAACAAGGAACATAAAGTGACTTTGAAGATCTTTGAAAGCACAATGTAAATGCTAGCTGTTCCAAATTCCTGACCTCTTGGAATGCAAAGCTCCATTGCTAAGCTATATGGTTCCCCAGGGGTCTCTTCCTTGCATATCCTTTAATGTAGCCCCGAACCCCGTCCAAACTTTTGATTGAAATGGAATAATTCTCCCTGCATGTGTACAAAATAATTCAGAATCCACCACATTTTTTTTTTGCTTGTTGTTTATTTGCCAGTGCGATTAGGCTGCTTGTTTATAACAATAACACTAAAGGAGAGGTGGGGAAGGAGGGGGGAGAGAAGCCTGCCAGATATTCCTTCCTTTTCTGCCACATGGTGTTTTCTGCCTTTGCGACACATTGGCAGAGCTGCTGTGTACGTGAAGCTCTACAGGAATGTAGAAAAGCCATCTGTGGGAGAAAATTACTAATCACTAGCAATTGCTAATCATTCTCTCGCACTAAACAAATCCTGCAGGGAGGATTTCAGTTACACACAGGCACTTTCCCCCATACACATACACACACACATAGCACACAGCCTTTGTGGTTGCTAATGCCACCAAAGGCACACAAGAAAGAACGTCACAGCCTTACATCCATTTGTTGAGGCTCTCTGTTGCCTTTTAACATGATACCATCAAGATCTCCAGCCAGAGTAAACACGCAAGACCTAAAACCTACTAAAAAACCCCTAATGCACCTTTGGGAAGAAATAGAGAGGAGAAGAATCTCACTGGCAAATATAACATTACTTAGCAACTTTCCCGATGATGAGGAAGATAAGGAGAGTAGAGAAGTAACTCCCCCAACCCTACTCAGAGATCTGGATATTTATATTATGAACTTTCAACTAACTACAGGGAATTTACGTTAATAACGGGATATACATAAAAAAGGATTAAATTTCAGGAGAGTGCCAGTATTAGCGATAAGTGGGTATATTGTTTGCATCTATATTGTAGTGTGCTAGGGGATGTCATGATGGTAGTAGGAAATGCTTTTGGGAGTGATTTTCTGCCCTCGAGTCTTTTTACAATGAAACTGAAACTCTCAAGGAAGGATAAAAGAAGTGTGATGCTCCAGGTGTCCAGATGTTGGTGGGCTGCAACTTGCATCAGCCCTAGCCAGCATTGCCAACAATAAGGCTTGGTAGGAATCGCAATCAAGCAGCTTCTCCTGGGCCACAGGTTGTCTGCTCCTGCTTTGAAAGGTAGTCCTGGAAGTTTCCACCGAGAAGTGGGAAAGTGAATTGTGCTGAATTCGATATTGTGACAAAAATCCAGCTTTGGTTGTTTCTTCATGAGTTTCTATACAATAACAAATCTAAAAAGTATCCTTGAAAAAATAATATTGTTGTAAAACACACATTTTGGAGTTTTCTTAGTTGCTCTGCGATCCAATCTGTTCAATGGGAAAGCAGCCATTTCCTTGTTCAACAAATCAATCTCAGTCTGAGATGTTCTTGTTGATGTAGCACCAAGTGCTGTGTGACGAATCAAGTAGTCAGAGTGAATGACCGTTCTGATGGGACCATCTTCTGGCTTCTAGGTTGGAACCACAGGCCTAACCAGACCTACTAGGTGCTCTTTCATCATGTGGATTAAACATCTATGGCTGGAAGCCAAGACTGTTTTACTGCAGCTCACTTTTAAAAATAGCTTCTCTTATTAAGCTAATTGTACTACGCTTAGGCGTGACAAAAACCTCAGCTAAATTTACTGCTCCTTCAGTAGCTCAAGCTCAAATAATAAGAGTTTAGAAACCTGTGTGAGAAAGGATGAGTTTTACGAGTTCCTTTTTTAAAACAAGCTTTCTAACTAAGAGGTGGAAAAAATTATATAGTCTTCTGGTATGAATGGCTGTATAAGTATACCCCCAAGTGGTGAAAGAGAGAGGCAGCCATATATTTTTAGGCCTTTACCGTTTTCAGTACCCTATTAATTCACAATTTCACCACGTGAAGGTGCGTGAATACTAATGGTGGGCCAAATGTTCTTCTATCCTTCAAGAGCCTCTTCTACGTGACGGGCTGTCATAGCGTAATAGGGCCTTTCTGGGCAGGAAAATGGCAGCCACAGTGACCAGAGCCACTATTTGCTGCCCACTGATAGGGGGCAGGAGAAACCCTCCAATTGTGGATTCTTTTGTATCTGTAGCCAGGCTTCCATCCCAGCCTAGCAAGTCCCGAACATTAGAAAGGTAACTCTGGGATTTCTTCCTAGGCTTCAGAAAGCACAACGCTTATCCAGAGACCATCCCAATGGCCTGTTATCAACCAAGGGCATTTTACAATATATGCAAAGGCACACTAAACTGGGATCTGGGTGCATGGTGAAGTGCTTTGGTTACTGGCTTCATCACGTGGCCTATATTTAAATAAGCACAAAAGGTGACTGTGCGGACCGGCCTTCGGTTCCTTCAGGTTTCACTCTGGAACGTCAGGCAGATTCCTCTGCTCTGTCAGGCCTTGAGAGTGGGCTGAGGGGAAGCCCTTATTGCAGCCATTATCTCTGCAAAGGCGGCTGCACGGTGGATAACTAGAAGCCCTTGTGGCTGCCGTCAGCGCTATTAAACCATTGCCTTTTCATGAGCCATGTGCTGAATTCCTCCTCACCCAAACAACAAGAAAAAAAAAAAAAAAGAGTGAACCTTTTATTCATTTCATCATTATCAAGGGCTGCCACATTCAAATGATTCTTCTGGCAGTCCCTTCATTTCCAGAGGACGTGCCTCGAGAAGGGATTGGAAGCCTTTTGATTAAGAATAAGAGGTGATGACACTTACAACCACAGCAGGGTTGTTATCATTACAACATACTCTCACTTCCACAGAGCTATCCTGTGCTCGCTCGCTCGGTCTCTAGGCCGCCTTTCATATAAAGCCACTGTGCTGTGTGGCCTAATTGAACAGAAATATCTTATAAAAACACACACTCACTAAATTCCCCAAAGGTTTCTATGAAGGGTGGGTGGGACATTTTTATTTATAGAAGTGTCTTGCCTTGAGCTCGCTCTCCCTCTCTCTCTCTGTCTCTCTCTCATGTGTGTGTGTGTGTACATACCAGAGACAGAGGAATAGCATACAAATGTGGGGGGTTTTTTCCACATGTCATCATTTACCACACGCACAAAGATACAACGTATTTTTTTATCCGTTCTGTCCTCTCCTTGAATAAAACAAATGATTAGACAATCTACTCGGAACACCACCATTTTCTGCTTTCAGCCAAGGGTCCTGGACTCTCGTCCACATCAGGATACCTTTCTTTCTCAGATTATTGTAGGTTTACATAAGAGGCCTGAAGCAAAACACCTTTTTCTGCACTTTTATGCCATGTGGTGATCTGTGGATTTGCCGTGTCATCCCCTAGATTCATGGCGGTGATATGTATGACAACAATAGATGAGGGACACTAAAAGCAACAGTTGGCTGGGGAGACTGGGGCCTCTTTGTTGCCAGGTGGTGGATGCTGGGACCGTCTTTCCCTGTGATCATGAGCTGTTCCTTTTCTCTGATTTGAATTTGTTCATTGCTAGCTTCTATGTATATCTCTGAAAGATGGGTTGCCTGTCATTGCCAATCTTCCCATGCAAAGTACAGCCATGGAAATGGTGGGGATACCTTCTTCGATTACCCTGAAACCCACAATTCATGCAAAGCAATTAGGAGATTCAGTGGGGATACCTAGTACACACTCCCTCTATGATATGTACGGGAGATGAATTAATATAGAAAGTGTTCCTTGAAGATGTAAGGTGTATTTATTGCCCATTTATCTTGCCCTATCTCCATTTTGTCCATGTAGGCCTTTAGAGCCAGCATGGTATAGTGGTTTGAGCGCCGCACTATGACTCTGGAGGTCAGGGTTTGATTCGCTGCTTCGCCATCAAAGCCCACTGGCTAACTTTGGGCACATCACACACTCTCAGTCCCAGAAAACCTTCTGGTAGGTTCACCTTAGGATTGCCATAATTTGGAAACACCTGACAGCACACAAAAACAAGAGCAATGTGTCCGTGTGTAAACATAAACTTTCTGGCCCATGTCTATCACTCTTGTTATGTTTCCCATTTTCTGGTGCTCCCTCCATTTTTTTTCTACAATGGAACTTAGCAAAGTTATGTTTTCTAATAAAAATTCTAACAGCCTTCCTAAAATTCATGGAGAACTTAAGTGCTGCCCTTTACTTTGCATTCTTAAAAGAATCAAGATTTTTCAGGAAAGCAAAACAGCAAAACAAAGGAAACCATTTTTTTTTAAAAAAAAAAAATACATTCCCAAGAAGTGATGCCTTTACCTTCTCTATGTAGATCCCGTCATTAGACCTCTGTGCCCACTGCCATTTGGAATGGAGTTTAGCTAATGTAACCCCCCAAAATGAGCTTGACACCTTAAGAAGCTAAACCCCATTCCAAATGTGTTTTCTTAAGCGATGTTAAAATGGATAGATGGATAGGGACAGGGAAGAGAAGTTGGACTTTCTGTTCTCCGTGTTATTTTTTCAAGACGGAACTTGATTACTGGTTGGGTGGGAGCTTGTGAAGACATTCTTCTCATTATCTAAGTCCCCCTTTGTTTGACAATATGTGCAAACCCCAGGTCACTCCCTTCCTCTAAATGTGCCTGGACAAATTACTTCCTTTAATCACTAGTTGATGCCCCTCCTGAATGCAAGAGCATAACAAGGTGTTGCATGCTGCTCTTTCGCTTGGGTCAGTGGAAATGATGGATGCCCAAAGGATGGCTAGATTAGTTTGTGTTGAAATCCAAGATGCTGCCTGCATAGGTAAATGTCACTTGGTACTCAACAGATGCATTCAGCCAAAATCAACAAGCATTTGGGTTTGAGGGATGGGAGCCTGCTGGCATTTCTATCTATGAGATCAACTTTCCTTGAGCACACTTCAAGTTTTTCACCTTTTTTCCCCCTTTCCTTTTCCTTCTATTTTTCTCTTCCCTTTTTTGGTAGTCTTGTTGCATTTCTTCTTAAAACCAGGAAATATTTTACATCTGTGGAGAAGGAATGCAGTGGGAAGGGGAGGATAAAGGATAAGGCCTACTGCATACAATCTTTTAAAAAATCATGCTAATTTAGGTGTGAACAGAATCTGAAAGAAAAAATCTGTTGAAAATATGCTGTAATGAAAGACGTATAAAAACATATAATTCCTATTAATGCAATTCTGAGAACTAGCGTGAAGTAGTGATTTGAGTATACAGCTAGGATTCCAGAAGACTAGGGTTCAAATGACGGAAGTGTTCACTCTGCCTGGGAGAAGGACATGCAGTTGATTCTGGTCCACACTGTCAATTTTTTCATGAAGCAAACCTAGAAGAACAACTCTCACTACCATCAATTCTCTGGGGAGCAGGGTCTGAAGCCTCCTGACTCCATGGTTCAAAACCAGCTGCTTCAGACTACGTTGTCATGGATTTGTTCAAAACCATCCCCATCCATGTCTGTGCTGACTTTAGATGTGTGCTCCTCTATAGTCCTTTCTTTAGGAATAGAACCAGCCCCTCCTTTGTCCTACATGCACCAAAGGGAGCACCAGGCTCAGAAGTGACAGAGTACACAGCCATGGCTACTGTTAAGCCTTTGGGTCCTTTGATTCTGGAACAGTCACTGAATTTAGAAAGGCCTGTGAAAGAGAAGACTTCATAAGATCAAGCTCCATGTCTGTTCCACCTTACAATCCAGCCAGTCAGTTTCAGCTGAGAATTAACATCAGAGGAAGGAGGAAGCTGAAAGACAAAAACTGGCTAAACAGTTAGACCTATTATTATGCCAGTATCCATACTATAAGAGAACCAGCATGGTATCATCGAACCCAGGAGACCAGGGTTCAAATCCTGCTCAGCCATGAAAACCCACTGGATGATCTTGAGCAAGTCACTCTTTCTCACCTTCAAAGGAAGGCAAAGGCAAACAAATCCTGCCAAGAAAATCTCTTGATAGGTTCACCTTAGGGTTGTCATGTCAGAAGTGACTTGAAGGCAAACAACAATAAAAACACCATACCAGAGCATATATAATTATTTTTACCATCCCACCCCCACCTAACTCACTATCACTACAACACATTGTTGCCCTGAGAGATGGGGGACTTTGAGGTCCACTCACAATGCCGGCATCTCCTTAGAATTTGGGGGATTATAGCTCAAAAGGAGGCCTGCAAGAGAAGAGTAATGGCAGGATCTTTTCACCTGCGTACACCACTACTAACTGTAGAGAGGAGTCCAATTAAAAGTTAAACAAAGTATTTTATTGGAAATTAGCAAGCACATAAGAAATCAGACGTTCTCAAGAACCATACAAAGCTATCGGAAACTGAGGCAAGAAAGGCTTGATAGAGAGAAATTGGGTGAAAAGGGTGATAGCTACCAGTTCTGAAGCAGAAGGTTGAAGTGGAGTGATTTAGACAGTATGTCTGAGGGTACCAAGAACAAACAGAGATTGTACTGCATGCAAGTACTACAATTTACTGGGGCTGGAGCTGGGGGTTTATACCCTATTTCCTGCCCTGAAAGACAGTGGGTGAACAAAGTGGTAATGGCTTTCCCACCAAACTGACAAAGGAGTCTGGAATGAGCTGATTGTCTTGACTCTAGGTGACAAAACATTGGTGGGAGTACTGACAATCTCTTAATGTTTTGGTCAAGTAGTGTGAATAGGGGAGGTCTCCATAGGGTGTACTCACAGTACGGTCCCTGATTCCTTCACCTGGGCAGTTTCACCTACTATTGTTTTTGGCAGTGCTTGTGGCTCGCAGTTTTTGTGGAATGAAGTGGTACCTGCCAAACACAGATTTCCCATCTAGGTAGGAATACAGTCTACTTAAATATACACTGGTTGAGTCTTAGAAATGGATATAATTATTCATCATTCTAATTAAGCCCATGAAAGGAAAGGCTATTTTTACCTGCTCCTCAAAAACAAGCCATCTCTCTTTGTGATTTCAACATCATTCTCATCAGGGCCAATAGAAGATGGAAAATTACAATAACAAAAAGAGCTTTTCATTAAAAAAAGTCAGTGACCACATTCCTGAAAATACATATCTGTGTAGATGTGGTCGATTTCTACCCATGGCCTGAAAGCTTCCACAAATGAGGCACTTTTGTGGGCTCAGAAAGAGCTGGCACTTTTAAAAGCAGTTTCACCCAAACTTGTCTGTCAGTGTTGGCTGGTTAACTGATAAGCTGACACAGCTACTCTCTATATGGGTCACTGACAGAACAGACAGGTTCAGAGAATAGAGGACATTAGCTCCAGACCCTCCTCTGTGCCTTCTGTCTCCATCATTAAGCTTTAAAGCTCTGTCATCTTTGGTAGACAAGAAATAACACATGTTGATTGGTGCTTGAAAATAAAAACAAGCTGGTTAAAAATAGCAAGCTGACCTATGCAGAAGAAGGAAAGTGGCACATATGCACGAGTTTATATGTGTGCGTGTCTGTCTGAAAAAAACAATGGAAGAACAGAGAGAGGCACAAAGACTTTGTGACTGTTTTTCTCAGAGCTTGCAAGAATACTTTATTGCAGATGAAAAGTTGCTTGTAATTCATTACTTTTTGCAATAACTAAAGCATAAATAATTTACATTATATTTATAACATGAAGTGATAGCTTCATTCCTTTTGTGGTATAGGTATAACAGATTTAGTTACTTCCATAGTTACAAGGAGTGTGAGTTCACAGCTTTGGTGTTTTTTATACTAGAGCCCAGCAGCTTGTAATATCTTGAGACTTGCCTTTAGGAACAGCTAAAAAGAACTGCTAGCTGTTACTTTTGAATAATGAGGCAATGATGTTCTTTTAAAATTGTCACTATGATAGCAACTATTTGGGGGGCAATGGAGTTGTAAATGGAACAAATTGCTTTCAGTGTAATGTTCCAAGCTCTGGTCATTTTCCACTTGAGCCTTCATGGTTTATATTGAGGGATGTTTGAAGAATTCAGTCTTTATAAGTTCCACATGAACTAATAAGATCCACACTTTCCAGGCTAATGTGTGGACTGAAAACGGGGTCAGTTCTGCCATCAGTCAGACTCAGGTGGCCATTTTAGGAGCTGCAAACTGAAAATGTAGATGAATCAGTGCCAGGTTAGTCTTTCTGAGAGTTTTCCAAATGCAGCTACTGAAAACAAAGACCACAAAATCACCACCTCAATAATATAACAATAAATTTTAAAAAATAATAAATAATTGAAAATGGGAGCAGTACCTTTACCTATGGAAGCACCATTTTTTTTACTTGAATTGCTCTCTCTCTTTTAAAAAAAAAAACAGGAGAGAATGAGATTCACCAGATATTTTTTTTAAAAAAAAAGACATGCGCTTAGGTGCCTTGAATAATTGGCTAACAGGAAGGGAACCTTTTCTGTTCTCTCTGTAAACCTGCTGAAGTTCCTCTTCTATACAGCTATTAAAAGTGCATGTACCCTGAAACCTTCTTCTACATCCAGCATGGGGAAAGGTGAAAGATGGATATGTGCAGAAATTAATTTAAATTGGCTTCCCAGGTTGCTTATTGGGATTAAAGCTGAGTCCTCAGTCTGACAAGACATGGTTGAAAACTGCTACCTTCAGCCAGATTTTAAGAAGGAGAAGATCAAACAAAATAGGGAGATACAAGAGGAAAGAAACGGGTGTTACTAGGGCAGGAGGAGGGTAAAATGCCAAGGGTTGTCCAAATTTTTCAAAATACTGAAAAGGATCTTTGAAAGAAATAAGAGCACTGTACAGACCTGGTGTACAAAGTTTGATCCGTGTGGAATGGAAGCTGATGCACCGTACTTTATTCGGGTACAAAAATCTCCTTTTAGGGATTGAGTTGATGGTCAGGGACTTGCTCTTTCCAGGTGTAGCCAAATCAGTAATATTTTTTTAAAAAAATCAATTCGTTGTGTTATTTTCAATATTCATACCTTTGTTTTCCTGTTAAAATACTCTAAGCCATTTACACTAAGTGGCAATAAGAGAAATATAATACAAAAATACCACCATCCAAATTACATATGTAATATATAAAAGTCAAAGTTTGTCTGCTTGTCTGTCAGGCAAAGGCCTCAAATGATTGGCTGTGTCAGGCTAAAACCTCTTATGATTGGCTGCCTAAGAAGATTCTATGGAATCCTGGGGTCTGCAGTTTAGGGAGTGGCCTTTAGAATTCTCAACCAGAGCTCTATAGGCTTGTGGCTATGGAGATGAGGACTAGCAGCAAGGAGGAGGACAGTGTATTCCTTCAGGAACCCAACCTCTGCATGTTAATAACTCTGAATACAGATTGGATTGGGGAATGTGGGGAAAAGTTACAGCTGCTGGACAAGATAGTTTGGGGAACTAGAGACACAGAATCTCAAATATTTCTAACAAGTATTACCTGTGAGAAAATAAAATCCCGGGCAACACCGGGTATATACGCTAGTTCACCATAACAATAGCAAAGCCAGGATGATACAGTGGTTTGGGCAGACTAGGACTCTGGGAAACCAGAGTTCAAATCCCCACTCAGCTGTGGAAAGCCACTGGGTGACCTTGGGCAAGTCACACTCTCTCAGCCTCAGAGGAGGGCAATGGCAAACCTCCTTTGAACCAATCTTGCCAAGAAAACTCCATGATAAGTTTGCATTAGGGTCACCATAAGTTGGAAATGAATGGAAAGCACACAACGACGACAACAACAACCCTCTGCTTCTGCCCCTTTCTCTATCTGTAGCAGAACCGAGTTTCTGGGACTCATCCTCCAATTCTGTTGCAGCCCTTTCAGAAGCTCCATTCTAGGCCACAAGTAAGGATCTCAGGCAAGAGGTAAAGAAGGATAGGTGGGAAGCTTATACCCTTGAAGTTCTAGTAGAACAGGGCTGGCCACAGTATGGGCTTGAGACTACAAATGGCCCCATAAAGCTAGACAGGTATTGGTCCCCAACTCATCTGAACCACATTTTTCTCTGGCAGATGAGGACGGTATGAACTGTCTGCACAGGAAGCCTTCAGGATCAACAATGCAAGCTGTATATAGGTTTCATCCAACCACCCCCCACATTGCTTAACATCTTAAAAATACCAGCTTTGCAGAGCGAGAAGTGGACTAGACTAGAACCAGCCTACAGTCTCTACCTTGGCATAATCACCATTCTTATCACCACAACGACTTGTGTGGCATCGTCAACACCAGCAGATTCATGAGCTTTCATGGATAACAATCCACTTTGTGAGATGCACAGCATCTAACCTTCGAAGGTTGTAAATATATATGCATGAATATGCACATAGTTTGAGGTAGAATCGGAGTGAAATTGGATGCATAAAGTACTGACAGTAATAGTCACCTTATTGACACTGGCTGTTAAGAAGTTTATTGGTGATGCAAGTCATAAACATTCTGTCAGTAAGTAAGGCATTTAACATATATGTGCATTCAATAAATGTCTGCAAGAAGCAAACACTGAAATGAACAAGTGTAAACACAGTACAGGGCAGAGAACCTACTTGGAGCCACAGAAACAACTGTCTCAGTCAACTGAATCACTGTTCAGTTGACTGATGAATAAGAAAAAGAGTGCTATTATCGAAGTTCCAATTGCTCCATCATTCTGTTTCCCATAGTGGCCAACAGAAGCACCTGATGGATCTATTTATCATGGGAGCAGTGAACCAGAGCAGGGAACCAACTCTTGGTTTTACAGATGCTCTACCTCCAGGTGGTCCACGTTACACAGGAGACATCCAGGTGCAGGACTCTATTCCCAAGTTCAGCACAGAAACAGCTCCTGCACAAACCATCTGCGGAAGGAGCAGCCATTAAGCCAGAATAGATTCACCATCCCCACCCCACCCCGCCTTTGGTATGGATCCACTGACCAGGACTGGAAGTCACAAATACCTCTAAGAAGTCCACTAGAAAGATAGGAGCACAGAAGCCTTCTCTCCTTGCACCTCCGTGACTATTTTTCAGAGATAGGTTCCTTCTGTAACTGGAGATAGCCCAGTTAATAAGGCGGAGCCCAGCAATACTAAGCAGATCATAGAAGATTTGGAGCGTGTCATGAACGAGCAAAACAATTCTAGCTTTTTTATTTATTATGATTGTACTTTCACTGACAGGAACTGGGAGAAGCATATGAGATTTTCTTCCTGAGTTGCTAAAATAAATCGGTGGGCCTAGGGTACTATGCATTTTCACTTTAAAAGCAGAGGAATGGCCCCTTGGTCCTTTGACTCAGGCAGCAAAATGTCTGGGGCTGCCCTTACAATCCTGAGAATCCTTTGTGAGGTTTATTCAGTTGGCAATAAAGAGGCAAGGCTATGCAGACAACAGGCTTATTTATAATAGCTGACAGGAAGTAAGGTTACATGCAACCCAGTTGTGTTTCTGAGAGCATGTTTTTATTCTCTCTCCTTTTATTTAAATAATATTCAATAAGAAATAAATGAAGTTAAAAATATCAAATAAGAAATTGTACAAAATTGTACTAACTGTACAAAAAACCTCCATACATAACACTACATACATCGATTTCTTGTTATGTTTAATATGAAACAATATATACCACAAAATATTAAACACTAGTTGAAGTCTCGCCAATACTTAATGAGATAATGAAACTTGATCAAATATTAATGTCTACACCAAAATCATTCTTGAATATTATATAAAAGGCTTCCGGTTCTCTATAAATTTAGGGTTCTTTTGTCTATTTCTTCCAGTCCAACTCCCTAAATTTGAAGAAATGTACTATTTGCCAAACTTTAGTGAACCACTCTTTTGTTCATTTTGTTCCCAATTCTTAGCCATTATAAAAGAAGCAGACATGCCTTGTCAGCAAGTGGAAGAGACCTAGCAAATGCCTGAAGACCAGCCAAGGCCCCTTTCTGTTCAGGAGATCAGCTCAGGTTCGGAGGGGGTGGTAAGCCCTCCTCCCAGCCGCAGGGAAAGGCAGAGATATCTGACCCAGATCCTTCTCCTCAGAAATAGTATGAGGCCGCGCTGAAGGTCTCAGAAAGAAGAGCAGCTTTGAAGAACGCTGTCATTAAATACAGGTGAAGATCTGGGCACTGGCTCGATGTCTGAACTCTGGTTGGACATCTCTGCCAATACAAGGCAGATGAGAACACCAGCTAACTGTTGAGACCAACACAACTCCTGGCTTCCAGCTCCTGGCATGTCTGGTTTACTTTCAATGTATTTATCTTAGATTGTTTAATGTCTTGGCTACAGGTAACCTGTCAAAAGTTGGCATCTGATCTATGGCTTTTTTTCCCCTTGATCTGCATTCCACCTGTTTTATCTGTTGCTCCTGTCAACACTTCCTCCTGATACAGAAACTGGCTTCCTCTTAGCCATGGCTGATGGATTCCTGATAACAGAATTTCATTGCACTTGCAGTTAAACAAGACATATATATATACATCTGTTGCTGTGTGCCTTCGGGTCATTTCTGACTTATGGTGACTGTAAGGTGAACCTATCCTGGTTTTCTTGGCAAAATGTTTTCAGAGAGACTGACACTGCCTTCCTTTCAGGATGAGAGAATGTGACTTGCCCAAAGTCACCCAGTGGGTTTCCATGGCTGAGTGGGGATTCAGACTCTGATTTTCTGGAGCTTTAGCCCAACACTGAGTCCTGGTCCAAAACTCAAACCACTACATCATGTTGGCTCTCCAACAGATAGCACAATAAATAACAGCACAAAAATCTTATACGCATAAATCTGTTTTCAACCCTGTAATTTAAGTAATTTAAGCAACCTGACCCCATGGATTTTACTCAGTCAGGTTACCCACACAAGGCTGATGTGAACAGAAACATCAGCAGATAAAGGAAGTGACTGTGGCCATCCCTGGACTAGACTGTTATAGTGTTATTATTCCACTTTCAACATCTTATGGAATCCTGGGGTTTACAGTTTAGGGAAGGGCCTCAAAGGGGCCCTCAAGGGCCCCTCCCTAAACTGCAAACCCCAGGATTCCATAGGATGTTGAAGTGGAATAATAATATTATGGCCCTTCCTGCACAAGGTTGATACATCGCAGTAGCGTCGTATTGTCGCTTTTACATCTGCACGTTAAACCAGTTTGACGTCATTCTGCCCTCTGTGGTTCCACACGAGTTGAGGTCTTAGCGCAGTTAACATTGACGTTAAACCGATGTATTTTAAAAATGGAAAAGCTCCGATGAAAACAACCCAAACCGTTTCTGCTGTATTTTTTCCTACACCAGAAGCGTTACAGCGATTCACACACTTGTGCTAAAACATAGCAATGGTTTCTACAACGTTGTTTTTTTGTTTGTTTTTAGAACTGACCAATCAGCGGCAGCAGGGTGGAGCAAGGGAGGGGAATAGGAGTTTCACAAGCATTGATGATGCGGAAGCTACAAACAATTTTCTCTGCTCTACTTCAATAGAAACTGGAGGGCATGCAGATAGGAATCAGGGTAAGTTGGAGTAAAAAGCACCGGTCATGACATGGAGTGAAACACTCTTCCGCTCTAGTGCGGAAATGGCCTAAAACAGTCTAGTCCAGTAATAGTCTGTGGAATAGGAAGCAAGAAGAAGCACTAATTCCCTAGCCAGTAAGGGTCTTATAACCATTTGCACCAGCTGAAACACTGATAATCCAGCCCTGTTTGGGCGTCACGCAAACATTGTTAATATTAAGCCTTCTTTGACAAGCCTCTGTCTTTGTGTATTTCTGTGCAAGCGCAACATGTGCATACATGTATGCACACACATACCAGGTAGCCATGCAGAAGTACCATGCATGTGCGCATACAGTCCTAGCAGTGTATGTCCTCCTTCCACATATATTCAGCATGTCAAAATAAGGGCCCTTCACTAGTGCACATACATATATATATAAAAAGCAGCTTTCTCATAAGTACAGTATTGGAGGCTCCAACATATCCTCTCCAAAGTCAGATGTTTGCAAGGCATATGAGCTGCTCCGAAAATCCAAAATAAGTTACTGTGAAAAGAGCAGCTTCACAAAACAGGAAAAAATATAACTCAAATTGAAAGTCAGGGGATAATATTTAGATGGAACAGGATCATCGCCTAGGGCCTAGTTTCCATGGTGTCAAAGTCTTAGCTAAATCCATATATATATATATATATATATATATATATATATATATATATATATGGAAACATTTTCCTTTAAATTTTGATTATGCATCCATGGGGCAGTAGGATTTGAAGATCTTGTCAACAGACAAAACAGAACAGTATTATCCTTTGTGTATGATTCGGTACAGGAAAGATACAATTCCGCTGACCACAAATAGGAAATGCTGAGAGACATGAAGGAAAGAATAAACGGTACAGTGTGAAGAAAGGGCTTTAAATAACTTAACTGTGCTTAAAGCACATAAAAAACCTATATGTTCAGTGAACATGATAAAGGGTTTTTGACTTTAGCCTTGAAGAGGAAAGCGGGGGTTTGGGGCTGTATTGCCCTGTGTGTGCGTGTTTAATCGCTGTCGTATGAGGGCAGCATGAAAAAATTTAGCACTCAAGAAGCAATATTCCTTTGTACCAGAAGAACAGAAAAATAAAGGGATTCTTTCAGCATTTATTGAAGTTCTACTGACATCCGGGGAAAAAAAATGAAATTACAGCTTTGGAGTCCCATCTCTGCCACAGTTTCACTGCTTTTGCCAAACTAGGGGCAACACACATCCCTTGGCTTTCTCCATTGTGCTTCTGTTGATTTGTACCATCCCCAGAAAAGTAATTTAAGATTTTGCATGAAAGTGCATGGCCAAGAAAATATGATCCACCACTAGAGCCCCAACACCTAAATTTTGTGATTGAATCACACATGCTCCTGGCTCCCCAGGGGCTAATTGTGAATGGATGGCTTCCAGGCTTCTAAGCTCCGTTATACAGTTCTTTATCTTTAGGTTGGACATGAGCTAGACCAAGTTTGTCCAACTCGCAGCCCAGGACAGCTTTGAATGCTGCCAAACACAATTCCTTAAATGTTCTTAAAACATTATGATTTTTTTTTTGCAATTTTTTTTTTTTTTTGGTAACTCAATTGTGTGGTTCTCGAGCGCGAACTTTGTAGATGACAATAGAATGGAATGGAATAATCATTACGTCCTCAGTGAGAACCCACTGAGAATTGCAACTACTTCCTTCAAACCAGATATTGATGCATTAGTTTCTCAAAAACAATGTCAAATATCCCACTCGTAGCACATAATTAGGATTATTATGCAAGGACTTTTTTGCGTATCTGTGGTGGTGGATATCACAAAAATTATGCACAGAACTTTTTTTTAGCTCATCAGCTATTGTTAGGTCCTTTTTGCACGGCATTTGCCATGCGAAAGGGCCCCTCGAGCGTCGCGCAAATGTGAGGAGCGGTCCACACGACACACTCACATTTGCGCGACGCTCCAGGGCCTGACAGGCACCGCTCACGCACTTTTTCATTTTCAGCTTTAAGCTGAAAATGGTGTGCGGTCGCTCATTGCTCCAGGGCCCCGTGCACACTTGCTGTGCGTGCGGAGCCTCGGGAGCCAGGCTGGTTGCACTTCTTATCTCCGTGCAGCCTGGGAAGGTCCCAGGCTGCCCTGCGAAAGGAATAGGTGGGGCTCTTGCGTGAGCAGGCAGCTCGTGCGGAGCCAAAGGACTCCGGAGGCTGCTCGCGCAAGCACCACACCCCAGCGCCGAGAAAAGGTGAGTTGCGGAAAGGGCCTTGGTGTATTTTATGTGTGGCCCAAGACAATATTTCTTCTTCCAATGTGGCCCAGGGAAGCCAAAAGGTTGGACAACCCTGAGCTAGGCAGTCCATTTATTCCCTGGAGTTCAATATGTCTATACCAGCCTTTCCTGATCAATCCACTAATACCTTCTGCTCGCCCTCCAACTGGAGCTAGCGTGGTGTAGCAGTTTGAGCTTTGGACTATGACGCTGGAGACCAGAGTTCAGTTCCCTGCTCAGTTATGGAAACTCAGTGAGTGACCTTGGGCGCATCATACACTCTCCATCCCACAAAACTCCATGATAGGTTTGCCTTAAGGTTCTTAAGATTCATAAGCTGGAAATGACTTGAAGGCACACAACACCAAACAACCCTCCAACTGCCCCAATTTGGCAGGGACAGTAGTGATTATTTCTCTCCCATCCCACTTTTCCACTTGATTTTAAAATGCCCCAGTTCCTCTCACTTTCCCCATTTGTCTTCAGCTTCCTTCAGTTGCTGCAAACTGAGCTCAAAAAGCAAAAGTACCATATTTGCTGGCATATAAGACACACCAGTATATAAGACGCACCCCATTTATACACCAGCAAATACTATATTTGCCGGCATATACGATGCACTGGAGTATAAGACACACCCCATTTTCAAATAGTATTTTTCAGGAAAAAAGGTGAGTCTTATATGCTAGCAAATAAGGTAGTTTGTACAGATTAACTCAGTAGGAGGGAGAAAAAAGGAGAGGATGGAGTCTTGCCCTTCCTTGCAAGCTCAGGCAAAAGCAAACAATTGCAGCCTCTCCTAGCTTGTGTGTTCTTCTTTACTAACAGCTTCTGTCCTCTTGGCCATACTGTGACGTTGCTTGGCCAAGTATCTTGGTTTTCATCTGTGAAACACTGGAGGAGATCTTGCTATAACACAGCAGGACGTCTGAGGATAAGAAAGCAGCATTTTTCCTGCCCCCTTTTTTTTTTTTTAATAAGGGGTATCCTGCCAGGATCTCTCTGAAACCCATCCCATGGTCTGCCCCCAAGGACTGTTATGAGCAAGACATGCTCTACCATTAGCAACAGTGAGGAAGATGTCTCAGGACCATTCATACTATACAACAATGGTACCATTGTCCCACATTAACTGCCATGGTTCTATCCTATGGAATCCTGGAGTTTGTAATTTGGTGAGGCAGTGGAATGCTGTGGCTGAGAATTCTAAATGCCTCTCCTGAAACTGCTGACCCCAGGATCCCATAGGATGGAACCCTGGCAGTTAAAGTGGAATAACAGTGTTATAATTGTGTGGTGTGGATGGGGCCTCAGTGGGTTGATTTGGGATTTAGTGAAAAATGGTTAGTTATTTAAGGTGTGGCACCAGTAGTTTTACTGACAGGGAAAAGGAGAGCTGCTTGCAAGATTTTTTTCCTCAGGTGCCAGAACAACTTGATGGTTTTTAGGATGAGGAAGGGATATAAGTTTGCCATTCTACCTCAGGCAGCAAAATGGCCTGGACCAATTCAGTATTGTGATGGTTCAACGTGATCAAGAGGCTCTATTTCTTCTGTCATCTGACCTCAGCAGAAGCAAAGGGTTAAGCTATGCCACTCAAAAGGCAGAACTGGTTATTTAATCTGCAAGAAGTTAAGCCAAGCCCAATTTAGTTTTAATTGAAAATAAAAATAACACTGATAAATCCAACTTTCTGGCAGCTAAATCCTTTGCATGCCAAGTTTTAGGGCTGAGTACTTTTTACATTTAATTTTTTTCCCCCGTGCAAGTTTATAAACCTCTGAAGAAATATATATAAAATCAAAATGCTGACAGACCTTTAAGTAGAGCCATGCTCGCGGCCAGCACTATAATAAAGATATTCCATGTTATCAATAATCCTCTTTCTGACCAAATCCCTGGTACTGCTCAAGAGAAAGGGGCTTCCTGAGTGGGCAAGATTATTTATAAACTTATTCCTGGTGAAAAGGAAAAGTACACTGATGATGGAACATAGATCTGGGAAGCCTCCCTCACTGCCAGATAACAGGAGCTGTGTGTCAAAGGATGTGCTTATATTTTATCTTTTTTTCTCTCCCCTCCCCAACTCTAAGTAGTTAAAAATATCGCTACTTTGAAGAAGACAGGGCTGGAGTTATAAAAAGACCAGATAAACTCTCACACACCCATTTGTAAGTACCACTTTGAGATGGAAACAAGTACAGGGCAGCATACCTAGAACAATTCAAGTTGACTGCTTTTGCACCTTCATCCCTCATCTCTTCCTTCCCGCCACCTCTTCAACTTTATAGGCATTTTCTTCTGCCCAGTGGCCAACCTACCAGACACAAGCAAAAAAAATTGTTTTATCTGTTCACAGAAAGGCATGATATCTGTGTGTGGTTTTTATAGCCTGCTTTCTAGGAGATGCATGGTTGCAGAACAGAAGGGTAAAGAAGGAAAGAATTTGTA
The DNA here is from genome assembly GCA_030412105.1 of Cyclura pinguis. Classification (NCBI taxonomy): domain Eukaryota; kingdom Metazoa; phylum Chordata; class Lepidosauria; order Squamata; family Iguanidae; genus Cyclura; species Cyclura pinguis. The sequence goes on along the minus strand of CM059601.1, from coordinate 12,856,077 downwards.
ATTTCTGAAGCATCAACCAAAACCAGCTGCTATAAAATGAAACTGAGGACACTTTCAGACAAGACTTTTTTTTATCACAGCATCACCCCAACAATCACTGATGGTTTAACTTGAGCTTTTTAAAGCACATTAATAATTGTTAATAACAAAGCTAGTAAATTCTCTGTGTCCACATACAATAAAACATTACATGTTTGTACAGAAAAATCAAAACTGAAGTGGTTCCTAGAAGGCATACAGGTTTCACTTGGCTCATTCATAGAATTTTACAAAGGTTCCATAGTTCTATAGTTATGTAGTGTTTGGACTTTGACGCTACATAACTAGAGAACGACAATTCCAGTTTAACTGCTGGAGAGTTCTAGTGCCTCACCCAACTGCAAAACTCAGGACTCCACAGGATGCAGACACAGCAATTAAAAGTTGAATCATAATGCTAGAATTATATAGTGTGAAAGGACAAGTCCATCTATCTTTTTCCCCCTCGCTTCAGAAAATTTATAAAAAAAAAAAAAAAGACATGGTAACCTGCAAATGTCTTCACAGTGCTAGCATACTAAAAGCCCTGTATGACATTGCCCTATAAATATAGGCCCTGTCCCCAGGCTTATGCTGGAGATGAAAAAAAGAAAAGAAAAATGTGGTCTGTTGCCTCTGTAAGAGGCAAGCCCAGAACTACATGTGGAAAAAGCAGAAGGGAATGCATCAACTATGGTGCAGGAGTAGTTGGAGCACAAGCCACCTTCTAATTGTTGTTCTTATTTGCTCTCATGTTGGCTTCAATTTATGGTGACCCTATGAATGAGAGATCTTTCCACTTTCAACATCCTGTGGAATTCTGGGGTTTGCAGTTTAGGGAGGGACATTTAGAATTCTCAGCCAGAGAGCTCTTCGGCCTCAGTGAACTACAAACCGCAGAATTCCACAGGATGTTGAAAGCGGAATAATGGCACAATAACAGTACAGTGTGGAAATGGCCAAAGCCAACCTGACCGTTATGGATTTTATGAGATCCCAGCAACCCTCAACCTCAAGAAGATCATAACACTAAGGCCATTTCCCCACTAGCCTGTTATAGCACTATGATTCCATTTTCAACATCCTATGGAATCCTGGGGAATCCCGGCTGGCCCCTCCCTAAACTGCAAACCGCAAGATTCCATAGGATATTGAAAATGGAATCATAGCGCTATTAACAGGCTAGTGCGGAAATGGCCTAAGGCTGGTTGCACCAGCAGCGTGCTGACATTTGAAAGGAAAAGGAAGGAAGAAAGAGAATGGAAAGAAAACCAAGGTGGAAGGGCAGGAAGGGGACAGATCAGTCCTGTTGAGTCTTGAAACACTGGCCACTGATTTACCCCCTTCATCTTGGAAGGGGACTGATATCTAAGCAGCACATTCTAATGGGAGCGGCACCAAAACAAATTAAACACATGCCTGTTTTAAGTAGAGAATGGAAGACTACATGAAAGATGAAGGAAATGAATATGTAAAGTAGAAAGTGTTGGAAGGACAGTAGGCCCTTTGAGCTTACACCACCCGCCTCCTCAAAGGGTTAAAAGGTTCAGAGAGCGATAAAATATTCATCATTGACAGTTTTAAGAAGAAGGTAGTAGCATGTCCCAGGGGGCATCTGATGGTGCTCAGAACCTCACCTTCTGTATGGGTCCCCTACCTCTCACTTCCTTCCTCATTAGGGTGGTGTTGGGATAAAAGGGAAGAATGGGTCAGAAGGTCCCATTCCAAGTAATTAGAGAGTTGGCTTCTTTTATCTAAGTGTACCTTGTTAAAGTATATCAGTATCAGCCAGGTTAATTGGAACTTTAATGCATAATTGATGTTAATTTATGGCCCTTTTTGTTCCAGGATGCTCATGCAGGCCCTCAAGTCAGGATACAGTTTTCTTGTTATTAATTATATACCGAAAACCAATATCCCCTGGAGACAAGGCCAACATCACCCACAACTTCGGAAAGAGTCAGTATGTCTGATGTAGTCGGACAAATTCAATATTAAGAATCTTTTTTAAAAAGTATTAACTTTCATCACGAGAAAACAATATATCCACCAAAAATGTGGGTTTCTGTATATAAATATTTGCTTATATATTTTAAGATAGGTTTCAACATTCGATATGTAAAGTATTTCATGCGTTCCATGTGTGTGTTTATGAAGAGAGAAGAAGAGCATAAATGCAAAATGAACTTAGTAGAGAAAAACTAAAGATAATTCTGTTGGTTCCTCTTGGTCCACAAACAGAAATGGATTTATTTGTGTGGTCCATAGGTACTGTATACCCCTTGCGCAACCAATTTTGCAGCTGATTGTTCTACCACTTTCAGTAACTGGCAGCACATCTGGAAATTGGAATGGATTCCCCCTGTGTTGGGCTTTACAGCTCATGACTAGCACTTTGATTTGTGCCCAGAAACAGACTGGCAGCCAGCGGAGCAGTTGGAACAAGGGAGTTGTATGATCCATGCAACAAGCCCCAGTTAATACTCTGGCTACAGCTCTTTGTACCAACTGAAGTTGCCAAACACCCTTGAACGGCAGCCCCAAGTACACAGCACTAACATAGTCCAGACAGGATGTAAGATAAGTCTAAGGTAGCCGGATCAGGCACCTCAAGGAACTGGTATAGTTAGTACACTAGCTTTATGTCTGCAAAAGCATTCCTCACCAAGAAACCTGGGCCACCAGGTTTAGGGCTGAGTCCAGGAACCAATAGGAACACACTTCTCCTGTCTAGTTCCTGCTGAAGGTCATCCACCAAGGCAGTCAAAACCCTCTCTGTAACTAGGCCTGAAATCAAATTAAAATGGATCTAGATAATCATGACTCATAATACTAAAAATACAAATCCAATTAATCTTAAAGGTGTTGCCACATTTCATTCTTTTTTTCCCCTCTTTCCTTTTCATGCTGTAAGAGACTAAGGCCATTTCCATACCGGGCTTCTAAAACGGTGTAGAGCGACCTCTCACGGAGGTCGTCTACACCGTAGAGTGGACTAGCGTGGACTACTTTTCGTAGTTCCACACCAGAATCCACTCAGGAGCGGCCGGAACTAGCCGGGCTGCATGTTTTTTGAAAACCTCTTTTTCGAGGTTTTTAAAAAGCACGGAGCGCGCAGCCCCGTGCCTCTCCGTCACCCGGCTCTAAAATGGATCTGCAGGCGCGCGGAAGTGCGTGCCTGCAGATCTGCCGGGGGCGGGCTTCTGGCTCGTGAGCTTCTCCGGTTGGTGGAGAGCCTCCACCAACCAGAAGCTGCCATCTGGGACGCCGGAGGAGTGTGGAGCAGCGAGCTCGCGCTGCTCCACGTGGCGACGGACTTACCCGGCTTGTGGGTAAGCTCCGTTTTAGCGTGTTTTCGCCCGTTTCCCCCCACACATGTGAAAAGGGCTTAACACTGCTACTTCTTTGAAAACCGTTTCAACGAAGAATCCCCGGAATCGAGAGGGCATCACATGTTCTATTATCATAGAATTAGAGTCATAAAGTGGGAAGAGACCGCAAAGGCCATCAAGTCCAACCACCTGCCATGCAGGAATATACCATCAAAGCATTCCCAACAGATGGCCACCCAACTTCCATTTAAAGACCTCCAGAGAAGGAGACATCACCACACTCCCAGGCAACATGTTCCACTGTCAAACTGCTCTTACCATCAGGAAGTTCTTCCTAATGTTTTGGTGGGATTTCTTTTCCTGATGTTTGAAGCTATTGCTCCATGTCTTAGTCTCTGGAGCAGCAGAAAACAGGCTTGTTCCATCCTTCCTATGACATCCCTTCAAATATATAAACATAGCTGTCATGTTGCCTCTTAACCTTCTTTTCTCCAGGCTAAACATAGCCAGCTCCCTACGCTGCTCCTCATAGGGCATGGTCTCCAGGCCACCTACTGTTTTGGTCACCCTCCTCAGGACATGTTCCAGCTTGTCAACATCCTTCCTGAACTGTGGTGCCCAGAGCTGAACAGATTATTCCCGGTGGGGTCTGACCAAAGCAGAATCGACTGCTACCATCACTTCCCCTGACCTAGACACTATACTTCTATTGATGCAGCATTTGCTTTTTTAGCTGCTGCATCACACTGCTGAAGCATGTTCGGCTTGTTGTCTACTAAGACTTCTAGATCCTTTTCACATGTACTGTTGTCAAGCGAGCATTACCTTACTCAAAAATGGAATGCTGGACACTGGCTGATAGTTATCCACTATAGAGATATCCAGGGTCAGCTTTCTTAACAGAGGTCTTACAGCTGCCTCCTTTAGGCATGTTGGAAACCATCAGGCAAGTTGGAAATTGCAGTAGATTTCTCCCTTACACATGTACACACATACATTATCTCATAATTCTTGCAGCAAGAATTTATTTATTTATATCTCATCTTCTTCCCAAGGACAGGATGCAAAGCGACTTGCAAATTAAGAACAATTATAGTTAAATACATTTTAAAAGTCAACATTAAAACAGAATTAAACTATTAACAATATTAAAACAATTTCTACGTACACTTAAAATGATAAAAAGCAGTTAAACCACAGAACAATTGAAAACAATGCAGCACCTTCTTAAAAGCCCCTTCCTTAAAAACCTTCAGTTCTAGAAGCTTGTCAGAAAGAAAAAGTCTTTGCCTGCCATTGGAAGAATAGCAAGGTGGGGGCCTTACCGGCATCCCTAGGGAAAGGGTTACAACTAAGAAGGCCTTATCTTGTGTCGCTGCTAATCATACCTGTAAAGTTGATAGGACCAAAAGAAGAGCATCTCCTGCAGATCTCAAAGTCCAGCCAGTCTCATACTGGGAAATCTGGTCTCTCAGATAGCCTGGGTCCAAGCCATATAGGCATTGTCCTTGAAGAAGATGAACCTGTGTAGGTTATGCATATGTATTCATAAGTAAAACTACTTTTATAGACCAGATGAAGAAGACAAAGTTTAGTTTCTTTCTCTGCTGGACTCTGTGGGTGGGCTGGGGTGAGCTGCTGAACTGTTTATCTTCTGCCCAGCACATTCATTACTCTGCCTGAGAGATCCGCTGCTATCTCTCTCATTTTCTCAACATAATTAGACATGGAGAGGCCACAGTTCATTGCCAGAGGACATGCTTTGCCTGCAGAATGTCTCTGGTTCAATCTCTGGCAGCTCCAGGGATTGCTAGGAAAGTTCTTGCCTGCCATCCTGGAGAACCCCTAACAGTCATTGCCAACACTGCTGAGCTAATGGACCAATGCCTTGATGTACTATGAGACAGTTTCCTATGTACCTGGGTAGGTCCAAGAAGACTGAAGAGTGCCAGACTAAGCCACCTTGTTCTTCATTCAGCTCATTTCCCCGTTGCCTGCCTTATTGAAACCCCACCTATGGTGGCAGTAGTCCATATCAGTGGCCTACCTAATTTGATTGGCATGCATAATCTACTTTATCCACAGTGGTGTAATATCCATAGCATAACCAACATGCTCAGAAATTCCCATCCCAAGGTTGCATACAGACATTCTTGGGAGTTTCCATATGTACACATTCTGCCAGGTAGAAGGACCAGTTATACCATTTCTAATTCCGTGCAGTCGTGCCCTTCCTCCCCCATCTCCTTTAATTTGTACCTTGGCTCGCTTTCCTTGTGGAAAACCAGATTTGACATAACACGATAACATGCCTGTAGGTCATGCTGGAACAGGACACAACACGATGTGTCAAGTTTCCTTTGAACCTCACGCAGATCGAGTATCAGCCAAAAGGAGGTCATTTTAATTATCAGATGATTAATTAATTAGACAGTAATTGTCCGACACATGAATCCAAAGATTATGTAGCACTCAACATGGATGTCTGAAACGCTTTTTAAAAAAGGAAAAAGAAAAAAGATTTAGCTTTATTTTATTATTTTTATTTCTTTTTGACAGCATGAACAACAATATTTATTAAAGGTCTAGAACTTCCCAGTCTGCTGATGTCTCTCATACTGATCCAAAGAGTTTGACTGACTGTTCTTAGATGCCTTACTGACAGTGTTTGTTCACGCATTGGGAAGCTGCGACATAGCTTGAGAGGATCAGACTTGGATCACCTTTATTGCAGAAATACATCTATTGTACTAAATCAGGAATAATTGTGCATACGATACTCTCAAAACTAGGGAAAATAGCTCAGAGCTGGTCTGCATTCCAGTTACCACAGAGAACAACCTACTTCTGGTGAGAGTTCAGGTGCGTGCACACACATGCTGACCATAACATTTCATAGAATCATAGAATCATAGAAATGTAGAGTTGGAAGAGACCACACAGGCCATCCAGTCCAACCCCCTGCCATGCAGGAACACCCTCAAAGCACTCCCAACAGATGGACATCCAGCCTCTGCTTAAAAACCTCCAAAGAAGGAGACTCCACCACACTCCGAGGCAGCATATTCCACTGCCGGACAGCCCTGACTGTCAGGAAGTTCTTCCTGAGGTTCAGGTGGAATCTCCTTTCCTGCAGCTTGAATCCATTGCTCCTTGTTCTGGTCTCTGGAGCAGCAGAAAGAAAGCCCTCTCCTTCCTCTACATGGCATCCCTTCAAATATTTAAACATGGCTATCATGTCCACTCTTAACCTTCTCTTCTGCAGACTAAACATACCCAGCTCTCTAAGTCTGTCCTCATAGGGCATGTCTTCCAGGCCTCTCACCATTTTGGTCGCCCTCCTCTGGACCTGCTCCAGCCTCACCATGTCCTTCTTGAATTGGGGTGCCCAAAACTGGACACAGTATTCCAGATGAGGTCTAACCAAAGCAGAGTAGAGTGGTACCAGTACCTCCCTCGATCTAGACACCGTACTCCTATTGATGCAGCCGAGAATTGCATTGGCTTTCTTGGCTGCCGCATCACACTGCTGACTCATGTTCGGCTTGTGGTCTACTAAAACTCCTAGATCCCTTTCACATGTACTGCTATCCAGCCACGTGTCCCCCATCCTATATTTCTGCATTCCATTTTTTCTACCTAAGTGCAGGACCTTACACTTCTCTCTGTTGAATTTCATTTTGTTAGCTTTGGCCAGCTCTCCAATCTATCCAGGTCATCTTGAATTTTGATCCTGTCCTCTGGCGTATTAGCAACCCCTCCCAATTTGGTGTCATCTGCAAATTTGATGAGCATGCCCTCTATTCCTTCATCCAAGTCGTTGATGAAGATATTGAACAGCACTGGGCCCAGGACAGAACCCTGTGGTGCCTCGCTAGTCACTTCTCTCCAGGATGAAAAGCAGCCATTCATGATCACCCTTTGGGTTCGGTCGGTCAACCAATTACAAATCCAACTAACAGTAGCCCTGTCCAGCCCGCATTTTATTTAGAATATGGCTTCTCAGGTCTTTTACCTTCAAGGCCCCCTTGATAAAGAATGAAGCCCACCAGCCACATCATGTTAGCCCAAGGTAGAACCACTTATAAAATGGTGGCAGATGGAGCCAAGAGTTTGGCAATATCAACTGGCAATTACTGATATAATTTTGTTCCACTGCCTAATTTCTCTTTGGAAATTGCTGTACTCTTTTGCCACAGTGATTTCCTTCTATCAAGACACTCACCTTGCCTCAGTTACAGGAACTATCTGTTGAGGGATCATGATGCAGCTTCCCTGTTTTAGACAGAACTTGCTGATTCAGTCCAACAGCTAAGGCAGGGATATGGAAACTGTAGCCCATAGGCCACGTGTGACCCCCCCCCCCATTGATATTAATGGTTTTGGGATTTGGGTCTTCTTTAAAAAAAGAATTAATGTCAAAAAAATATCCTGAGAGGTCAGATGGAAGCCCTCCAAGATCTTACAGGGGGCAACATGCTCCCCCAGCCCCTGGCTGTTGCCCACCTCTGATCTAAGTGGAGGACTTTTTCATGTTCTCCATAGCTTCCAAATGTCTCCCTTTGACAGGGACAGCCTCAATTAATCCTCTATCATCCTACTTTTTCAGTTCCTTTAAAATGTCCCAGTTGATCTCCCCTCCTCCCACTTTGTCCTTGGTTGGATAGGTTTTGCCCTTTCGTCTTCACTTTAACTTCAATCACTGCAAACAAAGTTCAAAGCAGAAAAGTAGCTTGCACTCAATTAACTCAGCCGGTGGAAGGGGTGAAGCCTTGGCCTCTCCAACAGGCCCAGCCTCTCCTAACTTGTGTCTTCTTCCACATTAATCACTTCCGCCATCTTGACCACACTCTGATGTTGCTTGGCCACATGTATTCTGGTTTTCATCTATGAAAGGTTGGAAGATATGCAAACTGTGTAGTTTGCACTCAATTAACAGAGAGTAGGGGAGGGGAAGGGAGGGGAGAGAGTGGAGTCTTGTCCTTCCCAGTAGGCTCAGGCAAGAGCAAAGTGCTACAGTCTCTCCTAGCATGTCTGTTCTTCCTCATAGATAACTTTGCCATCCTGACCACACTCTCACATCGCTTGGCCACACCTGTTCCAGTTTTCATCTGTTAAACGTGGAACGCTTTGGTTCCCACACATATCTCACAAAATAGTCTTACCCATGTCCTGTCATTTCTTGTCCCCTCCTCTTTTCACATTCAGTGTATGTCACTGTTTCTCCCACAATGCCGGTTTCTTTCATCCCTCCCACATAATCACCACTGGAGATCCCTGGTGGGCTGTAGCACAAAAACCCGCTGATGTTCTCCAGCCAACAGTCTGAGAAACACTGATTAGACTCATTCACTGCGCCAATCAGGGGGCTGATTTAGTGAATTGCCTTGGTCTTGTTCTACATCACTGTCAACAATTGGACGGATTTCAAGCACCAGATTGATCAAAGAATTACGTGGCACCACCAGAAGGGCCTCCTCTAAAGGCTGAAAAAAATGGGCAGGAGTGAAAGGGTTCTAAGTTGTGGTGTTCGGACATGTACCATCAAATTGCCTGTCCATATGTGGTGACCTCATGGATTGCATAGGGTTTTCTTAAGCAGGGAATACTAAAAGGTGTACCCTCTTCAAAGTACCATCCAGGCCTGACCCTGCTTAGCTTCCAAGATCAGATGGGATGTCTTCAGCGTATTTAAGTTCTCAGGTTGCAGAACAGCAGTCTTACCTGATAGTACCCTGGCCCTAAGTTAATGACTATTATGTACAATTAGTTCATTTCTTTCGGGGGACATATAGAGATAACCAACAGATTGCTGCATGCTGTCACCTAGCTATTGCATTTTGTATTTGCTTTCAGATCACCCTGAAGGACTGTCTCACATACATTACATTGCAGTAATCCAGTAATCCAGTTTCAGTGTTATCTATTCATGAATTAAACTGGCAAAGTTATCTGTACCTAGGAACAGTTGTAGCTGGTCCATCAGGCAAAACACATATTATTTAGGGCTCACTTCAGTGATTCTTGTTTGAATCTAAGCAAATTTCTTGTCAAGGAACCACAACAACCTGAAGATAGAAATATTGGAATCAAAGTTGGTAGGCACATTTAGAACACAATTTTCCATTTCATTTTGAAATTATATCTTGTCTAACACACCCAAGTTTAAGGAACTCTGGAAAAAGACACTAAACTGTAATATTTTGCTTGAATGTTAGATTTGAAGATCATAATGTAGCTTGGTTTGCATATGTGATAACTGGCTCTGCTGTCATCTGGGCAACATAGCTGTGGGTTGTGAACTCACTTCAAAGTAGCCAAGGAGTTAATGATATGATTAGTTAGGTTACTCTGCACTTTACCCTTACAGTCATAATAATAATTGAGTTGGTAACAGGATTTCCTCCAAAGCTAAGAATCGAACATTGCAGCTGGCCTAGTAAAAGGAATCCCAGCCAAATTCAGGCCAGACTGATTTTCTCTGGAATTCATCAGTAAGTTTAACAAAACAGATGCCACTAGTAGACTGAAGAAAATAGCTTTTAAAAATATTACTAAAACAGCAGATTGAAAAAGTTGCTTGGAGGATTCTGGGAAGGTTAAGAGGCAACATGATCATAGAATCATAGAATCATAGAAATGTAGAGTTGGAAGAGACCACACGGGCCATCCAGTCCAACCCTCTGCCATGCAGGAATACCCTCAAAGCACTCCCGACAGATGGCCATCCAGCCTCTGCTTAAAAACCTCCAAGGAAGGAGACTCCACTACATTCTGAGGCAGCATATTCCACTGCCGCACAGCCCCGACTGTCAGGAAGTTCTTCCTGAGGTTCAGGTGGAATCTCCTTTCCTGCAGCTTGAATCCATTGCTCCTTGTTCTGGTCTCTGGAGCAGCAGAAAACAAGCCTTCTCCCTCCTCTACATGGCATCCCTTCAAATATTTAAACATAACTATCATGCTCCCTCTTAACCTTCTCTTCTGCAGACTAAACATACCCAGCTCTCTAAGTCCATCCTCATAGGGCATAGCTTCCAGGCCTCTCACCATTTTGGTCGCCCTCCTCTGGACCTGCTCCAGCTTGACCATGTCCTTCTTGAATTGGGGTGCCCAGAACTGGACACAGTATTCAAGATGAGGTCTAACCAAAGCAGAGTAGAGTGGTACCAGTACCTCCCTCGACCATACTCCTATTGATGCAGCCGAGAATTGCATTGGCTTTCTTGGCTGCCGCATCACACTGCTGACTCATGTTCAGCTTGTGGTCTATTAAGACTCCTAGATCCCTTTCACACGTACTGCCATCCAGCCACATGTCCCCCATCCTATATTTCTGCATTCCATTTTTTCTACCTAAGTGTAGGACCTCACACTTCTCTCTGTTGAATTTCATTTTGTTAGCCTTGGCCCAGCTCTCCAATCTGTCCGGGTCATTTTGAATTTTGATCCTGTCCTCTGGCGTATTAGCAACCCCTCCCAATTTGGTGTCATCTGCAAATTTGATGAGCATGCCCTCTATTCCTTCATCCAAGTCATTGATGAAAATATTGAACAGCACTGGGCCCAGGACAGAACCCTGTGTCACCCCGCTAGTCACTTCTCTCCATGATAGCAATGTTTAAATATTTGAAGAGCTGTCATAGGGAGGATGGAGCTAGCCTGTTTTCTGCTGCTCTAGAGACCAGGACATGGAGCAATGGCTTCAAATTTCAGGAAAAGAGATTCCATCTAAACATTAGGAAGAATATCTTGACAGTAAGACAGTTTGACTTGGAATATGTTGCCTGGGAGTGTGGTGGAGTCTCCTCCTTTGGAGGTTTTTAAAGAGAGGTTGGATGGCCATCTGTCAGGAATGCTTTGGTGGTATATTCCTGCATGGCAGGGGGTTGAACTTAGTGGCTCTTGTGGTCTCTTCCAACTCTGATTCTATTATTCTATGTGTAATAAAAAAGTAACATTTCCAGGATCTGCCAAAAAAAAAAAGTTACTGGTTGCCTGTTGCTTAGTTAGAAAGACCACTGGTAAATAGCCCAGAATACTTAGCTTGTATTTGGATGAACTGACATCCTTCCAACTGAGAAGAAGGGACACATGTGGCTGTGAATGTTTGTCCAAGGCAGTGAAAGAATGAAAATTTCTTGAGGGTATGTGCTCTCTATTAGGGGTGGGGGTGTCCCATGGACAAATAGCTTTGCTAATTTGTAAGCACATCTACTGTGTCACTCTACTTATGTTTAATATTTAAAAGTCAAAGTTTGTTTGTCTGTGTCAGGTGAAGACCTCATGTGATTGGCTGTGTCAGGCAAAGACCTTGTATAATTGGCTGCCTGAGAAGATTCTACGGGATCCTGGGAATTGCAGTTTAGGGAGAGGCCTTGAGAAATCTCAGCCAGAGAGTTCTTAGGCCAGAGGCCCTTTTCGCAAGGCGTTTTTTAAGCAAAAGGGCCCCTTGAGCGTTGTGTAAATGTGAGGAACGGTCTGCATGACGCACTCACATTTATACGACGCTCAAGGGCCTGACGCGAAGCGCGCACGGATTTTTTCATTTTCGGCTCCAAGTCAAAAATGGTGCGCCGTCGCACCCACTCCGGCGCCCAGCGCGCTTACCTGCCGTGCGAAGCCTCGGGAGCCGGGCCGGTCGTGCGTCCTCTCCTCAGTGCAGCCCGCGAGGTCCCAGGCTGCACTGCGAATGGAAGAGGCGGGGCGCTCGCGCAACGAGGAAGCAGCCGCAGCCCCGAAGCAGCAGGGACGCGGCAGGGAGGCAGCAGCGTTCCTCCCAAGCCTTCATGCACGAGCCGAGCAGCCCAGCACCGGTAAAAGGTAAGTTGCGAAAAGGGCCTTAGTCTACTGGGTCTGTCTTGAATAGGCCAGTCGCTATGGAGACAACACCTAGTAGCAAGGAAGAGGTCAGTGTTGTCCCTCAAGAACCCAACCTCTGTATGTTAATAATTCTGAATATGGGAAATATGGGGAAAAGTTACTGGTACCGGAGAAGACAGTTTGGGGAATTAGAGACATAGGATCTCAAATCTTTCTAACAAGAATTACCTATGAGAAAATAAAATTCTGGGCAATACCATGTATGTACACTAGTTATTTTATAAATTGGTAAATAAAACAAATGTTGCAAAACTGCCATAAGTTCACGATGCTGAGAGAGACTCACATCTGTGTAGCATTGCCCTTGAAATTTCTCACGGTTTGAGGAAGCGGGAAGCACAAAACAACAGAAATTCACAACGGCATAATTGTCGTGAAAAATATAGGCATTCCAGAGTCACAGGTACATTACTGAAGCTGGTCAATGACTGAGCAAATATAAGGGACCTAGCAAGCAGCCTGCAGGACTCCGGTGCCAGCAATCAATATGTGTCAGTAACAACAGACACATGACGGTTTATGATGCTTTCAGTGTCATTATAAACAATTACACACAGCAAGCCCGGCCTCTAGCCCCCAACACCACCAAGAAACAAGAAATAATATGTGACTCTTGCAGCTGCTTCGGTAGGTGCAAAAACAGGTTATTAAAATAATATGGTTGAAATTTAACAGCTTTTATGAAGAGAGGAACTAGGCTGAAGTAATCTTAAAAGTCCCCACAGCAAAGATCTCTTCCTCATCACTGAAGGATTTAATAAATGGTAGTTCTAGAATTTAAACCTACCAGTTTGGGCACATCAAAACTGCAGCTGTGCTCATTTCTGTTAGCCCCACTGCTGTCTTCCTCAGTTATTTTTATCAGGATATGTATACTTTCCAATGGTTTTGAAGACTGCTGACGAGTTTAGGCATATGGAAAAACCCTCAGACACAAGGAAGTCATTTCCACTGACTTTCCACTCCTTTCCTTATGGTGGATGAACCGTTACACATATTTTATTATTATTTATTTGATTTATATCCCACTTTTCTCCCAAAATGGGACCCAAAGTGGCTTACAATACAAAACAAAATGCCTATAACAAAAGAGGGTAGAAAAGTTTGGAAAACATTAAATAGTCAATCCAATCAAAACATCATGTTGAAGACATTCCTTTAAAATAATTAAAAACACATAAAGCATATACTGCATATTTTTTAAAAAAACAGCACAACTATTGCACATTTTTCTGCCTCAGTCAGTTAAAGGCTGAAGGTCTGTTTAAGGCCATTTCCACACTACTCTGTTATAGTGCTATTATTCTACTTTCGACATCCTATGGAATCTGAGGTTTGTAGTTTAGGGAGAAGAATTTAGAATTTTCAGCCAGACATTCCTTTGGCCTCAGCAAACTACAAAGCCCAGAATTTCACAAGATGTTGAAAGTGGAATAATAGCACTATGACAGCGTAGTGCGGAAATGGCCTAAGTTGGAAGGTCTTTGCCTGCCTGTGAAAAGAAAGTGTAGAGGAGGTCCAACTGAATCTCCCTTGGGACAGAGTTATGCTGCCTGGGAGAGCCACTAAGAAGGTTCTTTTTCCATGTCCTCACCAAACAAGCCTGTTAGGGTGATGGGATGGAGAGAAAGCCCTTCCCAAAGACTTGGATTGGTTCATATGGAAAGGTACAGTCTTTCTGATAGACTGGACCCATGCTATGGGCATACTACATTTGTCTGTTCTCTGTATATGCATGGTTGTCCGGTGTTCTTTCAGTAAGACGTGAAATGCAGACATCTCACTCATCACCTAGTGTAAGTTTACAATTACTACAAAGATGTTACCAGCAAAGTTTAATCGAAAGTCTATGATTTAATCATATCTTCAGTGAATTACATTTCTCAGCTTACTACTACGGGTGCATTCATGGTCTGTGCCACACTTTGTTCCTCGTCTTGTTTTTGTAGAGAGAATGGAGCTTCTCTATCTTCTGCTTCCAATTATGTAGTCTATTTGATTTCTATATTGGCCATCAGGTAATGTCCATGTATAGAGTTGCTCTTTGGTTGCCTGAAGAATGTGTTCGTGATGAACAAACTGTTGGCCTTGCAAAATGCAATGAGTCATTCTCCTGCTTTACTGCTTGATCCTAGACCAAATTTTCCTACAATCTTTGGTTCTGGCTCTGTTTCCTACTTTTGCATTCCAATTGGCTATTATCGACAAGAAGTCCTGTTTTGATGTGTGATCAATTTCTTCCTGGACTCCAGCATAGAATCTTTCAGTTTCTTCTTCTGCTTCTGCAGTTGGAGCATAAACTTGGCTTATAGTTATATTGATGGGTTTTCCCTGAAGTCTTATTGATATTCAGTCAAACTTTGCATTATATCTACCAGTACTTAGACTGCTTTTGCTACATCTCTCCTCACTGTTAACGTCATCCATTTATTCTTAGATTTTCATTTCCTGAGTCATTTCCACTGTGTAATTATCTCTGATTCAAAATGTCCCATTCCTCTACACTTTAGCTTGCTCATCTCAAGTACTGTAATGATTATACATTCCATTTTTTGTTTTATAGTGTCTTACTTCCCCACATTCCATGTTCCTATAATATGTGTTGTGCAGCTTGGACTTTCCTTTCACCTCTGAGCATGTCAACAGCTAAACATTCTTTCAGCTTGAGTCCAGTTGCATCGTTAGCCACAGTGCTACTTGTCCCCTGCTCTTCTCCAGTAGTTCACTGAGTGCCCTCTGACTTGGGAGTCTCATCTTCTGGGACTATCTCTTGTTTCCTTTTGGATTGTCTCATGGTTGGGTTTTCATGGTAAAAGACATTCAAAACATTCAGTAGCAACAGATTCCAGGGTGAAGCTAGCGTCTCTAGCTTGTTCTGTGCCTTCCAGTCATTTCTGACTTAGGGAGACCCTAAGGCATATGGTGTTCTGACCTTACTTAGCTTCCAAAATCGGACATGATTTGGTGCCTTTAAGGTATTTAGGCAGGCTATCCCTTGTAATAATACCATCAAAAAGCTGGCTTCAGTGTATGTTGGAAATAATCTCTGTGGGTCAAAGTCCTAGCTAATGGGGTAGCTTATATGTTTAAATAATTATCTTCAGTGTAATTTATCATTACGGCTCCAATCATATACATACTTTCATGGGATCAAGTCCTGCTGAACTCAGTGGCATTTATTTCTGAAGAAACATGAGTAGTATTCCACTGTACATGCAGACAGCAACCAACTGGTAGATCACTGAAGCCTTTTCCGCAACGCACCTTTTCATGGAGCTGGGGTGCAGGGATCACACGAGTAGCCTTCAGCGAGAGGCTATCATGTATCGCGGTTCCTTCTGCTCCACAGCTGCCGCCTGCTCGCACAAGAGCCCCACCTCTTCCTTCTGCAGTGCAGCCTGGGAGTTTCCCAGGCTGCGCTGAGGCAGGAAGCACGAGCACTGTGGCTCCGGAGCTCCACATGCATGGCAAGTGCACACAGGGTCCCGGAGCAATGCACGATTGCGCACCATTTTTGGCTCAAAGCGGAAAATGAAAAAGTGCGTAAGCAGCATCTGCCAGGCCTGGACTGTCGCATGATTGTGAGTGTGTCATGTGGACTGCTCCTCATATTTGCACAACACTCGAGGGGCCCTTTCACATAGCAAATGCCGTGCGAAAAGGCCATAGTTTAAGACAAATGTAATAAGATAATATGGAATTTTAATTTAATTGGTAGCTTTACTATAAGGACAAGTAGCCAATTTGTTTCAACTTGCACACAGATAAATACTGTTGTTCATGTTCATAAAAAAATTTAGTTGTAGTTGAATAGTATTTATTTATTTACTGTTTCATGAAGGATGTCAGATTCTTGAGTCCCTGGAAAATCTAAAAGTACAGTGAATGTAGTTATAAGAAATAGTAAATCTCCATCTCTCAGGTCATTTCCACACAATGGGGCTGTCCCATGAAAGGAACACATCGGCAGTGGTCTGCAGGTCATGCTTTCACACAATGTCATCGCAGTCCCGCAGTCAATGCATCCCTGCCCAGTGTGATCATGGGATATTCGCTTAACGGAAAAAATCTGTTAACCACCCGCAATCACACAATGCTCCTGTTGCTGCCAGCCATGCAGAAGGGCAATGGCGGAGCTTGGAGTGCATGGAAGAGGCGCGGGAGGGGGCAGAGCTATGGCGCAAGGGATATGGCTGTGGTGCATGGGGGTGTTGCCAGGGCATGCGGGGGTGTGGCCAGGGTGTGTGAGGGCATGACTAAGGGCTGGGACGCCCCAAAAACATTGCCACCCCAGGGTGAAATGTTCCCTCCACCTCCCATCCCTACGCTATTGCAGAAGGGGCAGAAGTGCAATCACGTGCTTCCTTCCCCACCGCAGCGCAGGAAAGAGGCCAGCTGCACTGCAGAAAGAGAGCGTATGTTACTTGTGTTCCCTTCCGGAGGCAGCCAGCTGGGTGCGGAAGGGAGCATTGGTGACACGCTCTCATCCTGGCAAAGGTGCTGCCGGGATTGCAACAGGATGACGTGGGACAGTGTCCTCATGTGGAAATGGTGTCAGTCTCTTTCGCACACACGCAATTTCTGGCAATGTGTGATATTGGAACTATACAGACTTTTGCAGGAGGCTGGTTGCACCAATGTCAGCGGGGCTATGAATCTGCAATGGGTTTTAGTCTGAACTTTAAAAGTGCAATTCAAGTTGCTGAAAAGCTTGAAGCTTCAATTTACTGAAAGGCTTGAAGTTCTAGCTTCTTGGATAGCTCCAACTAATCACCTCATCAAGAGTGAAATCAACAGACTCCCACTGATATTTCTTTCATTCTTCCAGAGATTTTGTTAAGATAACAAATGATGGTTTCATTTTAAATTGATGAGTACTTTCAGCTGTTTATCCACTCAATTTAGAGACTAGAGTGCAATCTCCCTTTATTTGGACTACCTTATATTAAATATAAGGGACCTGTCCTTAACAGTGAGTGTCTCTTAAAATTGTGTGATTTACTGAAGATGGATAAGCTGACAATATTGTTAAGTGAAGAAACTGATAAAATATTAAACAGTTTGAGGAAAGACTGGGAATATTTGACATACTTGAAGAAAATATGGGGAAATATAAGATGGAATATAAGAATAGCTAATGAAAGAAAATAATATTTGTGTGAGTAGTAAGAGTTAATAAATAGAAAATATGCACAAGAGAAACTTTTCTCTATGTTTTAAATTGTAATTTTATCTATCTCACCTGGATTATTAAGTCAAATTGACTTTGAGTGTAATATGATGTATTATAACCCTTTTTTCATGTACTGTAGTTTTCTCTCTTTATTAAGGCAAAGAATCTTGTACTATTTTCTATTATAATGTAATACATAATAATTTGGTTTTGTATTATAACAAAGATTTAAAAGACAAGGAAAAAATAGTAAGTCCATAGGTTGTTGTGGGTTTTCCGGGTTTTGAGGCCATGTTCTATTAGTATTTTCTCCTGACATTTCACCTGTATCTGTGGCTGGCGTCACAGATGCAGGTGAAACGTCAGGAGAAAATACTAATAGAACACAGTCTCAAAACCCGGAAAACCCACAACAACCTATGGATACTGGCTGTGAAAGCCTTCAACTTTAAATAGTAAGTCCTTTTGTCCACCAGTTGGCAACAGCATAGGTGTGATAACTGAAGCCCCTGTCGGAGCTGCTGACGAGGAGCAGCAGCTGTTGGTCCCTGTGGCTCTGGCTGGAGATGAGTCCTGCAGCTCAAGAGCTCCCCCTGCTGCCATGGACCAAGCAGGCTCAGACATTCCTCTGCCTGCTCCTTTGGGGCAACAGGGATCCGATTCTGTGCCTGCTCCTTTGGCGCAACAGGGATCCGATTCTGAAGAGGCTCTGGAGCCTGGTTCAATAAGCCCCCAATCAAGGTGGAGACTCAAGAGGGCTGTGCAAAGGGAGGCTTCCTTGGCTAAGTTTAAGAAGCAGTGATCGGACACACCTGTGCCTGGGGCTATATAACTGCCTGCCTGGAAGCTCCTCTTTGCTTGTGGCAAACTTTCTACAAGCCCTCTCCTTGCTTCCAGCACCTGGCTCCTGATACCATGGATTGATCTCTTGGCTCCAGACCCCTGGCTTTTGGAACTCTGACTATGGCTTTTGCTTGTTGCTCTGGCTTAGGTAAATGGACTTCCCTTGAGTAAGTGTTTCCTTGACTCCTCCCGGCAGGACTCTGCTAGCTCTCCCACTCCCTTCTCTGGGCTGTCTCACTGCCCGGGTCTCTGACCTTGACAATGGGGCCCAAAGGCCAATTACCCCTCCTCCTGCCCACCCTATGGGCTGCATCCCCCCTAAAGCAAACCCAAAATACTTCTCTTATCTCTTGTGGTCCCTCTCAAAATGGTGATATTCAGTTGATGTTATGTCACTTCCTGTTGCCATTTTGAGAAGGATTGCAGAGGAAAACAAAGGTATTTGGGGTGGAGAGTTCCAGGAGGATTGTGTGGGTGGAGTGGAGGGATTGTATAAAGATGTTTTTATTCTAACAGGTGTTTGATGTATTATTATATGTGCCCTGTCTGATATAATGTGCTGGATATTGCTATTTGTGTTGCTGACAAGTGAGTTTTTAATTATGTATTTCAACTTTATTTTAATTCTTTTTGATTGTTTAATTTTGTTTTGACCTTTGTATTCTGTGGTTTTTAACTATTTTTTTTAATTGCTGTAAGCTGCTTTTGAGTCCCAGCCTGGGAAAAAAGCAGGATAATAATAGTAATAACAACAACAACAAAATTTGTGTGTTTTCACATGTTTGGAAGGCCTTCTGTGTGGTTGAGGGGCAGACATTGCTTGAAAAATGCCTTTTTTAAAAAAAAAGCATCTAGAGGTGGGGGCATAAAAGTAGATCCCTATACATCCAACAGACTGTACTTTCTTCATCCTTGTTTTAGGATGTTGGACAGTGTGTGAGTATGCATTTGCCAGGTAAAGGGAACATGACTCCTAGGAAACTGGTCCCAGGATCCTTTGCAATATGCCGGGGCCTCGTGGGATCCTTAATGGAGACACAGATGAAGAAAAATTTCCCTCAAGGTGGTAAGTCCAAAAAGACCCATCTGAAGTCCCCAGTACTTAGTCCCTCCGGGAATATGCGCATCACTTGAGATCATGCCAAAGTGAGCTGACCTTTAGATATATGGGAAGTAGATAGGAGTCAGAGATGAATCTTGCACATAGATATCGGCCCAGATCAGAGAAAATGTGTGGGGGAAAAATGCATAAATGGTATTACTATCCACTCAAACTCCATATGGTCAATCGCAAAGTGTCAAAACTAACGCCATTTCCACACTACACTGTTATAGTGCTATTATTCCACTTTCAACATCCTGTGGAATTCTGGGGTTTGTAGTTTATTGAGGCTAATCTTTGGCTGAGAATTCTAAATGCCCCCTCCCGAAATTGCAAACCCCAGGATTCCATAGGATGTTGAAAGTGGGATAATAGCACTATAACAGTGTAGGGCGGAAATGGCCTCAATCTGAGACCTTGTAGCAAAAAAGGCAATAGGAATCCTATGTGGCTAACTTGTCCAAAAATATGTAGGTTCTAGGATGACATAGTGGGATGCATAAGTCATATGTTGGGCCAAGAAGTCCACTTCAGAGGGGAGCTATTATTAATGTCTATATTTGAAAGTGAAAATGAAAACTTGTCTAAGGAAGACCTAATGTTAAGTGCTCCAAGGCTTGAAACAGCTAAAGCATGAAAAACATTAGAAAATCTCTTGGTACAAAAGGGGTTAAAAAGGATCTGGTCCATAGCTCTTTCAGAAAAAATAACATACAAAGTAAAAGTAGCAAGAGGGGACATAAAAAAGGGTTTGTCTGAGCATACTTGGAAGCCATTTATTGCTTATATTACTCAGAGTAATACTGGACATAAATCTCCTTTGGATCATGAGAGATTTTGGAAAAATGAGTATTGAGATTATGATTAATAAATAAACAACAAGTTACTATTTGGAAGACAATTCATATTTATGATAACTGACACAGATAAGGGTCATAACTTCATGATTTGGAGAGAAGAAGATGGAAGAAAGACAGAGAAAGAAGAAGAAAATTAAATTACAATATCTATATAGGAAGGAGGAGACATTGCATGTATCAGAAATAAAATTATTGTTAAAATTTTTAAAAAATTAAAGTATCAATATTTTACACACACAAAGAAAGAAAGAAAAACAGGAAAAATATGCTTAGAAATAACAGTTTAAATTTTGGGGTCTGAAATTCATTCTAGGGAGAAATGCATTGTGACATTGGCACAATTAAATTTTGGGGTCTGAAATTCATTCTAGGGAGAAATGCATTGTGACATTGTGAGGGTTAAAAAAATTGTACTATATATGTAGACTAGAAATTTGTCCCAAAAATGCCTTTCAGCAATAAAGGGGACTGTCTTCGCTCCTTTTTTGCCATAGAAAAAGAACATTCCACAGTCAGCCAGAACTGAGCTCGGCCTCTGTAACATCAAGGACACAATTCACCCATTTTTCAGGCCACATAGTCTAGCTATTGAGCTGGAACTTCATTGGATCTTAAGCACCTCTTAATTGCTCTCCGGGGACACTTAGATCCACCGCTTTTACTTGCCTTGTATCACAGACAGCTGCTTCCTAGCGATTTTACCTGTTGAAAATCAATTAGAGTTTTTCTCTATGTCTTCCTGGTCAAGCAGAATTCTCTTAATACTTAATTCTTGTTCTCTCTGCTGCCTTTTTTTCCTCTCTCTATCAGAGTTCACTCCTGCCATCCAGTGGCCATCAAATAGTATTGGGGAGGCATTTAACATTGCATTTAGGAAGTAGTGGCTGAAACCTTTGGGGCAAGATGTCCAGAACACTGTGAACCAAATGCAGAAATGCCACGCTGGCAACTGTCTTTTGTGTTTGTCCGGGTTTCAACAGCCTCATCAAAAACTGCCTCCATAGTTCAGTACTAAAGAAGACATTGAAATATTTAAAGAATTTCCCATATCATGGCTCAGTTGTTGATCGGAATGGAAGC
Organism: Cyclura pinguis; assembly: GCA_030412105.1. Classification (NCBI taxonomy): domain Eukaryota; kingdom Metazoa; phylum Chordata; class Lepidosauria; order Squamata; family Iguanidae; genus Cyclura; species Cyclura pinguis. Next base: position 12,834,789 of record CM059601.1, on the reverse strand, counting down.
TGCAGACAAGAAATCAGAAGAAGATTAGGATTTGGAAGGGCAGCTGAGAAAAATCGGTCAAGCTCCTGAAATGTAAAGATACATCATCGAATATGAAAGTTAGGACTGTCCATGCCATCGTATTTCCAATTTCTATGTATGGTTGTGAAAAGTCGACAGTGAAGAAAGTTGATAGGGAGAAAATCAACTCATTTGAAATGTGGTGCTGGAGAAGAGTTCTATGGAGCCTGTGGACTGCTGTCAATCAATCAATCAATCAATCTTAGAGCAAATGAAGCCTGAACTCTCCCTATAAGCCAGGATGACTGAATCGATACAGTTGTACTTTTGATGTGAGGACTCACTAGTACATACAATAATACAGTGCTTGGTAAGGTAGAAGGCAGTAGGAAAAGAGGAAGACCACATTACATATAAATGGACTCAATAAAAAAAAAAAAAAGCCACAGCCCTGAGTCTGTAAGACCCGACCTGGGCTAGTGATGATAGGGTCACATAGAGGTCTCAGTCATAGGGGCACCATAAGTCAAAGTTGACTTGATGGCAGTTAACAACATACAGCTTCCAAATGGGAAATCTGGTCTGAAAATGGGTGGACTGCCCAAGGGACCAAGCCTGATGCCCACCAGACGTTTTGGACTTCTACTCTCGTAAGCCCTGGCCACTGTGGCCACGGTTCAAAAATTCTGGGAACTGTATTCCAAACTATCTGAAGGGCACCATGCTGGTGAAGGGGGGCCCAAGGTTATAGAGTGACAGCTTGACTCTGAGCACTATACCTTTAATTCCAACAAAATGTACATTTGGTTGCAAATATCAATGAATTTTGCTTCTATTTTTAATGCTGGTTCTTGCGTTCCCTTTAAAACTTCTAAAATTCAGGCAACAAACTATTGCTTTTCTCCTTTGTTTCTTCCTCCTCCACCTGTTTTATTTATAATTCAAGTTACTGTTGTTGTTTTATTAGTTTGGGTTTTTTTTTAAAAAAAAGTGAGCTGCCTTAAGAGTACGCACCACACTGGGCAGAAAGGCTGGATGAACAAATGCAAGAGTATAGGATTCAGATCAAAAGAAGTACTGGTGCCTCTCTATTCTGCTTTGGTCAGACCTCTGGAAGACTGTGTCCACTTCTGGGTACCACAGTTCAAGAGGGATGTCAACAAGGTGGAACATATCCAGAGAAGGGCGACTGTTAGAGACCTGGAAACCAAGCTTTATGAGGAATGGCTTAGGGAGTTGAGTATGTTTAGCTGGGAAAAGAAGAAGACATTACAGCCATCGTTCAATATCTGAAAGAATGCCATGTAGAAGATGAAGTGAGCTTGTTTTCTGCTGCTCCAGAGACTAGAATGGGAACCATTGAATTTGAACTACAGGAAAAGAGATTCCGTCTAAATATTAGGAAGAACTTATTTATTGTAAGAACTTTTCAATGGTAGAATCGTATCCTGTGGAGAGTGACCAACTCCCCCTGAGGAGGTCTTTAAACAGAGGTTAGATGGCCATCTTTTCAAACTGCTTTAGTTGTATATTCTGGCATGGCAGGGGGTTATATCAGGTGGTCCTTGTGGTTCCTTCCAACTCAACAATTCTATGCCTACGTAATGACAAAGTTTACTCTGAAGCTGGCAGAGGATGAAGCTGCAGGTCCAGTACTTGTGCAGAGGGAGAACACTGGTAGCTAGCAAGATTGTTACTGTTGCTGTGTTAGCTGTGCTGTTAAATTTGAGATCTCAGAGCATCTTCTCTTCATCGGATGCCTGGCTATTATATTTGAGTGGAATCTCTGGCTAATTTTTGATTTATCTCTATAATATCTACTTGATGATTTAAGTTGCTTGTAAATAATAATTTTGTTATAATTGAACAAGGGCATTTCATATTAATAAAATGGAACTTTTATTGTCATTATTTTATAGATGTTTGTACCCTTTTTAAAAAATTCATGTTAGTGGTCCATGGGATTCAAAATTGTGAGTTTAATGGTCCATGAGGCCAAATGGCCCAAAAGGTTGCCAAATGCTGAAGTGAACACACCTAATTAATGAGCTGTGAACAGCTTGTAAGCATAAAAGTAACTAAAATGCAGTTATTGCTACAAAGCAAAATGAGTAAAGTTGTTGTTATATTATGGTTCTATTGTAACTTAATCATGCCTTGGTTACAGAAGAAAAGTTGTTAATTACAAGTAATATGTTATTTGTAATTAGTTAATTCCATGTATTGGGAGGAATGGCTCAACTTCTACTGCTGTGTCAACATCTGTTGCCCAAAGTGGTCACCTCACTCCGCCTAACAGTAGGGCCTGGCCTACTGTGTATGTATATGTATATTCCATCAACCTTCTGATTTTTAATCCTTGCTCAGAATGGAACCAACAGAAAGGTGTTATAACGTCTCTCATGTCATGGAGTATATGATAGGATGTATTCTGCTGTACAGGTGATTTAGTCTGTGCAGATTTGGAAGAATATCTTGTTTTGCTAATCATCATGATTCCTTTACCATTCCATGCTGCTGCAGTGCAATCTATTCTACTCCTTTCCAGAGGAATAGCTGTGTTTGCTTGTTGCAGTAAAAACAGCAGAGAATCCGGTAGCACCTTAAAGACTAAGGCCATTTCCGCACTACACTGGTATAGCACTATTATTCCACTTTCAAAATCCTGTGGAATTCTGGGGTTTGTAGTTTACTGAGGCCAAACAGCTCTCTGGCTGAGAAATCTAAAGGCCCCCCGTAAACTGCAAATCCCAGGATTCCACAGGATGGGATGTAGAAATTGAAATAATAGCACTAAAACAGTGTAGTGTGAAAATGACCTAAAACATTTAATATGGAACAAGTTTTCATGCATACTGTCCATTCCATCAGTACTACCCCAAAACTGGAGATTTATATACACCTGCTTGCCATCTTTCCTTTCTTTTAAACAGGATATGTGATTCATTTTTGACCAAGCCCAAAAGAAGAATTCTGAAAAAAAGGCTTTGCTTGCTTGATGTGAATTCTACTAAGATTCCAAGATATATTTGTAACAACACCTTTACCGTTATGTTATATATTTGGGCATTCTTTACTGCCAAATTGAAAGCCCCTATCAAAAAGACCATGCGAAATTATTTGCGCACACAGCTAACTCATTAATTCTGTTTCCTTTGCAATCTTAGAAGAAATAAGTGCTTCCTTTATTTCTGCAGTACCACCAGCCTGTTTGCCTGTCTTCCATGTAAATATATAAGAAGAGAAGATTTGAGTTCTGGGCCTGGAGCTCCTCTTAGTGGAAGCAAATGTGCAACACACATTTCACATCTAAAAGCTAACCAAACCAACTGAAGAAGAGTTACAGAGGAGAATGTTACAAGCTGCAGAACCAGAAAGTACACTTGGCTCTCCAAATTCACTCGGGTTAGGGACAGAGGACAGAGGACCCTCACAAAAGTGAAAAATTCGCAAATAACAAAATGTGTGTGTCTGTGGGAAGGGAGCTGAGGCATGGGTGGGGAAAGTGGGCATCCGGGTCTAAACCAGGTCAGGGAAAGGAGATGGTTGGCATGGTTGTCCTGTACTTCCTCTCTCTTGCCCATCTCCTTCCTTGGGTGTGTGTGGGGCATGGGTACAGGGTTTGTGGTGCTGAGAATTTGGGCAGAGAGCCATCCTTAGCTGGCCCAGCAGAGACTGGCAGAGGAAGAGGAGGACCAGAGGTGGGTTTTTAAAGGGCTATGTGGCCTGATTGGCGCCCCCAAGAGTGAAGGTTCCCCCAAAAAAGAAGCATCTGAGGTAGGAGGGCAAGGGTTGGAGAAACTTGCAAATAATCAAACCCATGAATGTCAAACCCGCAAAAGTGGAGGGCTGAGTGTAATGCATTACAAAGAATATTACCTGCCATGTGTTACTTTTGGTGACAATAACATTCCTTTTGCTAAATAACATAATGACTAGTAGCATTCTTATTTTTTTAGTGTAACTAATGATCTACTTGTTATGCCTCAAACCTTACTTTGGGGGAGACCGTTTCAGCCATTTTTGAACATTTAAGTGCGTTTTAAAAAATTGAAAGAGCAACAACATAGTAACATTACTAATGTTTAAATGTTGAGTAACCAGTAATGACAATGAATTACTTTTTTTAAATAACATCTGAGCAATAGATTCTTTTCTTTAAAAAAGAAAACAAACCAACATTCCAAGCTCTGTCCAACGGTTGACAGTGAAAGGAACCAGGTTTGGACAGTCATGACATTGGACCTTCTCACAGGATTAGGTGGAAAACTCTTGGTTTATGCCTTTGCATCTGAAGTTTACCAAGGCTCAGGCCTCTAGCCATATATTATGGCTTGATAACCCTGTCTGCTTTTCCCAGTCACAAAAAGTTACAAAAGCAGCAGATTTTGTCAAGCTCCTGGCCACCACACTTAGGCCATTTCCGCACTACACTGGTATAGCACTATTATTCCACCTTCAACATCCTGTGGAATTCTGGGATTTGTAGTTTTATGAGGCCAAAGAGCTCTCTGGCTGAGAATTCTAAATTCCCCTCCCTAAACTGCAAAGCCCAGGATTCCACAGGATGCTGAATGTGGAATAAGAGCACTAGAACAGTGTAGTGCGGAAATAGCCTTAGTACACTGTGTTTAATTTCTTGGATGTCCAAGATCTATTTTAGGTCTTTAGTTTGCCTTCTGTTGGTTCATACAAACCTAAGAAGAGAGGCTTTTATATCAAATGGATGGCCTGTGGAGTGAAACATCACAGTTTCTTCAATGACCAACCAAATTCCTACAAGAAATCTACTAGTATGATGTGATGCTAACAGCCGTTGAAGGGAAAAGTCCAAAAGCAACCATACAGCCAAGGCAAGGTAGAGCCATGCTGAAGAACAAGTATCCTCAACTAGGGAAATTTTGCAAGGCTACAGATTTATTAAACTCTTAGGAATCTCAAGGAAAAGGAAATTAAGCATTATGAAGGGCATTCTGAACCTAACCTCAAGTAAGTGGCACTTTCTACTAATAGCAATAATAATAATCTGAAATGTAAGGAAAAGGTCAGCATGAATAGTTTTTACTTGGTGTTTGCTCAGTAATTTTTCATTATGACTTAATGTCTGCTGTTAAACGATTAGCTAATATATACTCACTATCTTGCTATGATTTGTGTTATATATTTTATGCTGCTCCTGGGTAGAGTTTCAAAATTGCTATAAATGGTAAAGTGTATGTTTGCTTCAGTACCGCATCGCTCACCTTTACTGCTAACATCTGGACTGGCACTATGTCATTAAATAAACTGTTGCCTTCAGTTGACTAATGCCTCCATTCTTGAATCCTAAAGGGAACAGGTCTCTCCTATACATACCTTGTGCCCTAGCTACTGGTATCTGAAGGCAATAGCTTTGTCCTGCTAGTGGCATGTATCCACCACAATTATCAGTATGGAAGCCAGGTACATAAGAGTTCAAGTGCTCTAGCACCTTTAAGAGCTGGGTCAAAGAGGGAGTTTCAACCAGAGTAGCTTCCAATGGCTGTTCCTCTTTTACACAGTCATTACATGTATAGGATCTCCTAGCTTCCATTCTGTCTGGCCTTCTGATAACTAGTTATTTTTCGTAAAGGTGCCACTAATTTCAAGTCTTTAGTTTTGCCCAATGGCTGTGGAAAAGGCCCATGGTGACCACAATGCTAGCTCCAGGACATACACAGTTATTCCTGCAAACTGTGCTGTCATTACTAGGAACCAAGGCTGGTTTAAAATGTTTTGCTGCCTAGGGCAAAGGGCAAGATAGCACCCCCTATACTCCATCTACAGAAATGTCTGTTGCTGCTGAATCTTGGCTATAATCCAACATCCCTTCAGCATACATAAATAGCCAGAAAACAGAGGTACACAATGCCAACACTACACAACCACCATGCAAAATACCAGCACTGCATAACACCTGCCCATGATGGGGTGCCATTGTGCATTTCACAATGCACCAGGTGCAACTGCAATGCACAACCTCAGTGTGCAATGTGCAATATGCAATGTGTGATATACAATCACAAAGCTCAACTACAATGTGCAACATTGCTGTAAAATATACCCATTGGGCTGCAGCAAATAATTTGCCCCACATGCACAAGGAAACCTGTACCTGCATATGCCACTAACAGAATGCCAGCCCTTAAGTGCTAGTTTCTCTGAAAGTGGTACATCCCAAACATGGTGATACCAATTATTCAAAGACAATGAGGTGACTATTTTCTAATTTTGTTTGTTTGTTTGGCTATTGGACCTTAGTAACATGAAGGTGAGAAGATGCTTTCATAAATGAAACAGAACTGTAGATTCAGACTAGCAAGACACACTGCTTCCCATTGGGGATTCAAAGTTAAATGATATGTACCTGTTTTACAGGGTTGTTGTAAGAAGTACTGCAAGAGTAACGCGTTCTAATAAGGCGCCTCTAGCGACTCTCTGTCTAGTAAAAACGATTCAAAGCCCAAACATTTGGAGTTGAGGAAACTGTTCATGGAACTCATTTCCTTACACAGGCTATTTGCATGGCAATGATATATATAAGAAGCCGGCAGAAATATCTGTGCAACTCAGCTGCAGTAGCTATGGAGTGAACGAGCTGCTACTTTTAAGGGTGGGAGGGAGGAATAGATACAATCTCAGCAGTATTGCTACTTTCGATAAACTTGTTTTATTTAATTCTACAGTCTGAACATATGTTCTATCAACTCTTTGCGAGCATTGAAATTGCATTTTTCATACCAATGTGAAGGTGTGTGTGTGATTAATGCAGGATGTGGGAGGTGTGCTCACAAATCCTGTTATCAGATAATGGGATTAGCACGGCATACCTCCCGAGAACGCCGCGGCTGCTTTGAAAAATTTATTTCCAAATCTACATATTCGGCTACAGTACCAACCACATTATAGCATAACAAATAAAAGTGCTGGGAAAGCAGTTTGAAGAGCTTCTATCATGATTATGTTTTTTCAGCAGCAGCAGCAATGAGAGACTAAAATCAGAGGCGAGACAGCACATCCGCTCTCCAAGGGCTACTCCGCATTGTCTGCAGAAGACAAGTTTGCCAATTGTCTGTGATTTCTTTCCTACTGAATATCACAGTGCTGGAAAGGCGGTGATGGGGGACCACATGTGTAGACCACAGAAGCAAATGGCTGGTAGGCACCCACTGGAGAATCATGAGCAGACAACAGCTGCCTGCTTGGGAGATAGCTCAGGGCCTAAGCATCTGCTCTGTGAAAAGAAAGTCCCAGGTTCAAACCTTGGTCTCTCTGGGCAAAGGATCACAGGTGGCAGACCTCTGATCATTGCTGAAATAAATAAGGCAGCTTCATTTTAAAAAATGGCTCTCGCCTTCAAATCTGATAAATTAAGTCTAGCCCTGCCATTAGACAGAATGATCTAGTTACCTTGGGTAGTAAATGTGAGGCGGGGGCACCAAGGCATTGGAGGAAGGGATATCGGCCATGTGGACTGCTTTCCACCTGCTAAAATAGCCCATTGCCTTCCCTCATTCTATTATCAATGTCAGAGCTTGGAAAACATACTTTTTGAACTACATTTCCCAGAATCCGCTGGCCAGCATGGCCACTGACCATGTTGGCTGAGGGATTGTAGAGCTGTAGTCCAAAAACATAATTTTCCCAAGCCCTTGCTAATGTAAAACCAGCCTTGAAACACTGTGGCCTTCCAGATGTTGTTGGACTGCAACTTCTAGCATCCTTCACCTTGCTAATGGTGGCTTAGGATGCTGGGAGTTGCAGTCCAGCAATGTTTGGAATACCCATGATATTCATCTGCCAGTCCCATTGGCTTTTCTACATAACACAGGAGGGGGTGCCATCTTGTTTTTCTCCTCAGTTCAGAGTAAAATTCCAGGGTAAAACCCAGTGCAAATTCACTATCACCCTGATATGGGAGCCATCAGCTATCCACTGCTGTCTAGAGAGCCAACTAAACCCTAATGGTACAGAATTCAAAGGCATAGCTGTGTTAGTCTGGATCGGTACACAATGGGATCTTGTAGCACCTTTGAGGCTGAGAGAAAGGAAATTGGTAGCGTAAGCTTTCATAAACATGTATACTTCATCAGATGTATTGAATGATGATGTCATGATAGGATGACATCACTCTATGCATTTGATGAAGCAGACTGAAGTCTACAAAAACTTATGCTACTGGTTTCTTTCTCTCAGTCCCTAATGGCACAAGTGGGTGTTTCCGTAGGTATCTTGCCCACAATGCCTCCCTGGGAGGAAGGACCTCTGAAAACAAGGCACTAAGGTAGGAGGTGGTAGAGGCACCTGTAGGTAGGCCCATCACTTCTCCCACCTCAGGAAGTAGGATCAGAGCAGTCTTCTAGATCAGAGTAGTCTTCTAGATCAAGCAGCAGGAACTCCACACACAGCGTCACAACTTTGGCAAGCCACTGCAGTATGAGGAATAGAAATGTGGTGTGAATACAGAAGACCAGTTTGCCAAATGGCTAATGTACAGATGTCTGTTGAGTGCTGCAGAACAACAGCAGATTAGTACAGACAACTGTGCCTGCTTGTATAGTGGTTGTGGTTGTTCCACTCCCTGTTAATTTATTCTTTCCATTTCTACGGAGTGAAGATCTATCCCTCCATGCATTGCTGGAGTGACTTTCCATTTCTTCCTGGTTTTCTGTTTAAGGAGGTAGATGTTTAAAATATTCTCACAGTCCAAAAAGATTATACTTATAGATAGTAGGGTTGTTTCAGAGAGGTAACACATCCCTCCTTCTCACTTTCTTAGAAAGAATTTTTGTTGTCTTTAAGCATATAAAAACCAGTGATGTAGACTCGGACTCAAGTCAGACTTAAGTTGCTTCAATAATTCGACTCAGACTCGACTCAGCAATATTGATTCGCTGGCTTGACTCAACCTGAGACTTGTATCTTTTTGATGACTGACTTGCTGCCCTTGGTTCAGTAACATAACACATTCATCCAGAAACCTGATGACTTTGAGCAATGCTTCCATCTCTTTTTGCCTACTGGTCACATGGCAATATGTCTCCAGCCCAAAGTGTGGGCACATTTCTCAAAAGGGAATAGCAAACAGGTTGGGCAATGGGCTTGAGGTAGGCTTGAGGTCTGCTCAGCAGCCTGTCCCCACTGCATATTGGAGGAGCCTTCTAAAACTTTTTCTAAGAGCAGAAGACAAGACTCACCCCCAGAGTGCAGGGTGCATTTCTCAGAGGGGAATAGCAAATGTGTTAGGCAACAGGCTTGAGGAGGAAGGATCCTTCCTTTTAAAGCTTTTGAAGCTTCAGTAATGGGGAGTAAGAAGGATCCTATTCCCCACTTCCAAAGCTGCATACTCTTTTATGCCCATTGGCACAAAAGCCTCCAGCTTCAGGAAGGGGGAGTAAGAAGGATCCTATTCCCCACTTCCAAAGCTGCAGATGGCAAAATTACAAATGTGAAGGGCCGACCCTACTTAAATTGTTAAAACTGACTTTCTTGTCAGAAATTCTGTCCAGAAATCCTGGAATATAGGTTGAGTAGACTTGAGACTCGACTTGAGACTTGACTTGAATTATCTTGCAAGGACTTGAGACTTGAAGGTAGAGCCTTGAGACTTGACTTGAGACTTGGAGTAAAAGAGTTAAATACATCACTGATAAAAACATTGATTTTGTGTAACTTTGCACATTAAAATCAAAGTTGATCATATATATAAGCACAAACCCACTCCTCTTGTGACATAACATAGAAATGAAACTTTAGAAGTATGACCAGAGTTTATCAGTGTAACAACTGGGAAGGGGGAACTCTTAAATATTTAGCAATGGATTTTAATCTGTAGCAATGTGACCACTAAGAGGTTAAATGTAGAACAGAGGTAGGAAACCTGTAGCCGTCCTGTTGGATTCCAGCTACCATCAGTCCTAACCAGCTTGGCCAATAGTCAAGGATGGCAGTAAGAAGCACTAAGATCCATAGATATAGGACAAAGTATGAATATTCACTTACATACATACATGCATACATACATACATACATACATAATAACATGCATTCCAGCTCTCCCCATTTGCTTCTTAAAGAAATGGGACCTGCTTACCACAAAGTCTACTTGTAAAAGAACCCCCACCCTTTGGAGTATTGGTGCACTGCTCAAAATTTCCCACAAGAAGCATATCCTAAAATCAGACATGTTTCATCGAAGGCTAATCCTATACAAGGATGGGGGGAGAAGTCAGAAAACCACAATATCTCTTGTATACAGTATCTCTTCTATACAGTAATCACTACTTTGCATTACATTCTTAGGTAAAAGGCAGAAGTTGAAGCTTCAAGCTTTCGTAAACTTGCAGAACTGAGAGGAAGAACTGCGGCTTCAGTGAATAACAGTACTAAATAAAATAGAAAAAAAAGAAGAGAAAAGAGAAAATCACAATATCTACCATTCTTTTCTGGGGTGGAGATAAAATGGAAATCTCTCATCCACCATAACTGTTCAGCAGCTAGAAGCACTTAAGGAAATCTACCTGAATCTGTAGTCTTGTATATTGCCTGACTTCCCATTTTTTGGTGAGGTTTCCATCTTATGTCAGTCTGCCAGCACAAATACTTGTGACGCTATGCAATGATTCGAGCAACTGTTTATCTGTTTGCTCATTAGTAGTGCCATACCCTACAACGGTCATGGTTTGGCAGGAGCAGTCTCAGTTAATTCTCTGCTGCCTTTCTGAGCTGCCTTTAAAATCTCCCAGTTTTTCTCCCCTCTTCCCACTTTGCCCCTTTGTCCTCCTCTTACTTCAATTGCTGCAAACTGAGTTCAGGGTGCAAAAGTAGTTTGTTCTCAGTTAATCAGTGACTGATTCTTTGGTCAGCCATGGAAACCCACTGGGTGACTTTGGGCGCATCACACACTCTCAGCCCCTAGAAAACTCTGTGATAGTTTGCCTTAGGGTTACCATTAGTCAGAAATGAGCTGAAGGCACACAACAACAACAACAACAACAACAACTCATATAACTCAGCAGAGGGGGAGGACAGGAGGGGAAAGAGTCTTGCCCTTCCCTGTAGGCCCGGGGAAAAGCAAACTGCCACTGCCTCTACTTCCTTAATAACCTTTGTCATCTGGGCCATACCCCGATGTTGCTTGGCTGCACATGTCTTGGTTTTCTTCTGTGAAATGTTGAAGGGTATGTAATAGGCATTGAGATTACAGCATCTGGCTGACCGCAGAGTGATCAGCACTGATATACAACCTACTTACATTTGGGAGGAGGGTTTGTAGATTCTGGCAAAACATTTGTCCGGTGTACTCCAGCAATTGTACCCGATAAAGTGAGTATGAATTTTATTTAGATATTAAAAAGTATTTCTGTGAAAGCACACTAAAAATTTAGGTGCACAATAAAGCACAATAAAAATTTAGCATAATTTTTTTTATCTTAGAAAAACAATAAAAATTTACACTGTTTCCATATAAACAATATGTGGAATGGTAATCTAAGATCTTCACATTAAATTCTGCAGACTGTGATTTCCCACATAGGGGAACCCCAAGGCAAACGTATCACAGGGGGTTGTGGGGGCTGAGAGTATGTGACACACCCACGGTCACCCAGTGGTTTTCCACGGCTAAACAGGAAATCAAACCCTGGTCTCCAGGGTCCATAATCCAACGCTCAAGCCACTACCCCATTCTGTCTCTCTATGGAGACTGCCAAAGTCTCTATGGCATCTCTATGGAGAGACTGCCAAAGTGAGAGAGTGAAGTCCCCTTCGCTCTCTCACTCCCCACTGGCACAATCGTGCAGGGAGCAGCGCAGGAGAGTGAGAGAGAGAAGGTTCTTTAGTCCCCTTCACTTTCTCACTCCCCACTGGCACGATGCCGCGGGGAGTGGCACAGGAGAGCGAGGAGGAGAAGGATCTCTCCTCCCTTTCACCATCTTGCCCACTGCCAGCACTACTGCCCTGGTTGTGGTGGGCAGGAGGGGGACAGGAGTGGGGGAGGCAACGATATTGCAAATAATCCAACTTGCGAATGTGGGGGGGGGGGACTGTAAAACAAATCGCCTCACACACACAAACACACACTACCACATTTTGCACAAAAACTTCTTTTGTGAAAGCCATGGTGCCTCTTTAACTTGACATACCGATGGCCTTAGTATGTCTTCCTCAGACTCAGAGATGACTAATACATACATAAAGCTGTAGGGCGATCTAGAGATGCGATTCATAACAGCCTAGAGATTTTTTTGTAGCCCTGGATACAAAATAAAAAGGATACCAAGGCCCCTTCCTACTAGCAACCATGGCCTTCTTTGGCAGACTAGGGTATTCCTTTCACAGTAAGTAAGCTGCCAGAAGAAGATGTACAAGGCCCAGAGGAACAGGAGAACGATTTCATTCCAAAATTAATAGCCTCTGCCTGCCCGGCTTTAAAACAGTGCCTCCTAATACTTTGTAGTCCTTGAATTCTCTCTATTTATCTTTCCTCAGCTATGGGCCTTGGGCCAAACTGCAGTGCCTTTTGGAGAATGGTAATTAATGCTAAGGCAAAGAAGTAAGCGAGCAGGAGGTGCCTTAATATAGTACAAATGCTAACCACTTCATGACGCCTGGCATGCACTTTCATACCCTCCAACATTTCCCAGACGTAAACTGGGACACATGCAGCTAAGCAACATCAATGTGTGTTCGAGATGGCAAAAGTTATTAATAAGGAAGAACACACAAGTGAGGAGAGGCTTCAGCAGCTTCTTTTTGCCTGAGCTTACCGGAAAGGGTGAGATTCCACCCTCTCCTCTCCTGCTTTCTGAGCTAAAATTACTTTTACAATTTTGACTCTTTTAGTACCAATGGAGATAAGCCAAGGAGGGAGGAGGAAACTGGTAGAAAGAGAGAAAAACTGGGACCTTTGAAAAGCAGCTGAAAAAGTGAGACAGCAGCAGATTAATCAGGAAAGTCCCTGCCATTTCAGGACATGTGGAAGGTATGAACTTTTGTGACATACCACTGTACCTTCCACTGGTCACTTGTTGATTGGCCTTATGTTGCCACCTTTCCTTCCTGGATCTGTTCATGTGGCTTTGAAAGAACCGTAGCGGTACCGAGAAATTTGGGCAATTTGAGGCATGAAATGTTTCACTTGCTAAATTTCTGGGTGCCAAGGTGATGTTAAAAGCAGAGGAGCCAGTAAGTGAACAAAGAGGGCAAACTTACCTTCCATGTTCACAGAAATAGAATATTTGAAATCTTAAAATAATAGATGATTTATAAGAGAAGGAAGAGCATTCATAAATTGGATGGATGGATGGATGGATGGATGGATGGATGGATGGATGGATGGATGGATGGATGGATTAAAATATTTTTATACCCTACCTTATATACAGTAGGTCCCCCATAACCGCCGAAGATACGTTCAAAAGATAGCAAAAAATGCAGATAATGCCAAATGCTATATTTTGACTCCCAGGCTGGATGAAGTGGTAAGAGAAAGAACTTTACCACCTGGCTCCTCCTGCCTGCCTGTCTGCTAGCCTGCCTGCCTTCTCAGCAGGACTTGGTGAACAGCCCTCTCCTTGGGTGCCAAATCTGGTGGGAGACCTGGCTGCTCAGAACTGTGTGCCTCTCTCAACTGAGGAAGGAATGTCCATCTCCTTCCTTAGCCAAGAGAAGCACAACCAGGCTTTCCATTCCCCTCTCAGTCAAGGAAGCAGTGTCCATTTCCTTCCTCAGTCAAGAGAAGCACACAGGAAGCCTGGCCGTGTCTTGCTGTGTGCTTCTCTCGGTTTGGTAGGGAGGGAGACAATTTCTTTGGCCAAGAGAGGCACACAGAATGCCAGCTGGGCTTCTCCGTGCATCTCTCTCGCCAGAGAGGAAGGATGATTCCTTCCTCAGCTGAGACAGTTGCGGTGGGGGGCTGGCCGTGCAAAGCAAGGACCTTGGCTGGTGGGAGAAACCATGGCCCTGGAGCAGATTGTGGGTAAGTAAACCTGTGGATACTGGTCTAGGGGAAACTGATGACCTACTGTATACCCCCCACGTTTCACAGATGAAAACTGGGACACATACGGCTAAGGAATATCAGAGTATGGTCAAGATGACAAACGTTATTAATGAAGAACAGTAAGCAAGCTGGGAGAGGCTGCAGTAATTTGCATTTGGCTGAGCCCACTGGGAAGGGCAAGATTCCACTCCCTCCTCTCCTCCCCCCACTCCAAGTTGACTGAGTGCAAACGACTTTTCTACTTTGAGCTCAATTTGCATCTGAAGTAAGCTGAGGATGAAAGGGGAAAGTGGGACAGGAGAGAGAAACTGGGACATTTTAAGAGCGAGTGAGAAAGCGGGATGACAGGATTAATTGGGACTGTTCTTGTCAAACTGGGACAGTTGGAGGATATGCCTATATTATGGGATCTCAAGGCAGTGTAAATATAAAACCAATTTAAACAGAAGAAAGCAGTTCAGAACACTTCAGAATATAAAAAATAAAATACAATACAAACAAATTAAAAAGATGTTAATTTCCCTTTGACTTCTCAGGTCCTGTGGAAGGGGTCTCTTGGTCTTCCTTTTCTGTGATCATTTTCTATTTCTCTACATTGATTGTTATCCTATTTTTTTTAAAAAAAAAAAAAAATTTTGTCCCTGCACACAGGGCATTCGGGATTCTGACTCTATTTCTGTCACCTCTTGCCTTTGCTTCTCATCCACTGATAACTGCTTGAAGCGTTTCGTCTGTCATCCATTAAGGCTTCTCTTTCTTTTTGGCTGCAGGTAGTGTTTTTGTTTTGTTGTATTGTGCTGTGTTTTGTTTTGCATTCAACCTTGACAACAACCACAGCAGCAACAACAACAACAATAATAATAATAATAACAAAAACAATTACAACAAGAACAACGAAGTGGGGTACAGCATAGATGCGACTAAAAACAAATCATAGTTAAAATACACGAAAACACAAACCATTTAAAATACAAATATGCTATAATTAAAATATCATAATTAAAAGTACAATTAAAAATAGACTGGGTAGGCCTGCTGGAAGAGATAGATCTTTAGTACTTTTTTTTTTTAATTTGGACAGCAAATTTTGCTGTCAAATCTCTTCAAGTAGGTCATTCCACGGTCTAAGGTTGGCCAACAAGTAGGTCCTCTGGGTGACCGTTGCCAGTCTAGTCCTGGCCAGTTTAGGTAACTGGCCCCCAGAGGACCTGAGTGTATGGGGTGGATTGTATGGGAGGAGGCCATCCTGCGGGTAACTTGGACCCAAATCGTGTAGGGTTTTGAAGGTAATAACTAGCACTATGGCAGCCAGTGGAGTGATTTTAATATCCCTGGGTTCAGTCCAAAGTGCTTCCGGTTCCTGGTCAATTAAGATTAATAGTGCACATCTATTTTTGATATTATCTTTAAATTGTACAGGGATGTTCTTCAGGTTGTATTTTGGCACAATGGTTGGTTTAGTGTTCTTCTTTAACTTTACTCTCATTTTTTATATTAGCAGTTCATAGTCTGGGCCACAGTGTGCTCCCGGTCTTCTTTTTGCAGAAAGAATGGAGCTTCTCCATATTCTGCTTCCAGTTATGTAGGTTTTTTGACTTCTGTATTGGCCATCAAGTGATGTCCAAGTATACAGTGGCCTCTTGGTTTTCTTGAAGAACATATCTGACAGCAGAACGCATACTGGCAGCTGTTGTAATCATGTACACTCAAAGCATGTGTTAAGATCTGGACAGAGAATTTTAATCATAACATAGGCAGACAGGACAGGAAGTATAGAACCCTTCCAACCCCATGCTTCCCCCCTGAAACAACTTATCTTCCATTGTTTGTTTTCTGTAGAGCTGGGAAATAACCTACCACAAGTAACAATATTTTTTGTCATGTTACCTTTTGTGATAAATGAGGAAATAACAGAACCATGACCACACTCTGAAGTTGCTTGGTCACATGTGTTCTGGTTTTCATCTATGAAATGTCAGAGGATATCTTTTTTAATAAAAAAATACCTTATGTTCACAAGTGTCACTTGATGATTGCGGCAGAAGAAATGTAAACATCAGACATAGAGAGAGGGGAGGAACCTCTGACCAGCAAGCCCTGGATTTCTCTATCAATCCATATCTCTATCTCGCTCTCCATCCTCTGGTGCATTGCCCCAATTTGCAGTGAGTCTTTTACTCCAAGTCTTAAGTCAAGTTTTAAGTCTCTACCTTCAAGTCTGAAGTCAAGTCTCAAATCCTTAAAGATACTTTCAAGTCAAGTCTCAAGTCTGGAAGCCAACTTTATACTCCAATCAAAATTCCAGAATTATTGGATAGAGAGAAATAAATTCAGTTTTAGCAATTTAAGCAGAGTCATCTCTCCCCATTTGCAATTTTGTCATCTGCAGCTTAGGAAGTTGGAAATAGGATCCTATCTTATGCCCCGTGACTGAAGATTCAAAAAATTAAGAAGGAAGGATCGTTCTTCTTCAAGCCCATTGCTTAACACGTTTGCTGTTCCCCTCTGAGAAATGCACCCTGCACTCAGGGTGGGGGAGGCTAGTCTTTTCTTTTGCTCTTAGAAAATGTTTTAGAAGGCTCCTCCGATATGCAGTAGGGGCAGGCTGCTGAGCAGACCTCAAGCCTGCCTCAAGCCCACTGCCTAACCTGTTTGCTGTTCCCCTCTGAGAAATGCACCCTGCACTCAGGGTGGGGGAGGCTAGTCTTTTCTTTTGCTCTTAGAAAACGTTTTAGAAGGCTCCTCCGATATGCAGCAGGGGCAGGCTGCTGAGCAGATCTCAAGCCTGCCTCAAACCCACTGCCTAACCTGTTTGCTGTTCCCCTCTGAGAAATGCTCCCATACTTTGGGTTTGAGAGAGATTGTCATGTGACCAGTAGGCAAAAAGAGATGGAGGCGTTGTTCAAAGTCACAAGGTTTCTGGATGAATGCGTTATGTTACTGAACCAAGGGTAACAAGTCAGTCACTAAAAATATACAAGTCTTGAGTTGAGTCAAGTCAGTGCATCATTTATTGCCGAGTCAGGTCTGAATCAAGCACTGAAGCAACTTAAGTCTGACTTGAGTCCGAGTCTATCAACTCGAGTCTACATCACTGCCAATTTGCCCCTAGAACATTTTCACTTCCCCAAAAAGCACGTTAATGTTGGTCAAAACAAGAAAAGTGTTTCTCTTTTCATCTGTGTGTTAACAGGCACATGGTGATCACAGGACCTCTCCAGGAGGTGGCTATGACAATGTCAAAAACATGCTCTACGGAAGAGTTGGAATTATGGACTCAGAACAGATCCTGAGGTCCATCTAGTGCAAACCTCCAGACAACATAGGAACCCACTGCTAGAGTACTCCTCTGATGTTGGCATCAAATCTCTGTTTTAAGAACTCAAGTGAAGAAGAGCCCACCACCTTTCTAGGTAGGCTGCTCCACTGTTGAACAGCTTTTGCCATCAAGAAGTTCTTCCTAAGATTTAGCCAGAATCTCCTTTCTACAGAGGAGCAGAAAACAAGCTTGCTCTATCTTTCATATGGCAACCCTTCAGTTGGAGTCCCGGAAGCCCAAGTAATTTGGTTGCCACATCACTCATTCATCTTGTACAGTTTTCCACAAGATGGTGCTATCAGCTCAATCTTTTTCTTTGCTTTAAAAGTGATGAAAAGCCAAGTGGCCATATGCTTGAAGAATGCCATCACAGACACAGTCACCATGAGTAGCACATCTGAAGCAGAAAACAGATGATACTCCTTTCACAATACATATAAAATGCGCAGTGCATTATCCTTGAAACTGCAGGAGCATCAGGGAGTCTGAAAATTATTGCAGCTTCCATATATTCAAAGACAAATCTATGTTGGCCTGTATCAGCATACAAAAGGGATGTTGCAGCATCTTTGAGACTGAGAAGTTTGCAGCATAAGCTTTGTAGACGCAGGTTATTTTATAAATGTCGGTATGTGCTTTCTTTATTTCTTGGCCTACTCTCAGTGGAATTCTTGCAACTGCTGAGCAACGCTCCTCAATCATTTTCGATTACAGTAACTATCTCCCATTGAATTACAGCCTCTGAACTTCATAGCACTATATTCAAAGAAGAATCTAAGCATTTCTGTGTGAGTTCTGCAAAATGATACGTTGCTTTCGGTGCTGCTCTGAAGTTTCCTTTCTTCCTTCCCTCCCTCCTCCTTTACTGGGCTGTAGGAACTAATGAGACTATCACATTTATATTTATCATGTGATCACCTTCTGTTAGTGGGATCAGCACATTGTTTAGATTAGATAGTCAGCAGCAAGAAAAATATTCCATGTTCTTAAGATACCCTCTTTGCTTCAAATTGGTGCAGTCAAATTCCCAGTCCTATGGAGTTTCTACAATTGTGTGTAGGGCTCCAAGATAGATTGAAAAAGTCATTTTTCTGGACTACAGCCTTTGGAATGCCCCAGCCTGGGGGACTGTGGGGGCTGTAGTTTATAAACTTTCCAAGCTGCATGAAATGTGACTCCAAAACACAAACTACAAGGGGACAGGAACAGATGTTTTATAATGGTGCATGCTATGTGTATAAAGAAAAATCACGTTCTAAATTTATCTTCCAAAAATTCTTACTTCCCAAGAGAAACATCTGCCCAGCCCCTGCTTGAAGCATTCAGATGCTGAGTTAAGTGATCTCATTTTCATATGTACATCAGTCTATTCCTCCTGGAATATTTCAAAAGGAAGCAAATTCACTTTGCATTCTAATTGCTTTGCGAGGGAAGTTTAATAGAAATGTTATGCCAATATGGTTCAGGATTAGCTCTGGAGGGTGAAGCTGGTGTAATTATAGGACCAACGTTTTGATTATGCTCTGAATAACCCTCCTGAAGAGTCAGCACATACACCGGAAAAGTGTTGTGGGAAGGAGATGACACAAACGTATTATTGTTTCAACCTTGAAAGACGGGAGCACTCTACTGTGCTTATATAACCTCTCTAAAGCAAAAAGGCTGTCACTTGATTTGTGAATTCTATCCTTGCAATGGCACAATTTTGTGATATCAGTGGGTTTATAGACATCCTGTAGATTGGGACACTGATCGTCAAAGGATATTAAGGTATAACCAAAGCCAAAGGAGCTTCATCCAGAAGCTGTCCTGAAATCTGTAGTGTGGTTAGACCTTCTGCTGCTCTCTCGCAGAGACTTCCAAATACTTCATGAAACTACAAGTTCCAGGATTCTGTAGGATGGAGCCATGGAACTTAAAGAGGTATAACTGTGTAATGAGAAAGAGAATCAGATCTAAAATGAAACACAGCTGGTCCAAAGGCTGCAATAATCAGGCTCAAACACATTGGAGAATCAAATTCTTACCTATCACCATGGTCTCGCAGCCATATTCATATTTTGGTCTTCAACAATGTAAAGTCTGCTTTCTTAGTCTGTCACCATGGGTAACAACTACCCAAGCTTTTCCTTCATCTCTGATTTCATTCCCGTCTGAAACAGTGTTACTGCCCTGGCTAGCCCGAGCTTGGGGGATATAAAAAGATATCTTTTGATATCAATAATTCGGCCTCACATACCCATTCCCCTCCACATGCTTGCGAGGCCCCCGGACAAGCATGCATACAGGCTCGGCCGATAATCGCCGTAATACTCCAAAACAATACAGGCAGGCCAGAAATAGCCGACTCGCAGCTTCAGGAGACCTCAGAGGCAAGTACCTTCATTAAGTATGCACGCAACTTTCAAAAGATCCTCTGCTCTGCGCTGGCAGCTTGACGATCGAGCTATACAACGCTCAAGTACTCTGCATTTGCGTACTGGCTACCCTACTGACAATTTGGCTATAATTCAATCATTGAAATTCTGACCTTTCGGAGGCTTTGTCTCCAGCCCCAAATTCATTGTTTTCCCCAAGTCCGAACTAGCCTGCGGTCACAATTCTCCTTATAAAAACCCCTGACTTTGAGCGCTTCTTTGGATCGCTCTTGGCTTCCATCCCGCCTTGCTGTCGCTTTGTCCAGTGAGCCTTCCGCTCAGACCCACGTGCTGAGATCCACGCTCCCCAGCTTCTCCGCTTCTAACCAGGCTTCAGGACAGGTGAAGTATCACCCAAACCAATAACTCCTCTAAAAATCCCTCTATCCCACTCCAACCTTTATTTCCTTAGTTATCTTGTGTGAGTGTGCTGCATGCACTGTTTGATTGTGTTTTAATAAAACCACATTTATTATTTCAACTTCTGTGTGCTCCTTGACTCGGCCTGACCCCGTAAACATAGGGTTCAAGATCTCACTACGTTACCCTGCCTCTCGTATTGCTAGGCTGTGCTCTTGACTAATCTCCCGAACTTATAACATTGAGAGTGCATTTAGGTGTCCCTCTCGGGATCCCCAGGAATCAAGGTAACAACAGCTTTTCCTTTCCCTAACAACAGCAACAGCTGCATATAGCCAGCTGTCTACCCCCAAGGATATGCAGTCTACAGAATGTTGATGGGATATAAGCAAAAGGAAGGCCAGCCTTGATACAGGAACAGAGGAGAAAGGAATTATATGTAGGGCTGCCAAATTTCAGGGACTGACCCTGAGTCTCCAGTTTTCATGGGTGCAGATTCTCTGATTTGGTGGGCTACAAATCACCTAGTAGAGTAGCATCTTACTAAAATTTCCAAGGCTTAATTGATTTGTTACTCCAACTTAAAAAGGTTCTCCAGGGGGGCAATGTATTGACTTAGTTAGCTTCTTTCCTCCCAGTCCTTGTGAAGGCAGGGCATACCCTCTGCTCTGCTTTCACCTTCTGGCTAGACACAAGTAGGTTAGATTAAAAGCCTTCTGGCACAAAAAGTTCCTCTCCCACTACAACTGTGTTGTCTGTAAAAATGCTATTTAATTAGGATTGCTCTCTTTCCTTGTGCACCTTCAGAACCATTCCGGGATTACAGCCCCCGCTTGCACTAAAACTGTATCACAAACAGCATTTTGGACTGCTCACCCATTAGCTCCCCCAAGACATTATTCCTGCCTCTTTTACACACACACACACACACACACACACACACACACAAATATAAATGAAAACAGCCTTATCTTTAAAAAGGCCCTTTTTTCCCAGGCATGAGGACAGATTCATGATTGGCAATAGATCAGAATTTCCAGACTTAACTAACCACTCGCAAAGGAAAGTCAACAGCCACTAATCTATTTATCTGATCTAACCCTGGCTTTCACGTGGCAGAGATTAGTATGTCTGAAGAAAGAAACAGCAAATAAGAGGCAGAGGGTTAACAAAATAAATGCTTTTTTTAAAAAAACCTGTAAGCCTTTCCTCTTATATTTCCAGGAGAGTTGTGTGTGTGTGAAATTGAGAGAGAGAAAGAGAAACAAAGAGAATGAGGCCCTCAGTGCACCATGGCATTGAAGCAATAGACTGCAAAAGGGTGCTGTATCTCCCCATGATCTATAGTTTTCCCACCCAAAGCATGCCCACTGACCACCCAAAATCAGAATAAAAGCACGGTTGAGCTTTCACATAGGAAACCAAGGTGTGACAGAAGCAAGAAAGGAAGTCAATAACAGATTTTTTTGTGTTAGTAAAAAGAATCACTTTTAAAACCGTCTCCCACAGGACAACAACACAAGAGCAACAACATTATTTGGGAAGCACTAACAGAAGGCTCTATTATCCTGATGCAATTGCAAGTTACCTGCCTTGTGTGATAAGGCCCTAAATGTTCCTTGTCCTGTCTCCCCAAGCAGGTGAACAACTGCAGTTGGTACTTAACTCATAATGCTAAATAACTCTGAAAACTCAGGGCTTGAGCTAATCCTGAGTTGGCATCCCCAGTGATATACCACTATACCACCCTAAACACACTTACTCTCATTTGATAGGGTCAGAACTGGTTGACATAGACATGGAAGACCACCAGGGAATGCCTTCAAGGAAGGTTGGGAAAAAATTGTTCCAAAGACTCTGAAGAATGATTGCTGCCAGTCTGTGCTAACTATGCTGTAGTGGGTGGACCAGTTGTTACCTTAAGACCATTTCTGCATGAAACTGTTATAGCACTATGATTCCACTTTCAACCTCCTATGGAATCCTGGGGTTTGTAGTTTCAGGAGGGGTGGGCCGGCCCCTCCCGAATCTGTAAACTCCAGGATTCCATAGGAGGTTGAAAGTGGAATCATAGCACTATAACAGTCTCGTGTGGAAATGGCCTAAGAGGTAGAAGACGTTGGGGTCCACCTGCAATACTAATGTATCCTTAGAATTTGGGGGAATTATACCTCAGAGGAAGCCTTTGATCTTTTCAACTATGTATACCAGTACAAACTGTAGAGAGAACTCCAGTTGAAGTTAGCAAAGTATTTTATTTGAATTGACAAACACACAAGAAATCAGACACTCTTAAGAATCATACAGTGCAATCAGAAAGTGAGGCAAGAAAGGTTGGATAGAGAGAGAGATTGGGTAGAAGGGGTGATAGTTACCAGTCCTGAAGAAGGGGTCACAACAGAGGGACTCAGAGAGCATCTGAGAGTGGCACAGAGGAATGGCAGTCTGCGGCACTACTTTCTACATACTACAATTGGCTGGCATCAAAGCTAGGGTTTTTATACCCTATTTCACACCCTGAAGGGGTGTGTTGGGAAAGCCATAATGGTTTTCCTACAAAACTGACAAAGGCGTCCAGAATGGGCTGATTGCTTAACTCTGGAGTGATGAAACATTGATGGGACTCAAGACAATCTCTTAAAGTTCTGTCAGGTAGGGTGTATAGGGAAGATCACCATAGAGTAAGATGGAGGGATGGTCTCTGATTACTTGCCAAGCTGGGCAGTTTGTCTTCCATTGTATTCAAAAATGCCAAAAGCCTGAAGTAGTGAAGGGATTAGCACAAACCCATCATCACTGGGTTTTCCACATAATCCTATCTGAACTTTCATGACCTCAAACACATCTCTGGTCAGTGTAACTCTGAACACATTCTACAGCCAGCATGACTTTGTGTTCTCTGGTCATTAATAAGTTTAATTTATGAAAATCATGTATCTCGTAGGAAGAGTGGTAGGGTATGGTAACAAAGTGATCTGATTCAGGATCAGGCATACTCCTACGTTACCATCAGACAGATAATGGGAGGAAATAAACAGCTGTTAGATGTCAGTGTATAAATGCTTTGCAACCATATCCCTTTTCAGGGAAAATTTTGAAGAGGAAATGATACTACCTCCATCTCTTCCTTCATTTATATCCTGCCTTTTTCTGAATCTGAGACTCAAGGCAGCTTACAAACTATAAAATAGATACATCTAAAACGACTCACATCCTACAAAATACATTTAAAGTGTAATTAAAAACTATAAACAGAATTAAAATCAGTTAAAAACATGACCTTTAAAAAGCAGAACAACAAATGCAGACACTGGAGGATATTATATAAAGACCTTTCTTTCTAACTGATCTGCCTTTAAAGGCCTGCTGAAACAATGGCCATTTCCGCACGGTGCAGTGCGTCCTCCATGGAGGACGTCTGCACCTTGGAGCGGACTAGGTCCGGACTACTTAGTGTAGATCCGCACCTCAGTCTGCTCCAGAGCGACCCCAAGTGGTCCTCCAGCATGTTTTTGAAAAACCTGATTTTTCAGGTTTTTCAAAAAGCCAGCGCGCGACATTGCATGCTTGCTCTCCCATGCAGATTCGCAGGCTCGCACCAATGCGAGCCTGCGATCTGCGGAGGGCGGGCCTTAGGCTGGCGAGCTTCAGCAGTTGGTCGAGACCCACCTTCCAACATGGAACGCATATTGCTTAGACTAACAGAAGAGTGTAACAAGTGGTGTGTAACAGGACTGAGACTTCATTAAATATTAGTGAGCTAATTCACACTGTCTCCTTGGCTTACACAGCCAGTAATAACTCTGTTACCCTGTCTACTGGGGGTCCCGAGAGGGACACCAAAAAGTGCTCAACTAAAGGTGGGGAAAATTAGCTCAGAGCACTGCTTAGCGTTACAAGAGGCAGGGTAACGTAGCGAGATCTTGAACCCTATGTCTACAGGGTCAGGCCGAGTCAAGGAGTACACAAAAGTTGAAACAATAAATGATGTTTTATTAAACACAAGCAAAACAGTGTATGCAACACAATCACACAAGGTAACTAAAGAAAATAAAGGTTGGAGTGGTATAGAGGGATTTTTAGAGGGATTGCTGGTTTGGGTGATACTTCACCTGTCCTGAAGCCCAGAAAAATGGAGAGCGAGGCTGGGGTGCGATGTAGCTCAGCACATGGAGCTGAGGGGAGGCTCGCCAAGCAAAGTGGCAGCAAGGCGGGATGAAACTCGGGAGCGATCCGAGGAAGGTCTCGGAATCAAGGGTTTTTATAAGGAGAATTGCGACTGCAGGCTATGCCGTACTTGGGGGAAAACAATAGATTTGGAGTTGGAGACAAAGCCTCCGAAAGGTCAGAATCTGAATGATTGAGTTATCGTAGAGGTTCTCAATAGAGTAGCCAGTAGGCAAATGCAGAGTACTTGGGTATTGCATAGTTAACTCATCAAGCTGCCAGCGCGGGACAGAGGCTCTTTTGTAGGTTGCATGCATACCTAATTAGAGTACTTGCCTGGAACTCTCCTAAAGCAGTGAGTCAGCTATTTTCTGGCCTGCCTGTATTGTCCAGGAATATTACGGCGATTAACAGCCGAGCTTGTATGCGTGCTTGTCTGGTGGCCTCGCAAGCACATGGAGCGGAATAGGGAAATGAAGCCGAATTGTGATATCAAAAGGATATCTTTTAATATCCCTAAAGCTCGGACTAGCCAGGGCAGTAACAACTTCTCCTGTCAAGTTTAAATAACACTAAGATCATGAACCAAAGTGAGGTGGAGAGAGAAGTTCAAAGCAAAGGTTGACACCTTCTTTATCATGTTTTCAGCTGGAGAGATGCCACAACTAGATCAGAACAAGACATTTCAAAGTAATAGTTGTGTGTCTAAATGGAAACCCAGTCCTGCCTTTCAGGTACCAAGTGAGGACAAAGGAATGTGTACAATTTAGTCACTGAACCATAAGATTCCACCCCTGTTTTAGTGTCTTCTTCCAGTTACCTGCTAACTAAAAATAAAAATAATCCCCAAATAAATAAATAAATAAATAAATAAATAAATAAATAAATAAATAAATAAATATTGCAATTCCAAATCGGTTGAGGTTTTAAAAACCAGTTTAACAAGAGCTTTAGGGATTTTTCTTCTTGTTAATTCAGATATTTTCTGGTGGTGGGCAGGATAATAAAAATTACAAAGATAACTGAAGTGTCTACATGTATTTGCAATTCTGTATTGACATCTTTTCCTTTTAAAAAAAATCACTTTTAACACAATTTGACCACCAGGTTTCCATGTACTCAAAAAGCTTCCACTAATGAACCTTGTTTGAATAATTTCCTTTAAAATGTTCTGCATCAAGACTGTATCAGAACTGGCTCAGAAATAACAATCATTAATATGTTTGATTGTGATGTCTCCTTTTTTGACAACTTACATGTTACTGAAATGTACAGACAATACCTGGTCTAAGGTTTTTATCCTCAGACTTCTGGATTCCTCCTATATACTTTTCTTGCATGAAGGAAAGCATGCCTCTATAAAAGCAAAGGCACACTTAATTCTTACACTCCAAAAGATTTACACAGGAATAAGAGGAACCAGATTACATGAATATATGAGGCTGGCATATATAGGCTATTTCGGCATGGTGTCGCTAAAATGTAGTAGCTACATTGTATGCTACTATGTTTAAATATTTGAAGGGATGCCATGTAGAGGAGGGAGAGGGCTTGTTTTCTGCCGCTCCAGAGACCAGGACAAGGGGCAATGGATTCAAGCTGCAGCAAAGGAGATTCCACCTGAACCTCAGGAAGAACTTCCTGACAGTCAGGGTTGTCCGGCAGTGGAATATGCTGCCTCGGAGTGTGGTGGAATCTCCTTCCTTGGAGGTTTTTAAGCAGAGGCTGGATGGCCACCTGTCGGGAGTCCTTTGAGGGTATTCCTGCATGGTAGGGGGTTGGACTGGATGGCCCGTATGGTCTCTTCCAACTCTACATTTCTATGATTCTATGATTCTATTTGTTTCAGAGGCTGCGATTCCACACAACGTAGCAATCCAATACCCATCCCCTCTAAAAGCGGTAGCTAGGACACATTATTTGAATTATGGAAAAAATCCGTTTTGCACCACCTCTTCCACATATATCCTGTATGCTGCCTCAATGCGGAAATGTTAAAAGCACTTTACTGTGCATTAAGAAAATGGCAGTGCCAACAGGAGGCCAATCAGAGCTGGCAGGGTGGGGCAAAATGTGGAAGAGACACTCCGCTTCAATTCGCATCAATGCTGAGAGGTGTGGAACACGGTGTCACTGCTGCATTTCAAGAGAATCTGCCTTAACTACAGAAAAGATTCGTTTATGGCGTCTTATGCAGAAAGGGCCATAGTGTCAGGTTCCTGGCTTCCTGAGACTGGGACTGGACAATCATGGCTCTCTATATTTTTTTGGACTAGAACTCCGATAACCAATCACCAATGGCTAGGCCTGGTGAAAACCATACGTTTTAAGAAATCTAAGGGGTCCCAGTTTTCCAAGCTTGTTCTAGCCAGATAGTCTTAATACAAGAGCTCTACAAGAGCCCAACAGAGTTTCAGGCAAAAGCTTTTCCCAGTCCCGCTCTGTTAAATGCCACAGAGTGAACATGGGAACACCATGGTTATCATGTTTATTGGTAGGCTACCTTTCCAAATTATGATGCACAAAGCAGCTCAGAAAAGATCCAATGAGAGACGTACAGCCATTCAAAAATAATAGATATAATTTAACCATTGCATCAACAGGTATATATTTAATAAAAATGTCAAACTATACAACAGAGGAAAACAACTGCCAGAGGTTGGGGGCTGCACTGGTGTATTGGAGGGTTACATGCACACACCACCACCACCCATTTGGAAGGAAAGACTCAAAATGGCCCCCTCTCACCAATTCAAACTCCAGAAAACCTGTGGGACTCTTAAAGGAAGGCTGTTTAAGGAATCCCCAAAAGATGAAGCATCTACTGAGACACGAGACAGTTCACACTGTGTAATTTTGCCCCCCTCCCCTGTTCTATTTCTGTTCCAAATTTTGTGGCTCAAATCCATTCCTGAGTCTCAGCCAGAGCAGACCAATAAAACCTGGTAGGTCACCATTTCATTGGGTCTAGTGTAGTTGTGATTAACAATTGAATTGAGGCTTATATCTCCAGGGGATGCACACTTTGGTAGGATAGGTCTCAACATAAGCCTTCTGTTGTTCCTCTTCCTCACTTCTGTACATTCGAAGAAGCCAAAATTTATGAATCCTTACTAGCCAAACTATCCATCGTTATCCTACCTCTAAAACCGTAAGAGATCAGGTAGGGCTCCACACCTTGATATGGGGAAAACCCGGTAAAGAATAATATATGTCCCTGGAGATGAGTTCACACTTTCTAGTGTTTTGTTTATCCAGAGGTGTTTTCCCACTGAGCATTCTGGTTGGAATCAGTTGCTTTCATGTCATTCCTGGTTACTGAGCACATTCTAGCAAAAGTTTGGACTGGTTCCAGGAATATCTTTTGTTTGTGTTTGTGTTTGTGTTTGTGTGTGTGCGTGTGTGTGTGTGTGTGCGTGTGTGTGAAGAGTTGGAACTGGGCTGTAGCTATAGCTACAGTGTCAGGATGCATGGCTCCTGTCATAAGTATTTGCTAGATGTGTATTAGAATATGTATTAGAAGTTTGTGGAGTGCAAGTTATCCAGGACATGACATACAGGGATGTGGCAAAATGAGGACATTGCACTGCCAGTAAGAATTTTGCTCCCATGCCCCACGAAATTTTTCTTCACTGCCTACATTTCTAGCATTGCAGTATTACAGCATTTGGAATTACAGTTTAGACATCCAAAAACAAAGGGCAAGCAAAGTGACCAAGGAAATGAGAACAAAGCAAGTAGAAAAGTTCCAGACAGGAACAATTTTCCATGTTTCACTCTCCGCAGGGCTATCAGTTCATGGACTGAAGGAAAGTTTTCATTTGGGGGAAGAATTCTTATCTGCTCCCGTTTTGTCTCCCACTTCCCCAGCTATTTCCCTGGTTATACTCTATGAAGGAGAACAGGCACCTGACTTTTTACAGATGGTTGCGGGAAATATGTTGCAGTATATATTCAATCTTAACTTCAGCCATGAATAAAGTGAGGGAGAGGGCGAAGACCTGCAACTCATGGACCATATGCTGAGGCATCTTTGCAAGCCTTTACCATTTTAATTCCAATTATTTCCACCTTTGGCTCTGGCTATAACCATAGCTGGAATGTGGACTTCTATAGGTTTTGATAGAGATAATGTGGAAAAAGTTCAACAGGAAAAAGGTTTATCACCTCTGGGAGGAGAAATAAGGAGTTTAGTGAAAGGTTTCAATGGAAAGGTACACTTTAAAAAGGATTTGAAAGCAGGAAGGTGACATTGTGGATGTCTTGTGAGTGTGAGTTCTAGGACTACTAGAGAGAAGGAATCAAGTTATTCAAGGAGGTATTTGGGAAGATGGGATTGGTAAGAGTTGGCGAAGATGGCATGGATGAGGGTGATCACAACAGTGGTATAAAAACAATTCTAACAAGCCTAGCAAATCAATTTTTAAAAAATTTAATTGACCAAAAAAGCATCGACATTAATTGGAAAATACTTTGCTTTTTTTAAAAAGAAACTTATTTGTTTTTAATGGGCTAAATCCAAAGCAAGCCCAACTACAGCCGATCCATTGAAGTGAACAGGACTTGCTAGTCACTACTTACATAAGTCCCATTGATTACAATGGCTCTATTCTAGTTGGGACTAACGCTGCTTTGAGCCCAGCATAAGTATTTCTAAAAACAGCAGGCAAAACCTTAAAAGATGCATAACTGGCCCTCCTCTCCTTCTCTCCAGAGGGAAGACCTCTCCTATGGTGGTCCTGCCTTTAGATGGAAACACCCACCATCTAAAAACAAAATATTTCTCCCACTGCAAAACAATCACTTTAAGTTATGGCCAAATTCCTGCCTATTAAATCAATGAATAAAATCATGAAATTCATTGATTAATGGACTAAGACTCCTTGTAATCGGATGACAGTGTTAAGGCTGCAGGATTAGCCCCCTTCTTCTCCTCCCCATCAAATCTAATTAACTCTATGCTATCCTTCCCTTCTATTTTTAGCCTCCCCTGACCTAGCTACATTGTTGTTTGGTGCAGCAGAGTGCTTTGATAAAAGTAATTCAATCAGATGCACAATTACACAGTGTAATCCATAAAGTAACATCATATGCCAGAGGCCAAGAGCAGGTTGTGAGACAGATCGGCACTTTGGAAGACAGTTTCTTAATCTGTTTAAAATGAGTGCAGACAATTTTGAAGATTTTTATGGGTGCAGAGGCTGATATTATGGCAAACTGGCTTTCTTTGTCGCTTTAGGTTGTTTTCTGCATTATGGTATTTGAAATGCAGAACAGGGCAGTGGAAGGGCCAGGTGGGGGAGTGGAAAGAGAGAAGGGAGGAAGCATCTGCCTGCCAAGAAAGGTGCCAGTTCAAAAATAGTTCCTCCTTAGCTAACACATCTGATTTCCAAGTGCCCTATCAGTTTGCCGTTGCTGACAAAAGCAAGTTTGCTATTTTGGGCATTGCAGAGCCAACCTTAGCTCCAGGAGAATGAGATGCAGCCCAGCCTTGTTCTGAGTTCAGCACAAGTCTCAGGAATGCAAGCTAGATTTTCATGGAGAGTATCTCTTACCATAGGAGAGGCAGAATTTAAACCACAGTTTCATTTGAGTCCAGGTTCATCGTCAAACTACATTTGCCACCCAGGTTTTTTTCCCTTCATTTTGCTGAGGCTCCACACCGAGCAGGTATGACCTGGTTAAATGCATTAACAATCACCACTATTTTAAAATAGTTACTATTATTTGCTATTCAAAGAGTAGGTACCCACAAACAGGCTCATCAAAGCTAGAAGATAGCACGTGGGGAAGGAAGGATAAGAGTGAAGGAAAGGAAGCTGATTTTAAAAACAGCATTAAAAAATGCTTATTAGCAGGGTTCAGAGATGGCTGGTGGTTGCCATATTGGCAGGGTACTGCCTCTACTGGGTTTTATTTCAAACACTGCAGGAGCAATCCAAGATGTCAAGCCCATTTGGAGATTAGAGTTCAGCACCCTGGATAGCTCTTCTAAAGTTCAACCTAAAGCTTGTAGTGGATGTACTGTCCTACTGAAGTTGAAGCCACCAGCAGTCACTGAAAAGATTGCAAAGGTTTGACTGTAGGAGCCTGATTCATACTGTGCAAGGCTGTCAGTCCATCTTGCTCAGTGTCATTTACTCTGGGTGTCAGCTCAGATCCTCTGAACTTCCAACACAGATCTTTCCCCAGGCCAATTGAAGATGCTGGAGATTTCTGCTCAGAAACCATATGCCATAACTCTTAGCTACATAGCCCCTCCTGTGACTCAGAGTCTGAGACACAAAGGGTGGAACCAATTAGTCTTAAAGGTTTTGTCATATTTCATTTTTTTTCTCCCCCTCTCTTCATTTTTTCTCCCCCTCCCTTCTCTCCCCCTCTATGGTGCAAGAGACTAGCATGGTTACTTCTTTGAAAACTTCATTAAGAATTTTTTTGGACTTTGACCCACCATGGTCGTCTTTAAGAAGCACACTTCCTGGCTTGCATGGATCATGCCTCATATTTAAAATGCCATTCATTCTGCTTCTTCCCCCCATAAGTCCACTCCAAAGGTGAAGATGGAGGTCATACATGAAAGCTAGAAGAGTCCCAGGGGCTCACATGAGCAGAGAAGGCTGTTCCCACTGCCTCCTTCTTCATACTTCTGTGCTCACAATTGTGAGAGTTAGGCAATGCCCTCTTGCAAGAAATGATTGCTGGTGACATTCATATCAGCAGGAAAGTAGATCTGCTTTAGAGTTCTCCTGCTTTAAAGGAGCTATCCAAGGTACTGAACTTATTTTAGAGGACAGCATTCAGCACCTTGGAAAGCTCTGTTAAAATCCAAAGTAAAATCTGGACCAAATTCACCACCACACTGATATGGCAGCCACAACTCTCCACTAGTGAGAGATCTGACTCTGCTTGGGGGCTGTCATTGCTAAACCTTATCCAAAGCTTATGGGGAGGGAGGAAATACCAATACCTACAGCCTAATTTATTAGAAGCACCCATTTACTCATTTGCTTTACCCAGGTATATATTTTTTTCAAACAAATGTCAAGTCTGATTGGGAGGCTACCTTGGAGGTATATTTTTAGCATTTTGGAGTTCAAGTCAGGTGGAAGTGAAATGAACAAATACTATCCTCTTTTCACATGGCAAATACATTGTTCAGGTTTAGATTTTGTTTCTTTAAAAAACTGACCTGTCTGTGCTAATGCCTATCAAGTGGAGGTCCTGTCTGAGTGATTGTACTACGAGGGGAAGGCCAGGGACGGTAGCCTGAAAGCAACTGAATTCTCCATTGTACCTAATAGGGTAAGAATAAAATGTCAGTTGATAAAACTGGGACAATGTAAAGGGAATGAATGATTATGCCCTTAATTTGGTACAGCTCTTGACATAAACAGGGCAGAGATTTCTGGGGCCAGAAGCTTCTCCTTGTATTTAAACTTGTTTTTCCACTATCTTTCATTTCCCCTGTAATTTTCCCTTTTCACTTAAATAAAGAGGACAATTAAACAAGGGCTTTTTTGATTTTAGTATTGGCATAACTGTCTTCGAAAGCAGATGTGCAACAGTATATGAAATTTGACAGCATTTTCCAGTTCACACACAATGGTACATATAATTTTACACTTGGCAGTTCAAAAGATTTACTACTAACTACAAAACAGCAGGAAGAAGACAGCAAACCAGAGATACAGAAATTTGGAAAACTGGGGGCAAAAATTTAAATTTAAAGTAAATGATGTTGAAAATTTAAATTTAAATTCTGAACATTAACAAAATTTCTTTCACTTTTAGCTGCAGTACCAAGTAAACATAGTTTCTAGCAAGAAATCATCTCTGTTAGATCCTAAGAAAACCATCTTGCTTCTGTTATATTTTCTCGTTTTTAGTTTAATGTAACCTTCCTAGCAGCTGCTAATCAGTTCAAAGTATAAAACAACTGAGTCTAATTGCTGCTGTGGGAGGAAATGACATGTTATCTCAATTTTACAAAGTAGTGTCTTTTTACTTACGTGATTTCTTAAATGTGAATGAAGATGAGTTGAAGAGAAGCCAGTTACATGGCAAAGTTGCATAAGATGCATAAAACTGGCAAATCAGGGGACATGCCTTATAAGAAATTCCATGCAAAGTGCTTGCTGTTCCTTTTGTCTTCAATTCAATTCTGAGTTATGGCAACTCTATCCCAGGGTCTTCTGGCAAGATTTCTTCAGAGGGGGTTTGCCACTGCTTTCATCCCTAAGGCTGAGACAGTGTGACTTCCCAAGGCCACCCAGTAGAGGTTCCATGGCTGAGCAGAGATTTGAACTCTGATCTCTAAGAGTATTTGTCCAAAACTGAAATCACTACACCATGCTGGTAGTCTTTGTTTGTTTACTGAAAGTGCAAGCATGTGCTGAAATATCATCTGCTCTTCAAAAAGCGATCTCATGTTTACACAGTAATCAGTTTACTTGTTTACAATGCATTTGTTACAAACACAAGAAATCTGAGCATGTCACATTTTAAGGTGCTCATTCATGGTGTTCATAACAGCCAGTGCTTTCTATGGCCATTTCCACACAGGCTACAAAAAACAGTGCAGAGCGTCCTCCAAAGAGGACGTCTGCACCGTAGAGTGGACTGGGTCGGGCTACTTTTTGTAATTCTGCAATTTTTGTAATTCCGCTCCGGAACGTCCAGAAGTGGTTGTGCAGCATGCTTTTTAAAGACATGTTTAAACAGGTCTTTCAAAAGCATGGAGCGCGCCACTCCGTTCCGGCGCTCCGGTGCAGATTTGCAGGCTCGCACCAGTGCGAGCCTGCAGATCTGCCAGGGGCGGGCTTTAGGCTGGCGAGCTTCAGCGGTTGGTGGAGAGCCTCCACCAACCGGAAGCCACCATTTTCGTCCCCAGAGCAGTGTGGAGCGGTGGCCACGCACTGCTCCAGAGCAGCCTGGACTACAGTATCGAGCCAAGAAGTCCGGTAAGTACCAGCAGAGGTTGTTTCCACCGCCATGTGTGGAAATGGCCTATGTGAGCAGGGGCAGTGAATCCACGCCAAGCTTTCATCAGGACCTTAAAGGGGCTGGCCAAGGTACTGAAGCCCATCCTCCAAATACAGTGATTTGTTTGAGGTTTTGTCCAAACTTTAAAAGTCATCCAAACTTCTGAATTCTGTTTCCTAAACAGGTTCAGCACCTTGGATAGCACCTTGAATTAAACCTTGGAGTTGATTTAGCATCTCCATTTGACACGGAAGCCACCAGCCACCAATCAAGGTATATAGGATGGGGGATGTAACACTTTGTGCTCCCTTTTAATGGGGTTCATGTTTTAAATTGATCAGTGGATGAAGTAAAAACAAGAATTGCTTTCCCCAATGTCCCTGGCTATGAGGAAGCAGCTGGAACACACTCTCTTTCTATGCCCATCCACAACAAGGCATGGCAGAGGAGCCAGCAGTAGGCTCCAAGACAAATGGCATCACTTTAGGCAAATGCTCATTCCACCTCGCACCACTTCTCACTCTGCCCAAGGGTGATATCGTAAGCCCAGGAATGCTGTGAGTCTTTTAATAATACAAGGTAGGTTTGTTTGAAACAGCCTTCAACAAGCTTAAGGGTTGTTTTTCTGGACTGAGACAGCAAGACTCTATAGAGAAGAGGCAGCTAACTGTGTGGGGATAACTGTGTGGGAAACAATTTTCTATCCCCAGATTCCCCATGAATTGTGCTCTCGCTTTCTCTCACATACACACATACATCCAAACACCCCCAAATACCTTCTTTTCTCTGTGTTTCTTCTCCAAAATGGTGACTAGAAGTGATATTATGTGTCATTGCCTGTTGCCATTTTGCAGGCTAGATAGAGCGAAAAGAAAGTATTTGAGAGCAGTTGGGGAGCAGGTGAAGTATTGGGGGGTCAGGGAAGGTTTTTTGCATTAGGGGTTTATGTATGATTTTCAGGGTGACTTCCCCTCAATATTTTTTTTTTAGAACATTGGAGGTTCAGGGTTTTTTTATTTGATTGGAGGCAGGTCTGGGGGCCACATGCGGCCCATGGTCTGAACATCCTCCATGCCTGCTGTGCTGGAATCCAGATGAAACACATGAAAAATGTGAAAAGTGGAAATTCTCTAGGCACTGCTCGTACACATCACAGTTCTAGCCCACTTTTTAAATCCGCCTTAAGGAACTCTAGTTAAACACCGACTGACAAGCCCAAAGCAAAGCGTTAGATACAGACTGACAAGAATAAGGCAAAGAACCTTCAGACTTCTACAAAGAGAGAGAGATGGAGAAACACACCTACTTCACCATGTCTTGGGTTTCTCTTCCTCAGTACCTCTCCCCCATTCACCCATATTTACATACATGTCTGTCCCTCCTTGTACATTCCACCATCTTCACTGGCTTGCTTATAACTATCTGGTTATCATTTTCCCAGGATGCCTAATTGTCCTGGGGGTCCTTTGATCAAAGTACTTGTGTGTGTGTGTGTGTGTGTGTGCGCGCGCGTGCCTATCTTTCTTTTTCTTTTCGACCTTCCTACCTTGTGTTTGGGGGTTCATGCCAGCTCTGTGTTCCACCTGGGGATACGGCGGAGGTGTAATTAATTTATTCACCCTAACAATGATATGCACATTCTTTGTGGTAGCGTTAGAGCAGGTTAAACACACAGCATACCCTCCAACTGTATGATTTAACAGGGTCTTGATTTTGTTTTTTGCTTTTGTTTGTTTTGTGCTGACTCATTGGAAAAGACAGTACTGCTTGGTAAAGCGGAATGCAGTAAGAAAAGAGGAAGACCACACTACAAGTGGATAGACTCAATCAAGGCCATCATAGCCTTTGGTTTGCAAGACTCGAGCAGGGGCAGCTGATGACTGAGGCTCTTGGAGATCTCTCATTCATAGGGTCACGATACGTTGAAGCTGACAGAATGGCAAACAACAACAACAACAAAGTATCCTCTGCATTCACTTTGATTTTTCCTATACCTGCAACTTTCTGTAAGTGTTGTAGGGGGAGATCGTTGGAGGTGGGGATACTCCTGAAGAAGATTAAAACTGGAAAGGACTCTTTGCTTCTTTCGATACAACACTGTCACAAAGGGAACTGACAATTCAAATAATTCTGACAGTTTGACAGCTTGCCTAGGACACGATGCCATGAATTAATCTGTCTTGGCAACTGTCTCCCGGTGAATATTTAAATAGGCTGGTAGACAACACTAGAACTTTGAAATATAATATATTTTGGCAGTCAGAGGGAAGCAGTAAACCTGAGAGCCAAATTAAAGTATAAGCAGCAGTTTTACCTTTCTCAGTCTCAGCAACAATTCCATGCATTTAAGGGATTTTTTTTAAAATCCATCTTCTACAGTACCCATCAGCCAATAGTTTTTGTTTGTTACAACACAGATAGAATCACAGAATCGTAGAGTTGGAAAGGGCCCTATGGACCATCAGGTCCAATTCCCTGCTCAGTGCAGCCAGAGCACCTTCAAACACAACTCCATCCAATTGAGTGACAACTGTTTTATCAGAGACAGACAGTTTCAAACTACGTCCTAGGGAACCCCAGAGTTCATGAGAAGTTCATCTGGAGTTTCCTGGTGAGAAGATCAGTGGCAGCGGACAAGCATTGCTTGAAAGACTGTTTGTCCGCCACTACAAATGTTGTCCAGCAGCGTAGGAGTTGCTGGCTGTGGTCTAAAGGTGGCTGTGAACGCCAAGAGCACTGGTTGCAGTCCCTCGTGAACTCTACATGCCCTACAATAAAAGAATGCTTCCAAGAATCTTCTGTGATGGAAGATACCTTCCAGGTTGCTCAATTATTATTTAACCCTGAGCTCAGTCACTTACCTTATCTTCTAAATTCTTCCTTGAGTTTCACTTTAAGGAACCTATGGCAGCTTCCAGTATAGAGGATGTGTATGTTTTCAGGGGTTTTGACAGTACATGGCTGAGCCTCAAGGCAGTTCCCTGGATGAAATAACTTAGGCAGATATTATTTGTTTATCAGAAGGTGTTGGAAGCAGTGAGGCATCAGGGTTTGTATGAAGAGATTAATGGGAGAGAGGACCTAGATAATGCCTGATTTTTGCTTCATCTCTCTGTATCTTTCTTTGGTCTATGTACTCAAACCTTTTCCTTCCTTCTTACATGTTGATGTCACTTCCCCATTCTTCAAGAAGTCAATCTCTTTGCTCCCGTTGTTTGGGAAAGGAGTAACAATGGGGCTCCAACACCAGTAATGGCTGCTAGCTCACCTCCACACATGAGAGCCAGCTTTTAAGGGGTGCTTGTAACCAAGTACTAGTCAACTTCTTTTGTGTGTCTCCTCTCCTATCCCAAGATGGATTTCCTGAGGCAATAAATGCAAGTTTTCCTTTTTATCTTCTAAGAACATCCTGAATAATTACTATTGTTTCTACCACAAGCTCGTACTACACTAGGCCTGCTGCACTCTGCATCAACAACAAGTACCAAGCTTTCAGTCAGTGTTACAGTTTCCATCTCTGAACTCTAACTTCCTCTATGTTCCTTCCAGGCACTACTCACTTCCTACTCCTGCTTCAAACGCCAACCACAATTCAGCTATTAAAGCTGTCAACTCTTCTTTCTTTCTCCGTTGTCCCTCCTTCCCAACATTCTGAGGGCTGTGATAACCTAATCTACCAAGTGGGCAGGCATGCCAGTTCTAATGTCCATCAAGGGCTCCTTGGCAGTCCTATTGCTTTGGAAATGTTTCCAAGAAGAAAACTTGCCCACCATTCCTGATCTTCTCCTGAAAGGACACAATTTCAGAAGCAGGATTGGATATGTCCCACCTCGAGGTAATGAAAGATGATGGTGAAACCTACCAGCACCTCATACAAAACAAGTGTGCTCCCCAGAGCTTATATGAACTTATTTGCAGTGGGTAAAATTTCCACAACAAACAGAAAGCATTCCTCATAGTACTCTCGTTGATGCATGGAATTCGGTAGTGTATGTTCATAGTGTGACTACCTCTAGAGGCTAAAAGAAAAAAAAAAGATTGACCACGCATCAGAATTTAGGCTACTTTCCAGGATACACGCTCAAACTGAGACATGTATAAACAGATACACAAAGGCCATTTCCGCACGGGACTGTTATAGTGCTATGATTCCACTTTCAACATCCTGTGGAATTCTGGGATTTGTAGTTTACTGAGGCCAAAGAACTCTCTGCCTGAGAATTCTAAAGGCCACTCCCTAAACTGCAAACCCCAGGATTCCATAGGATGCTGAAAGTGGAATGATAGCACTGTAACGGTGTAGTGCAGAAATGACCAAAGTAAAACACACTTCACACTACTGTTAGTATGTAGTTCACATGTTATGGCTCCCCTGAGGACAGAAAATGGTAAGTTATAAATTTCACCTTAATTATCCATCAAGACAATAATTAAGGATAATCCAGTTATTCTGTCGAGTTTTGAGACTCTTAAGCAAATTAATTTATGGTTCAGAAAAGAGACAATCCTAGGTGTATTAAACTTTGACCTACTAAACGACAGTGATTGAAAATCTCTGCCATGCACCATGGACATTTCGGCTAACACCTAATGAACACTGTAGGACACCCCAAGATATTGCAGACAGGAGATATCTGTAGGAGATATCTTTACTCACCCTCACCATATAATTTCAAGCTGCAAGTCAGATAATACATTTTGGCTGTATCAGTTTCTAGTTCCAAATGGAATATTTCCAACATTTCGCCACAGGGCTGGCACAGTTCAACAACAGAAGCTGCAGTGTGGTTCTCCAAATATTCATAGAATCAATAGATTCACAGAATAATAGAGCTGGAAGAGTCCACCCCCATGCTCAGTGCAGGCTCTCTTGCTAAAGCATCCCCAGGAGGTAGCTGCCC
The DNA here is from genome assembly GCA_030412105.1 of Cyclura pinguis. Lineage (NCBI taxonomy): Eukaryota > Metazoa > Chordata > Lepidosauria > Squamata > Iguanidae > Cyclura > Cyclura pinguis. Next base: position 12,796,623 of record CM059601.1, on the reverse strand, counting down.
AGCCTCTTTTTGAACATGTCCAGAGAAGAAGACCCCTCTCCAGGCAATTGGTTCCATTGCCAAACTTTCCCTATTGTCAAGACATTCCTTCTAATGTTAAATCAAAATCTCCTCTCCTCTAACTTCAAACCATCAAACTTGGACATACCCTCTGGGGCAGCAGAGAATAAGCTTGCCCCTCCCCTCTGTGATAACCCGTGAGGTATTTAAAGAGTGCAACTATCTCATCCCTCAGCCTTCTTTTCACCAAGCTGAACATGCCCAGCGCCTTCAACCTCTCCTCATTTGATTCGTCCTCCACAGTTCTTATCACCCTCATTGCCCTTCTCTGAACTTGCTCCAACTTGTCTATACCCTTCTTAAAGGGAGATGCCCAGTACTGAACACAATACTCCAGAGGAGACTCAACCAGCACAGAATATAGGGGGGCTATACTTCCCCCAGTTTGGAAACTATACCTCTATTAATGCAAGCTAAGACAGCATTTGCCCTCTTTGCTGCAGCATTATACTGCTGGCTTTCATTCAGCTTATGATCAGCAATAATCCCAAGGTCCTATGCACATGTAATCCTGCTGAGCCAAGTGTCCCCCATCTTATAACTGTGCATTCATTTTTCTGGCCTAAATACAGAATTTTGCATTTGTCTCTGTTGAACTTCACTGTATTAATTTCAGACCAGTTTCCTAGTTTATCGAAGTCCTTTTGAATTCTTTTCTTATCTTCCAATGTATTAGTTATCCCTCACAGTTCTGGATGATCGACAAATTTGATAAGGATACTTTTCACTCCGTCATCTAAATCATTGATGAAAATATTGAAAAGTGTCAGCCCTAGGATGGAACCTTGAGGCATTTCACTTGAGACATCCTTCCACAGCCACCGATGACAACTCTTTGAGCACAGTTTTCCAACTGATTGTGAATCCATCTGATGGTGTTTCCATCTTTTCCATCTTTAGTCAGTTTGATAATCAAAATATCATGGGGGCCTTTATCCAAATGCTTTGCTGAAATCAAGATAAATGACATCCACAACATTCCTACCTTCTAGTACACCAATGACCCAATCAAAAAAAGATACAAGATTAGTGTGGCAGGATTTATTCTTAACCAACCCATGCTGGCTCCTACTAATCATTCCATGGTCATCAAGATACTTGCAGATGGACTCCTGTATAATCCATTCTAATATTTTTCCTGGTTTTGAGGTCAGGCTGACAGGTCTGTATTTACCCAGATGTTCTTTTTTGTAATTTTGAAGAGAGGGACAATGTTCGTCCTTCTCCAGTCCTCTGGCACTTCACACATTCTCCAAGAGTTCTCAAAAATTATGGCAAGGGGTTCAGAGAGTACCTCAGCAAGTTTTTTCAGTACTCTGAGATGCAGTTCATTTGGCCCTGCAGATCTGAATTCATTTAGATTTGCTCATTTAGGTTATTAAAGTTAATATTAGTTCAGCTTCTAGGCAATCAGAAGCTACAAAAGTTCACCTAACTTAATGGTATTCGGAATACTGAGATGTTAAAGCAAGTATGAGAATCATGCGGTCCTCCGGATCTCACTGGACTGCAAACTCATCAGCCCTAGCCAACATAAGCCAATTGCGGAGAATTCTGGGAGTTGAAGTCCAACTGTATCAGGTCAGCCCCATGATTACCATGCCTGTTTAAAGAAAATTGGCAGCAATGGCTATTTCTTTCTAGTGGGCTTAGGGCTGTGGTCGTTGAAAAAGACTTTCATCTCTTGAATGAGCTATTTTCTCTTAACTGTGGTCAGGGTCTCACCATCAAGTCCATGCTATCTAGAAAGGTGAGAGCTGCCCAGTTATGAAGTACATGTACACAGTCATGGCACTGTATAAAAATATATGTATTTGCATATCATACAAATCCAGTGGCTGGGTCACTGGTCACTGAAGCTGTAGTCCAAATAACATTTCCAAACTATGAAAATCAAAGACAGATGTAACATTACAGTGCAGGATATCTGTATCATATCCACCAAGAATTTCTCAATGAGAACAGACGTGTATTGCAACACTCCAGTTCTTTAAACTGAGGATAATACTGCCCAAGGCACCACAATTTTTATTCTCACTTTTGTTCTCTGTATTTGCAGCCAAACTAAACAAGGAAATTTCAGTTCCACATAACACTTTTAACTCCAAAGTTTTTTTGTGAATTATAAGTCCCCAGGACCTCAAAGCCCCCTTCACCTATTTGCTTCCTTTCTTTCTTTAAATATTTTTAGGGAAGAAAATTGCTCCAAAATGCCACCAAACACAGTCTGGAGCATTGTTTTCACTGCTAGAGAGAACTCCAACGTGAGCATCAAGATTCCTTTACCTGCAAAACATCCTTTAATAAATTATACCATTTAACAGAAAAAGAAATATTGCTGTATGATTCATGAGCAAAATCAAAAATCAAAGCTGGGTATTTACTTTATTGAACCATTAAAACATTGACAAATTGTTTAGTTCTCCAGGAATTTGGACTCCAGAGGAGGAAGAGGACCCTGATACAATGAGCTTCAACATTTTTTAAAAACCACAAATATCTAAACAAGTCTTTATAAAAAGTAGGAACATAGGAAGGGTTTCTCCATGACTTTTTGTCACAGTTTCCCACCATTCCAACTCTGCTATGCATCCCTGCTTCTTAGTTGATTTAAATGTCATATCTTCCAACATTTCACAGATGAAAACTGGGATATGTGGGGACAAGCAACATCTAAATGCAGAGAAGATGTTAAATACTATTTATGAGGAAGAACACATAAGCGAGGAGAGACAGCAGCTGTTTGATTTTGCTACAGCTTACTGGGAAGGGTGAGATTCCTTTGCCTTCTCTCTTCTCCTTGCTGAGTCAATTCAGTGCGAACTACTTCTGCACCTGAACTTAGTTTGCAGCGATTAAAATAAGCTGAGGACAAAGGGAAGAAGTGGGGGAAGGAGAAAAACTGGGACTGACAAAGTGGGATGACAGAGGAATACTGAGGACTGTCTCTGCCAAATAAGGACAGCTCGAGGGTATCACATGGTTATTTTTAATAGGCAACCATTCCACCTTGAGCCAGTTATAAAACCAGCAAGACAAACTCTGATACTCTTGTCTCCTAGTTTACAACAAAAAAACCTTTTCAGCAGCATAACTGTCATCTTTACCTGAAACTCAGCAGCTTTTTTTCTCCTAAGGGATACTGAAGCTGTTTGTCATTCCTAGCAGAGATGTGGCTTATCACGTGACTCAACAAAGTTCCAAATGGATGGCCACTTCTATTAAGCAGCATTGCCATGACTATGCTTACACATAAGAAAGGAACACAACACAGGAGAGAATCCATACAAAGGATGAAAGTACAGCTGGCCCTCAACTTTTGCAGGTTTAACACCCATGAATTTATTTGCAAGTTGTAGCTGCTGCTTAACTAGCGATGTAGCTATGTAGGTGGTGCTGGTATTGTACTGTAATGACAGGGAGTGGCTGAGGGGGTGGGCGCAGATGTTGGCTCTGCCTTTCTTCCTCCTCCCCCTCCTGTCGCTGCTGTTCTCCTACTCTGCTGGTCTCCAAGCTTTCCCCCTGCGCCTCCCAAACGACCTTGAAGAAGATTTTTGCAGCAACCACGGCAGGGCCAGGCAGTGGCAAAAGCTCATCCTTCTCACCCAGCACTGCCTCTCTGCTGTCTGCTCCCCAGAAACGGGGGATCGCGAAGCACTGTCCAAAAAGCAGCTTGTGCACATGGAAGTCAATAACTCCACTCCCCAGAAACGAGGGATCATGAAGCAGTGTCCACAAAGCGGGTTGTGCACACGGAAGTCAATAACTTTCCTCCCCTGAAGTGGGGGATCACATGGCACTGTCCAAGGATGGACTTTTCTTGTAAGTTCTTCACTTTCTTTTGTCGTTTGGGAACACTTTCAGAAGCACTAGAAGAACTATACTTCGGAGACAAGATGACTGTATAGTTGATCTTTTTGGCTGCAAAAAAATGCAGTCCGCCAGTCCAGCTCTGGGAGAATCCAGGACCTTTTCTAGGGGAAGGCTTGGAGACCAGTGGAAGAGACAAGGTCTGCTGCTGCAAAAACCTCCTTCATTGTCATCGGTCATCCTTCTCTTTCTTCTCCTCAAGAAGGACGATGGCGCTGAAAGAGATTTTTGCAGTAGCTGAGTCTGTAGCGTGCATGTCTGGGGCCTAGAGACATTTGCACTTTTCCCAGTTTCGTTGGGGTCCTGTTCTCTAACCCTACCCCCTGCAAAAGTTGAGGGCTGACTGTATGCGTAATCATAGACTCCTATATCGAGAAGGGATATCAGTGATCATCCAGCCCCTCAGAGGGCCCTCCCTAAACTGCAAACCCCAGGATTCCATAGGATATTGAAAGTGGAATAATAGAACTATAACAGTCTGGTGCGGAAATGGCCCAAGTCAGTCTATTCCATTATCGAACAGCTCTTATTGCCAGGAAGCTCTTTCTAATGTTTAGTCCCAGTACCTGCTTTCTTATAATTTGACTCAGCTATTTCAGAGCCTGCTGCCTAGTGCAGCACAAAACAAGCTTGCTCCATCTTCCATGAAACAGCCAATCAGATATTTAAAGATGACTCTTATTGCTTCTCAATCTCCTATTTTCCAGGGTAAACATATCCAACTCCTTCAACTGTTCCTCATGAGGCTTCAAGACCTTTCACCATCTTTGTCATCCACCTCTGGATACATTCCAGCTTTTTGATGTCCTTTTCTCATCCTCCAACATTTCACAGATGATAACTGGGACAGACAAGGCCAGGCAACATCAGAATGCTGTCAAGATGGCAACAGTTTTTAATGAGGAAGAACACACAAGCTAGGAGAGGCTGCAGCATTTTGCTTTTGCCTGCGCCTACTGGGAAGGGCACAATTCAGTGCCTCCTTTTTCCCCCGCTGAGTTTGTGAAAGCTACTTTTGTACTTTGAACTCACTGAAGCTGAAGTCAAAAGGGGAAAGTGGAAGGAGGAAAGAGAAACCAAGACGTTTTTAAAGCAGCAGGGGAAAAAATGGGACAACAGATTAATCAGGACTCTCTCTGTCACCGAGACAGTTGGAAACTATGTCTTTTTAACCTGTGGTGTTTGGAACTGGGTGCAGGACTCCAAAGATATGAGGTCTGACCAAAGCAGAATGGACTGGTACTCCCACTTCTCTTGATCTGAGCACTATGCAGGACGAATTGTACAATACTGAAGCCCTTCAGTGTGGTGTTGGTAGTGGAAGGATGCTTTTCCTTCAGTGCTGAGGGTTCTGATAAAGAATTCTCTGAGCCAAAGGAGTGGGTCAGGACTACTTTTTCATGCCATGCAGACTCATAAAGCTCTCTGCCTGTGGTAAACTCTACTAAGAGGTATCGCTCTCCGGCTGTCATCAGGCATGGTCCCTCAACTCTGTAGCTGTGGTTTCATAACCTTTCCGCAACTCACCTTTTTGCAGAGCTGGGGTGTGGGGATCGTGCAAGCAGCCTCTAGCGAGAGACTCTCACGTCCCGGTTCCTTCAGCTCTGCAGCTGCTGCCTGCTCACGCGAGAGCCCCTCCTCTTCCTTCTGCAGTGCAGCCTGGGACTTTCCCAGGCTACGCTGGGGCAGGAAGCATGAGCACCCGAGCTCCGGAGCTCCACACGCATGGCAAGTGAGTGCAGGGCCCCGGAGCGATGCGCAATTGCGCACCATTTTCGGCTCACAGCCGAAAATGAAAAAGTGCGCAATCAGTGCCTTTCAGACCCTGGAGCATCGCACGATAGCGAATGCCTCGTGTGGACCGCTCCTCGCAGTCGTGCGACACTCCAAGGGCCCTTTTGCATGGCAAATGCCATGCGAAAGCACATTCATTTTTCTTAAAAGCATCTTTCAGTTTCAATTCAGTCAGCCCTCCACATTTCCACGTTTTACTTTCATGGATCTGATTATTTGTGAATTCTTCAAACCCTTGTCCCCCCCAGGACCTTTTCTTTTCAAAGGGAACTTTCCTGTTAGTGGCTCTGGTCAGGATGTACAGCCCTTTAAAAACCCCATTAAAGACAATGGAAGATGCTTTGGGGAACATCTGAAACATATTTGAAGTAGGTGACAAAATAAGTGCTCCCCGCACTCAGACATCACAAGCATTTACAGTAGCTGTATTAGCTCTCAGGCCCTTGTAGGTGGGCCTGACTGTACCCCTTTTCTTTCTCCATCACTACTGATTAGATCATGCATTGCTTGACACACACTCCAATGAGGAACAGGAGTTGCAGTAGGAAGAAAAACTGCCCGAGATCCCTTTAGAGATCTAAAACTTCATGTACTAGTTGGCTCAGGTTTTTGCACAAAGATACATTGCACTCTTTTCACTGGTCTCTGCAAATATACAGGCCTTCCCACTATACACACCATCCTACTTTTTGTAATGAATGGACATTTCACTAGCATTATATAGCTTTGTATTTTACTAGTGTCTTTGCCCTCAAATTTGCTGTGTCCCCAAGATACAAATCCAACCATGAAAATTCAAATACCCAAGGCAATTCACAAATGGGAGAGCTTGTTTAGCTTAAGAGCTGCAGCAGGAATAGATGGGGGAAAGGAAAGGCCTGGCGAGGGATTAAGATTAGCATTGCTTATGCACTTACGTAATATTTGGCCTCAATTTGACTTCGGAGCATGCCGATGCATTATTCACAATGCAGGGCTACAGCAATCACTGTGAGCATAATCAAGGCCACAGTAATATTTACAATAATTGGAAAAATCAATTATTTGCCGCTCCTAGATCTGTTGTGCTTCTGAGAGGAACGCAAACAATTATTGCTGAGCTAGCAATGAACCAGGAGATGGCTTTTATAACTATTACTAATCTTTTTCTTGTTCTTGTAAAGGTTATGCAGATGTTGGGGAGCAGATAAAGAGCGCTGCACTGGAAGCTGTTCCACTGCAAATCTATAAATACAGACATAATATAAATACCTTCTGTCTCTGAGTGTATCCACTCTACATAATCATATCATTTCCTGCTACTTTAATTGTCCTGGCTCCATCATATGGAATCCTGGGATTTGTAGTTCTGTGAGATACCTAGAATTTTCTGCTAGAGAACCCTAATGCTATAGTTTAAAGGAGTGCATTAGAGAATGTTAAGTCCTTCACCAGGCTGCAAGTCCAGATTCTATAGGACAGAGCCATGACAGCTCATAGGACCATAGAGCTGGAAGACACCACAGGGGCCCCTGAGTCCAGCCCTCTGCAATGCAGCAGTACACAATTAAATCATTCCCAACAGATGGCCATCCAACCTCTGTTTTAAAACCTCCAAAGAAAGAGACTCCGCCATGCTCTGAGGCAGTGTATTCCACTGTCAAACTGCTCTTCCTCTTCCCAATGTTCTTTCTAATGCTAACAAAGTAGATGTGTTCCAGGGCATGACTTCTATAACAGAAAATTTGGTACCAGATAGAGAAGAATGAGGATGGTTTCCATAGCACATGAAGAGTAGTTCAACATGTTTAGCAAACTTTTGCTCAGAACTAATATCCACATGTGAAATGAAACGATCAGGTCAAGAACACCTTATATAAGCAAACAAAAACATTTTGAACTTTCTAGAGAAATACTGGAAGGCTTATTTCTAAAATGCTTCCAATACTGATCTGTTTCTTTCACCAGCCTCCACTTTTCTTACGATTTCCATTTTGATGGCCAAACTTACAGATCCATGTTTTTTTTGACATGCTGGGGGTATATGAAGCAGCAGGCTGACCTGCTCTCCCCTTTTCTCTCTGGCCCTTTTCGCACGGCATTTGTCATGCGAAAAGGCCCCTGGAGCATTGCAAGACTGCGAGGAGCAGTCCACATGATGCACTCGCAATCACGCGACGCTCCAGGGGCTGGCAGGCGCCAATCACGCACTATTTCATTTTCAGCTTTGAGCCCAAAATGGTGTGCGATCATGCATCACTCCGGGGCCCCGCGCACATTTGCTGTGCGTGCAGAGCTCCGGAGCCACGGCACTCATGCTTCCTGCCCCAGTGCAGACTGGGAAAATCCCAGGCTGCACTGCAGAAGGAAGAGGGGGGGTTCTTGCGCTACCTGCTCACTAGCAGGCAGCAGCTACAGAGCTGAAGCAATGGGGACACGAGAGCCTCTTGCAAGAGGCTGCTCACGCAATCCCGACACCCCAGCTTTGCAAAAAGGTGAGTTGCTGAAAGGGCCCCTGTTTTGCTGTTCACACATGCTCAATAATGAATTCTGGAGGGAGATGCTATTTACCTTACCTGTTGTAGGCAGGCATGCACAGCTACAGTAGGACCACTCTTTCGCAGCTCAGGCTTTATTGCATTGTTTATTGCAGGCATGCTACTGCAACCCTACACTAAAAGTCTGTGTTTCTCCAGCCCTTCTTCGCCATCCTCCCAATACCAATGTCGACATTACTGAAAAAAAATTCTGCTAGACAGAGTGTTATCATACCCTATCACCCTTCCTAAAAGATATGCAATTTTCATAAATTGGACTTAATGACCAGAGAACATGGTTAGGGTCACGCTGACCAGAGATCTGTTCAAGATGATGAAAGTTCAGATAGGAACATGCAGAAAACCCTAGTGCTGATGGGTTTATGCTAATTGCTTCACCACTTCAGGTTCCTGGCATTTTTTAGTACAATGAAGGACAAACTGCCCAGATTGGTGAGCAATTAGAGACCATCCCTTGACTTTACCCTACGGAGACCTTCTCTATACACCCTACTTGACTAAACATTAAGAGATTGTCATGAGTCCCATCAATGTTCTCTCACTCTGGAGTTAAACAAACAGCCCATTCCACACCTCTTTGTCAATCTGGTAGGAAAGCCATTTACAGCTTTCTTAACGCACCCCTTCAGGGTGTGAAAAAGCATATAAGGTACCTTGCTTCGACTCCAGCCAAACGTAGTCCAGACTGCCACTCTTCTGTGCTACCCTCAGATGCTGTCTGAGCCTCTCCGCTGCATCCTCCTTCTTCAAGTAACTATCACCCTTTCCACCCCAATCTCTCTCTCTCCAACCTTTCTTGCCTCACTTTCCAATAGCCTTGTATGGTTTTTAAGAGTGTCTGACTTCTCACGTGCTTGTCAATTCAAATAAAATACTTTATTTAACTTTAACTGGAGTTCTCTCTATTGTTAGTACTGGCAGACACAGGTGAAAAAATCCTATCGTTACCCTTCTCTCACAAGCCTGCTTTGAGCCATATTCCCCCCTGAATTCTAAGGAGATGCTGGCATTGTGGGTGGACCCCAACATCCCCTACCTCTTAGGGTAACAAAAGGATGAGGAAGAAAGAAGAGTGAACATAAAAAGACTTTGTTTAAAAAAAAAAGAGCTCCTTTGCCAAAGGTTTATTAACTGAGGTATGCCTATACAGTATTGGTTTTACATTTTACATTGGGTTTACATAGAATTCTCCTCTGAGCACAATATTAGCTGCCCAGAAGCATCTCCTATGAAGAAATTCTATTGGGAGGGCCAAAAGATTTTGTTATTGTTATTGTGCGCCTTCAAGTTGTTTCTGACTTATGGTGATCCTAAGGTGAACATATCAAGGGGTTTTCTTGGCAGAATTAATTCAAAGTACCAGGAGAATCAACAGGTGAGAGACCGAGGGGAATTGCATTAGGGTAGTAGAACAAGGCAGATGCTGGTTAGGCTTAACCGCAGCTGTGTTTTGAACTGTAACACAGCCATTGCAGGAAATTAATTGCACCAATAGTATGTTCAGAGGTAACACATTAAACAAGGAAAATACTTGTCAGTAAGAAAAATGCTGCTCCTTCTAACTAGGTGTGATATTAAATGTACGAAAGCATTTAATGTTTTTAGTCCCTGCTCCCACAACAGACATACACTTATCAAAACATCCTCCAGAGAAACCAGTTGTTCCCGTCAGCTGGTTACTGAAGTTAGTACCGCAGGCTACAAATTGTAATTAAATTTAGACAACCCATTTTTGAAACCAGATAACTCTGAGGTGCACACCCCTAGGGTACCCTTAGTATCCTTACCAAGTTTCAGCTGCCTAGGTTTCAGTCTTGGAGCCACAGTGGAAACACACGCACACTTTTTTTATTAAAGATTAATAGAAATACCAGCTTCGCCTACATAAGAAATCTCGTGATAGGAACAGTGAAGTTGTCATGGTATGATTATATACAGTTAGAGAATTAGACAAAAGAATGGATAAAGAAAAATAGTAAATATAGAAAGCTTACAAAGTTCGAAGAAATGATAGTACAAAATGAAGCAATAGTGGGAAATAAAGCACAGTGAGCAAAATTTATAAATTATTGTCTGTAGAGGAGGAATCACAGGATGCACTCAAAATAGTATGGGAGCAGGATTTTAGAGAAATAATAAATATTGAGAATTGGGTTAAAATATGGGACATGAGAATATTGAGATTTATGTCTGTAAGAAGTAAGGAAAATTTTTATAAGTTAGTTTGGAGATGGTAGTGAACCCTGTTACATTTGAGTCAAATAAATGTTAATAATTTTTACCTATGCTGGAGAGGTTGTCAAGAAATTGGCTCCTACTTTCATATGTGGTGGAAATGTGCAAGTGTATTGAAATTCTGGCAGTTAGTTTTTACAGAAATAAAGGAAATAACTAATCAAAATATACAGTTAAATCCTAAGGTAGCTTTGTTATCAATATTTGATAAGGAACAAAGTAAGTGGCCAACAAGAGAACTAATTTCCATTTTGTTAACTGCAGCAAGGCTAAGGATAGCTAAGAATTGGAAAATAAAGCAACTTAAATGAATGGTATAAAAAGGTATGGGATATAGCTATTAATGATAAATTGACTTGTAGTATCAAAGTAAAGAACGGGGAATTAAAAAGAGATAATTTTATAGATATTTGGGGGAATTTATTGATTATGTGTTAATAAAGGAGAAACGAAATAAACCAACTGAAGAATCATTACAATTTTGGAAGGGGAATGGAGTTATTTGAAGTGAAAGGATGTGGTCATATCTCTACTGGTCCCGGTGGTGGGGAGCATGTACTATCTAATTGTAGAATAGATTAAGATCGAGAATATTTGGTATAAGCGGTTTGTAAGTTTATAGGGGTTTTTTTGTAATAGGTATTGTGTTGTGTGCTTTGTAGTGTTATGTATTTTTATGTTGTTAAACAATTTATTAAAAAAAAGAAAGAAATCCTGTGATTCCTTCCGTTACCCAATGCTCTTTCTATTGTGTTTTTAGCACCAATATTTTGTATGATGAAAAAAGGACACAGAAAGAAAGCAGATAATCCATACAGGAGATAAGATACTATGGAGGGAAAGAGAGAAAATGTTTCCTCTCTCTGCTCGTTCTCCTACCCCTTTCACTGTTTTCCTCCTCCATGCCCTCCTCCAATGCTTCTTCCTCCTCCAATGCTATCCTGTCCCAACACACCAAACAGCAAGCATTGTCTGCTTCTGTCCCTGCTCCGTCTCTCTGAGACATCTGAAGAGTTCTGGACCCTGCAGAGGGGAACAGTATGTAGAAATGTCCAGAGGTTCTGTGAAGAAATGAATCTCACAGGTCTGTATCCAGCTTTATCTTTAAAGAATATTAGGAACACCTAAAGATGGTACAGAAGGCTACATTTAAAAAAAAATAATCAATTTCAAAATCAAAATACTGTTGGCCCTCCACATTTGCTAGGGTGAGGGGTGCAGGACTCTTGTAAAAGTGGGAAAATTGCAAAATGTGTCTGTCTCTGGGAAGGAAGCTAAGGTGTGGTGAGGAAAGTGGACACCTAGAGTCCAAACCAGGTCAGGGAAAGGAAGTGGGTCACAATGGTAGCCCTATACTTCCTCTCTCACACCCATCTCCTTCCTTGGGTGGGGAGGCATCAGGAGAGGGTTTGTAGTGCTGAGAAATAGAGCTGTGAGTCATCCTTAGCTGGCCAGATAGTGGCTGGTTGAGAAGAAGGAGGACCAGAGGCAGGTTTTTATAGGGCTGTGTAGCCTGATTGGAGCTGCCAAGAGAAACTCGCAAATAATCAAATCCATGTAAGTCAAACACACAAATACGAAGTGCCAACTGTAACCCCAACATAATCATCTTGTATTCATGCCATATTTCCAACGATGAGGTTTCATGGTCTTAGAGCTTTGCTCATGTTTCATGTTTTTCCGGCAGGCCTACCCGGTCTATTTTTAATTGTGTTTTTAATTGTTTTTCATTGTACTTTTAATTGCATTTTAACTGTACTTTAATTGTACTTTTAATCATGATATATTTTAATCATAGTATGTTTGTATTAATCATTCTATGTTTTAGTGTATTTTAATAATGATTTTTTTAGTTCTATATTCTGTACAACCCCTTGAACCTTGGGGAGAGCTGGGTAACAAAAACTATTGTTGTTGTTATCATCATCATCATCATCATCATCATCATCATATAGTTATATACACAAATATTTGCTGGCTGCTTGCCGTAACAAACAAACAAACAAATAAATAAATACACATACACACACACATATACATGCATGCCTGCATGCATGCATACATACATACATACATACACAAATAAAGTAGATACGTGCATAATCTCCCCACTCCTCATCTCTAATATCATCCTCAGAAACAGTGCCTGACAATTACAGCAACGCTTAAGAATAATCAAGAAAAGTACTTGTGAGTAGAGAGTACATACATCATCCACTTTTTAAAAACACAGGGAAAAGAAATGCAAAAGCTATTGCAGCATTGTCTCAAGTGAAGCCTCTCCTGCCTTGTGCTTTGTTACTTGAAGGCTGGCCTTCTGGCCTGTTGAAAGTTATGAGCCCTCATGTAGGTGATATACCTCTGAATACTGGGTGTTGAAGATAAAGAAGAGAGCACATCACTTTTATAACCTCTGAATGAATGTGCAGATCAGTATACAGCTGGCTACAAAGTTGGACATAACAAAGCATTTCTTGGGTTCTTCATCGATAACGCTATGCCATTATAAAGCTGTCAGTCTTTGAGTCTCAGGAACCTGTACTTCTTTCTTCACAGGCTTGAAAAATTCAAAACAAATAGCAGATGCACCTGATTGATACTAGATGAAATTAAAAGCCCATTAGCAGCAATATATTGCTACTGAGTTGACTCATAAAACCAACACAAGCAACCCATTCAGCTGACAGGTCAATGAACAAAATGCAGTTGGGATCACATCAGAGAAAATCAATCATAATAACTAGAAATGGGCTATTTTTAATTAAATCATGCACAAAGCTGTCATCAAGCAGAGAAGAAACGAAGCTTTACAAAGTCTTGTCTAGGAATGGTTTGCCTTCCTAAGCTTCATATGTTTCTGGTCAGCTCCTTGTTAAAAGCTGCATAGAATAGCATGTGTCAACTAATCATCCAAAGGATGCTTTGGTCCTAGGACATGGCTAGGCCATGGATACATGATACAGTCACTTTTTCAAAGCTGAGGAGGTTTTGTTTCCTAGACTGGAGACTTCCTAGGACATTTTCTGGTTAGAAGCAAATCAAAGAAAATAAGCAAACACACTTAGCCATAATCCAGAGCTGTACACACTATTGGAGATAATGTTCTTGACAGTAAGAGCAATTTGACAATGGAATCCATTGTTCTGTGAACTTATGGTCTTTCATTCACTGAAAGCCTTCAGTTAGAGGCTGGAAAGCTATCTGTTGGTGATGCTCCAACTCTGAATTTCTTGAACTGAGCAAGAGGGGGGGATTTGATAACCTACAAATATATGATTCTAAAGGCAGATAAATCCTTGCTGTATTTGCCTACAGTCCCACTGACTTTGACAGGACCCTAACTAAAAACTTACAGCAGCAGAATCCCACTTGTAAACTAAAATACTGTATAATATAGATGGCTCTTTCTCATATGGCAATCTATCAAAGATTGAGAGCCAACATGGTGTAGTGTTTTGTTGGACTATAACCCTGAATTCGTTCTGCCATGGAAGCCCACTGGATGACCTTGGGCACATCATACACTCTCAGCTCCAGAAAACCCCATGATAGGATTGCTTTAGGATCACCATTAAGTCAGAAACGACTTGAAGGCACACAACCTGTCAAAGTGGGCATGCAATAAAGTGACAAGTCAGACTATCTGTAATTATTTGACCACACGGTAAGGATTGCATTAATTCTTTTGTTGTTTGTTTGTTTTTCCAGACTACTTATTGCCAACAATTCAGAGGCAGTAAAATGGTCCTCCTTTCTTAAGAAGATCATATGGTTGTGTTATCAAGGGACAAGTTACTTCTGGGTAAACAGCTATTTATAGTTACCCACAAAACTTGGAAATGTCACTTCTTTGGACTGCAAAGGAAGAGCACCCAGACCCCAGCTCCACTGTGACTCAGCCCCAGCAGCTGGGGAGAGCCCCTCTCTCTGGATTCCACCGACTTTGCTCTGGCCTCTCAGGAGAAGGAGACAGCCAGCATCTGATAAACTTAATCCCTTTGCCACTACCATTCACCTTGTACACCTGTGGGCAGGGAAATGTCAGTTAATGATTTGTAGTTCTGGGAAACTTTTGGCTGAATGGCAGGTCATAAACACTCTTTATCAAATAAGCAAAACCACTGGAATCTGAGGATTCTGGAACTAGAATCCTAAAAAGACTCCTGAAATTCTGTTTCTTGGTGTCCAAAAGGTAATTTTTTCTAAGTTCTACTTACACATAGAAAAGTACTTCTTGGATTGACATGACCGAGTAAAAATACATGCCTATTAAGATGAGTAATTTTGCCAGCGTGGCATAGTACAGTTTTCTGTCCACATTCACAGGTTTGACTCTCACAGGTTTGATTATTCATGGTGCCCACTTGCCTACCCCCATTCTACCCCCAGATCTTTTTCTCCTCCTCATGATCTCCTGCCCACTGCTATGGGCGTGATCACCCCAGCGGCAGGTGGGAAGGTGAAGGGAAGGAAGGATCTTTTCCTCTTCCTTGCCATCTCCTACCCGCTGCTGACAGCACAATCGCTGGCATAGGCGCATGGGCAGTGGTGGGCAGGAGAGTGCAGGGAAGGGGGAGAGCTCACTGGGGGGGAGGTGTTTTTTTTTTCACTTTCACAAGGGTTCTGTGCCCCTATCCCCCACGAATATGGAGACCCTACTGTAGTTTGAGTGCTGGACTAGGAAACTGGGAGACCACAGTTTGAATCCTCACTCAGTCATGGAAACCCATTGGGTAACCTTGGACAAGTCACACTCTCTCAGCTTTAGAGAAAGGCAAGGACAATCCCCCCTCGAACAACTTCTGCCAGAAAAAAAACATGATAAGCTTGCCTTAGGCTCACCGTAAGTCAGAAATGACTTGAAGTCACACAGAACAAGATGAATGAGTGATAGATTTAAAAGAAAAATAGTCTGTCCAGTTAGAGGTTGCCTGCAACTAATGTAACCTGATTAAAAGGACAAAATGTTTGGAGTGCGTTATCTCGAATATGGGTGTAAGAAAACTGTACCACTTCAGCCACTGACTGAAGGAGGGATTAATTCAGAGTGGATCTGAAGGATATACTTCATGTTATAATCTGAAAGGCTACACACTCTGTATCTGTCCATGTTGCATGGGCTCTGAACGTGGGGAAGTTAGTTTTTAAAAAGTTCCTTCCAGGACCCTCCAGCCAGCAATCGTCAATGGCCAAACTATGTAGCTGTCATGTGAATGCTTCTTAAAAATGGAAATAATGGGAGCATTTAGGAATTGAATCCTGTGTTGAGACCATAAGACTGCAAGGGACTTTAATTCTTTTACACATGCATACACATACACACACCACGCTCTCCAGCATTTCACAGATGAAAACTAGGATGCATGTGACCAAGCAACACAGTGCAGTCAAGACAACACAAGTTATTAATTAGGAATAACACACAAGCTAGGAGAGGCTGCAGCAGTTTGCTTTTGCTCGAGCCTAATGGGAACAGCAAGATCTTACCCCCTGGTCTTCACTCTCTCTGCTGAGTTGAGTGAAAACTACTTTTGCACTTTGAATTCACTTTATGGCAACTGAAGTGAACTGAGGTCAAAGTGGGAAAGTGAGAAGAGGAGAGAGAAACTGGGACATTTTAAAATTCTCTGGAAAAAAAGGATGATAGAAGATTAATCAAAACTTTCCCTGACATGTCAGGACAGTTGGTGCGCATGAAACCCTTGTGGTACTGGGCTGAACCCCTCAGAAGGAAGAGCCTTTCCACACTACACTGGTATAGTGTGCTATTATTCTACTTTCAACATCCTGTGGAATTCTGGGGTTTGTAGTTTACTGAGGCCAAAGAGCTCTCTGGCTGAGAATTCTAAATGCCCCTCCTTAAACTGCAAATCCCCGAATTCCATAGACACTTGAAAGTGGAATAATAGCACTACAATAGTGCAGTGCGAAAAGGCCTGAAATCTCCCATGGGCACACATATAATTTTTTAAACAGAACCTTTAATTTTTCTGTATGAAAATAGACAGCTTATCTCAGTATGCAGATGTGCAGGCTTACTCACAGTGAATTCTAAACTTTAGCATTCACATCAGGACATAGGCTAATCCAGATCAACTGTATGAATCTCTGACAGCAGGACAATTTATATACATTCCTGCACTGCATCCCAGTGAATACTGCTACTCACATATGGACATCACCATTCACCAGTATCTCTGACTTTCTGAGTATCCATAAAATGCATCTGAGGCTGTCAACATTTCCCTATGAATGTAGACAAATTGCCATGTAGCAATATGGAATCAGCCCTACACAGTTCTGATCTGCTGAGCAATCTCTAGCAGGCAGCAAAAGCAGGAGGTTTACTGAGTTTCCAGGAAGGCCAGAATGTATGTCTAGAAGGTCGCATTCAGTTCAGTGAATCACAAGTTACATAGGCCTGACCTATGCAAATGCCAAGAAATGATGAGAAATCAGCTGATTATATTCTGTGTAATTGACACTCCTGCCTGGTAACTGGATGCCTGGGGAACCTGAATGCTTTAAAGTAAATCATTTGAATCATCATTTTCACTCATCTCTGATAATGCAATTGCTAATTTTCTCTATTACTGATTGGTATAGAAATTTATCTCTCATCCTTCTAGCAGCCATGAACGACACAGAGCATACCCTCCAACATTTCACAGAAGAAAACAGAGAGATGTGTGGCCAAGCAGCATTAGAGTGTGGTCAAGATATGGCAAAATTTATTAATGAGGAAGAAGACACAAGCTAGGAGATGCTGCAGAAGTTTCCTTTTGCCTAAGCCTACTGGGAGGGGACAATTCCACTCCTTCCTCAACTTCCCCCGCTACTGAGTTAACTGAGTGCAAACTACTTTTGGACTTTGAATTCAGACTGCAGCAATGTAAACTGTGGACAAAGAGGGAAAGTGGGAGGAAGAGAGAGAAACTGGAACATTTTTAAAGCAGGTGGGAAAGCGGGGCAACAGAGGATTTATTGGGATTACCTCTGCCAAAAGAAGACAGTTGGAGGGTATGTTGGATTGAGTAATTTCAAGCCTTGATGCAACCACAGATTTGATTTTTGAAAATATGAGGCAGAAATCACAGTAAATGTGTAGGAGTTATACGTCTGCCAGAATAGAAATGTCTTCACCAACTAGTGAGTGAAATCTTCTGTAGCAAGGATGGTCCTAGAGTATTCCATCTCACCCACTGGGAAGCCCTCTTCCTTATCACATCACTCTTACCTCCATCTTAGGTGAAACCCAAACAGCAGCCTCTTTTCTCATCAGAGGGTACAAGCAAGGTGGTATAGGACAAGATGATGCCCTGGACACTCAGATCCAAGCCATTTAGGATTTCAAAGATGATCACCGACATTTTTAATTGTGCCTGGAAGCAAACTGAGTGATTTCATCAGAAACAGGCAACTTTCTCAGGAACATTGTATATATAGTTCATCTGCTAGGTTTACGTATGTGCCTTCAAGTCACCTGTTGATTTATGGTGACCCATGAATTTCATAGGGTTTTCTTAGGCAAGGAATACTCAGAGGTGGTCTTGCCAGTTGTTTGCTCTGAAATTTAGCATCTGGTATTGGTTGGTGGTCTCCTATGCAAGTACTAACCAGAGCTGACCCTGCTTTGCTTCCAAGATCAGACAGGATCTGGTGCCCACAACAGTTTAGAGTATTCTCTTCTCAGAGCAGCAATTTCCTCTATAACTAAGAATAAAACTTTTGTTTACAGCATCACTCATTGCTGGCAAGTGGCAATTATGAAGGCTACTGCTCATGTTATGTCTCTGAGAAGGCTTTGAACTGCTGATTGAGAAACCTAAACTAGTTTTGATAAAGAAATAGCTATGAAATAGTTGGCTTGTGCAAAGAACACTGGCTAATGCCAGCTGGTGGCTACCAGCTGGTGCTTGTCAATGGAGACAAGATATCCAGTCAGGATTCTAATCTGAACTGTAAAGAAGTTCTCCAAGGCAGTGAATGCTATCCTCAGATAGATTCTTCACCTTGGACAACTCCTTAAAATTCAAACTAAAATTTCTAACAGATTCACTGCCTTACTGACATGGAAGACACCATCCGCTACTGACTATGGATGGAAAGCGTATTTGTCACTATTCATTTCCCAGTGGAATTTCCCAGTGGATTTATAAACGCTCTGAAAATGCATACTGAAAAGAATAGTGTTGTGGCAAAAGTCTTTATATTTTGAGGAATTAACATGTGCAGAAATACATTTTTTTCTGTGAAATAAACACTTTTTTAACATGGTAAACATGTATGATGCACAGGAAATAGTGAGTTTGCAGAGAAAACACTTTTAGGTGTGTAAAAGAGACAAATTTTTTGCACAGAAAAACCATGGGCATTTCTGCACAGAAAAATTCCCCAAGAGACTTCATAATAACTCGCAGGACCTGTGTAGAAATCTTTGTTTTCTTCCCAAGTAGGAAGAAAACTACAGAAACTCTTTGTCCTTGCATGGAAGGACAAACTGTGCAAACATTTACATTTCTGCCACTGACGTGGGTGAATGGATACATTTAGCCTTTCTGTCTTCCTCCAGCCTGGAAGTCATTTCAAACAAATTAAAAATGAAGCAATACTTGAAGCACCATTCATTTTTCTCAGATCATTTCTTAGGTTTGCAAATGTGTATCTATGCTCAGTTTAACAAATCTTTACATTGTCTTGGCAGCAAGGAGAATGAAAAGTTTATTCTGAACGTGTGGATAAGTCTTCAAGCTATATATGTCTCTCCTCTGGTCTCATGAGCATCATTTTCTCAGTTATTAGTAAAACAAAGACCTTATTTCTCTAAAATCACATGACATATGGAAACCCTTCAACATTTCACAGAAAAAAGCAAGTCATGCCCGACTTCCCATATGTACCAAGGTTCACTTCATTAAATGTATCCCCTGTCATTACTGTACAGCCGGCCCTCCACGCTTGCAGGTTTGATTTTTATGGATTTGAGAGTTTCTTCAACCCTGCTGCCCCCCTTCCCCAAGGGGCTTCTTTTCTGGAGAAACTTTGGCCATTTCCACACGGGGTGAGGGAATCGCCTCATGCCGCTACTTACCGGATTTTCTGACTCCCCGGTCTGGTCCAGGCTGCTCCGGAGCAGTGCGTGGCCGTCGCTCCGCACTGCTCCGGCGTCCAAAATGGTGGCTTCCGGTTGGTCGTGGGTCTCGACCAACCACTGAAGCTCGCCAGCCTAAAGCCCACCCTCCGCTGATCGCAGGCTCGCATTGGTGCGAGCCTGCGAATCTGCATGGGAGAGCAGGCACGCAATGGCACAAGCCGGCTTTTTGAAAAACCTGAAAAATCAGGTTTTTCAAAAACATGCTGGAGGACCACTTGGGGTCGCTCCGGAGCGGACTGAGGTGCGGATCTACACTAAGTAGTCCAGACCCAGTCCGCTCCAAGGTGCAGACGTCCTCCGTGGAGGACGCACTGCACCATTTTATTTAACCCATGCGGAAATGGCCTTTCCCTCTTGGCTCTGATCAGACCACGCAGCCCTTTAAAAAACCACCTCTTGTCCTTGTCCTCCTCCACCAGCTGCTGTCTGGTTCGCTAAGGGTGGCTATTTCTCAGCACTACAAACCCTCTCCCAGTGCCCCCCAGCCCAAGGAAGGAGATGAGCAAGAGAGGGGAAGTATAAGGCCACCACGCTGACCCCGTTCCCCCTTCCCTCTCCTTTCCCTGACCTGAGCCTTTTCCGCACTAACTGCAAACCCCAGGATTCCATAGGATGTTGAAAGTGGAATCATCACGTTATAACAGGCTAGTGCAGAAAAGGCCCTGGACTCGTTTTTTGAGAGGCCTGTGCTTCTAACCCCAGCGAAAGTGGAGGGCCACTGCATGTCTTTATTCTAAAACAGCCTATCCTCCATTCATTTAGAGCTTACTACTTAAGTGCCCGTATACAGGAGACGTGTTCTTGAGCATTACTTCTTTAGCAGAAAATTTGGTACCAGAGACAAATGTGACATAGAAAGAATAGGTTGCTATACAACAATAAAGAAGAGCAGTTCATCATGTTTCAGCAGTTTTTAAATTCCAAAAGTAATGTGCACACATGAAGCAAAACAACCATGTCAGGTAAAATTTGCATAAGTAAACAGAAACATTTTCAACCTTCTAGAGGTCACACTCATAACTGATTTTTTTTTTCTTTCACTAGCCTCCACTTTTCTTCTGATTTCCATTTTGGTAGCTAAACCTTTCCACACAGCGTCACTATAACGCTATAGCAGCAGGGGTTGTTAGCAGTCCAGGAGTCATGCTTCTGCATAACATTGTCACTATCCAGCTACTATCCTGTCCCCAAGAGTCACCAAATCGCCATACTCTATTTCCAGAAAAAATCTGTTAAGAGCCTCCTATGGCGCTTCAATCCTACCAGCCATCATAGTGCAGTACCGTCATAGCACTCGATAGCACTTCCTGTTATGGTGGATCCAGCAGTGGGCGGGCTGTGGCGGTGCCCAGTTTGTCCCTTTCTCAGTGACTCCCACGGCATGGTAACTTTCTCCCTGTTTATTTTAAATGTCTCCTTTGAGACAAAACTTTTTATTTATTTATTTTAAATATATTTTTAAACGGTATAGGGCAAAAGTGCAATCTTGTACTGGCATATCATGCTGTTACAACATCACTGCATTAGTACAGCTTCAAAAAAAATAATCACTGCTCAGTCAGGAGTGGTGGGGCAGGGTGAAGGTGGTGGAAGGAACACTGGTGGCAATACCCATCGCCATAAGGGGAAGGGTGCAGAAAAGAGCATCCCTAACCCAACAGCATGTGAATGGCAATGCCGCCATTATAACGGTATAATGTGCTAATGGCCTCTGGTAAGGAAATGGCCTTAGAAATCTATGCTTTTTAACGTGCTTGCAGGAGCTGGTGAGGCAGGCTTTTCCGCACTCCCCCTTTCTTTCTGTTCTGCTGTTCACACATGCTTATTAGGGATTCTGGAGGCAGCTACTGTTTACCCTGCCTGTTGCAGACAAGCATATATGGCTACGGTAGGATTGGATAGAGTAGCATCCCATTCTTTCCCAACTCTAGCTTTGTTACAGTGTTTACTGCAGACATGCTGTTGCCACTTGACACTGGAAGTCTGTTTTACTCCAGACCTCCTTTACCATCCTTCCATTGTCAATGCTGCTAAAAAAAAAACAAAAAAGAAACCATCCAGCGAAACAGAAGACAAGGAGGAAAAGGGAGCTAAGCAGGCCTAGAAAAACTTTGTAAAAAGGAGCTTCTTTGGTTTAATTAACTGAGATATGCCCATAGTAAATATCTATTATGCAATTTCTTAGTGCTCCTCAGAATGTATTCATATAAAAGTGCATTACAAACACAATGCATCAACCACCCTCATGAAATATTTCATTTGTAGAGGCTCTGGGGAGACAGCTAAACCCCAAAGGACAGTATTTGTAGTGTGATTTCAAGTTAAATATGTTGGAGCTTATGTGTGTTAGGCCAAAAAAAAAAAAATTAAGATGCCTGGGGAGTTGTGGGGGGGGGTCCTTCCCTAAACTGCAAACCCCAGGATTCCATACGATGTTGAAAGTGGAATAATAGCACTATAACAGTCTAGTGAGGAAATGGCCTCACAGGAGTCAAGATTTCTGGGTCCTGGTGGTTCTTCTGGGGTTTTGGATTGAAAGAGGTTGCCTAGTTCCTTGGATGGTGTGTAGGTGAGCCAGTGACAATGGCTGTATTAATTATTTTTCCTAACATTAAAAAAACAAAAACAACCAGTAACTTCAGGTATTTGACACTGGTAGCAGGAGCAGGAGGTAATTTGCTGATCAAAAAAAGAGTAAAGAAATCCACTAAATATGTCAAAGCCCTCAGGCTGGTATAGAGTATCTTTTTGGATGCCGGCCATATCCTCAATCTGCAGTGAAAGATGTTAAATTCTCTTTGATAGTGCGAGCATTATGTGCCAATGCTATTAGCCCTTTTACAAGCCAAGGTAAATAAAGGTTTTGTTGCAAATCTACCAGTTAACATTTACATAGTTCTTTTATTCAGAGAGTATTATAGCAAATACCTTTTGTGGGGAGGTAAATATGTTTAGCCAGAGTAGAAGAAGAACAGGAAAGGGCAGCAGCTGTTCTCTTGAGCGCAAGCTTGCCTTCTGCCTTGGATTCCACTGCATCTGAAAGACCCATCAAAGAATGCTGATCTGATCAGTTCAGCTTTTGGCTAGGAGCTTTCCCAAAAGGCAGCGATCTGGGCAAAGTACCAGCACAATGAAGTCATTCTGGTGTTTTAGAAGTTGACTTCCCTAGATCAATAGTTGTATTGGCACTGAAATTCAACCTTGCAGCATGTTAACAAAATGAAATTTTGGCCTGCCGTAAACGTTAATAATTGTTATTCATTTAGAGATATGTTTTTAAGAAAGTGCATGTTTTAATACTTTCTTCATCTGATAAAAATGTACTTAAATACATCACTGCATACCAGTGTACCAGAGGTGCACCCCCTGGTACACTGGTATGCAGTGATGTATTTAAGTCTTTTATTCCAAGTCTCAAGTCAAGTCTCAAGTCTCCATCTTCAAGTCTCAAGTCAAGTTTCAAGTCCTTGAAGAAACTTTCACGTCAAGTCTCAAGTCCGGTAGCCAACATTATAACCCAACCAAAATTCCAGAATTATTGGATAGAGTGAAATAAAGTCGGTTTTAGTAATTTCAACAGAGTTGGCTCTCCACATTTGCAATTTTGCCATCAGCAGCTTTGAAAGTGGGAAATAGGATCCTATCTTACTCCCCATTACTGAAGATTCAAAAAATTTAGAAGGAAGGATCCTTCTTCCTCAAGCCCGTTGCCTAACACATTTGCTGTTCCCCTCTGAGAAACGCACCCTGCACTCTGGGGTGAGTCTTGTCTTTTGCTCTTAGGAAATGTTTTAGAAGGCTCTTCTAATATGCAGCGGGGACAGCCTGCTCAGCTGACCTCAAGTCTGCTTCAAGCTCATTGCCTAACCTGTTTGCTGTTCCTCTCTGAGAAATGCACTGACACTTTGGGCTTGAGACAGATTGTCATGTGAGCAGTAGGCAAAAAGAGCTGGAGGTGTTGTTCAAAGTCACAGGGTTTCTGTATGAATGTGTTATGTTACTGAACCAAGGGCAGCAAGTCAGTCATTAAAAATATACAAGTCTCAAGTTGAGTCGAGTCAGTGCATCATTTATGGCCGAGTCAGGTCACTGAAGTGACTTAAGTCCGACTTGAGTCCAAGTCTATCGACTCCAGTCTACATCGCTGCTGGTGTGCTTTGACACTGAATTAAATTACAGGCATGCTCCACCCTATATGTATCTAGGATGTTACTTGTCAAAACAGAGATTTGCTTCTGATTTATCCTTTCACCTAACGCTAGGTGCATCCAAATTGCTCAGTTATAGCATTTTGACGCTGCTTTAATTGTCATGACTCTGTCCTCTGGAATACTGGGATTTGTGGATGACATGGTAATTAGAAGTGTCTCCTAGACGTCTCCAGGCAACTCCTCCTGAACTACAGCTCCCTAGATACCTTGATTTAATCCTCAGGATACCTTGGAAACTATATCCATAAACTGCAGTACTGTGCCTTTTTTGGGCCAACTCCAAAACTTAATACATATTATACAAGCTTTCAAAGCTTCACTGCTAAGGAAGCTAAAAATCATACAGGAGAAAAATGCTGATGATATTAGAGACACAAGCCTAAATTCTGTCTGTGATGTTGTCAATTAAGATAGTATTGAGGGGTTTCAATGCAAGCAGAGGCCACTCCACTTATTGATCGCGTGAGGACTAGAAACAAAGAGCAACAAAATGCAGCTAATAAAATTTCAGCTTCATTAGCAACAGAAGAGTAACTTCTCTTGAGATCCAGATGTCTCTGTCCTGTCTGAAGCTAACTGCTTCTTTCTTGGTAGAGAGAAGACAGAATTTCATCTGGACATCTGTTACATCTGGCAAAAAAACTTTTAGATGTTGTATAGGTTAAACTTGTAGGGAAAAAAAGGAATATTTTTTTTCTTGGAAACTGTAGTTAAGGGTAGTTCACTGGAAAAGTCGAGCAGATAATTCTAACCACTTTACTAAACAACAAATCCCAGGACTACATAACAGTTAAAGTAGTACCAAACTGCCATAACTACGCAGTATAGATGCACCTATTATGTTAATGTAGGGTTAAATATGACCACCAATACCTGCAACTCATTTTCTGCCCAATTTAACACTTGCGCTTTTAAAGTGTAAAATAAGGAATGAGTAGGTTCTTGAAAAGGAAAAGTCTGAACAACATAAGTTCAGTCTTAGAGCAAATAGCTCCATCTCGACGAGCTGCCGTTTCATTTCAAGGTACAACTGAAAAACAGTGGTTTTATCTTTGAAGTCCTAATAGTATTACCCCTAATCAAGGCTATGCAGAATCTGTTCAGTTCAAGATCCCCGGGGCCATTCACACTACAGAATGACAGTGCTATTACTTCACTTCAACTACCATCATTCTGTCTCATGGAAAACTAAAACTGGCAGTTTGTTATGGTGTGAGACTTCAAATAGTTTCCGACATATAGCGACTCTAAGGCAAACCTATCACAGGGTTTTCTGGGGCTGAGAGTATCTGATGTGCCCAAGGCCACCCAGGGGGTTTCCATAGCCAAGCAGGGAATCAAACTACGCTACACCGTGGCTATGTCTGCACTAGCCTGTTATAGCACTATGATTCCACTTTCTTTTTTTTTTAATAATTTTATTCAAATTTTAACAAATAAAACAAACAATAATTTCTGCAATGTTTACATGTAACGTTTTTCCTTCTTCCTTTCCTTTCTGAATTACAATTATTGATATTCCCTCTATTTGTTTCGTATCGCAATAAAATGTTAATAATCTATAATTTGTTAGTTCCTGCTGTATATCTCTACTTTACTTGTTACATGATATTTCATTAACTGTTAACTGTATAATAATTGTTATCACGAAAAATGTATTGCCCTCTGTCTACCCCCAACCCAAATCTGTGACAATCTTCCACTCTTTATTAATGTCTTCATCTGATTTCCCTTTCAGTCTTTGTGTAAGTATATCCGCATTTCTGTTTTCCATGAAAGCTATCCACCACTGTTCCATTACGGGTGTAGTTTCATTTTTCCAAAGTCGTGCATATTCGATGCGGGCCGTCGTCACCATGTACAATATAATTCTCCGATGTCTCTTGGCTGGTGTTCCATCTAGTGTATGTGTCATGTTTAGCAAGTAAAATTCAGGTGTCATCGCAAATTGAATCTTCTATGATTCCACTTTCAACATGCTACTGAATCCTGGGGTTTGCCGTTTTGGGAGGGGCCAGTGGGCCCCTCCCGAAACTGCAAACCCCAGGATTCCGTAGCATGTTGAAAGTGGAATCATAGCGCTATAACAGGCTAGTGCGGAAATGGCCTGTGTCTCATTGGTAGTTTAGGCAGGGGCATTTATAATTCTATGTCAGATTGCTCCAATGCCCCACAGAACTACAAAATCCAGGACTCCACAGGATGGAATCATGGCAATTAAAGTGTAATAATAGCACTAAAATTCTGTATTGTGAATGGGCTCCTGGTCTACCTTTTCACAATTTATCTTTAAACAAGATATCCCTTAAAACACCAAGGCCATTTCCACACTAAACTGCTATAGCGCTTTCATTCCACTTTCAACATCCTATGGAATCCTGGGGTTTGCAATTTAGGAAGGGGCCTTTGAGGCCCCTCACTAAACTCCACCTCCAGGATTCCATAGGATGTTGAAAGTGGAATAATAGTGCTAAAACAGTCTAGTGCAGAAATGGGCCAAGTTTCTTATCCAGCAGGAATCAGTACGACATTGTTCTGAACATTTCCAAAAACATCCAAAGCTTTTCTATAGAACTTAGTTAATTTCCAAATGGAGCATTTTAATTTGTGCATTTCACTTCAGGGCCCTTTTCACATGTGGGGGGGAAACGGGCGAAAACGCCCAAAAACAGAGCTTACCTGAAATCGGGTAAGTCCGTTGCCACGTGGAGCAGCGCGAGCTCGCTGCTCCGCAGTCCTCCGGCGTCCCAAATGGCGGCTTCCAGTTGGTGGAGGCTCTCCACCAACCAGAGAAGCTCGCCAGCCGGAAACCCGCCCCCGGCAGATCTGCAGGCACGCACTTGTGCGCGCCTGCAAATCCACTTCGGAGCCGGGCAACGGAGCGGCGCAGGGCTGCGCGCTCCATACTTTTTAAAAACCTCAAAAAAGGTTTTTAAAAAACACGCAGCGCAGCTAGTTCCAGCCGCTCCTGAGTGGATTCTGGTGTGGAACTACAAAAAGTAGTCCACGCCAGTCCACTCTACGGTGTAGAAGACCTCCGTGAGAGGTCGCTCTGCACCATTTCAGAAGCCCAGTATGGAAATGGCCTAGGTTCAATGTCCAGTGTTTTATGAGTAAGATTTTACAATTCGAAGTTGTAAAAATACATGAGAAAGGTGTTGACACTGTTGCGATAAGTGAAGGTTCTAGTCTTAGAAATGAATCATGCTTGGGTTACACCTTTCTAATTTAACACCTCCATTTTACACCAAGCAACTGTGCAATTATATTGTGCAAATGATTTTATTATGTAACCACCCCTGCTCCCTACACAGATGAACGCACATCACATCGCTTCCAAAAGCATTTTCCATGCTTTCCCCTTGAACTAATCCTTGCCTAGTTCTGCTTTTGTATAGTCAGCCCTCCACATTTGTGGGTTTCGCTTTTGCGAATTTGATTATTCACGGATTATTTGCTGTCACCTCTGCTGCCTCCCTATGCCATTTTTAATAGGGACTGCAAGCCTCATGAGACTTAGAAACTGTGAACTAGGCTTGTAAGTCTCTATTAAAAATGGTTTGGGGCAGCAGTCGAGGTGGCAGTAAGCCCCACCAGCCACCCACTTCTGCTTTGTGAAGGAACCCAGATGCCTCAAAGCAATCCATGGTGGGTTGGTGATAATACTTTTTTCTGTGTCAAATATGTTTGAGAGACCTTGAGTTATTCACGGATTTTCTACTCTTGCAGGGGTCCTGTGCCCCTAACGCTAGTGAATGTGGAGGGATGACTGTATTACTCTTTAAACTTTTGTATCTTTACTCTTTATACTTATCTTGATCCCTGCTGTTTCTCTGGGCATATCAGAATTGCACTATTATGCCACTCCCCTTTAAAATAAAATAATATTTAAAAACTAGCCAGAGAAGAGAGAATGAACGTCCAACAGTTCTCTTGGGAATCTGAGCGTCCTCCCACTCAACCACCAGAATTAGACTGGGGTTATCTTGCTGGAGGTCCCTAGGGAATCCCCAAGGGTAGAGTGATGAAATCATGCCCACTAGGTAGCCAATATTGCAACAAAGTGGAATGAAATATTTTTCACTGAGTGGTTACTAAGGAGGTATAGCGGGTCATCAATGAATTATTTCAAATCGGAAAAGATAGATTTTCAAATGACCTTGCAGCAGTCCAGGACTGGGAGACCTACAATATCATGAAATAAGCTCCAGGCAAAGATGGGACAAACATAGAGCAGTTGCGATATAACAATATGATAAGCTCCTTAGAAATTCATCATACTTGGGATTCCAAATGCCTTTTCATTTTTGCTGACTTAAAAATACTACCGTGCTGACCACAATACACCTGTATGCTGCACTGTATACTTTTCTAATTTAACATTTCCAAGTTTCTTTTTATATAAAGTCTGATGTAGCTAGTTTGCTTTTTATTGTGTTGATTTTTATCAGAATCCTAGCTTAGAGACAGAGACTCTCAACCTGGCCTTAATCATGCACTCAGACTCCAAACGATGTGGATAGTGGTAATTTAAACAGTTATTCTCACCTCTTGCAATGGTTTCTGATAGCCAAGGAGAGTTGTTGTACACTGTTCATACAGACCTAAGAATACAATCCGACTTTTAAAAATTATTTTCATCCTACCTTGTTCTAAAAAATAGTACCCAGGGTGGTTAATATTATCTCTTTAAAAAAAGCACAATAAAACCATTAAAGCTGTTACTCAAAACAAGTTGGGACAATGAAACGGTTTTTTAAGGGAAAAAAATGAAAAAATAATCAAACAGGCCAGTAGGAAGAGATGTTTATTCCCAGCCTCTCCAGAAACAGCGAGAGCAAGAACTGATCACAGCTCCCAAGGAAGTGCATTTCATAATCTGAGAACACAAGACAGAGTCCTCTTCTGTGTGCCAGTCACAGAAGCCTCCTATTCACGAGATCTCCTCTCCTCAGGGCCTTCAGGCCTGGACAGATTCATAATTAAAATGTCACGTGGCCCCTTAGATAGCCAAGTCCCCAAGCGTTAAAGGTCAAAATTAGGGATGGGACGAATCCAGAATTTTCCCAATCTGAATCCAGATCCGAATCCCTGGAAGGTTCTGGAAATCCACGAGTCTCACGAATCTCAAATCTTTTGAATGCTTTTTTTAAACAGGGTTTTAAAAGCAAGGGAAAGAAAGCACTGCTACTGAAAAGTGTTTAAGAAGCAGAATTTGACATATTTGTTTAATGAAAAACAAACTGAAAAATAGTTTTCAGTTCAGGAAAACACACTGATACTTCTTATTAAGAAGATACAAATGCAGTTGACATGTTCACCTACTACATGAAGTACATAACTCTCGAGTCAAAAGAACACGGATTATTACGTTGCAGAGGGAGGCAGCCACAGGCACAAGCAGCCCCAGCACACCCGCAGCTTCATGTCATGATTTTCGCGCACCCAGGGGCCTGCCGGCCAATCAAGCCTTTGGTGGGCCCCGGAGCCGCCAATTTTGAAAAACGCGACCACGTTCTGTCACCCGCCATGATCGCGCTCCCCGTCAGCTTTTGTGGCCTGCCCCAGGCAGGATCAGGCCCGTGGTGGCCGGCGGCAGCAGCATGGGGAGCACAAGACCACGCTCTTCGTCGGCTTTTCCAGCCGGCCCTGGGCAGGATCGGGCCCGTGTCTAGCAGCTGCAGAGCGGGAAGTGCGAGATTGCGTTCTCCGCTGGGTTTTCTGGCCCATCTCGGGCAGGATTAGGCCCGTGGTCAGAGGCTGCAGAGCAGGGAGCACAATCTTGCGCTCCCCCCACCTTCTCCCCTCGGCCAGGGCAGGATTCAAGATATTCGATTCGCCTGTTTTGGCAGGGGGATTCAGATTCCTGAATCTTGAATCCTTGCCCAGGATTCGAGGATTCCGTTGGCCCATCCCTAGTTAAAATCAGCACCATACCTAGAAAGCAACTAGCAACCAGCACAGGTCTTCCAATATGGGATTACATAATATTGATCCTGCGTACCAATTAACAGCTTATCTGTTGTGTGTTCCACAAACTGAAGCTCCTGGACGAGAGTAGGCCCATGTAGGCATATTGCAGTAGTCAAGGTGTGATGTAATTAGGACATGAATAACTGTTGTCAAGTCAGGTCGGTCACAGCTGGAGCACTAAGCAAAACTGTGCCAAAACATTCCTCATCACCACTGCCAGCTGAGAGGTCCAGGCAACTAAAAAGTTGAATAAAGTTAAGATGAATCAGAACAGGTCTCTTCCTCCATCCATTTACAATGACACTAAGCAGTATGTGGGATACTTCCAGAAGGAAACCAACAAGCAAAGTGCTGTAACAGCAATGATGAAAAAACAGAAAAGGGTTCTGAGATAACTGGAAACTGAGTTCTAACCTAACATTAGTGTCTTGGCTAATGTTCATGAAGCAGGAATCACACTGGAAGTATACCGAAGATCTCCGAGTGGTGTGCAGATCTCAATTCAATTCTGGACTGCTGCTTCCATATCCAGATTTATTTTTCTTGTGATGGGGAATGGTATTTGATGAATATGCTGTATAATTGGTAGCTGATAGTGTATTATGGACAGCCAGCATGGTATAATGGTTTGAATGTTGGACTGCAACCCTGGAGACCAGGGACCTTTGTGCATGGCATTTTCCACGCGAAAGAGGGCCTGGAGCATCGCGCAATTGTGAGGAGTGACACACTCACAATCGCGCAACGCTCCAGCGGCCGGCAGGCACCAATCACACACCTTTTCATTTTTGGCTAGAAGCCAAAAATGGTGCACGATTACGCATTGCTCCTGGGCCCCACGTGCACTTACCTGGCGTGCGGAGCCTCCGGAGCCGCACCGGTTGTGCTTCCTGCCCCGGTGCAGCCTGGGAAACTCCCAGGCTGTGCTGCGGAAGGAAGAAGCAGAGCTCTCACACAAGCAGACAGCTCGTGCAGAGCCGAAGGACCCCAGACGTGAGAGCCTCTCGCCAGAGGCTGCTCATGCGATCCCCACACCCCAGCGCCGGAAGACAGTAAGGTGCGGAAAGGGCCCAGGGTTCAATTCTATGCTCAGCCATGGAAACCCACTGGGTAACCTTGGATGTGTCACACCCGGTGATAGGTTCACCTTAGGAGCGCCACAAGGTGGAAATGACTTGAAGGCACACACAACAACAACAGTGTATTATGAATTAAGAACTATTGTTCTAACTCACACACCTGATACACAGTTGTACCAAATACACAAGAGCTCTTAAGTACCATTACTTGCAAACACGCAAACATCTTAACAACTTATAGAAGGTTAATTTTCTGATTAAGGTTAAGTTTGGACTGACAAACTTCAAACTTATGTTGGTTCTTGTCAAAGATGAGGGGCTGAAGACTCCTTTAGCCAAACTCTAGATACTTAGCTGAAGCTGAGTATTCATTCACGCTACCAACTGACCCTCTACTATATATACAAGCTAAATTAAACAGAAAAACATTTATTAACAGTAATATCATTAGATAACACAGAAAGCAATAAAAAGAACATAGAGACATGGTTTAAAAAAATCTAAACTTTTTAATCTAAACACACATACCCAAAGCAAAGCATAAGATTTTTAAGCAGATCTTAGACACAGAGCCTTTCCACATTACACTGTTACAGAGCTATTGTTCCACTTTCAACATCCTGTGGAAATCTAGGGTTTGTAATTTACTGAGGCCAAAGAGCTCTCTGGCTGAGAATTCTAAATGCCCCTCCCTAAATTACAAACCCTAGAATTCCATAGGATGTTGAAAGTAGAATAATGGCACTGTAACAGTGTAGGGCGGAAAAGCCCAGAGTATAGGATTCCAATCAGTCAGATTACCTGGAGAAAAACAGAGATTGCTAAGAAAGCTTGATGTCAGCCCAGAACAAAGAAGGCATGCTAATTTTATATTGCAAAAGCCAGCTATACCCTGGATTACATTTATTAACTAACAACAAATCACTATAGATTTGATCATCATTGTCTCTGGCATTTTTATAAGTTCTAGGAACCCAGCTGAATCAGAAAGGCCCTTGGTCATCCTGCACCGCTTAATGGGCAAAAACGTAACAGAAGTCCTCAAAGAAGGACATCATGATCATTTACAGACTTCTTAACAGGCTTTATAGGCTACTGGCAAGCAAGCTCAAAATGGAAGCTACAAACAGTCCCTCAAACTCAAAGTAGATTTTTTTCACAGTTCTGCTATATTTGTTATAAGCTGCCCTACCCTATGAAGAACCATAGTTCCCAGAATTCCATAGGAGAGCGGGATTCACTACTAAAGCCTATTTATCTGGGAACGAGTCCTGATGTGTTCAAGAAGTCTTACAAACGAGTGTGCCTGTACGATATAATCATTCCACAGACACACAGCCTAAGACTGTGAGAGTTATAAACCATACTCTCCAACTTCCCAATTTGGCTGATTAATCCTCTGCTGTCCCACATTTTCAACTGCTTTTAAAATGTCCCAGTTTCTCCCCTGGCTTGAAAGCGCACAACAACACATGAGAGACCTTTGAGAGCTGCAGTGATCAGGGGGCATGGGGCATTTTCACCATGCTTTTAGGTTCCCTTCGACAATTTTAGGTCCACTTTAGGTCCCTTTCCTTATTATTACTGTGTTTATTTGTATCCCAGTTTTTCCCCAAAACTGGGCCTCAAAACAGCTCACATTTTAAAACAATACAATTTAAAAACATATAAATAGTGCATATTTAAAAAAAGAATCAAACTGTTAAGGAATTAAAACAGCTTAAAAAGATATTTAAAAAAAATTAAAACATTACAGCACCCTTCAACACATTTTTTAAAAACTTTCCGTATTAGAAGCCTTAATCTTAACCAAGGAAGTGACTAGAAGGTACTTTCCGTGCATTTTCTGTTTCAGAAAAGGCCTCTGCTGAGCTTCAATGGGCGAGGAGGGCAGAATGTGGCAAAATTACCCCCATGATGCCAGAGCCAAGCTGGGGGGCGAGCAGGAGACCACAAAATAGTCCTGGGCTGCACATGGTCCGTTCTTTCTCTAGGACACATGTGGTGCTACTGTAGGCAGTAAAGGAATACAGACAAAATAGATAGTGCTTTCCTGGTTTTTCCCTGGTCTACTCTGCAGGGCTGCTAGAGATTCAGCACCCTGGACAGTTCAATTCACAGAGGGTATTGCCCGCCTAAATGTCCAAGCCAAATGAACTCTTTCGCTGTTTGACTGTATTTGCTTAATTAAAGCTCCTCCATTTTGAAATCTAGTCAATTTTTAAGGTTGTTCCTGTTGTCGGTCCCTTGTCTTACTTAAAATTATGCTGACATTAATTGGCAAAGTCAGTGGCCGAGTTCTCAGAATCAGTTCTCAGCACTCTCTGGAACAATATTTCTTATACTTCGCTCTTGAGCAAATACGTGTGTAATTCAGGGTTCATTGTTGATTGTTAACCAGAAGTTACTTTGTTATCAACTATGTGCCTGAATTTTGGTCCTGAGAAAGTAATTATTTTTGCACATGCATGGAATGCTTTATGAGATCATTGTCACCCTAATCTATAAAAAAAACTCTCCTTTTAACAATAAAGGGTCCTTCTCTTTGCTCATGTAAGAAGTGATTTTGACTGCATTCTTTCTGAGCAGGGAGAATTCCCTTTGGCCAAAGTTGGGGACCTTTCCTGGCTGATTGACAGCTCACCCACAATCGCACAGATTATTTGGGGTAGTCCATGCAGACCTAATATTTTAGGCCTGGCCCCACCTGTTTTTTGAGGGTTCGGGGTAACCCTAACACTATCTAGGTGCTAATATTGATGGCCAATTTTAATATCCCTGCTTTTCTTTTCCATGTTGTTTCCATATTTCTTTTCCATGTTCAAACTTGAGTTTAACAGCACTCTGCGCATAGGGCACCTTCAAATAGAGAAATGGCCTCTATAAAATGGCCAACCTAGTTCTCTCCTGCTGTGCCAAAAATTATCAACCCTAAATTATAGTAATGTGACTTAATATTACCAGAAATGAAATTTAAAAGGCATGTTTGTAACTCAGATTGGGGACCACCAACATCCCTTTCTTGCCAAACTGTTCATTTCCCCCTCCAACGTTTACCGTAACTTCAGCGAGAGGCTGCTGCATTTCTTCTCCTCCCGTGTTTCACCACGGCTCTGATTCTTCAGCTTATAGTGTCAAAATAGTTTCCCCCTATCCCCACCCTACCCCACCCCATGGAGGCTATTTACATATATATAATAAACTATTTAAACAATGAGTCAAAAATGCACTCGGATATTAAACGTTTTGCTAAAATATTGGGCTGAATCAATTTTTGGTCCCAATTAATCATACTATTGGATGATTATAAATCCCATTCATTTCAATGGATCTACTGCAGTTGGGATTAAAACTGGATTTAGCCCATTGGAAGATATTAATCAATAATAACCAGATCCTAAAATCCTTACAGTAAATAAACATCTGTTGGTTTTTCCCCCATTGGCTTTTATTTTAGACAATTCAAGAAAGGTACTGCTGGTATCAGTTGTA
Source organism: Cyclura pinguis (assembly GCA_030412105.1). Classification (NCBI taxonomy): domain Eukaryota; kingdom Metazoa; phylum Chordata; class Lepidosauria; order Squamata; family Iguanidae; genus Cyclura; species Cyclura pinguis. The sequence continues at coordinate 12,762,218 of CM059601.1, read as the reverse complement.
AGACTGTAGGGCTTTTTTTTTTTTTTCACAGTTTCCTCAGCACTGTTACTCATTATTGTGGAACATTTACACTCTGTTTTTTGCTGTTGTTTTTTTAATCCTGGCTCTCCATTGACTCTTGAGTTGGGAATCCCACATAAAAGAAGAACACAAGCTGTGACAAAGGAACAATTTGTCAGCAATCCCAGCAACACTTAATGACAGGGTTCCTTTCAAAACCAGGGAAAATTACATTATGCAAGCTGCCATCTTTGGAACCTGTGTCAGAGTGCAGTACTATTCAGACCTTCTTCAGTGGAAATCCTTGAAAGGATTTTAGCCTGTTAGCATATTCAGAAAAACAGTTTAATAAACTGTTGCATATTATACTCTATAAAACCCTACTGTAGCCTCTCCAGGCCTGAAGTCTTCCAGACATGTGGACTACAGTTCCTGTGGCCAATGACTATACCAAGTGGGGGTGATGGAGGTTGTAGTCCTACACATCTAGAAAGTAGCAGGTTGATAAGAGTTTCTCTGCTGGATGTCATTAAAGTTAGCCGAAACTAAAACCCCAGTCTTACATAACTCATGAAGGAGTAATATCGCAGTCCTAAACAGGCTTAATTAGACTTAATTAACAGTTACATAGAATGTTATGATGCCTGCTCAAAAGTAAGTTTAAGTTCGGCTTACTCAGAAGTAAGTTAGGTTTAGGATTGCATGTCTACTTGGAAATAAGCCCCTTTGAGTTCAGTGGGTCTTATTCCTAGGCAACTGGCTATAAGATTGCTGCCTAAAACCATTTACAGTTGAGACTATGCAGCCCAATACTAGGTATGCTTACTTAGGAATAAACTCCATTGATTTCAATGGGACTGCTTCACCTTATCGGTGGGCTTACAGCTCATGTCCAGCTAAGCAGTGGGTTTAATGAACAAACAAGGATAGGATCTCACTGCAAATCCTTTTGCAATCAATGGGCTCCAAGCTGCTTTGGATCCTTATAAAGAGAAAGGAGGGATATAAATAAAATAAAATAAATCATAAATGTCAGTGAAGTCACTAATATCTAGGACCTAAAGGTGAATAAAAATGTAACATATGAGCTGGATGTGGATAGGGAAAATTCATGGAATAAATTTATAGTAGAATTTGTCTCCCTAACATCCACAGAGAATGCTTTTCAATAGATTCTTTTCCTCATATGAATTCCAAGGTAATACAGATAGTAAAGAACTACTTTTACTATCTCGTGCGATGTTGGGTGGTCTCTTATATCAAACTTTGGAAGGCTTGTCAGTTGTTGTTCATGCTCTATGTACTAGAATAATGGTTAGTGTGACCAATGTAGCATTGCAACTCCAAAAGTTATGGTGTGAGGGCAGCACTTCAGGAATTCAATTTAAGCACTATAAGCAGATCTGCTCAACTGGCATAGAAATATGATTAAGGAATACATTGGTTTAAATTCAACTGTTAATCTCATTTAGCGGAGACCCCCAGCCAGGAGAACTTACACAAATATTGACTTATCAAATGCATATGAAGTCAGCACTTATGCCACTCCCACTGATTTAACGGATTGGCTCTAGCGGGACTAAAAATTGTGTTTAGATCATTGTCCCTCTTTAAATGTCTTCTCTGCATGCCAGGTTGCCCCCTTCCATTTGTTTGTCTTTTGCCTGGGCACAGCGATGGAAGGCAGCACACCTGGATAAAAGACAAGAGAATGGAAAGGGGAGAATAGGGGGCACACCTGTGCCTTCTCCACATGCAGGGCTGCCCTGCCCCATTTGCTTGCCTTTTGCCCTGGTGCATGGAAAGAAGGCATGTGTGGCCAGGCAAAAAGCAAGAGAATGGGAGGGGGAGAATGGGGGAGAGACAAGCTCAAATGGGAGGAGGAGCCCCAGAAGGGAATAGGAGACGGAGTGCACACTCAGGCAAGGGCGAGTTGTTCACTTTTTAAAAACTTTTGCAAGGGTTCTGTACTCCCCAGCCCTCATGAAGGTTGAGGGACCACTGTATACTGTATTTGCCAGCCTATAAGATGCACTCATGTATAAGATGCATCCCATTTATACACTGGCAAATACCATTTGCTGTCGTATAAGATGCACCCCATTTTCAAACAATATTTTTCAGGAAAAAAATAACTCTTATATGCCAGCAAATATAGTAAGCTGAACCTAACTTGACTGCAGGTAACAACAAACTTACAGAGTTGAGAAATGGGGATGGACACTTAAGTGCTTTCAATTCCAGCAGTTTTCTCCACTCAAATAAATTCCTAGCAGGTTTAATCCTACAAAGCAGTGCTTCCCAACCTGGGGTATGTGTACCCCCAGGGGTACGAACCAGGACATTTAGGGGTACACAAAAAAAAATTGAATGAATGGTGGGAAAAAGAACATATGTCAACAGTATAAGACAAGATACAAGATACAAGACAAGATACAAGTATAAGACAACATGCACAACAAACGTTGTGAAATTAATTGAACATTATGATGAGTAGCATTATGATGATGAACATTAAGATGAGTGGCAGAGCAGGTTTCCTTCAATGTCACACTGCTACAAAGTGAAAATACAAATACTGTACCATTTTGTTGTGAGCGGAGTGGATAAATTGGTCTAAGTTGCTTTTAACTTCCTGCTGGTATCAAGGTGACTTTGAAAAGTGCTCGTCTGGACCACACCCATCCATTTTAACTGAGTTTTGTTTTAGTCAGCAGGCATACCAGCTGCAATCCAGCAAGCTTGCATGTCCCCACAACTTCCCACTTTCTCTAACAGCAGCCCTTCTCATTACACCCTGCCGTTGAAGATCTCCAGGAAAAACAGATCATGCCAAGTGGAAACTGTTTTTGTTGAACTGAACTAGCAATGTGTACTTGTTCTGCTCGCTGTCTCCTATCCCGAGTGATCCAAAGTTTTTTTTTAGACGATCAAGTGGCATCCTCCCTTTTCCTTATGCCATGCTCCTCTGCAGCATCAAAGGATGCTCCTTTTTTTCCTATAAAATGCCATCGTTCTGGGTATGGTGGCAGGTGTTGTCTAACACATCTGGAAAAGTGAAGAGCTATAGGTGGACACACCTGGGAAAGGTGTTGACCCATAGCCCAATGTGAGACCCAATGTGGTGTAAGTGGTTTTGAGCATTGGACTACCACCCTGGAGACCAGGAGCCTTACCACAATACAGTGCTATTATTCCATTTTCGACATCCTGTGGAATTCAGGGGTTTGTAGTTTACTGAAGCCAAAGAGCTCTCTGGCTGAGAATTCTAAAGGTCCCTCCCTAAAATGCAAACCCCAGGATCCCATAGGAGGTTGAAAGTGGAATAAGAGCCCTATAACTGTCAGGCACTGAGTGGTGCCCGCAATTACAATGGGAATTAGAGTAGTAGATTAGTGGCCTTGAAGTAGATGCTAAGCTAGTACCAGCCTGAGAATGCAGCTGCAGACAGATAAGGAGACAAGACTTGAAAGGAATGTGGGGGAGCGCTTGGGATCTTAAGGGCTTGTTCTCTTCTACATCGCCAGTCTGAGCTCTTACGCCATCTTCACATACACTCGGCCCTCCACGTTCGCTGGGGTTAGGGACACAGGACCCGCACAAAAGTGAAAAATTCACAAATAATAAAATTTGTGGGTCTGTGGGAAGGTGGCCGAGGCATGGGTGGGGAAAGTGGGCATCCAGGGTCTAAACCAGGTCAGGGAAAGGAGATGGTTGGCACGGTGGTCCTGTACTTCCTCTCTCTTGCCCATCTCCTTCCTTGGGTGTGTGTGGGGCATGGGTACAGGGTTTGTGGTGCTGAGAATTTGGGCAGAGAGCCATCCTTAGCTGGCCCAGCAGAGACTGGCAGAGGAAGAGGAGGACCAGAGGTGGGTTTTTAAAGGGCTATGTGGCCTGATTGGCGCCCCCAAGAGGGAAGGTCCCCCCCCCCAAAATGACGCACCTGAGGTCCCAGGGCAGGGGCTGCAGAAACTCGCAAGTAATCAAGCCCGTGAATGCCAAACCCGCAAAACTGGAGGGCTGACTGTACTCCAGTTCCAAAATAAAATGCTTTGAAAAGAAGCTTCGAGGCTGTGGTTCTTCGGGAGCTGACAAGAACAGCGTGGCGCACAAAGGTCCTTGGGTTCGATTCCCCGCTCAGCTGCGGAAATCGACGGGGTGACCTTAGGCGCACCACACACTCTCAGCCTCAGAAAGCCGCACAATAGGTTCACGTCAGTCTCCCCATAAGTCCGAAACGAAAGCCAGACAACAAGAGCACAGACTAAAATATGTGGAAGGAGAGCTGTAGCCCACCCCATCTGGAAAAAAGTGGGGATCGGAAGCCCAAAGCAAACAAGGCCATTTCCGCACTACAGTGTTATAGCGCTACGATTCCACTTTCAACTTCCTATGGAATCCTGGGGTTTGCAGTTTCGGGAGGGGCCGGGGGCCCCTCCCGAAACTGCAAACCCCAGGATTCCATAGGAGGTTGAAAGTGGAATCGTAGCGCTATAACAGCCTAGTGTGTGAAAACAGCTCAAGTTAGGAGAGAAGGCGTCAAAAGGCGCGCATGCCGCCCACCCCGCCCCTTTTTCCTCCCGCGCGTTTTTCAACCCCCTCCCACCTCCCGCGCCTAAGCCCCACCCCCTCCTCTTCGTCACTTCCTGGAGGCGGGCCGGACCGAGGGGAGACCCCTGGTGACGGGGCCGGGAGGCGAGGCGGCTGCGGGTTTAATGATGGCGGCTCCGTGGCAGCCGCCGCGGCAGCAGCAGCAGGAGGAGGAGGAGGAACTCCTTCAGCGCCCAGGCCCCGTGCGGCGAGGGCGGCGGATGCCGCGGCTGGCAGCGGAGGAGGGCCTGCCCCGCCGCAGCTAAAGGGAGGCGCGCCCGGGCCCTGAGGCGCTCATGGGGAGAGCCGGAGCAACGGTTGGGAAAGGGGGCGGTGGCGGCGGCAACAGCGACCACCACCGCGGCAGCGTTACTGACTGAACGGAAGCAGTTATTTTTGTATTTTTTTTTATATCTATATCTATTTTCGTTTCCAAGGACTGGGGAAAGGGAAACCTCGCCCTCAGGAGAAGGGGCTTGGGAGGCACCGTCGGGCCGGCCGGTCGAGGGGATGTTGCGGTGGATCCGACAGCAGCTGGTAGGCGGGCGGGGGGGGGGTGTTTGTGGGTGTTTGTGCGTGTTTGTGCTCCCGCTGCAGGTTTTGTGCCAAAATGGGGACAGGGCTGACCTCCTTTTTTAAAAAAAACAAAAACTCTCCAACTTTTCTACCCCCCCCCCCACAGCTCTGTGAAACTCCTTCCTTCCTGGAGTGTGTCACTCCTTACTGTACTTTTCAAGGAAATAACCACGTTAATCTCTTGCGGCATTAAAAAAAAAAAAAGAGGAGACAAATTATGGCAGCACGTTTAAGACTGGCTGTTCTGGGTTTGTTTGTTTTTTTCCACACGAGCGTTCATGGCTAGAAACCCACTTCGCCGGATTCTCATTCTCACCTTATTTTCATTTATTTGGTTTTTTTAAGGCTATTTCCGCACTAGACTGTTACAGCGCTATTATTCTACTTTCAACATCCTGGAATCCTGGAGTTTGCAGTTTAGGGAGGGGCCTCAACGTCTTCCCCGTCCCAACCTACTGCCCAGATTTCCTCCCTCCTTTTCTGTATTCCACAAATAAATTTCCTACTCATTGGTTCCCTCGCTCCAGTGTTTTCGCTGCCAGCCCTGCTCTCCCTCATCCCTCCTCCTTAAGCTCTTTGAATCCAAGCCTGTCTTCAGTTTTAACATCTATCAAGAGGACTAGTTTTCTCCTCAGTTTTTTACACTCTTGTTCAAATTTTAGGGAAGTCTCTTCTTCCTAAAGGGCCTTTCTACACTGAACATTCCAGGTGCATGACTAAAAGAACTTTTTGAAGTATGAATCTCAAAATAGAAACTGAAAATTGGACAGAGCTGTACTGAATATACAAACGCTGGTGTGCTCCCCGGCATGATGAGATTGATCATAGTTTGATGATGGGTTGTGCCATTCTAAATTCGCTCTGCCTAATGGTTTTGGTAGTAGCAGGAAGGGGGGGCTTTTGGTGGGAAATTGGTCTAGGTGGCACTCTTCATCCCTTCAGCTCTGTGATTCTTTTTCCTCCTGTGTTTCATGACATTTATCCTGCAGCTCTTTCTTTTCTCATTTGTTTGTTGTCCTCTTGCTAAAGTCACAATCCTCAGTCTTCAAATCTAGGTGTTTTATTGAGTCAGTTTTGTGGTAGCAGGTGAGTGAGATAGGGACTACTGATTATTACCAGGAAAGGTTGGGAGCAGCTGGGTAGCTGAGAAGAGAAAGAAATTACAGCGCTAATCACAAGCTGAGAACTTTCAACCTGAAGGCGTTTAGGAAAAGCACTAGGGAACAGTAAAACTGTATTAGGAGGCAAAAGTGTCAATGCAACTTCTTGCTTTTTAAGTAGAGCTTGGAACTGGCTCTGCAAGTTCTTGGAACTGAAACCTGCTTGCCACTGAAAGCAGTTTATGACTTTTTCACCAAGATTTCACAGGCAAGACTAATTAAGATCTGGCATGGCAATGTCTGTACGATCAAAACTGATGCTTCAAGTTCTGGATGGGGCTTTCCTTGGTTGCATCTCATCTTGTGAAATTTAAAATCCAGTTTTGGAATAAACCTGAGCTTGTTTGCAGGATCAGTACTGAATTTAACTTATAGCTTTTTTTTTTTTTTTTGGTCTAGGGGAGGAAAATTTTTATAGTTTCCTGATGACTACTTCCTTCTTAAAAGATAAAATATGGTTTTTCAGCCTTGCTCTAGCCACTGCTTCCACCTCATTTCTCAACATCAAGACTCTTGAAAACGGTTGTCGCAAAATAAGTAGTAAAATTAATTCAAAATGCAACCACATCCTTCCTGCTTTTTAGACAGAAAGTCACGACATGTTCAGTTTTCTGCAAATGAACACATGCCCGCATTAATGGTGTAATTCAGAAAACAAACAGAGATGAAACTTTTCAGCTCATTCGTTGGAGTAAACATCGATTGGTATTTGCTGGCTCCTCATTCAAGTCATCCATAAACAACAAAGGCATTTAATAATGCACTTCTAATTTATAGAGTGTTACATGCTGAATAAAGAAAAGTCTTTCGGGCATCGCAAAATATGCTTCTGCTTAGTTCAGTTTGTTTTCCAATTAATTGCATTGTTTAGTACATAATTGAACTTTTGAAACAAATGTGATGTGGTGACTTAAAAATAGTCTGGGTATATTGATTGCTGTTAAAATAATTTAAAGAAGAACTGCTTTATTGCAAATTTGCTGTATTGTTATACCTTTGAAATAGACCAATAGTTTATACTGTCAGTTTGACACTTTGCTTTGATATAGAATCTCTATATACCAAAATTAACTTGCTTTATCTTGCCTCCGGGTAAAGGCTTTTTTGGTCCCCTTGAGTCTTGCTAATCTGTCCAGGCTGGATTCTGTTTGATAGGCTGCAGCTGTTGTAAAGATTCTTGGGTTTATTTGTTGACTATTTTGTTACCATTTCAGATCTAATTAATATGTTTTCTATTTCACATACAGCTGTGCTAGCAACATTCACTTCTAGGTTGTTGATGGGTTCCTGATAGAATAAATCTGAAACACTGAGTGGGTGAGGACCCACTAATATGCCATGAGAGATTAGCAAATGGGCTGTGAGAAATATGTTAGGTTCATGTGAGTCTAAAGCACCCAAACACGGAACTTTGCTGCATCTCTGTATGAATCACTCCTTTGGCCTTTACCTTCCTCTAGTTATTAGTCATGCTTAGAACAAGTGACTTGTAGAAGGATAGCCTTTCTGGTATATATTTTCATTCTTCATGGGCTAGTGTAAACTTCTGTGGGTCTGAACCTCCCTTTGAATTTTTTAAAAAAACAACAACCAAGAAATAAGCAGAACAGTATAAATTCTCATTCCTCTTCTCTTTGTAGTATTAGCTGCATTGGGCAGTATTTGTGGAAGGGCAGGGAATTAATGTGCAATAAGAAGTATGCATCAGCAGTGGGATTTCCTGCTCTAATACGGGTGTATGTGTGTATTTAACTGTACTTAATCACCCTTTGACCGGAGTAATATTTTCAGTGTTTTCGTTACTTGAAGATTACAAACAAATCATTGTGCACTTTTCCTAGTAAAGGCAGGATAAAAGTGTAACTAATAATTTAAAAATAAAATGGGTAACTTTTTAATGGAATTAACTCACATTGCCAGTTACTATACAGTTGTTGTGTGCCTTCAAGTAGTTTCCGACTTAATCATGATTCTAAGGCAAACCTATCATGGGGTTTTCTGGGGCTGAGAGTAAGTGACATGCCCAGGGTCACTCAGTGGGTTTCCATGTCAGCAGGGAAAAGAACCATGGTCTCTAGGGTTGTAGTCCAATGCTCAAACAACTATACCATGCTAGCTCTGTACAGTAGTCCCCACTTATCCATGGTTTCATTTTCTGTAGGTTCAGTTGCATGCGATCAAGCACAGTCTCAAAATATTCAGTGGAAAATTGCAGAAACAAACAATTCATAAGTTTTAGATTGCATGTCATTCTGTGTAGCATGATAGAATCTAACTTATGAATTAAACTTTAGCATAGGTATATGTAGAAAAAAGGGTTTGGTAATATAGGATTTGGTACTACCTGTGGTTTCAGGTATCTACAGGGAGTCTTGGAACGTATCTCCCGTGGATAAGGGGGGCATGGGGGCATTTTAACCATGTTCTTAGACCCCCACAGGGCATTTTAGTAAATTTGAAGTGTTATGATAAGTAGCCTCTCCTGGGCTTAAAATGGCACAGTGGGGCCTAAGAACATGGCAGAAATGTTCCCAAATACGCCACGGAGTGTTGGGAAGCATTTGGGGGCAGACTTGTGTGTGCGCGCGCATGTGTGGTTTTGCAGTGGAATGGTGGAGTGGTGTAGCCCTCCAAGGTCTCCTAGGGGGCTAATGCAGCTCCCAGCCTCCCACAGATGCCCATCCTGTTTTAAAATAATATTTGCTCTACAAGAGCAATATTTGGTGTTTTTTTAATATAAACAACACTTTGATATAAACAACAAGCAAGTAACAGTGTTTGTAAATAAGCTTCCCCAGAGTTACCATCCTATGAGAAGGATGGAACAAAAGCTGTTTTTTTTCTTGTTTTTGTTTTTATGAAGGAGGTAGACAGAAGAAGAGGCTCTCCTTTTCCAGCAAACAACATAGTTTGAATGCTGAGTTCAGAGGAGGTATGGGATGCTTCAGCCTTCCTCTAGCAACCTGTTCACCCACCTGTGTGAAAAACATGCACTCAGTTGCATACAGTTCTTTGTTTTCCAGCGACTAGCAGGTTATTGCTTAAACATGTCAATTACCCTTTTCCCTCTTTCTTTAAAAATCTAGATTATTTCCTCAAAGAAGAGCTTCTGGGGGGGGGGGGGATATTTTTTTAAAAAAAATTCCAGCACTCAAATTACAGTAGCTTCTATCTGACTAGGGGCAGAGAATATGATTTCTTCCCCTCACCATAATGTTTAATTATCATGTTGTGTTTAGCTTTATTGGTTAAGCATCTTTATGAAGATCTTGTATAGAAAGTGGGAGGTATGTAATTTAAATATTGTGCTAGTAGCTGCTGTGAAAGCTGTTACAGGATGTGGTTATGTGAGCCTCCCAGAAAGAGAATTATGTTTAAAAATCTCTTTAGAGATTGAGTTTTCACCATGTTGCTTAAGTATAAAAGTAGTTACACATTCTTTTTTCAAGATACGAGCACCTGCAAGACTAAGCTGCCTTGGCAGTAGTGTCCTATCACTCTGCAGAGTCTAGCATTGACTTTCTGATTCTTTCCACTGAAATGCTGAAGTTTGATTTCTTCATACACATACATGATCTGAAGGGCACATCTCTCCATGTATTTATTTTTGTACAAAAAGAACAGTGTAGCTACTGAGAATCAAATTGCCCTTTTTTCCCCCTTTTGCATCACTATACAAGATATGGGGACAGAATTATCTTACTAGAGCACTTGAATAAGGCTAGTATATAATGACAACATGGCAACACAGTAACACTGATGTGCAAGTAGTGCACTAGCTTGTTTCTTGACTTTTGGCTGAGTACTGTTTACAGAAAGGTTTTTAAGTTTAAGACTTCTAAATATCCAAAATATTTCACTATGATTTAGGTTACTAATGATGAAAGGTGTGATAGTCACAAAATTTTCATTTAGAATAGTTAGAAGATTGAGCTAACAGAGAATCGTTGCAACTCACAGTGGGTGTGGAAATGACATTTTCCTGGAAAGGGAAGAGACAGAGACAAGGAGTGAATCATCTGTTTGTAACAGTACGAAGAATGTTAACTTAAGGACTTCCAATTTGAAAGAAAGAGACACGAATGAACAGGTTGGTTTAGTGTTAACATTACAAAATAGTGTATAATTGAAGTAGTGATGATAGAAGAATGAGGACATATCAATATTGACAGAGCGGTTACAGTACGATGAAGCAAGGGATGTCAAGTCTTTTTTCTTTTTTAGGTAAGGTTTAGTAGATACTTCAGCTACAGGAAATCCCAGGTATGTGGTGTCTTGTCTTGAGTTTTTCTGGGGTTTTCTGGTCTAGGTTGTAGGATCTGTGATTACCATAGTAGGGTCCTATAGCTGTAGGGTACCTCATTGAAACCAAAAGTTCTTCCTTTTCCTCCCAGTTAATCCTGGCAATACTGTCAGTAGCATAGCCTTAGAACCTATTGGTTCCTGATTCAAAATGGAGCCCCTGACAAACAACAAGGAACTATGACTATGCCAGAGGGATGCCCTAAGATTTGTAAAAAGAACCCAACCCTCCCAAATGATTTTCATTTCTATCTCGCTCTTCCACATAGAGCAATTACAGCTTACCTAAGAACTCTGTCTTAACACCCAATTAAAACCATAGTTCTAAGATGAGAGATAATGTTAAGCAATGGATAAAAAAATATACATTATGGGATACAATGAAACAAATGGGGCATTTGTCAGTTCCCTGACAGATTTACATGAATACATAAAAAAAACCTAGGGTTATTCCTTTCCTGCATAAATACACTTTGCTCAGTAACCAGAATGTTGTATCATTTGGACAGATTATTGCAGAGCTAGAATGAGAAATGAAATCTCCTGGAGGAAAGTGTTGCTGTCTGAAAGCTTGTTGAGGCTTAAACCTGAAGTAAGGACACTTACTTAGGATACAGAGATGGAAACCATTATACCAGAGTGTTATACGTTGTTATGGTGATGGTTAGGTCATTTCTGACCCTAAGATGAACCTAACACAAGGTTTTCTGGGGACTGAGAGTGTGCATGCCCAATGTTGCCCAGTGGCTTTCCGTGGCTGAGTGGGGAACAAAACTCTGGTCTCCAGTCATAGTATACTGATCAAACCACAACACCATGCTGGCTCTCATACCATCTACATCTGATTTCACTGCCTTGAAAAAAGCAGATTAAAGTGTCACAGTGTCTCTTAAAAGAATAAATGAAACGTCTTTAATCCCATTACAGTGGTTAAACAAGTAAGAAGTTGCTATCATTATGCCCCAAAGGAATAACAACACAGATTTCAAAACTGGTAGTCGCAAGATATGCAGACAGTTTGCTATAGGAATTTATGATCAGATTCACTTTGCAACTGAGGACCACATGTGGCCAACAGGGCCATTTCTGCAGGGCCCCCAAGCTTGCTTACACCCCACTTCCAAAAAAAATTGAGATGGTTTTTTTTTTTTCATCAAAGAAGACAATCACACCCCCACGCTCATGGAGATGCTACTGGCCATTTTACCTTGTTTTGGATTTACTCACCCATCACTCAGCCATGATGTCTGGTCACTGGTTTCAAAAAATGCCGGTAGAGGCCTAAAGGGGAGTGAAGATACTCAAACATGTGGTGAAACAGCCGATAGCTCTTCCCCCAGCAGCCTGATGAGTGTTAATTGGCCAACTGAGGGCAAAATTAGTGTTTGTCTCTCTAAATTTGAGGGGCCCTCAACTCCTTTACAGTGTTAAGTTCTAGTCATTCCAATTTTTACAGTAGTAGAGAGAGAGCAGCCAGGTGACAACCATGCAATATGTACATGCGATATTGTTCACAGCAGATGATGCAATTCTAGCAATCTTATTCCGGCATTATTAAAGGCTATGGAATATATACATGAGGAGGAGAACCACACTATCCCCACCTCCCTCCACCCTTTCCATCATGCTGTAATCATGGAGAATGACTTGTTCAAGAGGAGAACCTCTGCTACCTGTGGGGGCTCTTGGGATTCTACATCTCATGGAGAGTTCAGACTATTGCCCTCCACATGCTGAATGTGATGAAACTTGCAGCAGATAAGTGGGATTAGTACACTCTTCCTTCTTCGGTGCTTGTTTGACATGTTTTAGTAATGCCTTCATAGTGTGTGTGTTTGCCAGTTCTTTTTAATTTCAGTGCATTTGTCAAACCAAGTGCACTTAGCTCACAATAAATCACAAAAACAGTCTCAAACAGCAGCAAAGCATGCAGTGCTGGGCATTCCTCCTTGGGAAAGCTGTTCCATGTGGCCTTTTTATGCCCACCCTAGATGACAAGGTGGCCAAGTAGTGCTTCCATAGTGGTTCATCTAGAAGAAGATGACTTGGTCCCAGGCTGTTTGTGGTCCCCCACCCAGCATTAGCATTGGGAGAAGGGTGAAAGAGGGATGGAGCAAGACCAACTTTCAGTGTTGGGTTGCAACCGTGTGCTTCCATAAACAATGAAATAAAGCTGGAACTGGGAAAGAATGGTGTTCTGCTCTAGGTGGTTTTACTATAGCTGTGTGTGCTTTCCTACAACAGGCAGGGAAACAAAATCTGCTCCAGAATAACTTACTGAGCATGCGTGAAGAGGAAAACAGAGAAAAGGGGAAAGCAGGTTAGCCTTGCCTCATCAGCTATCCTGGTATGTTGAAAAAGTATAGCTCTGTAAGTTTCACCACAAAAATGGAAATCATAAGAAAAGTGGAGACTTGTGAATGAAGCAATGCATTTTGGAAGAAGCTTTCAAGTGGTCTGAAGAAGGTTCAGAGTGTTTTTGTTTACTTTTGCAAGGCTTTGGGGATCTGGTTGTTTCATTTTACATGTGCATTGTAAAGTTGGCTGAAACATACTGAACTGCTCTTCTTTTTTGTGCTGTATGAACCTGTTCTTTTTATGTTAATTCTATTTCTGGTACCGAACTTTTTGTTAAAGTACAGCTTTAAGCTATAGCTGTGCTGAATTATTGGTAGAAGAGCTGAAGACCTTGGGCTAGATTGTATAGACATAGAATGGAAAACCTGTGGTCTTCCTTGTGATGTAAGACTGTATCTCCTATCATCTATGAACATTGGCCGTGCTGACTGAGGCCAGTGGGAATTCTGTAATGGCATCTAGAGAAGCATAGATCACTAATTGTATTATAAATAGTCCTGGTTAAGATACTTGAGCACTGTAAGGAGAATGCTGTTGGGTTGCTTAGGTTTGCCTGGGAATTGATAGAGGTGTGTGTGTGTGCGCGCGTGCGCCTGCCTGCCTGCCTGCCTGCCTGCCTGCCTGCCTGCCTGCCTGCCTGTGGTAAATGAAATACTAGGCACAGACTTAAGATTCTTGGTTTCTCATGGTCTGTTGGCTTAAGTCATACATAAGAAACTGACTCTCAGCCATAGTTGACCTTTTCTCCATTGGAAGCATAGTGACTTAACTGGACTATTGGGGGATGACTGAAAGATAGAGAGTGCTATGTAAATGAAAATCAGTGTTGCTTATGAGCAGCGATGGAGCTAGTTCCCTTTAGTAGCTCTAGCCTCAGTGAATATATTGAAAGTTGCATAACATGCTAGGTGCAGCTATTTGTGCAGAGAAATCCAGCCAAGTCAGATAAAAGCAAGCCAACAGCACTAACTCAATAATATTGCTGTGTTACTAAAAGTCAGTTTTGAAGTTTGAAGATGGACTTGAAATAGCAGCAAATACTTCCTAAAATGCAAATATGACAGTCAAGGATAGCTTGACACCAACATGGGAATTTAGGAGAGTACTGGTCTTTGTTTTGTCTTTAGATTTCTTCACGTGTATACGCTAATTCTCTTCCAAAATTATGTTCAGGATTCCAACTATGTTCAAGCGATTGCTTGTGTTCTTGCATACACAAAATATCTGCCTTGATTAGCTAATAAAATTGCCACTCTTAAGCTATCTACCTTGATTAGTGATGAGCATTTCAGGGAAACATTTCACGTCCTATATCAATTTGTGTTCTGACTATACCATACCTAATTTGATAGGCACATGTTGTTTCAGACACTTAGAAAGTTGGTTTCAATTAACTTTGAAACACTGACTTGAATTGTATTTATTTTGTTATTGTAACTTTAAAAAATTGCTTGGCAGTTCTTACTCATGGATTTTCCTCCCACGGAACAACATTGGCCCTAGTCCAGCTCTAGTCAGATGGAGGTAGTCATGCATAATAAGTGGTGGTTTGGGATTGAGAGAAACACTGCCATCCTCATCAGATGATGAATCTACCCAGTTCACTTGACCTAGATCAGAATGCAAATGTACATCCAGAAGCACGTTACGTCTAAAGTTCATTGCGTGAGCTTCTTTATGTAAAGCTTCTATGCTTTAGAGATTGACCACTTTTATTCTAAGTTTTTGGGTG